>CM068371.1:313135526-314335526 GCA_034769895.1 Magicicada septendecula
CAAAAAATAAAATAAATTAATTGTACACATGTTCAGAGGTGTAGAGTGAAATAAAATAAAGTCATAATTTGTTTAAATGATTAAATATATTTTAACATTCACAATATAAAATTCATAATTAAATAAATACATTATAAAATTGATATTTTTTCGAAATTTTATATATAATTGTGTGTCGTACTTGTAGGAGAAGCAACCTGCAACATAACAATACAACAACATTAAAATCATGTTAAATATCACACACACAGATGCACACGCAACGCGCGCACATACAGACGCATACGCAACGTAACCAAACACGCAACGCGCACACACACAGACGCAAACGCAACGTAATCATACACATACATACAACGTACACACGTTTGGCTTGAATCATGTACATGTAGGTCCAATAAAACAGATAACAGTTGTAAATATGCTATAGTCATTGTAAGACGTTACAATCATTGAAGTGTTTAATAAGTAAATTGTATGTATGTATATATCACTGAATAATAATAATATAATCGTTCTAGTGTTATCGTTTGCTGCAACAGGTAACGCAGTTTACAAATAATTACATATAGGTTCAGAGGCGTATAGTGAAATAAATTAAAAATCCATTCATCAAAACTTTGTAAATTAGAACCTGCACTACATTCAAACACACACAGTGATTAAAAAAAATTAGTAATATAGGTTGTTACCTTAACGAGGTACATGCAGAACTAGTGCTGTTACAAAATATATATATAGTAGGAAAGCCCACAGACTACTAGCAATAGTTATCGTCTGAAAAAAAGAAACCACACATTACGAACTAATATGTATAAACACAAATATCGTTACAATAATAATAATAATAATACATAAACTTACGTTTACTGCCGTCCGAACTGAAGTGCGAGGAGGCAACAACTATAGATATCACAGTAAGAATTTTGTTGTTGTTTTTTTGTTGTTAACCAGTGGTGTAACGAGGAATTTTAGCAGGTGGAGGAGCAGAGTCGTCATCGTCGTCGGCATGTATCCGATAATGACCGTACGCAAGGGTATCACGACCATTGTCTAATATATAGCGCTTATCATCATACGGTGACAACGCTTGCTTATTTACACGCATCGTGTACAACGTATGATGATCGCTACGTAAACACAGCGCACTGACAGAAAACTGACAATGATCAGTGAGACACTTACGATACATATCGTGTCGCAGACTCCTCTTAATCGCAACTCGAGGCACACCTTTACACACACGTTTTTGACCCGCATTGCTAGAATCTTCGTGGGCCACAAGGAACGAATAACATTTCGCTCTGAGACCTACGAATTCTCTAATAGGACGACCACACGTTTCATCCTTGAACAGCCCGACAACCTTTTTGTTCTTAAGGCTATAACAAGGATGAGACGTGGGGTAATCCGATGTGTCAAAAACGTGCAAGTCCTTCTTCATATCTGCATACAAGTCTGATGTTTGAATATGATACATCAGACTGTCTGTATCAGTCATTAACAATTTAACGTTGTGGCCGTACTTGGCGACAGCATAACGATAATGAAAGTCGTACATTATTGTTTTGCTAACGTCAAGCACCGTGAAGCCGACATACACGGGACGAGAAAGAACGATGGATTTTTTACGGAGTGAGAGCCCCACCAGATCGTTCGTATAACGAATCATACGTTTTAGCCTGGGTGTGGAAACTAGTTTTTGAAGCCGTCGTTCATTCGAGACTAGTTCAAAGTCTATATGTTTCCGTACGTTCTCCAGCGACTTACCGTATACGGCGTTGTTCATCAGTTTGAAAAGGTCTTTTTCAAAGCTGTTGACGGCTGATTGCCTCTTGCGGGTGTTGAAATCGATAAACGGTTTCAACCAAGCGCTTTGCTTAAAACACAACACCCTATGAGTCGCTTTCAGCTCTAAACCAAGACTTAAATACAATTTCAAATTTCGATAATGGAGAACGTAATTTTGTTTGTCCTCCAAAGTTGTTAACAACTTCTCTACGGATAACACTGATTCGTTATACGATGATCTGTATATACTCTCGTGTAACCGTTTGGAAAAGGGAGAAAGGATATCGTGTGTTATGCGCTGACGCACAGGTGCAAGCGGGTAGTCGGAATGCAGGTCGTGTAAGGTATTAGGATAGTGTAGGTCGACTTCAAGTATGTACCCGATGTCAGCATCATCACTCACATTACGTACGTCCAAGGACTCGATTTCGTTACGATCGAGCCATCGGAAGTCTGCGTAAGGGAGTGGTTGCGACATGGCTGCACCGTATAAATTGTTACAGTCCGTATACAGAATGAAGGAGGCGGTTTCGAAACATCATACTGATCTGGAATCAAAGGATTGTTAGCGACTGCATGACGGTTGGATATCATCGCGCAGCCTCCGCGAATCCCAGACTCGAGGAACAGATGCAGATTTATTTCTGTCAACAGTTCTAATTCGACCCCGGTCATTTTTAGCATCGCGTTCCAAGCGAGTCCGGGAAGCGAGTAAAAATGACATGGGTCCAAGCAGTAATCGCGTAAGGCCATGTCTCGGAAACTTTCAAAGACATCGGCCAGCAGCATTACGTCTGTCAACAAATACAAATCATGGTAATCTCCAAACGTACGCAGATTGAATGCACTCCACACGTTTTGCGCGTGCTCGTAATCTGCGTCCGAAATAAATGATTCCATCAACCGGTTATCAAAGTGTTCACGAGCGGGTAGACTTGTTTCATTGAACCGATCAATACTGTCAACGTACTCGTATGGGTATACTCCCTTGCGTACGAGCAGATTGGTCTGTTCATCGAAACCCCGTCTAAGCATTTCCTCTCTGAGCAAAGGAAATTGGCTCCCGGACGTGGACAGATTGGTAACGAGTGTGTCCAGAGAGCGATTAAGAAATTGAAAGGAGTCTACGAAACGCAAGGGACCCAGGGAGAACGACACGTAACGCTCACTGGATGTCGCGATGCAGGATACGCGTTCGTCCTTATATTTCCCTAAACCAAGCATTAAATGGTGACAGTAGTAGCCACGAAGGTTGTGAAAGAAGACGGGGATATGACGAGGCATCTTGTAACTCATATTACAGCTATTATGGGCTGCTCCCAAGAATTTCCCCGTAAGATGACAATGATTGCGTACCTTGTCATCGTCTGTCAAAGGGCGCTCACACAAATGACAACGGTGGCGTTAGTGAACGCAACATTGTCATCATCGGACATAATTAATTGTACGTTATGTCGTACCACCTTCATCATATCCTCGGCGTCTTTCATCAACCACGAGAAGAACGTGTCTACAACGTTTTCACCCCGATAAACTTTAGCCTCTCTCCAAAGGCTGTGCGTATGGTCGACGATAGCATAGGAGAAACCTGACGGAATATGCATCGCTTCGTATGATGTGGACGATACAGGAGGAGAAGTTAGTTTCTGACGGGCACCGCTGCTATCGACGGAGTAGAATTCACCTAACTCGTGCACTGTCGTCGGGACGTTGTTACCAGGTGAACACGATTGAAGCGGAGTGATGAGGGACTCGAAGTTGGCGTAGACGGTGAAGGGTACTTTAAGACAGTGCGCGTAATTTTTAAAGGACATAAACTTCTCCTCCTCCGTGGGCATTTTGGTCTTCTGCTCGCCGTAAGGTGTGCAGTAGGGGAGATGATCGGACAGACCATGTTCTGTGGTGAAACGATGCAGGCAGTAGTCGCAGTAAAATGATTTATTGCTGTGTTTTGTTAGGGAAAATAACAATCTATTCATGTTACAGATAAGACAGTAATGTTTTCGGCTATTTGTATCGGTCAGAAGCAAAAGATTAACGTGATGCGACCTGTCCTTATTCGGGGTAATTCTCAGAGGGTAAACCTCATTTTTTGATTCATTTTTGATATTGTCTTCTATATCATAGCCGAAAACGTTTATAGAAATGTTAGGATTCTGTGCTTCAAATTTGGAAATGGACTTTAACGAAACAGGGTACTCGATACCGGACATATTTAATGTGTTTATGAATGGGATGTATTTTGAAGCACGGTCTTTATGTTGTTGTTGAGGGTGTATGTGGGCTAGAACAGACCACAGAAAACACATTTCATCTCGGGGGTTCCTGATGTTGACTACTGCCTTGGTGAGTGAGAGTTTTCGCGGGGTTGGAAGGTAGGAGGACGCTGCTAGAGGTTGGTACCGTCCAACAACCAGTTCCAGCTTCAGTACAGCATCCACCGACCATCCGCTCCCGTCACGGGTAAAATTAGATATGCTATTGAAGATTTTATCGTAGGATTCATCGAGTAGACAATTCAACTCGTTGCTGTCGTCCGCGAGCAACGTGCGACAACGTCCGTGGAAGACGGCGTCTTTCGTTACTTCTTTCTCCTCACCACTGTCACCATCTACCACGGTGTTGGTAAAACGTATCCTGCACGCAATATGCCACTTGATATTGCGTAAACGTGTCTGCTCTGTCTGAATATCCTCAAGCAATAAAGGACGTGCCTCAGTCATTACGAATACTACGTCATGATCCGACTCGTTGACGTTCACTGGAATGTAGTCGAAGGTTGTGATGCACCCTCGGACACTACTGTTCCTCTCGATATAAAACCGAGTCACAACTGAAACAATAGAAACATGAGTATTAGTAACCAATAGGAATGATAATAACGTGTACACACAAATTCATGTTTGTAGTAAATAAATAACACTCGTCGGGGGGTAATATGTCAGTTTATTACAAACCGTGAAGATGTCGGCTACTCCTGATTTTAGTATTGAAAGTGAAAGAATAAAATCATTCAAGTATTGGGAAGTGACGTTTATCAGCCCCGACGAGTTAGCGTTTGCGGGGTTCTACTTCTACCCTAGAAATTTCGATGTTTGTGGGCATAGTATGTCATTCGTAGACGATAGAGTTAAATGCTTTTGTTGTGGAATTGAATTAGTTGATTGGAAAGAAGGTGACAAACCTATGAAGGAACATGAAAAATTTTCATCTACATGTCAATTTCTAAACGATGTTAAGAGTGAGACTTTTCATACACACACCAATAGACATAGTATGACTCGAACGTTAATTCGCATCAGCAAGTTTGCACACTACATAATTACAAAAATAATTTCTTAACTGTGAACTTTTTACCTTGTTCAGTCTGCTCCTCCCCACGTTCCTGCTGAAGGTTAGCCATGATCTTCAAGAGAGAGTGAGAATGAATGAATACTGAAAAACAAAAGGTGCTGTTATAACGCTGGTATTATGTTAGTGTATCTTAAACGATTTATATATATCAATTTGTAGCGCATGAACGTGTGATAAGTAAGACGTTGTTGCAAGTGAGTGGCGAGGTGTGTGTGTGTGTGTGCAACTGTACTAAAAAGCTGTTATGCGCATGCGCAAATAATTCAAATGCATTTACGTAGATGACTGAAAAAGAGATGATTTACATAATACATGTACGCCAATAAATATGCTTAGAATGAAAATATTTGTTATGATTTTAGTAACATATAACAGCGTCTTACATACCACTCGAATCTATATATACTGTTCTGTTTCAGATAATAATAATAATTTGATCACACACACACATACATGTATTAAATCAATAAATAATGCACTTGATAAATTATGCTTACCAAACTAACGTATGTTGAATACACACACAGGAACTTGTGTATACTGAGACGCACAATAATTCAAGCAGTCTTTCAACTATTAAAAAACTGCTGAGATAGATTTATCAACGCACGCAAGCAGTCAGTGTGAATCCGATAAAATTCAGTTATACCTAAAAATATATATCTTCAATTAGAAGTGTAATATAAAAGGTACAGTAAGAATATATTTCAGAAAATTGTAATTTGATTACACACACACACACACATGTATTAAATTCAAATATATATCTTCAATTAGAAGTGCGTTAAGAATAAAAGTACGTTAAGAATATATTCAGAAAATTGTAGTTTGATCATACGCATACGCTTACACACACACACACGAACACACACACACAGATGCACACGTACACCTAACGAACGCATACGTTAGCATGGATCATGTTAGGTCCAATTACGTATGATTTTAGTAACATATAACAGTGTCTTACATACCACTCGAATCTATATATACTGTTCTGTTTCAGATGATAATAATAATTTGATCATACACACACACACACACACACACATACACATACAAGTATTAAATCAATAAATAATGCACTTGATAAATTATGCTTACCAAGCTAACGAATGTTGACTACACACACAGGAACTTGTGTATACTGAAACGTACAATAATTCAAGCAGTCTTTCAACTATTAAAAAAAAACTGCTGAGATAGATTTATCAACGCACGCAAGCAGTCAGTGTGAATCCGATAAAATTCAGTTATACCTAAAAATATATATATCTTCAATTAGAAGTGTATAAAAGGTACAGTAAGAATATATTTGAGAAAATTGTATTAAATTCAAATATATATCTTCAATTAAAAGTGCGTTAAGAATAAAAGTACGTTAAGAATATATTCAGAAAATTGTAATTTGATCATACGCTTACGCTTACACACACATGTATTAAATTTAAATATATATCTTCAATTAGAAGTGTGATATAAAAAATACGTTAAGAATACATTTCATAAATTGTGATTTGAACATACACATACATGTATTAAATAATGTTTTAATGCAAACAATTTTTACGTTTAAATAAAATCTGTACATACAATAAATTATACTCACCAAAACTAGCGTATGCTCTACACACAGGAACTTGTATATACTGCGGTTGCACAATAATACAGTCTTCCAACTATTAAAAAATGTCGTAATAGATTTATCAGTGCACACAAGCAGGTGAATGAGAAATTATCGCTAAATTTGTTGAGTATATATATTGGTCTCTGGTGGTAGGGGAAAGCCAGTGTTTGTTTTGGAAGTGAATACTTTCTAATCCATAATTACTTCCGGTGGTGATGCAACTAATGAGTGTCGTGTGTCATATAGAAAGTGAAAGGAGGATTTAGCGAATACACACACAATGGTTTATTTTGGTATAACCCTCTGAACATACATGCAATTAGTTGTATAGTAATCAGAAATGTGTGTGAGAGAGAGAGAGACAATTTAATAGTTTGAATTTTATACCACAATGTAAACTATATTTTTTAAAATCGGGGGGTTGTTTACGAAAATTATTATTTAAAACTGATAATTGTTTTATTAAAATCTCACGTACGTGCCAAATTAATTGACGGCGACTCTGCTCCCCCTCCTGCTAAAATTCCATCTGTTAAAAACAAAAGAATTCTCACTGTGATATCGTTAGTTATTCTCTCTCCACGCTTCAGTTCGGACGACAGTAAACGTAAGTTTGTGTATTATTATTGTAACGATCTTTGTGTTTATAAATATTAGTTTGTAATGTGTGGTTTCTTTTTTTTTTATATATAGTATAATGGAAAACGCTGCTGTAATAATTGACTTTCACTGCTTTTATGATGACAACGGCAATTATATAGTAAAGGAGTTGTCGGTTATGGACGTAACACGTTTTGCATGCAGACATTGGATTTTCGCCCCGCCTGCTACAGTCGTTACGAATTCGAAATACACTAGAACCAACTGCTGGTTAACGACAAACTATCATGGGCTAAGATGGGATGAAGGAGAGACACCGTACGACAATCTTGTTTCAGTGTTAACAACGTATACGAACATATATAAATATGTGTTTGTGAAGGGTCTTGAGAAAAAACTTTTTTTAGAATCGAAAATAATTCATTATCATATAATAAATCTTGATGACATTGGTTGCCCAAAAGACGTACCAAAAGACATTCCTGGGGCGTTATGTCTTACACATTGCAATTCTTCTTCTACACTATGTACAAACCATAATGTGCACGCACTTAGAGAGTGGATAATTAATGATTTTTCTGTTATACAAACATTTTTAATGTAAGTGTCTCATAGCATTGTTAATTTCATTAGGTAAACTTGTATATGGCTGCAGGCGATAACTATTTCTGTCAACTTTCCTAATATATATTATGTAACAGCCATAATTCTGCATGTATGTACATGCAAAGCTTCAGGGGATGAAAAACACCATCTGTTAAAAACAACAACAAAAATTCTTGCTGCAGGCGATAACTATTTCTGTCGACTTTCCTAATATATATTATGTAACAGCCATAATTCTGCATGTATGTACATGCAAAAACACCACCTGTTGAAAACAACAACAACAACAAAAATTCTTGCTGTTGGCGATAACTATTTCTGTCGACTTTCCTAATATATATTATGTAACAGTCATAATTCTGCATACAAAGCTTCAGGGGATGAAAAACATCACCTGTTAAAAACAACAACAAAAATTCTTACTGTGATATCTATAGTTATTGTCACTCCATACTTCAGTTTGGACGACCGTAAACGTAAGTTTATGTATTATTATTATTGTAACGATATTAGTTCGTAATGTGCGGTTTCTTTTTTTTTCAAACGATAACTATTTATAGTAGTCTGTGGGCTTGACTTTCCTAATATATATATTTTGTAACAGCGCTAATTCTGCCTGTGTGTATGTACATGCAAAGCTTCGGGCGATGAACGTGAACTTTCCTGATGACCACATCACCACCACCACCATTACTTTCACTAGTCTTCTTTGTAGTCATTGTTTAGTTCCGCCTCGTTTAATACAGACGTCTTCACTTCTAATAATGTCGTTTATCACAAAATTCAATGCAGTTTCTGCTATTGAGTACAAACGGTGTGCAGAATTAACACTGAACAAGCAGTATCCGATTGTTAACATGGTGCATGTGGACACAAGATATGGGAAGTCTGTGCTTGTAACGTTGGAAGATGGTGAGCTACGCTATCGTGTATATCTACCTAAGAGGTATGCTTGCGTCTTTACAGATGAAGAGCTCCGTCATATAAGCCCCAGCGACCTACATCTCGTGTTTCGAGGCATGAGGAATCAAACAGTACATATGGAAATAGTACCTCGTTAAGGTAACAAACTACTTTTAATAAACAATTTTTTATCATTGTGTGTGTGCGTATGTTTGAATGTAGTGCAGATTCTAATTCTAAAAGAGAGAGAGAGAGAGAGAGAGAGAGAGAGAGAGAGATGACGTTGACACAGTTGAAACAAGTGAGAGTGAGAGAGAGAGAGAGTAACAATTATGATCATACACTATAATAATACAGAGGTTGGTACACCTGATCATATAGATTTAATATACATTATAACACACGACAAATTTGAACTCCTGCAAAGGTTGGTACACCTGATCATATATTTTAGTATACACTATAATGCATCGAGTTGGAACCACCCCCCACCCACTGATATGAAATAAAAAAACCTCCCACCCAACACCACCCACTGATATGCAAATCAGCTTTCTTAAAAAAATAAAAAAGTATATTCACGGATGCTGGTGGTCCATTGAACCTCATCCTACCAAATCAATTTAATTAAAAAAAAAAAAAAAAAATTTTATTCGTGGATGCTGTGGTCCATTGAACCTCATCCCACCCCCCCTTGATATGCAAATCAATTTAATAAAAAAAATAAAAAACCAATTTAAAAAAATAAAAAAACCAATTTAAAAAAATAAAAAAATTTATTCGCGGATGCTGTGGTCCATCGGGATGCTGCGGGTCCAGCGGTGGCGGCGCCATCTCTTAGATCATGTTTTTTATCGTTTTTTTATGTTTTTTAAGAAAGGCGGCATTCCTTTGTGGCTCAGAACCCCCATTTTCCCCCTACTAACACGTTTTTGCTCGATTCTTGCATCACAGTGTCCTCAATGAAGGATGTAAACATTTTTAATGGTTTTGTCCGAAGTTCTTTGAAGGTCATGGCAAAAGTTTCTGTTTCGTCCTTTCAGCCTTCATCAGGAGCATAAACCCCATGATAGTCAGATATCTTCTGTTTATGCGACATCCGTCTGTGCACACTCTCTCGTTTATGCAGCATTAAATAATCATCCTCTTCTTTCATTTCTCATTAGATAATATGCTTTTCTACACCACTATAAATCGTTAGTTATTTACCTAAACGTTGACTCCCTTTCAGATATTTCAGATACTTCTTAGTTTCTTTATGGAAGCGGCTTAGTTTCTTTATGTATTGGCTACTGATATTTGGTGGCTTTAATTTATCTGTTACCAGGCCCGAGGATAAAGGCGCTGTTTATAAGGTCTAGAAGAAGAATTATGTTAATACACTTCCTAAGCTGGAAAGATAACAATCAGTGAATTAATAATAAGGATGCCATTGCTATAATTTAAGACGGGTAGCAAGATAAACTGTTTAGATTATTGGAGAAGTTAACCTCGAAAGGTCAGTACACTCATTTTAAATCCAGCCAATGGAAGTATGTTGAGAAACGAGGAGTGTCTGGAGCTATCTTTTGTGCAATGTAACGAACACTTGTAGGATTATTGTGAATTCTGCTTTTACTATAGTTTGTTTACAACATGATTGCACTGGTAATCAGCAGGCAGTTAATGTAGATTTTATTATCTTGATATCAGGAATTCTCTTGTGAAAAATAATGATAGATGGTATTTGGATGCAGTCGAAGACTTGATATTAGAAAGTATGTGTTTCTGTATGAGTTGTATTGAGATTATAAGTATGAATACTATAAAAACAATGAGATATAGAAGAAGTTTCTAAAGAAGTATCTGACTTTCTTTACTCATTGTCCGAAATGTCTAATGTGTCTGGTAGTAACTGCAAAATTAACGTAAATGTTGAGTCGCAAAAACCTTTAACAGGGCCTTGTAAAGGAAATTTTAATAGTACTGTATTCGTCTCCAAGGAAGGGATGTAAGTTATGTATTATGATGTCAAAAATTACTTAAGAGAAACTTAACCTACAAATAATGAAAACATAATATATAAGGTCTCTTTGTAACTTTTTTTAATCATCAGTGTGAATTCCACTCTTGTAAATAATTAAATGAGATGATAATGTAGGTAGGTGGTTGAGGTGGATTTGGTTGTAAATGTAGTGTTGTGATTAGAACGTACCCGGATTTTGGGTGCTCGTCCGTCTCTTTTAGATTAGTTTCATTATTGTGCTCTTCCCTCTTCATTCTCTTAGGTTACTGGCCAGGAGATTAACGTAAAATCTTTCTTAAATTACACCTAAGAAAGGGGAGAGAGTTGTTTACTTTTAGAGAAATTATTTGTATGCGTGAGCAAGAAAAATATATGTAGTGTTGAGAAAGAAGTGGGAATGGGAGTGAGGAGTGAATTTGGGATTAGGGCAGAAAGAGGGAATGTCACGGAAACTCTCTCTCTCTCTCTCTCTCTCTCTCTCTCTCTCTCTCTCTCTCTCTCTCACACACACAAACACACACACGCACATTCACACTTACAGATGAAGCAATTGATGTACCGGATTCACAGCCATCCTCGCACTGTGTAGACTAGTTAGAACTCCGCTCTGACCACTCTCGGTAACCTGTTCACCCAAGCGCTGGCTTCTGTAACCTTAATTCTAAACGCGTTCGAGAGCTTCTGTATTTCAACCGGATTTCTATCGGTCAATTGGCATGTAGCTGAGCTTAGCCTGTAATTAATGTAATTAAACTAATAATTGTGAAGCTTTCATGTTCATTAGGTTACGTTGTGCGCTACTTTACTTAAAGCATTCGTAACTAAAGTCTCCTGTACATATGACATAGAACACGTTAAAATGGATCATTATATTTTACTAACAGATTCACTGTAGTGTGCTGTATATTTAGTTAAGTGACACACTATATGTCTACGCCGTTGATATTAATGTGGTTGATTTTTCGGTTTTGCTGTGGTTAACGAAAAAACCGCAAGGTCGCTCAGACTCAGATAATTTAATCGTTTTATTCTTCAGATTTGTTGTAATATTGTTATAGTCGTAAACTATCAGTGTATCGAGACTTTCTCCTTCAGTTTATTCCCTGTGTGCATTATCTGTTTGTGTTTTCTTTAATATTCGTTAAATAGCGCTATGAAGTACCTGCAATAGATATCTCTTAAGGGGTACTATAAAGTGCTTCTTCAGTTAATATCTTTCTACTGCACTTAAGCAAATTCTTTCCGTAAACTTTTGTAAATTTAAGCGGCCTGCTCCTATTTATTACATTGTAATATATAATAAAAAGTCTACACAGCTAATACTACTACTAATTCTACACACTACACAGCGCCGACCAAGATGGGAGAGCTGCTGCCCACCGATACGTCGGTCCCTGCACTGACCCGATACCGACCCGATACCGACATGTCGATGAGTGTGAAACGGTTCCGTAACATTTCTTTACTTTTTGTTCCCACCGATATCGCGCCGATATCCTGTCGGTGTCGTGTCGACGTCGTGTCGGCTAGTGTGAAAACGCCCATTAGTGACATAATTGGTGTCTTGTATACCGTTTTCCACTGTACCATATGACGATCAGGAGACCGTCGTAACATATATCCATTTTACAATTGTTATAATTACTTTCCATTTTCGTAACCTATTATCAGCACTTGATGAAAATAACTGTAGGCAAGATCCCACATTACTGATCGAATTTCTAGAATAGTCTACAATATTTATAACAGAATTATAAAAGGCATACACCATTCCACCCAATGTTACTCTTCTGGATTTATCCACGTTTACGTACTAGATCATCGACTCGTTTGTTCAGAAACCGTTTTCATGCAAACATCTTTCGAAGGGCAAAAACGCCTCCGAATCTCTTTTCAGTCTTGAAAATAGGCCTATATCGCTGTCCTCTATTATATTTTTTCTTGATTATAAATTTGATTCTCTTACAAAATTCTAAAATAGTATCTATGACTATATCATCGTTATTCAGAGGAAATTATTTGATATTACTCATGTTTTAATGAAGTCTTTTTTATAGTGCCTCTATTAATTGTGAATTCTATAAATTGGTGAGTATAAAAATAATTGACTTTTTCTAATACGCCTACCTCCTGGAGTGTTAAAAAAACTGGTTTTATGTAACGTAATATTTGGTCCTGACCTACGTTTTTTTCATAAGGAGCTAGACCCATAAATGTAATAGTCGATTATACTGTACACAATGCGGTTTCAAAGTAAAAACACCTTGGTAGCTGTCGCAATTCAACGTTCCTGTAGTTTATGCTCAGATATAATTTCTGTACTCTTATAGGAGTAACACTTTTTAATATTTTAGTTATGGTATTTGTCGATTTTTCAATCTAGATTTAGTAATTAGGTATCCAAGTTAAATTATACTTGAGATTACCAGTATATTAATAATATTTTAATTATGATAATTACTGTAATATTTATAATTATTTTTACAACGATTTTTAATTTCTTAAATGTAAATAATACGCAGTTCTGTGATACCTGTCTAAATCATAACACAGCTGTGGACACATTTCAATAGTTAAATAAGCCTGTGAGTGATGCTACATTGTCCTCGGTTTGACATTTCACTTAATTGAAATCTGGATTGTTCCGTAAACACAAGTGGGGAATTGAATTTTCAAAGCAAGATCTCTGACGATACATGGGATATCTGCTGTATGTAGCAGCCTTTGTAACTACAAAGGAGACCGACGTTAACCGGAAATGAGTAGTTAACAAAATAATTTGATTACAACGGTACATATTATAGTGAACAATACTAGTCGCCCTATATAACTGTGTGAGACGAGGTCATACGCATTCTGCTTAATGTGTACGTTACATTGTACAAAAGGAAAGCATTATCTGACGTCCCTAAATTTACTTAACGTTTGATTGTAGTTACTTATCAATAACACAGGTTTACAAAGGTTTTACCAGAATTAATAAATATTTACTAATTTACTTTTTAGAATATATAAAGTTAAATTTTAATTAGGGTGGCTAGAAACAAAATGAATATCGATTTAGTAAAATTAAACTTTATCGAGTTCTGTGAAACTAGATATTAATTGTACAAGCCAATAAAATTAGTAATAAAGTGCACAAGATAGTCATAAATTATTCTGTTAATATTCGTTTACACGAACTGTTGGAAATGAAAACGTATTATTTGAAGAGAATATGTCTTACCGCGTAACCAACAGGGCATCTAATATCTAATATTATATAAAGCGCAACTGTTTTAACTAATATAAAATACTAATAATTAAATTAAACAGTAAATTATTATAAAGAATAGACTTTTATTATATATTACAATGTAATAAATAGGAGCAGGCCGCTTAAATTTACAAAGAAAAAAACTCTAAAACATGCCTTTCAGAAATCGAATCAAACATGCACTCATTGGAAAAGCACATTTTTACCAACCAAATTTAGTCAGTAGTATCCTCTTAGACCCGGTCTAGTTTATTTTCACTTTGGTGAAATTTGTTTAGTCAAATTGTATTTTTTATACTTTATGTGTCATTGATTACCAAAAAAATATTAATAATTACCAAATGTAATACAAATTTTAATTTTGTAAAACTATTAAATTTGTCAAAAAGTTATATAACGCACTATATTAACGGCTCTAACCTGCTGCATTAATTACAATTATTATGTTCGCCGCTGTCATACACAGTAACAGCTATTGAAATATCAGTACCATTGCAATTCAATTAAATCTGTATTAGTTTAAATTGTGTCAGTTTTTATGAGCACACTTGCTCATATACTTTTTATGAGAACATATGCTGGAAAACATTTGTAAACTGAGTTGACTGCAGAAGAACAACTCTTGCTTTAGTTAAACCTATTTTGCCTGTCTCGAGTGTTGGACTACCAAGAGGTTTCGGCTTTCCAATGACAACACTGGACAACACCATTTAATTAACTATGCTTTGTCCAACCAAGTTTACCGTAGCAAACGAACGTTTGATGCGGTCGAATAACAGACAATTGAGGACACTTACAGCTTTGATCACAGACAAAGCATCAGTGTTTTCTTAATAAGAGATTAAAACTACAATGACGGCGTAATTTTTTAATAAGTTAAGTTCTTAAACTTAATAAGTCTTAATAAGTTTTACCAAACATCAAACAAAACTTAAGTTATCAATGAATTCTTATTCTTTGTAAATAGATATTCTTGATTAAACATACGCAGATTTGGGCAGTAGGTTCCACATTCCAATTACGATTTACTAATTACATTTTGAACGTGACTTTATACAGATGTACAGTATATAAAATTGTACAAATAAACACGACGATGTAATAATTTATGAGAAGAGAATAAATCAAATGAGTTGCACTTCAGTTGTCAATCGAGGTTCAAAGACAAGACGGATGCAAAACGCTAAATTATCTACCGTGAGGCGTTCACTTCCCGTTGCCCTCTAAGATCAATGGAATTACTACCAATATCTGTAGGCTATATCTTGATGTTATGTATGTTATGCGACTTAATAAATTTAAGTCACGTTTCTGACACGACTGGACTGCTACTGCTGGTCATGTTACTGCTACCTTTTTTACTGGTTGGGGGTGGGAAATGCCTACCCACCATCAGGAAACGTTGTACTTCCCGGTGTGTGGGGCTTGCACTCCATAAAACATTCATTTGTCCTAGCATGAACCACAGTGGTACTAAGTTTCCACAATGCTTCATGATGGTGTTGCTATTTCCTTGCCTGTTTAGGCATCACGTTTCATGTGCTATAGACAACAACATGTGCAACATAGACTCTGTGTGTGTGTGTGTGTGTGTGTGTGTGTGTGTTGATAGTGTGTGTTCTGTTTTGTTAGTAGTTTTATATGCGATTCTGTATCCTGCTTTTTTTGAATTTGTGGGCTATTTTTCAGTTTGGTTGTTGATGTATGTTATTGTTATGAATTTGTTGTTTACTGTCTTTGTCTGTTGTTTGTTTTGTGTTTTGTATAGTAGTTTATTGTTCTGTTGTATCCGTTGGATCCTGCTAGATATTTTATCTGGTTTAGTTCGTCTTTCCAGTCTTTTTCATCTAGTGGGATGTTGTTAAGTCTATGTATCATAGTTCATATGTATCATCGACTTAACATCATCCCACTAGATGAAAAAGACTACAAAGACGAACTAAACACGATAAAATATCTAGCAGAATCCAACGGATACAACAGAACGAGCAGGTTTCAGAGTTGGTAGATCAACTATAAATCATATTTTCTCTTTACAGCAAATAATTAAAAACAAGATAACAGTTTAATCACAGCCTCTTTATTTAGTTTTTATTGACATTGGAAAAGCCTATGACAATGTACCGTGCCATTAGCTAATCTGTGGACAGCTTTAAGATCAACTACTATCAACTACATTATAATAAAAGCTATACAAACGTTTTATAACAATTCAATATCGAGAATAAAAATGTAAAATAATTTGTGACCAGGGTTTCAAATGACCAAAGGTTTTACGCCAGTGATGGCAGTAACTGTCACCCACGGTTTTAAAAATTTATACGGAGAAAGCAATAGAGACTTGGAAAAATGTGCAAGAACATGAGACTTCCACTTGATCGTGATACGGTTTATTCAATACTGTTTGCTGAATACCAATTACTTTTGCCTCAAGATTTTGAAGACACAGAGTACATGACTAGAAAATTGATACAGGAATATCATAGGCTAAATGGGGACTAAAGGTAAATATGAATAATACAAAATAGATGGCACTTTGAAAAGATGAAATAATTCTTGGATTTCGTTGTCCATGACGTGTCCGTTACTTAACTAAATATCACTATAATATTGACGACTCAGAACACAATGTTTTTTATAAGTAAAAACGTAAAGTTTTACCTTACAGCCTAAACCGGCTTTCACCTATAGAAGGCTTCATCAGAGGCTGTCGTTAGTAGCGCTGGTCGTCTTGTTGTTGGCGACGAGAAAGTGTTTCGAAAGATTGAAGCTGTGTGTGTGTGGTGAGATGTGTTCGAATAATGCGTGCGATTTGAATTGTGTCTGTTCGTTTAGGATGTCGTTTTTATTTGTTTTTGTGTGTTTGTATATTTCTAATTGTTCTAGAGTGTCTAGTTTTCGGCCTTTTGTGTGTACGTGTAGTATGTTCATGTTATTGTCGATGTTTTTATATGTGTGGTTTGCTTCAATGAGGTGGTTTGCGAAGGTAGATTATGTAGTGGTGTGGAGTGCTTTTGTGTGTTCAATGTATCTCTGTTTGAAGCTACGTCCTGTCAGGCCTATGTAGAATTTACTGCAATTTGAACAATTTAGTTTATATACACCGGGTAGATCGAATTTGTTTTGTGCTTTGGGCATGCGTTTTGATAGTGTGTGTTCTGTTTTGTTAGTAGTTTTGTAAGCGATTCTGTATCCTGCTTTTTTGAATTTGTGGGCAATTTTTTCTGTTTGTTTGTTGATGTATGTTAGTGTTATGAATTTGTTGTTTTCTGTCTTTGTCTGTTGTTTGTTTTGTGTAGGAGTTTACTGACTATTGTTCTGTCATAACCGTTAGATTCTGCTAGATATTTTATCGTGTTTAGTTCGTCTTTGTAGTCTATTTCATCTAAGGGGATGTTGTTAAGTCTATGTATCATGGTTCTAAAAGCAGCTAGTTTGTGTTGTATTGGGTGATTGGAGGTGTTGTGTATTAGTGTGTCAGTTGTAGTTGGTTTTCTGTATATACTGAATTTGTGCCTGTGTTCTAGTTTTGTGATGGAGAGGTCTAAGAAGTTTATGGTATTGTTGTGTTCGTATTCGGCAGCGAAGGTTATGTTTTTATGTATTTTGTTTATGTGCGTTAGTAACTGTTCACAATGTCTTTTGTTTCCCCTGTATAGTATTAGAATGTCATCAACGTATCTGTGCCAATATAGTATTTTATGTGAGTGTCTGTCATTGTTTGTGAGTATTTTTGTTTTTTCTAAGTGTTGGAGGAAGACTTCTGCTAGAATGCTGGATATGGGGGAGCCCATGGGTAGGCCGTCGTTCTGTGTGTAGTATTTATTGTTATAAGTAAAGTAGTTTTGTTTTGTGATAATGTTCAGAGTTTCTGTTATTTCATTGATAAGTTCGTCTGGTGTGTTGTTCTGTTTGAGTTTGTTTTGTAGGATGGTGATTGTTTCAGAGATGGGGATGTTTGTGTACAAATTCAGTATATACAGAAAACCAACTACAACTGACACACTAATACACAACACCTCCAATCGCCCAATACAACACAAACTAGCTGCTTTTAGAACCATGATACATAGACTTAACAACATCCCCTTAGATGAAATAGACTACAAAGACGAACTAACCACGATAAAATATCTAGCAGAATCTAACGGTTATGACAGAACAATAGTCAGTAAACTCCTACACAAAACAAACAACAGACAAAGACAGAAAACAACAAATTCATAACACTAACATACATCAACAAACAAACAGAAAAAATTGCCCACAAATTCAAAAAAGCAGGATACAGAATCGCTTACAAAACTACTAACAAAACAGAACACACACTATCAAAACGCATGCCCAAAGCACAAAACAAATTCGATCTACCCGGTGTATATAAACTAAATTGTTCAAATTGCAGTAAATTCTACATAGGCCAGACAGGACGTAGCTTCAAACAGAGATACATTGAACACACAAAAGCACTCCACACCACTACAGAATCTACCTTCGCAAACCACCTCATTGAAGCAAACCACACATATAAAAACATCGACAATAACATGAACATACTACACGTACACACAAAAGGCCGAAAACTAGACACTCTAGAACAATTAGAAATATACAAACACACAAAAACAAATAAAAACGACATCCTAAACGAACAGACACAATTCAAATCGCACGCATTATTCGAACACATCTCACCACACACACACAGCTTCAATCTTTCGAAACACTTTCTCGTCGCCAACAACAAGACGACCAGCGCTACTAACGACAGCCTCTGATGAAGCCTTCTATAGGTGAAAGCCGGTTTAGGCTGTAAGGTAAGACTTTACGTTTTTACTTATAAAAAACATTGTGTTCCGAGTCGTCAATATTATAGTGATATTTAGATGAAATAATGTTGGAGAAAAAGAAAAGAACCAAAAATAAAGAATTAAAATTTGCATATGGTCCTTAGATGGCCCATCAAAAGTACATGGAAATAGGTGATCTTCATGAAGACTTGATATTGGAGGAATACATGGGTTTCATAAGATTTCATATACAGAAGAACACAAATATTTAGGGGAGAAAATTACGTCCAGTGGGAAAAAGACAAAGATATACAATGCAGAATTAATTTTGTAAAGATATCTATATCTGCATTAAATGGAATCCTGTGGGATAAGCAAATGACAGCAGAAACTAAAACCAAAATATTTAAAACTATTGTTAGACGTCTTACGGCTCAGACGTTTGAACTACTAATAAACACACAAGAACAAAACTAATGACAACAGAGATGGACTTTTGGAGACGTTTTACAAGAGTATCCAGACGTGGGAATATTGCAAAAGAAGACATTAAGGATAGAATGAATGTGAAAAATTCAATTGTTGAATTTATACAAACAAACAAAATTACAATGGTATGGATAGATGGAAAAAATGGCACCGGAAAGATTGCCAGTGAGAGTTAAGGAATGAACCCCACCAAGAAGAAGGAAAAAAGTAAGACCACCAATCACCTGGATAGAAGAAATTCAGACTACATTGAGGAAACAAGAAATTAAAGAAGACCTTTGGATAGAGAAGCGTCAGTGGAAGATGAGAATTCAATCACTTCTGGTTCATTTCTGGTTTAATCTTTGGCTCCGAAAAATGTTTAAACATTGTACAGCTGGAAATAATAATAATAATAATAATAGAAGCTGAACTCTCTTAGACGTTTCTACAGTAATTGGGCATTTTGGTGTGTGAGAGCGTGTGGGTAATGAATTATCTTTTTTACACATCGTTAACTGTTGTCTGCGGCACTCAACACGATGCTGACAACACTGAAAACTGAATGACTTACACTGTCACTATGTGTGTTTATGCAGAGTCAAATATGTTGCCTTTACAAAGGTTAGAAACTATTAGACTCTTCTACAGTCGGGACTTCTGAACGATTGAATCTGTGCTAGCTTTGCTGCTAGATATCAGAATACGTCGTCTACATTTTACTCAACACAAGCGGAAGTCTCCACGTATACACACTACTTACTGCGTGTCATGGGTATAAATATTTTAATAGTAACTGCAAAGTAAAAATACCTTATAAATTTAGTGTGTCACTTGTAAACGGTAGCTGTATACAAACGTGTTTATTAATTGCATATATTTAGGAAAAATGATAAAAGAACAGTAATAATAAGTTTATTTCTACATAGGAACCCTAAGAGATTATAGTAAGATTAGCATATGATAAATGAAAGTTATCAATATTGTAACTAAACTCAGTCGTACTCTTGACGTCTTACCAAGTCGTCGTCAATTTTAAACGTATCTCACGCAGACTACGTCCGTTGCGAACGCACGAATAACCAGTACCGATAACCTTACCTGTCCTTATTTTTTTATATATTTATTTCCCGAACGGCGCCAAATTGTTTTTTAGAAAACAATTAAAAGATCCAAATTAGTTTGTCTCCTGTACGGTGATGATGAATTCGAATTACCTCGCAGACTGGCGGGAACTCGAATTTCGCTTGTTCCTTCGACGAGTTGCCAACATAAATTTTTGGCAAAGAATTCTATTCTCCGCTAAAGAACACAAACTATATAATACAATTTCAATAAAAACAAAGGACAGTTCGTAATGATTCGTACTTATTTATTTGAGTCTAAAATTCACTAATTTTTGATAACTTTTGTACAATAGAGAGTATTATAATAATGTTTCGCCCCGGCAACAAATTAATGTTCATTCAGCTGAGAGCAACGGTGGCAGCAGTTGTGTGACGCACAATGACTAGCGTTCTTATTTACACAAGTTATTCTGCCAGTGAGTTCTTTGGGTTACGAAAAGATTTAAAACAAGATGTTAAATAAAGTACACCACCTTACATTTGTGGTACTTAAATACTAAAAACGTTTACATGAAATTCAACTCTTGGTGTTTAAAAGTGTGTGCCAAATTATAGGCTTCAGACATAGGTTATCTTACAGTTACATATAGTGTGAATAAATATGTTCTATTAATCTTTGAAAGAATTTGGTGTTCAAAGAACTTCTTGTGTTCATTTTACTTTCATTTATATTTGATTTTCTTCTTTATTAGCCTTCAATATAGCGTCTATACCGCTGGATAGTTAATAATGGAACTCTCGTTTCATAACGGTCAGAATTATAATAAGGTTTTGTTGTTATGGCAACCGCCTTTACTCTGATTGGTTAAATACATTTGAACCTATTGTTATAAATCCTGTGTTTCTGTTCAAAATGAATAAATATTTTATAATGGTTATTGTTCCTTGGTGATATTACCAATGCTTGAAATATTAACATGGATGTCCCTATTTTCTTTCAAAGATCAATTTGACATCTCACAAGGCTGGTCTAGGTCATGTATTAATGTTTTTGGACAAAATTGCTAATACTATGTTACTACATATTTCCCTTATTTATACTGTTTATTACAATTCTGACATATTATTATTGTTAGTTAATGGTAATCACATAATTTACTTGGTCTTATTATTCAAATACAATATTCAATTGTTTACAATTGGTTTTCTGAAGTTAGACAGCTATGTCATTTATAGGCCTAAACTGTAACATCTTAGAATTTCTTATTTTGCTCTATTTAAACATTATTTATTAAATACATATGTTCTGCTTATTATCATTTTGCACTTATTGGCTTTTGAATTACTTTAAAACTGTTTTACCATCTATTAGTGTTATTATATACTTTTACAAAATTATTTCTTATCTGATATTTTTTCTTTTCTATTTATATAACAGTGATTAATCTGTTGCTTGTTAAGTTTATATCATTGCTAGTTTATTCCTACTCCCATTTCTCACACACCTATTTAACACTTAAATCTATTAACAAAACATTACATAGAAATAATTTAATGGTCTGTCTAATGTTATAACGAAGAGAAAGGGTGTTGTTTAAACGTTTGTTTGTGTTGTAATCTGTCGGGCGTTACCTCCGCGCACTTTTGTTACTTACTCTGTTGACTGGATCCTCTGCAGTGATGTAGTCCTGTAACACAACTTAAAACTATGCTTTTTGTGGGCGCCACTTGGAAACGTTTGTTCTAAGAAAAAAAATATGTGATTGATAAAAATTTTTAAATCTACGAAAAAATTTAAACAAGTCAGTTTAGCTTGGAAAAATCAGTTAAGTTTAATGGTTCTTCAAAAACAAACAAATCGTCTGAAGGACTATCATTCATAAAAAATTATAAAATTGCAGAGAAAAAAATTTTACAAGTTATTATTATTGACAATTTTTTTTTTATATCCAATCAAGTATCGGCTAGTATAATTCAGATTTTGACTCAGTTGAAAAGCATGAGTTTAATATGTGAAAAATCTTTACTCTCAGGACGTGACTCCTTTGAACTACCAAGACATATCAATTAGATGCCTTACAAGAAAAAAACTAAGTGATTTGAAGGTGTATGTGTGGCGTGTAAAGTACAACTGTGTGATAAATGCAACCAGGTAACAAATGACTTTAATTTTGGTAACTCACGTTCCAATGGTCGTTTATTCTCTCACTGGACACTTCCTTCGGGTAGTTTCTCAATCTCGCCTCTTCGGGTGTACACTGAATCTATTTAAAGTCAAATTTTGCGATCATTACTTTTTCCGCACTTTTTGTCAAAACGTTTGGCAGTAGAATCTCGTCCAAACGCCGCCACTACGAATCATCTGTTTAGCGTTGATTCAGAAATCTGCCACCGCAGCGCTGATTCCCATGCAGTGTTGAGGAAGGCTTAGTGTATTGTTTGTTTACGTTCGGGGGAATTATTTGTCACGTTAGTCAGTCAATGCGAACACAGCAGAATTCGTTCTCTATTTAAATGTTTGGTCCCTCCTGGGCCGTCGACGTTCTGGCTGCGTGATTTCTATTAAAATTTGCCGTATCGCTGCTCTATTTCAGCGATACTTTTTGGCGTAAACTCTCGTTGAGGTTAAGTCAGTCGGTAATGTCTATGTACGGGAAAAAGCCTTCCTGCCGTGTCTTGTCGATTTTTCGCCTCTTTGGTTTCGCCTTAGCTGCGTTGATCAGTGTTGTGTGAGATGCATCAGTTCTGGAGTTCAATCTTCAAGTGTTTGTGGGTCGAATTTGGTCTCGCTTTTATACTAAATCAGGTAGACTGTTTTCATCGACTTCCGGTATATTTGTGTAAAAATTCTTTCTAGATTGTTCGAGAATAAACGAAATGGAATGTCATAGAACAATTTTCACTTCCGTAGAAGCTTTTAGAACGAATTTCTTATTCTTCATACAAAGGATATTTCAAAATTTACACTGGTATTTATCAAACAGTTTCACATTAGTACTCGCAATTTGTATGCCATTAATGCATTTAGATTCCTTGTTTTTAACTGAATCTAGCGATACTAAATATGATTGGTATCTAATTAACTTAAGTCTAATAAACAATACAATATACAACCCTCACCTTGAGTTGTTGTCATTGAAAACTCAATTTTGATAACAAAAATTGTTGTGGAGTTACAAAGTTCCTTCCACAAGCTGAACATCTACTACTACTGCTTTTCTACAACAAAATAAACAAATTTTAACATAAATAAAACACAAATAAATACAATTTTATATGGCCTCTGCTCATGGCCTAGATTCTTGTCAGTTTTCTAATACAATGATTAGTCTTTTTCTTTAATATATGTATCATTTCACTACTATACACACAGAGTTTATTATTTTGTCTATCTTTTGTGATACCTGGTTACTCTGTACATATATTATATTTATCACAAGATGACATAGCATCATTGATTGGTCTTGAGATGTCATTTTTTATGGTGTGACAAATCTCACTCTAATTAGTTAAATTCTTTTAGAATTGACTTTACTTTCCACTGAGTTTGTTTCTTATTAAGGTATTCTGATGTATTATACCTTTCTATCTTATTTTTGTTAGTATTATGTAAGTATTTAGCCAGATATGATTATTTTTGTACTGGATGATTGGCTTCAGCCATACATGGTATAAGTAAATATTTTGCTGACTTGGCTATTACAATGTTAAAGTTGGTCAGGTATATTAGTATAGTTGCTTTATATCATATTGCAGCTTTCTAATACAGTTTGGTTGCATTTTGGCAACATTAAATTCATAAATTATACAATATTAGATGCCTATTACATGTTTTTAGTTAACACTGTTTTTGGCTATTTTGACTGCTTTTTATTCATTTGACAGCTTCCTTTATTTAAGATAAATTGTTCACTATTGTCTGCTTGACAATTACATATAGTTTTTATTTAAATCTGATAATAATTAATTTTTTCATGAAATCTTGGTGTATGGTCTCAAATCCAACACATTAATATTTTTTTGTCATTGCAAATATACAATTTTTATTTTAACTTAAACTCTTTCTAATAATGTATTTAAGTCATTTAATACATTTATTTTATTTACATCACATAATATAATGATGGATCATGTCCATTTATTCACAAAAAATAGTTTTTAATACCCTATTCATAGTTATAAAACTTAATAATTATTGACTTTATTCTGGTGGATTCTGACATTATTTCTCTCTCTTATAGTGTCTTATGGTTTTTTCACTCTTATTCACTTTAATAATATATATGGGGTTTTGTCTTAGTCATAGTTTGGTCGTTTTTTCAAGTTGATAGAAATAATTATTATACAAAATTACACAATTTTTTGGGACTACTTGGGTTCGATACTGTTCACTTATGCTAACTTACTATATAAATGATTTCTTTTTATGGAACGTTCTGTGACGTTACATATGCCTCACCGTTAAAGTTGATAATTTTGGAAAAACATATCTTTGGTTTTGATGAAATTATCATCTCTATAATAACCCTTTATTAGCTTCTTTATATCTCATTCTTTTATCTTATAATTAAATTCCTGTACTATTCCTTTAATATATTAATCCAACTCAATATTCCTAGTTCGTTCTTTGTCATATCACCTATTCCTTTCCTTTTTACCTTGATGTTTTATAATTAATCTTTGATATAATTCCCTATCAATTCCCTAACTTACATAGAGGGTTGGGAGTCAGAGTGGCTCGCTATGGCATACATTCTCTGTCCCTTCCTGTCTATAACTACTGAAATCAGAGGCAACACATCCCTGTTCAGAAAATAATAATTGCGCCTTTGCAACAAATAATAATAATAATAATAAAAAAAAATACAATATTCAAAGATCATAGGCTCCTACACATAATTCACAATTATATTAATATATCGTTCTCCGCAGGTTAAAATTATCGTTTAAAATCATTTAATGTTAATAGCTATATTCATATTCATCATTACCTCCTTATGTAACACACTGTTTTCCTCTCCTTTTTTTTTTCATTTATCATTTATCATTTCCATTTAGTATCAAATATATGACAGTATTTCTCCCTCTTTTCTCCTTTACTAAGTGTCCATCTCGTAGTATTTATTTATAATAATCTCTCTCCTTCTCTAAGTACGGGTAAGCTGGTAAATATACGTTGACTTGGCTATTGGAAATAAATCTATATTTTATATATATCTTTATGCCTTTGGTGTAAGGTGTCCTTCTCGTAATATTTATTAATAACAATCTCTCTCCTTCTCTAAGTACGGGTAAGCTGGTAAATATACGTTGACTTGGCTATTGGAAATAAATCTTGCCTATGGTGGAATGTGTCCATCTCGTAATATTTATTAATTAATAATAATCTTTATACAATATTATTTATATTTATTTAAAAATCTCTACCTCCTTTCTAATTATGGCTAAGTTAAAAAATTCACGTTGACATGTTTAGTCAAGGTACCTTCTCTATGATGCTGTATTTGACTTGGGTCTTTGGTCATGGTACTTTGTCACTGATTGAGTATTCGACTTGCGATTTTTTAATCATGGTACTTTTTTAATGACGTCTGGTTATACGTACCTTTTACCTTGTTCCTAATTGTGTCAGTTACCTCGTAGGTATTGTTTTTATTGTCTCTGGTTATCGTGAAAGGCCCTGTATATAAGAGTAGCAATTTCCTCGTTATGCCTTGTATAGCACTGGGCAATTCTCTATTTTTAACTAACACCTTTTCACCTACCTCATATTTAATTGCCTTAGGCTGTGATTTGATATATTTTTTCCGCTGCTGTTCCGTTTTTTCTAACACCTTATTATAAAATTTTGCCCCTTCAAATTGGTATGCGGGCTTGTCGGGAAAATTAATAATTTCTTTTATCTCTCGTGGTGGGGGTCTTTCGAACATAACCGTGTATGGCGACATCTCGATGGTATTGTGATGCGAGAAGTTGAGAAAATCCTCGGTAGAGGCTACATATTCATGCCATCTTTTCTGCTCGTTATGGCAGTATGTTCTCAGTAACCGTCCTACCTCCCTTAACACTCTCTCGGCTGGGTTACTATTCGGGTGATATACGGACGTCTTGTACGTTTTTATTCCGTGTTCTCCCAAGCTTTCCTTCCAAAGTTTTCCCCTAAACTGAGTACCGTGGTCCGTAATTATAGAATACGGTCGGCCCACTTCCATTATATAACGCTTGATTATTATGTCTATTATTTTCCTGGTTGTTGCCCTAGTTATTGGGTATAGTTTTGTATACTTGCTAAAGTGGTCGAAAATGATTACGATAAATTTATATCGGTGTCTCCCACCGCTGCGTGGAAAGGGTCCGCAGATATCGAGAAATACCTTTTCCAATTTTTCGGTAGATCCCATATTCCAATATGGGTATCATGACCCCTTCCTTCCTCTCGTTATCACACTTTACTTTTTGACAAATATCGCACGACCGTATCGCCAGTTGCACCTTCTTATTCATCCCCTTGATGTATGTTTGCTCTTCCAATGCCTTCCTTACTTTAAGGGCACCCATATGTCCGTACCTATCGTGATAGTCGATTATTAGCGGTCTCTCTATCGCTGGTGGAATCACTAATTTCCAACTATCCTGGTGCGGGGTATTCCTAATAAACAAAGTGTCATCGTGTATACAATAAAATCTGTTTATGACCTCATCGCCTTCCTGTACCCTTTTTCTAATATCTCCTAATTTCGGATCGGCCTCTTGTTGTGACTTTATTTCGTGCAAAATATTTTTTAAATCCTCCCTGCTCTTAATAATGTGGTAAACCTTGGCTAATTGTTCCTTTTCGCCGTCAAAGGTTTGGTCTGGTATATTGACGCGAGATAAGACGTCGGCGGCTACGTTCTGTTTGCCGGGTATATATTCCCATGTGATATTGTACTCTTGCAAGGCCAAAACCCATCTAGTTAGCCTTCCATGGTTCAGTTTACAATGCTTTAAAAATGATATAGATTTGTGGTCGCTTCTAACTGTTATGGGGTACCCTAATATATATGTCCTGAATTTACCGCATGCGAAAACTACACTCAACAGTTCTTTTTCGGTAGTATTGTAGTTTCGTTCGCAATTGTTCAGCACGCGGCTAGCAAAGCTAATTACTAAATGGTTACCGTCCTGATCTTCCTGATAGAGGGATGCACCTAAACTCACGTTACTGGCATCGCAGTTTAGAAAAAATGGTTTTGTAAAGTCAGGATGATGCAACATTACGGTTTCTAAAAACTTTTCCTTTATTATATTGAGCACTCCATCTTGCTCTGGTCCCCAAGTCCATTTGTCTTTAGCTGATAACTGCTTTTGGAACCTGGCAGTTAATTCTGAGTAATTGGACCGAAACTTTCTGTAATAGTTGCAGATTCCTAAAAATGACTGCAGCTGTTTCCTATTCTTTGGGGTGGGGAACTTCTGTATGGCCTCTACCTTTTCTTTGGATGGAGTAATCCCTTGTTCTGTTAAATTAAATCCTAAAAATTTCACCTCATTTGCTATGAATTGGGACTTGTCTAATTTGAGGGTGATATTATTCTCCGATAATTTCTGTAGCACCTGTTCAACCCTATTACAATGGTCGTCCCAATTCGCTGAAGTCACCAGTAGGTCGTCGACGTACACTGTCGTAAACTTCAGTACTTCCTGCCCCAATATTCTGTCCATTATCTTTACAAACACCGCCACAGAATTTATTAAGCCAAAAGGTAACCGCTTAAACTGATAGTTTCTGCCCTCGAATATGAATGCCATATATTTCCTACTATCAGGGTGGAGTTCTATCTGCCAGTATCCGCATACCGTATCCCATGAGCTTATATATCTGATTCCGTGGAACTTTTTTAATATCTCCTCTATCTCCCCAGGTGATGTGCGGTCGTTAACAATCATTTTGTTAATCTCCCTAGCATCGAGACAAATACGTACCTTTCCGTTCTTTTTTGGCACCGCTATGATTGGGCTGGTAAAGGGCGAATGACTATGCTCGATTATGTCGTCCTCTATCATCCTGTTCAATTCTTCCCTGACTTCATTCTTTAGCGAGTATGCGATCGGGTACGATTTCCTGTTAAATTCCACCGGAGTTTTAAATTTTATGGTGCACTGATAATCTCTGGCTTTGCCTGGAGCGTTCGAGAATATGTGTTTATAATGGTTGTATACCTCGATCAATTGTTCCGCCTGTTCTTCGCTGATCAGACCCCTTGCTTTCGTCCTTTGGAAATCCCGTATTTCTTCTAACTTTTCTAACCACAACTCTGGATTTTCCTCCTGATATAATGGCATATTGATTGGACGATCGGTACAATAATAATGGTTCACTATCGCTTGATAAGGTGTATTGTCTATACCACTTCCTTGGACATCGATCAAATTATTGGTCCAAATCCCCTTGTTAGTCTTAAAAGTTATCACCTTACTTTCCAAATCTATCACAGCATTGTATGGCCTAAGTATATCGCAGCCTATTAGTATACTCATGGGTAAATTACTCGCCACTAATAACCCTATTGGTATTGTTACCCCATTACTAGTCATCTCTAATGACACCTGTTTCTTTATTGATTTATTTTGCCTCCCCGTTGCTCCGACTAAAACAATGTTATTTATCGGTAGAGTGGGTACTGGTAAATTACTATTTTGTTTAATCCGCTCTAACTCAATGCTATCGATAAGTGACACATTTGACCCCGTGTCAATGAGTAGTATCGCTTCTATGCCATTGATATATGCTTTAATCTGCACGATACTATTATTCCCTTGGTTACTATTTTTAATGATATTATCACCTTCTTCTAATAACTCCTCTCTAATATCCTTAAGGTAATTATTTATTCTTAATATAGTCCCGTCTTCGTCCTGTCTATGTTCGTCGTTTGTCACCCCATAATATTGGTTCAGTGAAGGGCGGTTTTCCTTTTTCACTGCCGCGTTTAGTTTAAATGAGCCACTGTCTCATTGGCCCGGTCTCCCGGAACATTGGGTTGCTGACCCGTCTGTGTTTCCTGCCTGACCTCGGGATTACCGTTAATAGGTTGGCTATTCGCCGCGTTACCCTGGCTAGCTGGCGCCTGTTGTGGGTAAAACATGTAAGTGGGTACATTAGGTGGATATGGCCGTCGGTTATTGGCCATTGTATAATTTACCTGGGGCCTGTACTCATTTTGGTTTCTCCTATCGCTTCCTCCTTGGTTTCCCCCGTTGCGATAACCATTACGTTGACCATAATTACTTCCTCTATAATTATTCCCGCGATAACCGTTTCCCTGGTGGAAGTTCCTACCGTAGTTATTCCCGGTGTAATTACCTCTGTTTGGTCCCGGATAGTTGCGGTTAATTGGGCCCTGAGTGGTATCATTTCGGCCATTTGGTGGGATATTATTACTCTGATTATTGGTGTTTAGATTATTACCGTTCCCACCTCCATTCCGGTTTGGTCCGTTATTATTGTTGTTGTACTCTACCTTACGATTGGGGGGTTGGTAATCCTGGAAGCTTCCTGTGGATTCGCAATTTTCCAATAATTTGGCCAGATCGGCTATTTTGCTAATCTGTTGGTATAATTGGGCATCCTTGATCCCATAGCTGTAATGTCCAGCTAACTGCCTTACCAAACATTCTTCTGGGATCGGCGGTATCAACTTCCGTGCTAAACATACCTTTCCCAGGAAATAAGACGTCGGGGACTGTCCATAGGACGCGTCGTATTTGCCATAGAAAATGTCCATTCTTACCCTGTTTTGTGCGGTCTCTGACCAATACTTTTCCTTAAATTGGCGTTTAAACTCTGCTAAATTCGTTATTTCGGGTCGTACCGCTATCCACCAGTTATCCCTAGTATTTTTAAACGTCTCGTCAAGCATCTCTCTTATCCTGTCCCACCTTGTTTCTCTACTTCTCCCAATAACCTCCTCCATTCTTTCCAAAAACTCCATTGGGTTTCGTCGATAGTCCTGGAAGTTGATTACTTCCCTGTTTTCACCATGACACGTATGAGTGTTTAGTATTGGTGTGTCTCTCAGCGCCTCTAATCTTTCCTGCAGGTTTTTCTCTCTCTGGTCTATTTCCAGTATGCTATTTTTGTTAGTTTTTATTTGTTCGTCCAGCCTGTTAGCGATGTGCTGGACTTCTCCTACCTCCTGCATGATGGCGTCTTGGTTCTGCCTTACCTTGTTTTCGAGATTTCTAACATCTTGTTTGGTCTCTACTGTTTGCTCCTCTATATTTTCGAAACGAGTATTGTTTCCCTCCTTTAACCTTTCTAACTGTTTCTCCATGTTTTCGACCTTCCTATAACTATCGATTTTATTATCATTGATCGTTTTGTTTACTATTTCGTACTTTATGCTAATTTCTTTTTTCAGGGACTCTATACTTTTTTTATTCTCCTCCTGAAATATCTCCAGTTTTTTCCCATTGTCGTCTATTTTCTCGGTTATATCCTTCTTTAAAGATTCTATGTTTTTGTCCAATTTCTCCTTATCTTCCAGCCTGTTTTTATTTATATCCTCTTTCAGGGATTTTGTATCCTCCTTCAGGGATTCTGTATTTTTGTTCATTTTTTCGTCCATTCTTTGGAGCATCGCCATCATCATTATTATATTCGTGTCAACGCTCCCTGTTATTGTTTCCGTTTCGGGTTTCTCTGTTTGTTCTACCATTTGTATGGGTTCTTCTCCCGTTTGTTCTTCTAATTCCTCTGCCGTCTGTACCGGTCTTTCCATTTCTAGTGTGGGCGGTTCTAATTCCGTTTCCTCCATTTGTACTGCCTCTCCGTCTTCCACACTTAACTCGGGTTCCACAGTCTTCTTCACCTTTTTTCCCTTTGGTTGCGGCATTTTAATATGTTGGTAGTTGCCGGGCTTGTTCCGTCTTTTTCAAGCCTCACTAGTTGGGCTGCCAATTTATAACGAAGAGAAAGGGTGTTGTTTAAACGTTTGTTTGTGTTGTAATCTGTCGGGCGTTACCTCCGCGCACTTTTGTTACTTACTCTGTTGACTGGATCCTCTGCAGTGATGTAGTCCTGTAACACAACTTAAAACTATGCTTTTTGTGGGCGCCACTTGGAAACGTTTGTTCCAAGAAAAAAAATATGTGATTGATAAAAATTTTTAAATCTACGAAAAAATTTAAACAAGTCAGTTTAGCTTGGAAAAATCAGTTAAGTTTAATGGTTCTTCAAAAACAAACAAATCGTCTGAAGGACTATCATTCATAAAAAATTATAAAATTGCAGAGAAAAAAATTTTACAAGTTATTATTATTGACAATTTTTTTTTTATATCCAATCAAGTATCGGCTAGTATAATTCAGATTTTGACTCAGTTGAAAAGCATGAGTTTAATATGTGAAAAATCTTTACTCTCAGGACGTGACTCCTTTGAACTACCAAGACATATCAATTAGATGCCTTACAAGAAAAAAACTAAGTGATTTGAAGGTGTATGTGTGGCGTGTAAAGTACAACTGTGTGATAAATGCAACCAGGTAACAAATGACTTTAATTTTGGTAACTCACGTTCCAATGGTCGTTTATTCTCTCACTGGACACTTCCTTCGGGTAGTTTCTCAATCTCGCCTCTTCGGGTGTACACTGAATCTATTTAAAGTCAAATTTTGCGATCATTACTTTTTCCGCACTTTTTGTCAAAACGTTTGGCAGTAGAATCTCGTTCAAACGCCGCCACTACGAATCATCTGTTTAGCGTTGATTCAGAAATCTGCCACCGCAGCGCTGATTCCCATGCAGTGTTGAGGAAGGCTTAGTGTATTGTTTGTTTACGTTCGGGGGAATTATTTGTCACGTTAGTCAGTCAATGCGAACACAGCAGAATTCGTTCTCTATTTAAATGTTTGGTCCCTCCTGGGCCGTCGACGTTCTGGCTGCGTGATTTCTATTAAAATTTGCCGTATCGCTGCTCTATTTCAGCGATACTTTTTGGCGTAAACTCTCGTTGAGGTTAAGTCAGTCGGTTATGTCTGTGTACGGGAAAAAGCCTTCCTGCCGTGTCTTGTCGATTTTTCGCCTCTTTGGTTTCGCCTTAGCTGCGTTGATCAGTGTTGTGTGAGATGCATCAGTTCTGGAGTTCAATCTTCAAGTGTTTTTGGGTCGAATTTGGTCTCGCTTTTATACTAAATCAGGTAGACTGTTTTCATCGACTTCCGGTATATTTGTGTAAAAATTCTTTCTAGATTGTTCGAGAATAAACGAAATGGAATGTCATAGAACAATTTTCACTTCCGTAGAAGCTTTTAGAACGAATTTCTTATTCTTCATACAAAGGATATTTCAAAATTTACACTGGTATTTATCAAACAGTTTCACATTAGTACTCGCAATTTGTATGCCATTAATGCATTTAGATTCCTTGTTTTTAACTGAATCTAGCGATACTAAATATGATTGGTATCTAATTAACTTAAGTCTAATAAACAATACAATATACAACCCTCACCTTGAGTTGTTGTCATTGAAAACTCAATTTTGATAACAAAAATTGTTGTGGAGTTACAAAGTTCCTTCCACAAGCTGAACATCTACTACTACTACTTTCCTACAACAAAATAAACAAATTTTAACATAAATAAAACACAAATAAATACAATTTTATATGGCCTCTGCTCATGGCCTAGATTCTTGTCAGTTTTCTAATACAATGATTAGTCTTTTTCTTTAATATATGTATCATTTCACTACTATACACACAGAGTTTATTATTTTGTCTATCTTTTGTGATACCTGGTTACTCTGTACATATATTATATTTATCACAAGATGACATAGCATCATTGATTGGTCTTGAGATGTCATTTTTTATGGTGTGACAAATCTCACTCTAATTAGTTAAATTCTTTCAGAATTGACTTTACTTTCAACTGAGTTTGTTTCTTATTAAGGTATTCTGATGTATTATACCTTTCTATCTTATTTTGTTAGTATTATGTAAGTATTTAGCCAGATATGATTATTTTTGTACTGGATGATTGGCTTCAGCCATACATGGTATAAGTAAATATTTTGCTGACTTGGCTATTACAATGTTAAAGTTGGTCAGGTATATTAGTATAGTTGCTTTATATCATATTACAGCTTTCTAATACAGTTTGGTTGCATTTTGGCAACATTAAATTCATAAATTATACAATATTAGATGCCTATTACATGTTTTTAGTTAACACTGTCTTTGGCTATTTTGACTGCTTTTTATTCATTTGACAGCTTCCTTTATTTAAGATAAATTGTTCACTATTGTCTGCTTGACAATTGCGTATAGTTTTTATTTAAATCTTATAATAATTAATTTTTTCATGAAATCTTGGTGTATGGTCTCAAATCCAACACATTAATATTTTTTTGTCATTGCAAATATACAATTTTTATTTTAACTTAAACTCTTTCTAATAATGTATTTAAGTCATTTAATACATTTATTTTATTTACATCACATAATATAATGATGGATCATGTCCATTTATTCACAAAAAATAGTTTTTAATACCCTATTCATAGTTATAAAACTTAATAATTATTGACTTTATTCTGGTGGATTCTGACATTATTTCTCTCTCTTATAGTGTCTTATGGTTTTTTCACTCTTATTCACTTTAATAATATATATGGGGTTTTGTCTTAGTCATAGTTTGGTCGTTTTTTCAAGTTGATAGAAATAATTATTATACAAAATTACACAATTTTTTGGGACTACTTGGGTTCGATACTGTTCACTTATGCTAACTTACTATATAAATGATTTCTTTTTATGGAACGTTCTGTGACGTTACAATGTTCAGCCATATTCCTTTTTATTAATTACAATTGTTATATTGTATGTTATTACTTGAAATTAACATACTCCTCATCTCTTTATAATATTATTACTTATATAAAAAATACAAACATATTACCTTAAAGTTATGCCTTCTTGGTTTATACTCCTATGTACACTAAACAAATAAACTAATTCTCTTTAATCTAACAAAACTGTTTACCATACATTAATCTTATTTTCCTCAGTTTAGTTTCTTCAACACAATTTAATTTAATTCTTTCTGACTGAATAAGTAACGTATCTTATTGTTATTGATGTCTCTTTGCATCCTCATTAACTGTTACAAAGACATAGGGATCTTTTGTAACTAATACCAAAATTGTCAATCCCCTTACTCATTGAAAAGCATAAGTAGGAATTCTTATTATTGTTATTCCAACATTGTTTTTTAAACTTTTTGGTTGAGTACACTTATATTTGCACTGACTGAACTCATTAATTTCCACAGTCTTGCCTGTTTGATTAGTTATTATTATTCCTCACTTATCACATCACTTTTACTATTTATGGTTATCACTCCCTACCTATCTCTCACTCTTGGTTTCAATGATATTTTAAACACACGTTTATAATTATTCTTTCAACCTTTTGTGTCTTACTTTCTTGTTATAATAAGGTTCTTAACAACATACTTTATCTACTAATAATTGTCTTACTTATTTCTTATGGTTAGTGTACTTTCTTTATTATTGTTTTATTCATGGTTAGTTATTATATTTGCTTTACTCATTTGCGCCTTTTATCATTAATTTGTCTTTTCTCATCTTATTGTCTTTATCTGGCCAATCTCTGGGGTTGGGTGATAGTCATTTGTTTGTCAGTCTAGTCTATTCATTTATTTATTTTCTTGTTTACAATTCTCTTTTTTTCTTTCTTAATTCCATTTTATATTTTTTTCATTATTATTCATTAAATTATTTTACCTTTTATCATTTATCTAATACCTCTGGATACCCTATAGGGTCTCATTTCTGCAACGTTATAATATACAGCGATTTTTTAACAACATATAAATAAACATATAAATACTCATCCTAGCTCCCAAACATTACGATCTTTCTAATCACGATCTTTTAGATTTCTATGTGGTATTGCATTCCTTATACCTTCTATCCACTTCTTTCGTGGTTTCCCTCTTTTTCTTCTTTCAAGATGGGTCCATTCTAGTAATTTATTTGTCCAATTATCATTGCCCATACGGCACACATGCCCCTACCATATTAATCTTTTCACATCGAGTGTGTCATTTATGAACGTTACTTATACTATTTTAACGCTATCTATCAATGTAAGCCCACAGTACCTTCTCTAGTATCCCATTTCCAAGTCTTATAATCTTTTTCTCATATGTTCTGTAATTTGTCACACTTCAGCCCCATATGCTACAATACTTTGCCTTATATGTTTCAAGTTTTGTTTCAGTCTTAGTTGATTGTTCCATAAAGTTGAATGTCTTGTCACTTGTTTCCATTCTGCTGTACGACATTTTGTTTCTGCTACACTTGTGCCGTCTTTTATAGCCACGAAACCAAGGTGTCTGTATGAATCGACTCGCTCCACAATTCCCCGTTCCAACAGTATATCACTGTATGTATTTCCTACGACAATATATCCATTTGTTATTTCTGGTGTTCTATGTTTAACGTCCTAAGTATATAAGAGCTGTAAGCTACAATGTTTTCATCTTCAGCTACAGTTACTTGATAGTCGGCGAAATGCTAAGTGAAGAGCTTTTTGCCGTTAATAACTATCCTCATGTTGCTACAGGTGCGTCTTCAACGTTCTAAAGCTGAATTCAAGTAATCTTAAATAAAGTCAGAATTATAGCAAAACCTTGTCGCAATCCTTCGGTGACAGGAAATTCGTCAGAAAGTTTTCAGCCTATATGCTATTAACGTTGGTACATAGCGCTTCCACAACTCTAACATATAGCATTGACACCATTTTTTAATTCAACTGGCGAAAGCTTCTTCAGTGGAACACTGACAAGATAGTGAAACACTATCTTCGTGAGGTCTATGGATACTAAATGGGTTTCTCCATTTCTTGTCATTCTTTTTCCAAGAAGTTGTTTTAGTGTGTAGATGTTATCTACACAAGATCGGCCTGCACGAAACCCATTCTGTTTCTCGATATCCTCAAATGGCTTTCATTCTTGCTTTGATGATTTTTTCATGTTACCTTGAGATAAAGTCAGTTACACTTAGTCCTCTGTAGTTTGACAGTTCTTCTGCTGCCTTTTATGTAGAGGTTGTAAATATACGCAGCCTTCCATTCCAGAGAACCTTTTAAAAAGCAATTGAAGACATTTCCCAGGAGGTCTAAAAGTAGTTTTATCCCATTTTTAATAAGCTTTATAGGGAGTCCATTTGGAAATGTTTTCCTTCCATTTTTCACGGTGTTTAGAGCATACTTAACCACGTTAACAGAAATTTCGGTTTTTTCAAACAAAGATACATGAGAGAGATAAATCTTATAGTCATTTTTGAAAGAAATTCTGGACGATTTTCTTTTAGGAATTCTTGATTTTATTATTTCCTACACGTCAAGTGTATTAGATTAATGAGCTTTAATTACAATGATTAATTAATGAGGATTAATTACATTAACAACTCTGTTCTGTATATTTTTAATTATTTAAATGTTAGCTACGGTCCGTAGCTTTACTGGACCGTATATACGTATTGATCAACCCATCTGAATTTATTATCCCATGCTTCATGTTTTGCTTTTATTAAGGCTTTTATAACATCTCTACAACAGCGCGCATAGTATTTTCGATCGACGTTATTATTAGATGATCAGAGTTTTTCATGGCTTCTATTTTTGTATTACTCCGTTTCTTGTTTCTTCATTCCACCGCTAATACTTATATTTGTTGTTATTTTCTGACAATTTCCCTAACGCTTTTTTGTACACATTTATCTATACTGTAGTAAGGTTTAATCCACTTAAATGTGTTATGTTACCTAATTTTAAATTATGCCTAAATTTACATATGAAAACTGTAGAGTCATTGTTTAAACTCCGTACAAAATTAAAACTTATAATACGCATCTGTCTAGTAGTGGCATTACCTGTTTTGTGTCCACGAAAATTCATACATAAAAAAAAACATATCTTTGCTCTTACAAGGTAGTGGTCAGTGCCTCTCTGTGAATCCTAAAAATATCATACGCGTATTTTCTACGGATGTGTTGTTTACTAACAACAAAGTCAATTATTGCTTTTATTTGGAGAGATTGTAGTACCCAAGTATATTTATGGATATCTTTGTGTTCGAAAAATCCATATCTAATGTTGAGTTAATGTTGCTGCCATATTTCTATCAACATTTCTCCACTTTGCACATAGTATTGTATGCTTCTGTTATTGTGTATGTTACAAGGCCAAAGTTGTGGTGAATATAATTTTTTTAGACACAGTATCATACAATGCTCTTATGTGAATCCTGTTAGACTAATATTAGTTAAGGTGACAGACAAAAAACAAGGCTTACTTCTTATTAATTTTAAAAATTCCGTTTAATAATAAAACTAAAAAGTTACAAATAGTAACTGTCAATAGAAATTTTGGCAGTAATCAGAAAGAGTTATCATAGTAACAGTCATAAAAATGATTGGAAATAACAAATCTTAGCATAACAGTTGATAGTTTTCAGAAACATTACAGTCATTACTTTCTAATTATTCCTGCTTGTTGTTATTGTTTTCTCTGTGTTCTTATAAAGCTTATGACAAACGTTAGGCATATTAGGTAACAGTGACTTTCTTCACTTTTTAGCGAGTATCTGCTCGCTGACTCTCCAAGATGAGAATCACAGTCACCTTTGAGTTCTTTCTTTTTCTGCTTCACTTAAAACGTTACCTTTAAACTTAAAAAAATATTCACAACCATCATAATCGTGTACTGTTGGTGGCTGAAAAGATATCTGAAACTTCTTAATAAATACAACAGAACTCAGCAATTTCCTATCTATAAACTTTTGATTAATAATGTTTTCATTCGTACAGTCATAAGTACAGTGAAGATTATACACTATGTTGTCTAAGGATGAATTACCTGCAGATGCCACATTTTTGCCAAAGTAAGAACTTGGGTTAGATCTATTAGAATTTACATAATCTCCTACCCCATCGCATCCATAAACTGTGTAGTCATTCAGAAACCAGACACATTCAAGAACGTCTTAAACTTGTTTCGTTTGCTTTTTGCCATTAATTTATTTTGTATGAATTCAGCATGTAAAAACATCAAATTATAATCAGAGATGTTACAAATTATAATTTTATTTGAGATACAAGTTGAACATTTTTTCTATGTTAAGTAAGGATCATAAACACGTTTTTTTAGTCTTTACTGTATTGGCCTGTATAGTGGCGTTCATGTAATTGCAATAGGAAATAAACTAATTAATTATGATTTCAAATGCATTTGAAGTGGGGTCCCATTAAGCTAAAAAAGATGGTCAAAATTTTAGTATTCCAAATTTTTTGGAGCACTGTCAGGGCAGGGCCATTTCTTGTTAAAAGAGAAGACTTAGAAAATTATGTGATCGATTATAAATTTATTTCTTTGGCTAGTTACACTTCCTTACCATACATAAAGCAAATCTACTCTAAAGAATTCATAAGCAGAGTGTAAATAAAATATTATGATGTCTAAGGATGAATTACCTGCAGATGCCAGATTTTACCAAAGTTACAGCTTCGATTAGGTCTATTAGAAGGCACATAATCTTTAACTCCGTCATGTCTATAAACTAAATATAGTCATTTAGAAACCAGCCATCTTCAATTTGTTTAATTTGTTTGGTTTTCTTTTTACCATTATGTTTGTACGAATCCAGAATATGAAAACATAAACATTAAAATCAGATATGTTACAGATTATATATTTTCAAATTAGTGTAGATATGCACAATCCTATATCTGACAAAATTAGGATTAAGAATTAAAAAAATATGCAGTTGGTTATCAAACGTCAGTTTTTGACGATCAATGCAGATTTTATTTTAATATTTACTGTTATTTTTTCTCTCTAAAGCCAAGAATATATACCAATCGCCAGAAAACAAATTTACGTTTCAACAAGATGATATAATAATACGTGCATGAAAAACTGTTCTCCCACCACAAACATTTATAGTTTGCTGAAAATAGGTGTAACTAAGATAAATATTTTTTACGGATTTTACATTTATGCAAGATATTTTACGGATTTTAAATATCTTTGCAAACTCTGCTGATAAGGTCTGTTACTATAGGTAATATGAACTGCCATTAAGCTTACTACGTTTTAGTTGGGGTTACAAGATGTTATAAAATTGTTAAGGTGTAAAATTTTGCTCAGACTCTTTGAAATACGGTATGATGTAGGCTGGCCTGAAATAGTTTATAGTTAGCTGTTTAGATTAATTCTGAGGTAAAATAGGCTGAAACCTTAATATTTTCACTGTAAACAGTAGAAACACTAAATCCGAAACACTGAAACATTTCTTTAATTAGGCAGTTTCATAGTTTTTCCTACTTCGCTGTTCTAATGTTTCAAGAGATAAAATGTTACTTGACAGAAAAATAATGACGAACTTGACCCTACACTATTTATAAAATATGTTCCTAAACAGTAGTATATAATGTGCTTGCTATCTTTATTTATAGGACTGTTATTTTTAAACCAGATTTAAAATTCGTCCCCAAGAAATGAGTTCAGTATATCTGCTGCCGGTCATTACCTACGCCTGTCCGAACTGGGGTTACCTCGCCGCAATGCATAAAAAGAAGTTTTTATGTCCTCGACAGGGGTCTTCGGCTAGCGGCCAAAGTCCCCCGTCGCTTTTCATCTCGCCTTCTAAGGAGAGGACTTGGCGTCCGCTCCTTAGACGACACATTTAGGCGGCTTGCACGCAAATTTTATGCACGTGCGGCGAGGTTCCCAGGCAATCCTCTAGTGACTGGGCTGGGAAGGTACCGTATACGTCCAGGTGATTCGTGGAAACGCTCTCGGTGTATACTGCGCTAGTGTAGGCTAGCACTACAGCCGAGAATCGGCCTGCTATAGAGCACACGCCCTACTTGGGCAGGGCCACGAGGCAGGAGCTCCAGAAGGTAGCTCGGAACTCAGATCCCGAGCGGTTCGTCTCTGCGACGCACCACCGCACAGCCCAGAGCGAAAGAAAATGAGTTCAGTGACCAGATTTATAGCTTATCTTTTCTTTCTTCAAAAGGGATCAGAAACATTTTAAACGACAACCACCAGTAAACAAATGTGACTTCAAAACGTCATGTTGTACAATTTATGAACCATTCGCTAGATTGTGTAGTGGTAGACTTAACTATGCCCGCGTGGCATTTTCGGCTACTGAAAGCTTCAGAATTTTACAAAGACAAGTCATCATGTTGTTCCGTTCCTCCAAACGAAGTGGGAGAATTTGCCATTTTCCACAGCCTATCTTGTGTAATTTATCGTAAGAGTACGTGGTATATAAACAAAAATGTAAACAGATCTAAACAAAAATAGACATAGTGTCCATTAATAACCTCCTACATGAAGATTTAATAATGATAGTAAAAACACATTAATTGTATAAAGGACATTACGAAATATTTATAATTACATTTAGGCTGCAAATGTGTCATTATTATAAAAAAAATATATTACGTAAACTTAAGAGTTTGAAGAAGAATCGACTTGCTAGATTTCTTTACTAATACAGGAGGGATACAAAAATTAATAAACAATGATGTCCATAATGACTACTGCAACGGTCAAACTAAACTCATAACAGCCTAGTGCAAACAGATAATACGGGGAGATTAGGTTGTCTCTGTTTATAAATATTACTTGTATTTTAACTATTTTCTTATCATTTTATTTCATACCCTTCTACTTTAAGCATCATTCTACAGCATTTTATTGCATCGTGTGTACATTGTATGTGCGAAAAAACCTATTAGTCTTGCAGTGACGGCTGCTGCAAAAATAAAAATGTTTATGAAAATCATGTTATGCTTACTTTAAACATAAATCAGAATTTTTCTAGTTTTTCGATGAGCGTAACTTCCTGTTCTTCCGAGTTGCAGTAAATCTATTGCAAAATAATCAGCCAAATAAACTAATAGTAAAAATATTACATGTCATAAAAGCATGAGAGTAGTCTCCGTTTTTATTTGTTCTAACTTAACTATATTTTTTACAAACAATTATTTAGATTTTAATATAAAAAATACATGCCTGTGGACAGTAAATAACTGAAACCTAATGTCAACTTTGAGACATTATGAATAACTAACAGAATATATATCTTCCAGAGATGTCGTCAAGTTGAGAATAGACATTGCAGTAGGCTATTTGTGTTGAGAATATTTATTTAATGTGGCATAGTTTCTTTTACTTAAGATTTTTTAATTTTTAAAATTTATAAAGTTGTAATTATGCAACGACAAACAAAACGTATTATTTTGTTACACTGAGCCATCCGGAACCAGTAGATAACATTTTCATAAACCTTATCGTGATTGTTATTTATATTTTTGTACCACGTGGGCGATACAAAAATGGCACAAATTGCGCATAACACGGAGATGTGAGATATTTATAATCACATTTGTAGTTAAAATTATTGGTGAAAATATTTATTGCGTAACACGATGAAATCAGAGGTGCACGATCAACGTCAGTTGTTACACAATAAATTATACGTACGCCGTAATATTCGTACAATATACATGTGTTCACATTGTTTGCATTTTGTCAACATCGGACAACAAAAATAAACATTTATTGAAGTTTACTCCATTTTAAACAAATCATTATAAAACATACGAAAAACGTAGGAAATATATAGTTAAGGATATTACGGTCTCTACTAACACTGTCACTGCGCAAGATACTACAATAACACAACCTTGCAACCTTGGAGTTTGTCTTTTCCACTTTTGATATTCTAATTCGTTAAACTTCTTTTAATTCACTCATTTGTATGTTTCTCTATTGTAAGTTATGTGTTTATTTAGACCTCAGTTATATTTCCTTAATAAATAAAGTTCTTATATTTTATATTATCATTAATAGGCAGACTTTTAAATGTAGTTGCATTTGTTATTTGTTTAGTTAGTTCATGTTTTTATTATTTTCTAATTTACTGATATGTCTTCGTCATTTAATGGGATTCTAAGTATTCGGTATAATAAGGAATTAAATGCTGATATTTTGTGTTGGGTTGGAAGTTTAAAATTATTTGGAACTATTAAATTGTTATGAGCAGATTTTCTGTATACTGAGAACTCTGAGATGACCTTTATACATATTTCTAAAAATAGCAGTTATGTACACTGTTGAAACATTGAAAACAAATTAAGTATAACAAATGTATTCTTGTGTAAGTAAATAAATAATATTTACTATTAAATATAAAAGTGTGTGTTGTGTACAGTTTTGTTTAGACATCGTGCAGATATATAGTATCGCAAGTTAGTATCGTGAAGACAATTGTTTCTAAACACATTTCACACTCGCGCGCGCGCGCGCGCACACACACACACTATATATATTGTTATAAACATACGTGTATATATAGGCATTTTGTTAATCCAGGCATTTTATAGAATACCTAGGCATTTCATACAATGCCTGGAATTTTTTTGGCATAGTATAGAATAGAATACTTTTTTGTACTATATATAGAATAAAAAAATGTTTTTTGTACTTTTCCCAGGTGTTCTGTACATTGCCTAGGCATTCTATATAATGCCAGTGATTCTTTAGGCAAAGTGTAAAATATGTTTACTACGTTCAAAATGAAAAAAAAATTATTAAAAATCATACATAATTGTTTGATTTTACACAGAGGAGGACTTTGTATGGCATTTCGAGATTATCTATTCTCTACTTAATTATGTTCAGATACTATTTTGTTAAAATTATACTGTATAAGAACTTTTTATAACCAATCTGGTTAAAAAAATACATTAGATATTGTTGGTGTTAATTAATTTTAAAATTATGGAATATACTCTACTTATTACAACAAGACAGAGAGCTGTGACATTTTGAAGTAGGCTACATTTTCTTTCATTTTTTACACAATTACTTTTTTTTGACATTTAGTCTTGCACTCACATTTTATGAACCCTTGTGCGGATCTTGATGATTAGAATGATTAGACAGTAGCAGCAGAACGAAGTGCCATTTCTTGTTCAGGAACAACTTCAACCACAATTAGTCGTCTTGGGCATACAGTGAACTGGAATATATTCTACTTATTACAAGACAGAGAGCTTTGACATTTTGAAGTAGGCTACATTTTCTTTCATTTTTTACACAATTACATTTTTTTTTGACATTTAGTCTTGCACACATATTTTATGGACCCTTGTGCGGATCTTGATGATTAGAATGATTAGACAGTAGCAGCAGAACGAAGTGCCATTTCTTGTTCAGGAACAATTTCAACCACAATTAGTCGTCTTGGGCATAGAGTGAACTGGTATATACTCTACTTATTACAAGACAGAGAGCTTTGACATTTTGAAATAGGCTACATTTTCTTTCATTTTTTACACAATTACATTTTTTTGACATTTAGTCTTGCACAAACATTTTATGAACCCTTGTCCGGATCCTGATGATTGGACAGTAGCAGCAGAACTAAGTGATGTTTCTTGTTCAGGAACATCTTCAACCCCAATTAGTCGTCTTGGGCACACAGTGAACTGCGACGTTGTATACAACTGCTTTAACAAGTTGTTAGTGGTTTCCAGTTTGTAAAATCCGTCTTCTGTCACACTCACGACGAGTGCTAGGATCTTTCGAAGATCTCCCCGCTCCTTGTCTACTTCAGGAATTGGAACACGACAAGACGCACCTACAGGAGCTGGAAGAAATTTTTCGTCAGAATCATATTTCATCTGTTTGCCTGAAGTTCTAGAAATGATTTTGACCTATACAATGCCTAGGCAAATATATAATTGAATTTTATACAATGCCTAGGCAATGTATGAAATGTGTAATATTTCATACTTTGGCGGCTGGATTCAGGCACTGTATCAAATTACTAGGCATTCTATAAAATGCTTGATTTTGTACTTTGCAGGTAACATATATATGTATACATAATTTATTTAATATTTATAAATTCTTTACATCAAGATGTTACTTTCCATTATTTGGTACATATTTCGGTAATCTTATTGATCCCATCCTCAGCCTTCCTCATTTTATATCTAGTAGAGAATTTGTGTTTTGGTTAGTTGTTGTTGTGGTTTGCTGTTGGTTTCTGGTATTTTATACTGGTATTATTGTGTGTGATTGTGATGTACAATATATTAATTTATTGAGTATTTTCGATGTTGAGTGCTTTGAAAATTGTGTCATGTTTTGTATTAATTTGTATTTGTTCAGATATTAGTTTGTTTTGTGTTGCTTTGTACACTTGCAAATTTTCCCATATGTTCATTATGGTGCCTTTGTGTGGTATGTGTTTTACTAGTGTCATGTTGGTTATGTCTGGGAATTCATGTTCTGTGTTGATTGCATGTGTGCCCAAATTAAATTTATATATTTCGGGTTTTTTGCAAGCGAATAGATGTTTATTGTGTGTCCTATGTAACATTTATTTCAACCTTCCTATTATATTTTTATATACCATTGGTTGTTGTATTATCTTTGTTGTGTGGGTTATTTAGTTTTTGTAAATTACTTTTAGTATGTGAGCTATGTATGCTATGTAGTATGTAAATTAATAAATTTTGTAAGCAATTTTAATGTCTGTGTTTTTAAATAGTTTTGTTAGCTTTGTTAGGTAACTGTTAGCTAACAAAAATAAACACACATTTTACCCTCGAACTATTAACCTACGCAACAGATAATTCAACAAAAAATAAACAGATGATTTAAACAATAGGACAGAATCCAACCTAACAAAAGACATCAATACAAATTTAGAAAATTTAATAGTAGAAACAGGCTATGCCAAAAACACAATTTGACACTTAATCACATCAACATAAATACAACAAAAAAATATAACTGCACACAAAATAATAAAACAAGCACAAAAATTATTGATAAAATTTTAAGTACGAGGCGTGTCCGGAAAGTAAAGATACAAAGGTCGTAATTGGTCTAAAAATATTTATTTACAAATCATTAACTGACAGTTACGTAAATACATATATCTTTATTTCCCTACATAATTACCGTCATTATCCAAGCACCTATTAAGTCTGGGAACCAGCTTTTGTATCCCCGTGTCATAGAAGTCTGCCGCCAACCATTTGAACTATGTCATGACCTCTTCTTTTACCTCGTCATCGTTATTGAACTTTTTTCCGGCCAGATATTGTTTCAGGTGAAGGAACAAGTGAAAATGACTGGGCGCGAGGTCCGGGCTATGCGGCGGGTGATCCAAAACATCGCATTTCCAACTGCACGCATACTGCACGCGTGACCTCTGCGCTGCTCGGCAGTTGGAAATGCGATGTTTTGGATCACCCGCCGCATAGCCCGGACCTCGCGCCCAGTGATTTTCACTTGTTCCTTCACCTGAAACAATATCTGGCCGGAAAAAAGTTCGATAACGATGACGAGGTAAAAGAAGAGGTCATGACATAGTTCAAATGGTTGGCGGCAGACTTCTATGACACGGGGATACAAAAGCTGGTTCCCAGACTTAATAGGTGCTTGGATAATAAAAACCTAAAAAATGTAATAGTAGAAACAGAGTATGCCATTAACCTATTACAAGACAATACACAAGAAGAAAAACAAACATAAGCAACAAATATAATTAACAAATAATCACCAATGAAATAAAAAACCATTCTAAACAGAACCAAGAAAATAAAACAATACATCAACAACATAAGATAAGAAGATAATATAAGATAACAACAATATAAGATAACAATTTATCAACAACAAGGTCTGACAGTGGATTCTCCATTATCTAATATAATAGCAGAAATATTATTACAACACATAAACACCAAAATACACAAAATTATAAATTCATTTTAACCAAATGGCATATGGATAAGGTAAGTAGATGATGGGCTATATGTATCTAATAACAAAAACACAAACGCGGATAACATATTGAAACAAACCAATAACATACATCCAAAAATACAATTTACAAAAGAAAAAGAAAAACACAACAAAATCAACTATTTAGACATAACTATCACAAGAAACAATAACCATCTACAATATGCATTATACCTAACCATTCTGACCACGCACCACAACATAAAATGGCAACTTTCTATTCACTATTTAACAGAATGTACAACATACCCCTAAACAAACAGGAAACAAAGAAATATAATATACAAAATTGCTTATGAAAATGGATACAATAAAAATACTGTAAACAAAATAGAAAATAAAATCAAATATATAATAAAAATTGAACATTTAAGAAATTATCAAAATGAAAAATACATAAATAATAACAACAATAAAAATTGGGCCACATTCACATAGATACATAAATAATAAAATGAAAAAGCTAACAAAACTATGTAAAAACACCAAATATTATAATGATATTAAAATAGCATACAAAACTAATAAAAATAATTTAAAACACTAAATAACCCACACAATAAAAGATAATACAACAAAGTATATACAAAGTTGAATGCCAAGATTGCAATAAATGTTACATAGGACAAACAAAAGAACAACTAATAAAACGTTATTTTGAACATCTAAACGCTTACAAAAAACCAGAAATATATCAATCTAATTTAGCCACACATACAATAAACATAGGACATGAATTCCCAGACACAACCAACATGACTCTAATAAAACACATACCACACAAAAGCACCATAATGAACATATGGGAAAATTTACAAATATACAAACACTAAACAAACTGACACCTGAACAAATACAAATCAATACGAAACATGACACAATTATCAAAGCACTCAACATCGAAAATTCTCAAAAAGCTAATATATACACCACAATCACATACAATAATACCTGTATAAAATACCAGAAACCAACAGTAAACCATAACAACAACCAACCAAAACACAAATACTCCAAAAGGTATAAAATGCGGAAGGCTGAGGATGGGAACAATAAGATTCTCTAAACATGTACCAAATAAGGGAAACTAACATCTTGAGGTAAAGAATTTGTAAATATTGTTACGAGAAGCCTACCGAACAACCCAGAACATTCTCCACTCCTCCCCGCCCAGTGTGGCAGCTGTTGCGTCATTCAAGTAGGTGATTCTAGTGAGTTCCAGGAACATTTGAGATACGCATTAAGCCGCATCCGTACAGTTAAGGAGGGAAAGCTGTACTGGAACTCAGCGCGGCGTATATAAAGCCATAGCAGCCGGGTTGTCAGTTTAGATACGTGAGCGATTTTAGCTAGTGCGGATTGAGTGTTTGTTAAAGTGAAGTAGTATTGCGTTAATAATTCTGTGAAACTCTATTAATAGACATTGTTATTGCGTGTGGACAAATCTAGCTGGAAATATTGTACGAATTAGTTATAAACTGTTTATTGGGATAATTAAAGCTGGTGATTAGTGATTTAAGTGGTGTCTTGTTTTTTGTTTTCCACAGTACCAGACGACGATCAGTAGACCGTCGTAACAATATTAAATAAATTATATATGCATCAAGAAATAGACTGTAGAAAAAGGTATTTGAATATATATATATATATATATAATATTTAAAATTTGTATATACATTACCTCAAGATGTTTTTTTTTCCTTATTTGGAACATGTTTTGGGATCCTTAGTGATACCATCATCAGCCTATCTAATTTTTGAATCTGATGATGGGATCACTAAGGATCCCGAAACGTGTTCTAAATAAGGGAAAAATAACATCTTGAGGAAAAGTAAATATAAATTTTAAATATATTATATACATCAAGAAATAGACTGTAGCAAAAGTGTTTGAATATGTGTGTGTGTGTGTGTGTGTGTGTGTGTGTGTGTGTGTGTGTGTGTGTGTGTGTGTGTGAGTTGTTTCGACGCTCTCACTGTTCATCGTATGGTACAGTGAAGACAAAATTACAGACATCAGTCTAGTTACAAATCACCAGCTGTAATTAATCACAAAAATAGTTTATTATCAACTTGTACAATAATACGAGCAAACTTTGTCTACACGCAATAATAATGTCAACTAACAGTTTCCCGAACAATTATAATACAATAACACTTCGCCACAATACTTCGAACGTCACTTGAATGAATCGCCACTTAAACGCATTGTGTAATCGCCCGGCGTAGACTGACTGTCCGTCGCTGGATGCTTATACAGTATTTATACCCCGCTTATATGCCAGAATAATCGGTCGCTTTCTGGATGACGTGCCGAGAAAACTACGTATTACAGGCGCTCTAGAATCAACAAGAAACCGTGCAAACAGCCTGGCCTTGAAGACAGTGCGCGACCGGTACGGTCTGGAAGAGCCTCGATTGTTGACGCATGATAAGTATCACGTAATTGTCTTTGATATCAAAGGTACTTGTAGACAAATAGAAATACTTTTAGAACGTTCCTTATTACGTAACATAATATATTTGAACGCGTGTATTTTAAAATTTGACTGTATAAATATCGGTTCAAAATAATTTGAATAATTTGTAATTAAGATAACAGAGTTGCCATACTTTTACTATTATATATTGATTGCAACCTTGTTTATTGTGTTTTTTGAACACAGAAATAATACGTCACAGAGAAGTAATCCTAGTCGTAATATCATGTTTTAATAATTTACACAACACAAGCATTGGTTAGAATAATATTCTTACTTAATTATAAATATTGCCTATTTTAAATAAACCGTATCACTACATTGTAAATTATACATTGTTTTATATAACTTAAGTAAACATTTGTAAATTTACGCGTTTACAATCTCATGATACGTCTTGATTATTAAAACAAACCTAGTTCAGATAGACGACGTGCGGATTTTGCTGTAGTTACATATATGTTTATTTGTGATGCCAGTTGTCATGGTGAAACTTTCAAACTGCCGTTGGCAAACTCTCGGCTGAACTCACATCACTCCTCGCGAATGTAAACTAACTGATATATCTCGGAGCCCCTTCCAAGTGTATAGTCCAAAGCCAATAGTATGCCGTAAATTCTGTTTTAGTACAATACGTGTATCTCAGTGTCGCCTCCCTTTACTGTAACCCCGTTTTACAGGTGTGAATTTATAAAATACGAAATTTACAAATTCACAGCAATTCTTAATTACGATGACGATTTGTGAGATGGAATATGCAGGTTTTCTAAACCTAGATGTACAGTGCGTTGATAATGAAAACAAATAAAAAATTTCAACGAATAAGTACATTGTATATTACTTACGTTCCGGACTCTTTGGAAATCGTCGCCTATTAAAATCGATGGTTCCGTTAACCATTAACGTTTCAGAGGCTCCCGCAGCAGCCATCTTGAGTTGCGGAGATAAAGAAAGGTTTATTGTCACGCTTTGTCAGAATTATTCTGTTTGTTCCATGTGGTGAGTAGTGAAACCCTACTCAATTTCATTATATACTTTGATTCTGAATTTGCTCTCTCGTGTGTTGGTGTTAGGATAGAAAACCGGTTACTTCTATATTTCTTCATGTCTCACCGTGAATGTTAATAATCTCATGATATGAAACCGATTCTTTTGTCGACACACCATAAGATCTCACACACCAAAATAAAATATGCAAAGAGCGAAATAAAATATTACATTTAATAGTAATATAAAGCGCAGAAACTTAGGTTTCGAATAAATAAATATGATTTATTTCGAACTAATTTGAAATGTAATGGCATATCAGTCTTGTTCCTTCTCCCTGTCATGTCCTCAGGTTTTAATTCAGCTTTCTATGTTTTCATAACTTAATTTAATCTACCATCCTTCAACCTTCCCCTTTCTTTTTTTCTTATGTCGCTCACCGTTCTCTCAAATGTCACCTTTAGCAGACAGTCCAGCCACCCAAGCTGCAGTGTGCCTTTGCAGTGTCGCCTCATCGAGTTCTATTCACACAATTCTCAAAATATCTCTTTACCACCACATCTCAAAGGCTTCAAATCTATCAGTTACTGCCGAGTTGATAGTATATGCCGCCTCCACTCTATAAAGAGAGTAGAAAAAATGTAATATATCACCAAACAAATTTTCAAACCCACGTTCAAGCCATTTTCTTCATTTTGATGATGCTGGCTCGTGCCATTTCAATTCTGCTTTTAGTTTATGTCGCGTAGTTATTCATAGAGTCTACAACTATTCCCAAACATGTAAATTTACAAAATTGATCTATACTCCTACCATTTACAGTTAGAGTTTCTTCGTTATGAGGATTCTGAAAAAATCTCATGAATTTTGTCTTTTTTATGTTTAGCGGTATTCTTCTGTGTATCTTATTATTGTATATATATATATATATATATATATCAGCCTCTGGAAATCCGCAGTGCTCTCATTAAGATGATAATACCGTACGAACATGGCCTGTATTATTCATTTGGTTCTGTTAACTTTTATACCGGCAGATTCTTCTTCTAGAGTCTTATGAAGAACTACTTCAGAATACACATTTAAGAGAGTCGATATACGTTTCTGCATTACCCCTTCCGTATTTGTACTTCCTCTGATAAACTATTACTAATGCACACCATCGTCTCTTGGTTATGGTGTAAATTCGAGATGATTCGCAGATCTCTGTAATGTAAGTGTTTCAGTCTGACAACACCCATAAGATGGTCATGACGGACTGTAACAAATCCTTTTTTTACAACAAACGACACCTTCATATAAAAATTCAAAAATAACTTCCCTTGCCTCCAATCTCCAATCTCTTCAGAAATATAAATAGTGCCTCATAGATATCCATTTAAACTTTCTGAAGTTCTCTATCACGAATTATCTTAAGAAAAATTTTAGTATGAATGTATTTATTAAGATAAATTCTAATTAACTAATGACCATTTTATTAGGAGTGTTTGAATGCGCCCGTTAACTATATCTTTTTGGTGAATCATGAAAAGCACTGGTAACTTTCATAACGTTTTCTAAACCGAATTATGCAAGACAGTCTCCCTTTTCATTCCTTTTGATTAATCTATAGTTCTCTACAAACCTTTACCTAGCCATCTTGGCGTAATGTTGCTTATAACTAGTCACATTCCTATGATTAACCAGTTTCAAAGCCTCATGGATCTGCTGATAGAATTCATTGACATCGTCCTTGCTTCCATTCACAATTGAATCATATGCTTGAATTAAGTTGAGCTTAGCGTGAGTAGCCTTTAGTTGTGTGCCGTACGTAGGTGTACGGCAAATAGCGGTTCTAAGGATTCCGGGCGTTATTTCCTTGCATCTGGGGAGTTCGCTTTGGACAGGTTCTCTTCGCTATCTATGAGACGTTACGGCGACTGTTTGTTACGCTCCCGCCATCTAGTAGTCGTCGCTGTAACTTCGGACTAGGGTATCTTCCTTTCCCGCTGCTAGAGTGAGCCTGCTGTATTCCGTTGTGGGTTGTAGAGCGCCTTTGGAACTCGGCCAGCTGTAGTTATCAGCTGTAGAGTTTGGTCTTGACTCGAGGGTTGATGTCAGCTGTTCTCATCAGGAGCGTTTGACGACCACGTGTTGGTCTCAGATTGTATAGAGCTGAAAGTTTTGTGGTTTTCTTTTTTTTATGCCGGCGTTGAGTGAAACCATTATGTCAGGCTAAGGGAAAAGCGTGCTAGGGGTCCTCGGGAGGCCGGCATCCGTGAATCTGGGAACACCAAGATGTGAATTATGTGATAGATTGTGTGAGTATTGAACAGGTATTGTGATGTGAGGTATTGATGCACCATGAACAGGTATGGAAAAATAAAATTATTAAATTTTGCCCTGGGACTTTGTGGGTCGGGTCTGGCTGATTTCTCTAACACTACAGAAAAAAGAGGGGACAATAGTTTCTTAATACTGGAGTTTTGTCACTTCTTGGTACTCTTGTAATATCATGTACTATTGAAACATGCCGGGTTTTGCAGAACTTGAGTAACTTCGCATGTTTCTCTCTAATGATGAGTAGCTTCGCCGCTGTTTGCGGTGACCTGGTATTCTATGGACAAAACTTTCCTTACCTACAAAAAAAAAAAAACAAAAAAAAAACAAAAAAAAAACTTAAGAAAATGTGTTGGGAATCGGCCGGGGCGTTCATTTGGCCTAGTGAAGCAAAATTCCTTAATTGCTCTTTGAATGACTCAGGGTGATATTTGTCTTGTGTTGAATTGCCAGAGCATGTAATGGCCAGTACATCTTTTACTATAGTCTGTGTGGAACTTGTATTGTGACTGCCTTTTTATTGGAACTTGTAGATCTGGTTGGAAAAAGAGTTGCAGTCTACCTCCAGTTGTAACAATGCCTTACCTTGTGATAAAACAGTAATTCAGAAGCATCCAACCTATTAAATAAAATGTCTGAACTGTTCTACAAGAGGAAATTTTCTCTCTTTATGTATTTATAATGTTTGTAGAGATATATGTAACTGATTATCTGATGTTTTTTATATAATTGTGCACTCTGAAATCTGTAAGCCTTGGGGCTACACCAGTTTATACAGGTTTATGGCAGGGGGGAGCACATGCACTTGTGAGTTCCACACAAGTATATATTATCTATCTCATTTTGCATGTTACTTTATTGATTAGATGAGTCTTCTTTCTAGTGTTGGAGTTAGATTTCAGAGGGCGCATGTTGTTGGGTAATGTAATTGTTTGGATTGTTGTGGCTGTAATGCTTGTTAAAGGTTTTATAAATTTTTTATAGTGTTCAGTATGTCCTGTAAGAGTTCTTTAAATGTTTTATATATTTTGCATAGTTTTCAGTATGGCCTGTCAGAGATTTTAAATGTTTTATATATTTTGCATAGTTTTCAGTATGGCATGTCAGAGATTTTAAATGTTTTATATATTTTATAGAATTTCAGTAGGCTATGTAAGGGTTTTTTAAAGGTGATATATATTTTATATACTTTTCATGGAATTTGTCTTAAATATTAAATTTGAATGTTTTGAAAATTTTAGATTCTGGTTACCCTGTCATGGATTTTGAATATTCACATATTTTCTATAATTCTGATAGAATACCTTCTGTCTGGACACTATGAATCATTTTCAGAAAACATGTAATATTTTGTAGATGTTTTACAGATTTATATATTTCTCATGAAATAATTTTACATATTAAATTTTGAATATTTTTTGAAATTTTAAATTGGAGTGTCATGTAATATAGTGAATATTTCACCTACTTATAGATTTTAATGGAATAACCTCACAACCTGATTTTATGAGATTTCATTGTAACAAAACACTATATGATAGCCTCAATAAACTTGTGTTAATTTTTGAAGTTTTAAAACTGAGGTCACCTCATTCCTCCAATTACCCAAAGGTTATCCAGCATGCGGATATTCTTCCACTAGGAGGCCTCTCCTAGTTCAGTGAAATGGTGAGCCGGTCATCAAGGTAAGTTGTGGTTTTTTGAAATTTATTTTTCGGTTGTCAGTTTTGGAAAGTTTAAAAATTGTTGTGACGTCATGGGTGATGAGCGGCTCAGTTGTTATAAAATTGCTCTTTTAGAAATCGGGGCAAAACTATCCACAGTATTATCAGACCCATTTTCAACAATTATTGCTACTCCATGAAGCCGCTGGTCGTCGTTATCTCCAGTACAATAAAAGGTCTGTTCATCAGCCATCAAGCACATTTTACAGCATCAAGCATTGGTCTCAGCTATATAGTTTTAAGGATTCCTAAGAAAATAATATTTGTTCTGTTCATTTGTCGATGATATTGTGTATCTTGCAAAGGCTGGTACATACTCTGAACATCACAGACACCAGATCTTATAAGCATACCAGACATTTGATGTACTCGTAATTCAGATTCAGTCACGAAATTGGCACAATCTTGACGTCCTTCCTTCAAAATCTTCCCTATAGATAAAAAAGGGGGACCAGAGACTTCGAGTAAAAGTTTTGTCGTGAACTCTGCAATGATGATTTTACTAGGAGTATTCACTAAAGGATCTTTCTTTAATGTAGTAGTTTCCCGGTGCTTTCTACATCCTAATGCCGTTGACCATCTCCTATGGGGTTTCCACATTTGTCGGCAAGTTATCACCCCAAAGGCAATATAATGAGCTTCCTTCTGTTTCTTCACCCACCCTCAAAGTGGCTGTTGGCTCTCTGCAGAAGCGGGTTTCGTTATCATTGGATATACTAGGTCACTGCATTTGGCCTATAATAAGAACAGTAAATACAGTCGTTACCATTCCCTCTAACACGTTGAGGTGAGTGTCAGGATTCTGTCTTCGTGGAATCTAAAATTTTAAAACATTCCTTACAATCTCCAATATTTGAAAAGGGTAAAATAAAATGTTATAAATATTAATTAACAATTAACGTGGATATAATTAATCATTCAAGCTACGCGGTATCGAACTTTCTCGATTGCTAGAAATTAGACATTTTAACGTGCCATCTGCATATTAGAAAACATTCAGAAAAATGTTTGGTTTGATATTGCAATTGACTTATAAAAACCAACCAGCTTGCAGGATTCAGTTTTTTTTTTTGCAATGTAATATGACTTCATTACATCGGGCATCAACCATCCAGCTTAAATAGAAAGCATCAACAGTGTCGATGTAGTTGTCACTGAAGTAGGTTGCCCTAACCGTAAACATTTGTCAGCCTAAAGTTCAATGATCTACCAAAACTGCGCCAGCTTTTCCACAGTCGCTGACTATCTGAAGAACGTAGACAGAGAATATATCAATGACGGTTTCCCAGTAACATTGACTTATCATCAGCACCATAAAAGTAAAAACTATTCATTTTGTTAATATTTTATAAAATACAGTATAAAAAAAAACATTTAAAACATGTTGTAAACGTTTACAAACTGTTTGATAATTGTAAAAACTTAACTTTATGAACTTCATGACACCTCAATAATATTTAAATTATATCACAAAAAGCTTACTTTTCATTTCTTTTATACGTTATAACAATAATTTTCAAAGATTAATTTATTTTATTGTACAACATAGTAATTATATTAGGACACCGTAAATATTGCACATATTTTATGAGCTATATATTCTTTTAAATTCAAATTGAAACCATCGAAACCTGGATTTACTTCAAGTATATAAAAAAGCAATCAACAAACCTGTTATGTTTCAAACTTGTGCCAGTAAATCTATTAACCACTCTACAAAAAGAGATTCTGAAATTTATTCACAGACTCCAACATGTAGTGTTACTGTTGTGTGTGTGTGTGTGTGTGTGTGTGTGTGTGCGTGTGCGTGTGCGTGTGCGTGTGCGTGTGTGTGAGTGTGTGTGTGATTGGGTGGGTGAGTGATTGTGTAGGTTTACATAAAATTATCTGGTGGGCAGTATATTGACAAAAAAAAAACACGAAATTTTAATACTCGAATAGGGTATGTAACACACGAAATTAAATATGACACAAATGACGCCACGCCTTGTGAAGCCATCTTTTGAAAAATGATTATATAATCAATTATTGCTCGAAATCCTCTGGCTGACCAGGTACATTTTTTAATGTTCATTTTCCTAAAAATATATTTGTTACTTTTAAGTTTTTTTGTATTAGCAAATTCTTTTAGACTTGCCCCATTTCCGTTAATAGAGGGTTCACGATAACCACCAAAAACATTTTTTCAATAGTTTGGTTACCATCTTTACCATTAGAACACCATCCATAACAACATGATCCGTGTTATCGTACACATCCAATAGCTTCCCCAACACATTGTAAAATAAATGTAATTCATGTGTTTTTTAAATCGAGTTGTGTATGTATAGAGAGTTCAGGAAATGTACATGAATTTTAGAAGAGGAGTGAGCATCCCAATTGAGGAATGATAATTGAGGGTGAAAAAATGTTATCTTTTTTCATACGTTCGTATAAGAAGTTACACAACACACACACACACACACACACACACACACACACACAAATATGCACACCCATGTAGCATATATATATATATTGCGACAGTACAAATAAGTGATGTACTGAGCATTAAATATAAAAATTTAAATTTACCTAATAAACTGTAAATAATTAATAATATATTAGAAATAAGCATGTCAGGGATTGCACGCTTGGCTCAGACAAAAATATGAACAGGTGTTTCGACCTGAATCGACGTGCACACACACACAAATGTAACTGAAAGTGTGTACACCAGTATTTTGCTAGTGTGTGTGAACGCAGGTCTATGCAGGCGAGTTTGCCACCCCAAGATGAATAATTGCACAATTACTGTTTTTCCGTAATTATTCATAAACTATAATTAAGAATTAAAATCCAAAACCACAATAAAATGTAATAAAATTTACTAAATACTGTGTACGAAAACCACGCGAAAGTGACACACCATACGAGTGTAATAGTGAAATAACTGTGTACAAATCGAAAGGGTTAAGTTGCAATGTCCAAAATTACAGTGAACATGTGTTGTAAAAATAGTTATAAGATAAGTATAAGAGTATACTTACAGGACTCTGCAATTCGCAGAAATATAAGAAATAGCGAATTTGACAAAGAGGGGGGGTACTGAATCCAGAGACAGTTTCTGACATGTCGATTTCGTACCACTGCAGGTGTTGACCAAGACATGGGTATAAATAGGACACGCAAGCTACAGTGGTTCTCTTTCTTAAATCATCCACAGTGCAGCGGGAGCTTATGCCCGTCCGCACGGCGTATTTATTTTTTTGTAAATAATTTAAATTTTCCAGTTACATACAACTATGTAACTAAGTTATAAATACAATCATTTTTAAATAATAACAGCAGTACATAAGAAGAATTATATAAGAAGATCCATTGACGTCAGAAACAGCAAGAGGAGAGTTCCAGAGAGTGATTCGACGCTGGACAAGAGAGAGTGATTCGACGCTGAACAAGAGGAGAGTTCCAGAGAGTGATACGACGCTGGACAAGAGGAGAGTGATTCGACGCTGGACAAAAGGAGAAGAGAGACAGCCGACGCTGGAGTGCGAGACGAGGACGACTACAGATGTATCAAAATGATCGAGTATGATTGACGACAATAAGGTGATAAACAACTTATTTATATCTTAATCGTACAATGAACTCAAAGACAATTAAAGACATTTCTATTTTATTTTAAAGTAAGAGCTAATGTCTCTTGTAAAGTAGAATTAAAAACATAGATGTTTTAGAAATACGATTAACGTAACAAGAGCTCAAATTAATATGAAATAAATTAATACAAAGCATTTAAATGAAAACAATTAGTATTTGAGATAAAACAGTACTGAGAAACAAAAGATAAATTCAGTAACTATTAATATTTTGAGTACATTACAATATATAAAAAGAGATTTAAATATTGATATTTTGAAACACATTAATTGACTGAGTAGTATGAAAATGAGATTTTTCTTTAATACAATAATTAGTAGAATAGAATATTTAGTCAGTAAGGATGTATGTAGCATAAGCCTTACGGCATAATAACAAATAATAACGAATGTTTTAAATCGAAGTCAGTCCCATGTGCACAAATTTTTAATAATATCAAATAAATTTGAAATACCGTTACAAGTTATATAGAGTTCTTATTGCAGATACACCTGAAACCCAATTTAAATGTTATATTGTTACATAATTTGTCAATCTTGAACGTGAGACCGGTCACGCTAAATTTGTGTATATGTATATGTGTTTATGTATATGTATTGTTGCATATTTGGCTCCCAAAGAACGTGGGGCTATACAAATTAAAGTACATATAAAAATTGTAATATAAATAATTATTACAAATGTAAAAATAGAAAAATAGAAATAGAAAAGATATATATTGTGTGTGTCGATTGCTGTGTTAACAGGGTATTGTGCTCTCCTTTTAGCCCCACTAGTTGAGCTAGTCAATTTGTAATATAATTTCAAATGTAATAATAAATAAAATATAAAGATATTGATGATAAGAATTGTGTATGTTGGCTGGATCTCGGTATTGAACTCCCCGATGATACAGCTCCACTTTGAAATCACCAAATACAAAGAATAGATTTAATATAAATATGTTATAACTAGGTGTGATTGATTGATAAATAACAAATAAATCAAACTTTATAAATTGTGAAAATATTTTTTCTTGTTCTTGTATTGAGTTTGATTGAATTATTTAATTTAATTAATTAATAATAAATTAATTAATTGAGTTTGTAATTTCCTTATGTATTTATTCTCTCACTATAAATTATGTTTTTGTTTAATAAAAAATAATAGTAACATTAATTATAGAAATAAAAACAATGCTGGTAACTGAGTAATGATTTGCGTTTATTAACATTCAAAATTATGCGCCAGTCAAACTGCGCAAGTCCCAGGCACTGGCTAATATTCGCTACAGTCGGTAGTGAAAAAAAAATCAACAAATATATTTTTACAAGTTTAGATTTGTGGTTCTTTTAACGAGTCGAAATGGTCAGAGGGCAAGGAACAAGATACATTTAACAGGTATTCTTAAACTAAATGTTAATAGCTGAAATAGAACAAAATTATTATTACAATTGTCAATTAAATAAAATGAATTTCGAACCGAGTCGAAGAAATGACGTCACTCCCTTCAGCAGGCACTGCACCGTCTTTGTCAGAAATCCAGTAATGGCCGCCGTCTACTCGATTTTAACTGCGATGCTGTTGGAATTGGCAGAGCTTCTCCCGTAGAAATAAAAATGATATTCCCTTTTCTGCGAAGTGGTGTTGGTCCAGGAATATAGTGTGGAATGTCCTCTCGTCGTCTGCGATGTCGATTTCTGGATGGATTTCTTGTGTAGTGTCCGGTGTTCAAATATGTGTATTGGTGTTCTGTGAATTTGGTCCAAAAATCGTTCAAAATGGCTGTCGATTTCTTGTGTTGAGTTTTATGGTGTTCTTACTGTGTTTTGGAAATTTGTGAAGTGTTAGAAATTGATAGTTAAGGTTATTTCACTTTTTAGATCATCTCCGTTACACGCCACATAACCACACTTGGTTTTATTACAAATTATTTTGTTTTCAGTACTCCGCTAACACATTTCCAACTATTCCGCTTTACGATTAACAATAGACTAATTAGACGCAACGTCGTCGTTTTAGGGCAATTTGTGCTATGTCTTTTTCCTCTTTATATTGTTTAACTATAAAAATATCTGTCTGAGACTTGTTTCACCATCTAACTATACATAATAAGTTTTATTATTTTTTACTGTATTTCAAATATTTCTTAATTTTACATAAATCTAACTGTTCAGTAATATTGATTATTTAATTTTACATCTTTTGATATATAGCTGGGTTTGTTTCAAGCTCATTTAAGCACAAAATTTACAATTTTATATAATGATTGTATGCCTCATATTTTGTACAAATTCAGTGTTTTAAAGGTTTTTATTTGTTTTTTTCTTATAATATTTCCATGGAATATACTTAATAACTCCGTAATTACTTTGTTGTTAATAATTTGGTTGTTAAAACATTTCAATATTGATTAATTTGCCGTTTAGTCTGATTTGATTACTATTATAGGCCTATCATTATCTGTTTCCAAAAGAAGTTAATTTCCTTTCCTTTGTCATTCTATTTGCTATTAACTGTATCTGTATTAATTATATTTTCACTTTCTGTATTGTATGTATTGAATTCTATTCCTATTACATAGATTGATTCTTTGATAGATAATTTTTTGGTTTATATGCCAGTCTGTGTTTACTAAAATGGTGTCTTAGCTGGTCTGTTTATACATTATACATGGTTTACTGTTTTGAATTAAATTATTACATTTTTATGTCCTACTTGCCTCTCTGCCTTGACAAACTTGAAAATTAGTTAACATTATTTTGAACACAACAGAACATCTTATTATCTACTATTTTTCATATATCACCTAATTTTAACAAAAACATCTTATTCCTATTACATTTAACTGTATCATCAAATGATAACAAAATATCTTATCCTTATTACTACCTAGACATAATTTAATTAGAAAATAAAAAACTCCTATTACTAGTAATACTGTCAGTCATTAACTGTCTTTTGTATTTATGTTTCTTTTGAAAACAATTCAACTGTGATTAAAAACATCTTGTACCTATTATCACCTTATATCTAAAATATTATCTAATTAACAATAAATAACAGACATCTTATTATTAGTTATACCCTCAGTTATGAACTGTCCTCTGGTATTTGTCCTTCTCACAATTTACTTAACTGTAATTAAAGAAAACATTTTATTGGTAATAGTATTTCTTATATCTAATTTAAAAAACTCTTATTACTGATAATGTTGTCAGTCCTTAGACTGTCTTTGATTCCAATGGTTTTACTAGTATTATTCTACACTCATGGTAGTCTTTTTATAATATTTACACTTCATTGAATATCTTTTCATCGATTTTTTAGCTATGTTTCTCACTATACTCACTGTAGTTTCTTATTTTTGTTACCTCACTTCACTTTATTGGGTTCTACACTATGGTAGTCTTTTCAGTGGGTTCTACACTATGGTAGTCTCTTTTGATATATTTTTTAACATATTACTCTTACAACTAGTATACAATTTGTGTTTTCTGGGATTGTATCTTGTAACTTGTTTGGGTCTACATATATCAGTTTTAATTTTGTTTCATGGTATGTATTACATGACTAACATTTTGTTTTGGCATATCGCTTCCTGGTTCTGGTCTCTTTGTTGGGAATCTTGATATGTTTTGTCTCTTCTTCATATCACATTAGTAGTTTCTGGTCTTGTGCTTTCTCTGCCTCGTGACCTTATTATTATTGTTCCCTTATTAAAATGGTTTCATGACAAATTATTTCCTTTTTTATGGTCCTTCCCTTTTTGTACTGCTTCCCCAATCTACTGGGTATACTGCTGGTTTAACTGGTTTTTACATAGTAGGTTATTTTAATCAATGGTTTTCTTTGTTATTTTCCATTTTTATTAACATTTTATAGACTTAATATACAGTTTCTAGTGTAATCCTTAAAACAATTTATTCTTCTCACTCACTATGGAACTTTTTCCTTTATTTAGGTTGCATTAATTCAAATGTTTAGTGTGATAATTTTGTTATGTTACATATGCTCTCCTGTAAAAGTGATTAGTTCAGATCATACTCTTAGTATGGATGAAATAATTACTACTAATTCTTTTGTATTTACTATATTTTCTTCGTGATTACATGTTTTCACTTTATACACCTTCTTTTCCCACCGTTGCTTCCTCTCAGATGATGTGTATCTCCTTCATTACTTTCTTTCTTCATTAATAAGTGATCTTCAATCTTGTGTATAACATTATCATTTTATATTCTTTCTTATTTGGTGCTTCATCACCAGTATGTTTACTCCCTAACATTCCCTAACAAATTAATTGGAACAGTTCAGAGTGGCACTTTGGCTTCAATCCCTGCTGTCCAACACTTCAATTGAGTCCAGAGGTATTATCATCTCTGCTCAAAATATAAGACTGATGGCATTTTCTACATCCAGTCATAAAAATAAATAAACAGTAAAAGTAGTCATTTTAGACTAAAATAAACATCTTTAGATTCTTCTCTTCATAATACTTTATATTAATTAATACTTTTATACACTTGACTCTTCTTCTCTCTTAAAGCTTATTCCATATTAGGTGGTTTAGGTATGTGGTATAATATACATTTCATCATGTTTACATAGTAAGTAGTATTTATATTTACTCCTTCTACCATCTGGTATCCATTGAGTTATTTTTATTGCTCATGGTATAGCATGAATTAATTCTTTATCACTTTCACTATAACAGTGGTTATTGCAACAACATTATCATTAGTAGTATCAGGTTTTTGGTTTCTGGTCTCACTATTTGGTCTTTAGTGAGCTGTTCCTTCTTCATTGTTCCATTTTTATTAAATTATTTTCTTTGTGAGTTTGGTTAAGTTGTTTCGATTAAGTCATATGATATTCTGGTTTCCTTTCTCCTTTAGAATTTTGTATCTCTTTCTTACAAAATCTTTTTTTCATATTTCAGAGTTATTTCTCATCATTTGTATGAGTCATGATATGAGCTTAATGTTTTTTTTTTTTTTTTTTTTTTTTTAATTTTAGATATTTTTATTCAATTACATTTTTTCTTATTCATAGTTGTTTTTCAAATATTTTGGTATAAGTTGTACTTAATGTTGTTTTGAATTTTGAAAATCTTTATCTCCATTCAAATTCTTTTTCTTTCATAATAGTCTTTGAATATTTTGTGTAAGTGGTACTTACTAAGTTGGAATTTTGCAATTTATTATGTGCAAAATTCTTTTTCTTTATTCACAATAATCTTTCAAATATTTTGTGTAAGTTGTACTTACTAATGTTTTTGAATTTTGAAGTTTATTATGTTCAAAATTCTTTTTATTCATTCACAATAATCTTTCAAATATTTTGTGTAAGTTGTACTTACTAATGGTTTTGAATTTTGAAGTTTATTATGTTCAAAATTCTTTTTATTCATTCACAATAATCTTTCAAATGTTTTGTGTAAGTTGTACTTACTGATTTTTTGAATTTTGAAGTTTTATTTATCAAAATTCTTTTTATTCATTCACAATAATCTTTCAAATGTTTTGTGTAAGTTGTACTTACTGATTTTTTGAATTTTGAAATTTTATTATGTTCAAAATTCTCTTCTTTTTTTTTTTTTTTTTTTTTTTTTTTCATTCATAATAATTGTTCGAATATTTGGTGTAAGTTGTCCTTACTGATTTTTGGAATTTTGTAATTTCTTTATTCCTCCTCCAAATATTTTTTAATGGATAACTGATTATAAGTTCCTTTTACTTTATTTGAAATGATATCCTTTAGTACATACGTATTGTTATTATTATTTTTAATAATCAGGTATGGGCCGGTATACAGCAGTAACAACTTTTTTCCAAAGTACTGGGTAATTCGCTGTTTTTTAGCAGTACCTTTTCTCCGACTTCATAGCTTATTATTTTCTTAACAGCCTTTTGATATTTGTTCTTGCGCCTTTCCTGGTCTTCTGCCAATTTATTGTAGAATCTGATTCGATTGAATTTGTATTCTTGACTCCTGGGGAACTATATTATGTCTTGTATTTCTCTCGGAGGCGGTTTTTCATACATTGCCGTGTATGGCGTGGTACCTATAGCGGGGTGATATGACAAATTAAGGAATTCTTCAGTCGCTAATAAATATTCTTGCCACTTCTTTTGTTGGTTATAGCAATAAGTCCGTAATATTCTTCCGACTTCTCGCAGTACCCTCTCCGCTGGATTCTTCTAGTAGGTCCTTACGGATATCTTTCAAATAATTGCTGTATATTATGGTAAAATTTTTTCTGTTTTTCTTCGAATTCATTCCTACTTGGTTAAACCCAGCAGATTGGAGCAGTAAAGGATTATTGGAGTTTATTACTGCCTCCGTTCGTTTAAATGTTCCGCTTCATTACGGATTAGGCCGTTGGAAGCGTCAGCTTGAAGTCCTGAGACTGCTTCGTTTGGTTCTGCTCGATCCTCTTGTTGGGCTTCTGTTACAGGTAGTCTTCGCTGATTATCCAGGCTGAAAATACGTCTGGGCTCGTACTCTCTGTACCGATTACTTCCCTGACTTCCTTGAAACGTCTCGTACTCGTAGTACCGGCTCCTTCGTTGAGGCTGGTACCTCCTGTGTCCACTGCCTTCCGCTCGGATGTAGTTAACATTGGGTCGATATGTCCTGTAATTATTGTTATTACCTCCATTCGGGTAATTTCGATTATAATTACCATGATAATTATTATTAGAAAAGTTGGGGTTCCTCTGACCATTTGGAACATAGTTACTATTATTATTATAATAACCGTTGTTATTTTGTGGACGGCTATTATTATTATTATTATTATTGTTGTGGTTGTTGTTATTATTATTCATGCGAGGAATATTACTATTATTATTATTGTTGTTAAATCTAGGCAAATTATTGTTATTTCTGGGGTTATAATTGTATTCGGCATTATTCCGATTTGCGGAATTATAATTATTATTGTTACCCACATTCTGCCGATTATTATTATTCAAATTATTGTTGTTACTTCTTGGTTCCGGCTTTTCATATCTCCTGCGACTTTGATGGTAATAGTCTTCGTGCTCATACATTTCAAAAAGCTCGGTCATGGCTTGCACCGTCTTTATTTGACTGTTTCGTCTGGCTCTGATAATATCCTCCTCATAATGGTATGAGAGTTTGCTGACCAGGCATTCTTCCGGTATTCGGGGCTCTAGATGTTTGGCCACGCACACCTTTCCCAAAAAGTACGCCGTTAAAGTCTGGTTTCCATACGGGTTGTACCTTCCATGACATATCCCGTCTCTGGCGATATTTTGTGTTGATTCAGACCAATATTTGGCTTTGAATAGCCTTCTGAATTGTTGATAGTCGGTCACCTCGTCTCTTATCGCCATCCACCAATTGTCTGCTATCTCCTTGAACGATTCGTCAAGCACTTCTTTATTCTCCCTCCAGCGATTACCTCTGTGTTTGGTGAAGTATTCTCCGATTCTTGCTAGGAACTCCATGGGTTTGTTTTTATAAAACCTGAAGTTAATTCCTTCACGATTCTCACTGTTGGGACAACTGGTAATGGTTGTTGGTCGACTATGGAATAGGTCTATATCTGTCTGGTTCTGTCGCACCTGACTGTTGATACTGGTTACAGTAGCTTCAATGCCGTCACATTTTTCTGTGAATCGGTCCTGCACTCGCTCCCAGTCTTCCCGTGTTTCCTTTAGTCTTTCCTCCAATGTCTTCCTAGTCGTTTCTTCAATGTTGTTAACCTTCGTATTTATTTCTGTCTTGATACTCTGTACTTCCCGTTCAGTTTGACTCCATTTTTCGTCAGCTCTGGTAACCCTTTGTTCGATTACCGTTAATTCCTCTTCTACCTTCTTGCTGATTGTTTCATTATTTTCAGCTATCTTCTGCCCCAATTCTTCCTTCAATGCTTCCATCTTTCCATCTAATCGGTTCATGTTCTCTTGGTTCGTCTCCTTCAATTCTTCTCTCAATTGCTGATTATTACTTTCCATTTTTTGACTTGTTTCTTCCATCCTCTTGTTGGTTTCTTCCAGTTTTTGGCTTATCTGGGTTAATTCCTCTTTCGACTGTTTATTGTCAGTCTTTATTTCCTCCATTTTCTCCTCAATTTTCTGAATATTTTCTTCCATCTTCTCTTCTATCTTCTTACTGGTATTTCCAATTTTATTACCCAATTCCTCCTTCAATCGTTGGTTATCATTCTTCATTTCCTCCTTCAATCGTTGGTTATCATTCTTCATTTCCTCCTTCAATCGTTGGTTATCATTCTTCATTTCCTCCTCCATCTTCTTACTATTTTCTTCGATTTTCTTATTGGTATCTCCGATTTTATTACCCAACTCTTCTTTTGTCGTTTTAAATTCTCTGAGTAACATCTCCATCATTCTATCCAATTTTGTATCTTCCTTTGTGGTGGATTTCTCTGGCTGTTCCCTCTGTGGTGCAGGCTTGTTCGGTTCTGCTGGCGGTAACATCGACTCCACATCTTCCACTGGTGTCGCCTCTTTATCCTCCATGTCTACCTCCTGCTCGGCCTCCATAGCCCTCTTTCTTGATGTAGCTCTCCTGTGCATCTCGCTCCCTCTTCCGACCTATTGACCGCTGCCAAGCTAAAAATAGGAAATTGGACACTCGTCCTTATTTTATAACACTCTTACCTCCTATTTAAAGCCCCTTAAGTTGGACGCCAATTTGTAATATAAATAATTATTACAAATGTAAAAATAGAAAAATAGAAATAGAAAAGATATATATTGTGTGTGTCGATTGCTGTGTTAACAGGGTATTGTGCTCTCCTTTTAGCCCCACTAGTTGAGCTAGTCAATTTGTAATATAATTTCAAATGTAATAATAAATAAAATATAAAGATATTGATGATAAGAATTGTGTATGTTGGCTGGATCTCGGTATTGAACTCCCCGATGATACAGCTCCACTTTGAAATCACCAAATACAAAGAATAGATTTAATATAAATATGTTATAACTAGGTGTGATTGATTGATAAATAACAAATAAATCAAACTTTATAAATTGTGAAAATATTTTTTCTTGTTCTTGTATTGAGTTTGATTGAATTATTTAATTTAATTAATTAATAATGAATTAATTAATTGAGTTTGTAATTTCCTTATGTATTTATTCTCTCACTATAAATTATGTTTTTGTTTAATAAAAAATAATAGTAACATTAATTATAGAAATAAAAACAATGCTGGTAACTGAGTAATGATTTGCGTTTATTAACATTCAAAATTATGCGCCAGTCAAACTGCGCATGTCCCAGGCACTGGCTAATATTCGCTACAGTCGGTAGTGAAAAAAAAATCAACAAATATATTTTTACAAGTTTAGATTTGTGGTTCTTTTAACGAGTCGAAATGGTCAGAGGGCAAGGAACAAGATACATTTAACAGGTATTCTTAAACTAAATGTTAATAGCTGAAATAGAACAAAATTATTATTACAATTGTCAATTAAATAAAATGAATTTCGAACCGAGTCGAAGAAATGACGTCACTCCCTTCAGCAGGCACTGCACCGTCTTTGTCAGAAATCCAGTAATGGCCGCCGTCTACTCGATTTTAACTGCGATGCTGTTGGAATTGGCAGAGCTTCTCCCGTAGAAATAAAAATGATATTCCCTTTTCTGCGAAGTGGTGTTGGTCCAGGAATATAGTGTGGAATGTCCTCTCGTCGTCTGCGATGTCGATTTCTGGATGGATTTCTTGTGTAGTGTCCGGTGTTCAAATATGTGTATTGGTGTTCTGTGAATTTGGTCCAAAAATCGTTCAAAATGGCTGTCGATTTCTTGTGTTGAGTTTTATGGTGTTCTTACTGTGTTTTGGAAATTTGTGAAGTGTTAGAAATTGATAGTTAAGGTTATTTCACTTTTTAGATCATCTCCGTTACACGCCACATAACCACACTTGGTTTTATTACAAATTATTTTGTTTTCAGTACTCCGCTAACACATTTCCAACTATTCCGCTTTACGATTAACAATAGACTAATTAGACGCAACGTCGTCGTTTTAGGGCAATTTGTGCTATGTCTTTTTCCTCTTTATATTGTTTAACTATAAAAATATCTGTCTGAGACTTGTTTCACCATCTAACTATACATAATAAGTTTTATTATTTTTTACTGTATTTCAAATATTTCTTAATTTTACATAAATCTAACTGTTCAGTAATATTGATTATTTAATTTTACATCTTTTGATATATAGCTGGGTTTGTTTCAAGCTCATTTAAGCACAAAATTTACAATTTTATATAATGATTGTATGCCTCATATTTTGTACAAATTCAGTGTTTTAAAGGTTTTTATTTGTTTTTTTCTTATAATATTTCCATGGAATATACTTAATAACTCCGTAATTACTTTGTTGTTAATAATTTGGTTGTTAAAACATTTCAATATTGATTAATTTGCCGTTTAGTCTGATTTGATTACTATTATAGGCCTATCATTATCTGTTTCCAAAAGAAGTTAATTTCCTTTCCTTTGTCATTCTATTTGCTATTAACTGTATCTGTATTAATTATATTTTCACTTTCTGTATTGTATGTATTGAATTCTATTCCTATTACATAGATTGATTCTTTGATAGATAATTTTTTGGTTTATATGCCAGTCTGTGTTTACTAAAATGGTGTCTTAGCTGGTCTGTTTATACATTATACATGGTTTACTGTTTTGAATTAAATTATTACATTTTTATGTCCTACTTGCCTCTCTGCCTTGACAAACTTGAAAATTAGTTAACATTATTTTGAACACAACAGAACATCTTATTATCTACTATTTTTCATATATCACCTAATTTTAACAAAAACATCTTATTCCTATTACATTTAACTGTATCATCAAATGATAACAAAATATCTTATCCTTATTACTACCTAGACATAATTTAATTAGAAAATAAAAAACTCCTATTACTAGTAATACTGTCAGTCATTAACTGTCTTTTGTATTTATGTTTCTTTTGAAAACAATTCAACTGTGATTAAAAACATCTTGTACCTATTATCACCTTATATCTAAAATATTATCTAATTAACAATAAATAACAGACATCTTATTATTAGTTATACCCTCAGTTATGAACTGTCCTCTGGTATTTGTCCTTCTCACAATTTACTTAACTGTAATTAAAGAAAACATTTTATTGGTAATAGTATTTCTTATATCTAATTTAAAAAACTCTTATTACTGATAATGTTGTCAGTCCTTAGACTGTCTTTGATTCCAATGGTTTTACTAGTATTATTCTACACTCATGGTAGTCTTTTTATAATATTTACACTTCATTGAATATCTTTTCATCGATTTTTTAGCTATGTTTCTCACTATACTCACTGTAGTTTCTTATTTTTGTTACCTCACTTCACTTTATTGGGTTCTACACTATGGTAGTCTTTTCAGTGGGTTCTACACTATGGTAGTCTCTTTTGATATATTTTTTAACATATTACTCTTACAACTAGTATACAATTTGTGTTTTCTGGGATTGTATCTTGTAACTTGTTTGGGTCTACATATATCAGTTTTAATTTTGTTTCATGGTATGTATTACATGACTAACATTTTGTTTTGGCATATCGCTTCCTGGTTCTGGTCTCTTTGTTGGGAATCTTGATATGTTTTGTCTCTTCTTCATATCACATTAGTAGTTTCTGGTCTTGTGCTTTCTCTGCCTCGTGACCTTATTATTATTGTTCCCTTATTAAAATGGTTTCATGACAAATTATTTCCTTTTTTATGGTCCTTCCCTTTTTGTACTGCTTCCCCAATCTACTGGGTATACTGCTGGTTTAACTGGTTTTTACATAGTAGGTTATTTTAATCAATGGTTTTCTTTGTTATTTTCCATTTTTATTAACATTTTATAGACTTAATATACAGTTTCTAGTGTAATCCTTAAAACAATTTATTCTTCTCACTCACTATGGAACTTTTTCCTTTATTTAGGTTGCATTAATTCAAATGTTTAGTGTGATAATTTTGTTATGTTACATATGCTCTCCTGTAAAAGTGATTAGTTCAGATCATACTCTTAGTATGGATGAAATAATTACTACTAATTCTTTTGTATTTACTATATTTTCTTCGTGATTACATGTTTTCACTTTATACACCTTCTTTTCCCACCGTTGCTTCCTCTCAGATGATGTGTATCTCCTTCATTACTTTCTTTCTTCATTAATAAGTGATCTTCAATCTTGTGTATAACATTATCATTTTATATTCTTTCTTATTTGGTGCTTCATCACCAGTATGTTTACTCCCTAACATTCCCTAACAAATTAATTGGAACAGTTCAGAGTGGCACTTTGGCTTCAATCCCTGCTGTCCAACACTTCAATTGAGTCCAGAGGTATTATCATCTCTGCTCAAAATATAAGACTGATGGCATTTTCTACATCCAGTCATAAAAATAAATAAACAGTAAAAGTAGTCATTTTAGACTAAAATAAACATCTTTAGATTCTTCTCTTCATAATACTTTATATTAATTAATACTTTTATACACTTGACTCTTCTTCTCTCTTAAAGCTTATTCCATATTAGGTGGTTTAGGTATGTGGTATAATATACATTTCATCATGTTTACATAGTAAGTAGTATTTATATTTACTCCTTCTACCATCTGGTATCCATTGAGTTATTTTTATTGCTCATGGTATAGCATGAATTAATTCTTTATCACTTTCACTATAACAGTGGTTATTGCAACAACATTATCATTAGTAGTATCAGGTTTTTGGTTTCTGGTCTCACTATTTGGTCTTTAGTGAGCTGTTCCTTCTTCATTGTTCCATTTTTATTAAATTATTTTCTTTGTGAGTTTGGTTAAGTTGTTTCGATTAAGTCATATGATATTCTGGTTTCCTTTCTCCTTTAGAATTTTGTATCTCTTTCTTACAAAATCTTTTTTTCATATTTCAGAGTTATTTCTCATCATTTGTATGAGTCATGATATGAGCTTAATGTTTTTTTTTTTTTTTTTTTTTTTTAATTTTAGATATTTTTATTCAATTACATTTTTTCTTATTCATAGTTGTTTTTCAAATATTTTGGTATAAGTTGTACTTAATGTTGTTTTGAATTTTGAAAATCTTTATCTCCATTCAAATTCTTTTTCTTTCATAATAGTCTTTGAATATTTTGTGTAAGTGGTACTTACTAAGTTGGAATTTTGCAATTTATTATGTGCAAAATTCTTTTTCTTTATTCACAATAATCTTTCAAATATTTTGTGTAAGTTGTACTTACTAATGTTTTTGAATTTTGAAGTTTATTATGTTCAAAATTCTTTTTATTCATTCACAATAATCTTTCAAATATTTTGTGTAAGTTGTACTTACTAATGGTTTTGAATTTTGAAGTTTATTATGTTCAAAATTCTTTTTATTCATTCACAATAATCTTTCAAATGTTTTGTGTAAGTTGTACTTACTGATTTTTTGAATTTTGAAGTTTTATTTATCAAAATTCTTTTTATTCATTCACAATAATCTTTCAAATGTTTTGTGTAAGTTGTACTTACTGATTTTTTGAATTTTGAAGTTTTTTATTTCTCAAAATTCTTAATTTCTTCATAATAGTCCTTCAAATATTTGGTGTAAGTTGTACTTACTGATTTTTGAATTTTGAAATTTTATTATGTTCAAAATTCTCTTCTTTTTTTTTTTTTTTTTTTTTTTTTCATTCATAATAATTGTTCGAATATTTGGTGTAAGTTGTCCTTACTGATTTTTGGAATTTTGTAATTTCTTTATTCCTCCTCCAAATATTTTTTAATGGATAACTGATTATAAGTTCCTTTTACTTTATTTGAAATGATATCCTTTAGTACATACGTATTGTTATTATTATTTTTAATAATCAGGTATGGGCCGGTATACAGCAGTAACAACTTTTTTCCAAAGTACTGGGTAATTCCCTGTTTTTTAGCAGTACCTTTTCTCCGACTTCATAGCTTATTATTTTCTTAACAGCCTTTTGATATTTGTTCTTGCGCCTTTCCTGGTCTTCTGCCAATTTATTGTAGAATCTGATTCGATTGAATTTGTATTCTTGACTCCTGGGGAACTATATTATGTCTTGTATTTCTCTCGGAGGCGGTTTTTCATACATTGCCGTGTATGGCGTGGTACCTATAGCGGGGTGATATGACAAATTAAGGAATTCTTCAGTCGCTAATAAATATTCTTGCCACTTCTTTTGTTGGTTATAGCAATAAGTCCGTAATATTCTTCCGACTTCTCGCAGTACCCTCTCCGCTGGATTCTTCTAGTAGGTCCTTACGGATATCTTTCAAATAATTGCTGTATATTATGGTAAAATTTTTTCTGTTTTTCTTCGAATTCATTCCTACTTGGTTAAACCCAGCAGATTGGAGCAGTAAAGGATTATTGGAGTTTATTACTGCCTCCGTTCGTTTAAATGTTCCGCTTCATTACGGATTAGGCCGTTGGAAGCGTCAGCTTGAAGTCCTGAGACTGCTTCGTTTGGTTCTGCTCGATCCTCTTGTTGGGCTTCTGTTACAGGTAGTCTTCGCTGATTATCCAGGCTGAAAATACGTCTGGGCTCGTACTCTCTGTACCGATTACTTCCCTGACTTCCTTGAAACGTCTCGTACTCGTAGTACCGGCTCCTTCGTTGAGGCTGGTACCTCCTGTGTCCACTGCCTTCCGCTCGGATGTAGTTAACATTGGGTCGATATGTCCTGTAATTATTGTTATTACCTCCATTCGGGTAATTTCGATTATAATTACCATGATAATTATTATTAGAAAAGTTGGGGTTCCTCTGACCATTTGGAACATAGTTACTATTATTATTATAATAACCGTTGTTATTTTGTGGACGGCTATTATTATTATTATTATTATTGTTGTGGTTGTTGTTATTATTATTCATGCGAGGAATATTACTATTATTATTATTGTTGTTAAATCTAGGCAAATTATTGTTATTTCTGGGGTTATAATTGTATTCGGCATTATTCCGATTTGCGGAATTATAATTATTATTGTTACCCACATTCTGCCGATTATTATTATTCAAATTATTGTTGTTACTTCTTGGTTCCGGCTTTTCATATCTCCTGCGACTTTGATGGTAATAGTCTTCGTGCTCATACATTTCAAAAAGCTCGGTCATGGCTTGCACCGTCTTTATTTGACTGTTTCGTCTGGCTCTGATAATATCCTCCTCATAATGGTATGAGAGTTTGCTGACCAGGCATTCTTCCGGTATTCGGGGCTCTAGATGTTTGGCCACGCACACCTTTCCCAAAAAGTACGCCGTTAAAGTCTGGTTTCCATACGGGTTGTACCTTCCATGACATATCCCGTCTCTGGCGATATTTTGTGTTGATTCAGACCAATATTTGGCTTTGAATAGCCTTCTGAATTGTTGATAGTCGGTCACCTCGTCTCTTATCGCCATCCACCAATTGTCTGCTATCTCCTTGAACGATTCGTCAAGCACTTCTTTATTCTCCCTCCAGCGATTACCTCTGTGTTTGGTGAAGTATTCTCCGATTCTTGCTAGGAACTCCATGGGTTTGTTTTTATAAAACCTGAAGTTAATTCCTTCACGATTCTCACTGTTGGGACAACTGGTAATGGTTGTTGGTCGACTATGGAATAGGTCTATATCTGTCTGGTTCTGTCGCACCTGACTGTTGATACTGGTTACAGTAGCTTCAATGCCGTCACATTTTTCTGTGAATCGGTCCTGCACTCGCTCCCAGTCTTCCCGTGTTTCCTTTAGTCTTTCCTCCAATGTCTTCCTAGTCGTTTCTTCAATGTTGTTAACCTTCGTATTTATTTCTGTCTTGATACTCTGTACTTCCCGTTCAGTTTGACTCCATTTTTCGTCAGCTCTGGTAACCCTTTGTTCGATTACCGTTAATTCCTCTTCTACCTTCTTGCTGATTGTTTCATTATTTTCAGCTATCTTCTGCCCCAATTCTTCCTTCAATGCTTCCATCTTTCCATCTAATCGGTTCATGTTCTCTTGGTTCGTCTCCTTCAATTCTTCTCTCAATTGCTGATTATTACTTTCCATTTTTTGACTTGTTTCTTCCATCCTCTTGTTGGTTTCTTCCAGTTTTTGGCTTATCTGGGTTAATTCCTCTTTCGACTGTTTATTGTCAGTCTTTATTTCCTCCATTTTCTCCTCAATTTTCTGAATATTTTCTTCCATCTTCTCTTCTATCTTCTTACTGGTATTTCCAATTTTATTACCCAATTCCTCCTTCAATCGTTGGTTATCATTCTTCATTTCCTCCTTCAATCGTTGGTTATCATTCTTCATTTCCTCCTTCAATCGTTGGTTATCATTCTTCATTTCCTCCTCCATCTTCTTACTATTTTCTTCGATTTTCTTATTGGTATCTCCGATTTTATTACCCAACTCTTCTTTTGTCGTTTTAAATTCTCTGAGTAACATCTCCATCATTCTATCCAATTTTGTATCTTCCTTTGTGGTGGATTTCTCTGGCTGTTCCCTCTGTGGTGCAGGCTTGTTCGGTTCTGCTGGCGGTAACATCGACTCCACATCTTCCACTGGTGTCGCCTCTTTATCCTCCATGTCTACCTCCTGCTCGGCCTCCATAGCCCTCTTTCTTGATGTAGCTCTCCTGTGCATCTCGCTCCCTCTTCCGACCTATTGACCGCTGCCAAGCTAAAAATAGGAAATTGGACACTCGTCCTTATTTTATAACACTCTTACCTCCTATTTAAAGCCCCTTAAGTTGGACGCCAATTTGTAATATAAATAATTATTACAAATGTAAAAATAGAAAAATAGAAATAGAAAAGATATATATTGTGTGTGTCGATTGCTGTGTTAACAGGGTATTGTGCTCTCCTTTTAGCCCCACTAGTTGAGCTAGTCAATTTGTAATATAATTTCAAATGTAATAATAAATAAAATATAAAGATATTGATGATAAGAATTGTGTATGTTGGCTGGATCTCGGTATTGAACTCCCCGATGATACAGCTCCACTTTGAAATCACCAAATACAAAGAATAGATTTAATATAAATATGTTATAACTAGGTGTGATTGATTGATAAATAACAAATAAATCAAACTTTATAAATTGTGAAAATATTTTTTCTTGTTCTTGTATTGAGTTTGATTGAATTATTTAATTTAATTAATTAATAATGAATTAATTAATTGAGTTTGTAATTTCCTTATGTATTTATTCTCTCACTATAAATTATGTTTTTGTTTAATAAAAAATAATAGTAACATTAATTATAGAAATAAAAACAATGCTGGTAACTGAGTAATGATTTGCGTTTATTAACATTCAAAATTATGCGCCAGTCAAACTGCGCATGTCCCAGGCACTGGCTAATATTCGCTACAGTCGGTAGTGAAAAAAAAATCAACAAATATATTTTTACAAGTTTAGATTTGTGGTTCTTTTAACGAGTCGAAATGGTCAGAGGGCAAGGAACAAGATACATTTAACAGGTATTCTTAAACTAAATGTTAATAGCTGAAATAGAACAAAATTATTATTACAATTGTCAATTAAATAAAATGAATTTCGAACCGAGTCGAAGAAATGACGTCACTCCCTTCAGCAGGCACTGCACCGTCTTTGTCAGAAATCCAGTAATGGCCGCCGTCTACTCGATTTTAACTGCGATGCTGTTGGAATTGGCAGAGCTTCTCCCGTAGAAATAAAAATGATATTCCCTTTTCTGCGAAGTGGTGTTGGTCCAGGAATATAGTGTGGAATGTCCTCTCGTCGTCTGCGATGTCGATTTCTGGATGGATTTCTTGTGTAGTGTCCGGTGTTCAAATATGTGTATTGGTGTTCTGTGAATTTGGTCCAAAAATCGTTCAAAATGGCTGTCGATTTCTTGTGTTGAGTTTTATGGTGTTCTTACTGTGTTTTGGAAATTTGTGAAGTGTTAGAAATTGATAGTTAAGGTTATTTCACTTTTTAGATCATCTCCGTTACACGCCACATAACCACACTTGGTTTTATTACAAATTATTTTGTTTTCAGTACTCCGCTAACACATTTCCAACTATTCCGCTTTACGATTAACAATAGACTAATTAGACGCAACGTCGTCGTTTTAGGGCAATTTGTGCTATGTCTTTTTCCTCTTTATATTGTTTAACTATAAAAATATCTGTCTGAGACTTGTTTCACCATCTAACTATACATAATAAGTTTTATTATTTTTTACTGTATTTCAAATATTTCTTAATTTTACATAAATCTAACTGTTCAGTAATATTGATTATTTAATTTTACATCTTTTGATATATAGCTGGGTTTGTTTCAAGCTCATTTAAGCACAAAATTTACAATTTTATATAATGATTGTATGCCTCATATTTTGTACAAATTCAGTGTTTTAAAGGTTTTTATTTGTTTTTTTCTTATAATATTTCCATGGAATATACTTAATAACTCCGTAATTACTTTGTTGTTAATAATTTGGTTGTTAAAACATTTCAATATTGATTAATTTGCCGTTTAGTCTGATTTGATTACTATTATAGGCCTATCATTATCTGTTTCCAAAAGAAGTTAATTTCCTTTCCTTTGTCATTCTATTTGCTATTAACTGTATCTGTATTAATTATATTTTCACTTTCTGTATTGTATGTATTGAATTCTATTCCTATTACATAGATTGATTCTTTGATAGATAATTTTTTGGTTTATATGCCAGTCTGTGTTTACTAAAATGGTGTCATAGCTGGTCTGTTTATACATTATACATGGTTTACTGTTTTGAATAAAATTATTACCTTTTTATGTCCTACTTGCCTCTCTGCCTTGACAAACTTGAAAATTAGTTAACATTATTTTGAACACAACAGAACATCTTATTATCTACTATTTTTCATATATCACCTAATTTTAACAAAAACATCTTATTCCTATTACATTTAACTGTATCATCAAATGATAACAAAATATCTTATCCTTATTACTACCTAGACATAATTTAATTAGAAAATAAAAAACTCCTATTACTAGTAATACTGTCAGTCATTAACTGTCTTTTGTATTTATGTTTCTTTTGAAAACAATTCAACTGTGATTAAAAACATCTTGTACCTATTATCACCTTATATCTAAAATATTATCTAATTAACAATAAATAACAAACATCTTATTATTAGTTATACCCTCAGTTATGAACTGTCCTCTGGTATTTGTCCTTCTCACAATTTACTTAACTGTAATTAAAGAAAACATTTTATTGGTAATAGTATTTCTTATATCTAATTTAAAAAACTCTTATTACTGATAATGTTGTCAGTCCTTAGACTGTCTTTGATTCCAATGGTTTTACTAGTATTATTCTACACTCATGGTAGTCTTTTTATAATATTTACACTTCATTGAATATCTTTTCATCGATTTTTTAGCTATGTTTCTCACTATACTCACTGTAGTTTCTTATTTTTGTTACCTCACTTCACTTTATTGGGTTCTACACTATGGTAGTCTTTTCAGTGGGTTCTACACTATGGTAGTCTCTTTTGATATATTTTTTAACATATTACTCTTACAACTAGTATACAATTTGTGTTTTCTGGGATTGTATCTTGTAACTTGTTTGGGTCTACATATATCAGTTTTAATTTTGTTTCATGGTATGTATTACATGACTAACATTTTGTTTTGGCATATCGCTTCCTGGTTCTGGTCTCTTTGTTGGGAATCTTGATATGTTTTGTCTCTTCTTCATATCACATTAGTAGTTTCTGGTCTTGTGCTTTCTCTGCCTCGTGACCTTATTATTATTGTTCCCTTATTAAAATGGTTTCATGACAAATTATTTCCTTTTTTATGGTCCTTCCCTTTTTGTACTGCTTCCCCAATCTACTGGGTATACTGCTGGTTTAACTGGTTTTTACATAGTAGGTTATTTTAATCAATGGTTTTCTTTGTTATTTTCCATTTTTATTAACATTTTATAGACTTAATATACAGTTTCTAGTGTAATCCTTAAAACAATTTATTCTTCTCACTCACTATGGAACTTTTTCCTTTATTTAGGTTGCATTAATTCAAATGTTTAGTGTGATAATTTTGTTATGTTACAATATTCACACACATAAATACGTTGCAATATATATATATACATACATAATTCCTTTGTAAGTAACTCGTTGAGTTTCCTGCATGTCTCCTATGTAATATCTTTAAGCGTAACGTTTAATTACAATTCAGAAACCTCTGAAGATACAGAATAATTTCTGTAAAACTTGCGTCAGGTGGAAATAAACCTACTCACATTACATAGAACACACACACACATGTATATATGTACTCGCGCACACGCGCGCGCGTGTGTGTGTTGTGTGCACACATATCAAATTATAAAATTTACTTGATTTTTTGTATATGTTACAGCTCAACATGATATGTTTTAGTTCCTACGTACCACGCGTACATAGTAGGCAATTTTGAAGTATCGTTCTTCATGTTTTAAAACACTATTGGACTGGGCGGCAACAAACCGTCTTTCTGTGCGTTATGACAAGAGTCTTTATGATGACTATCTACCTGTTGTCAGGGAATTAAGTAGCTGAATATATTGAAATACATGTGACAAAAAAATAAACGTAAGTATAAATTACATAATTCCAGTGTAACTTATAACAAGGAGCTCTTTGTTCTCAACATTCAGTAATATACTTTAGAAACCTACACAACAGTCTCATGCTTACATAGAAGGTGCAGTTCTCCGTCATCGGAGTAGTTATGTAATTTACAAACTTCGTAAAGTTTGGGTGAAGTTTGACAAGTCGCGTCTGCGATTCTGTGAAGTTTCTGTGTTACTGCAGCGAACACAAGTGACAGCTGCATCGGCGGGAACCACTGAAGCCGCAGAATCAACTGCTATACTTGTTTTACAAAAGTTTATAGAACATGTCTACTCTGTATTCTGTGTTAACATCTTGCTTCAAGTTTAATATTAGTGTCTTGTATATACAACGTCCATTACTTTAATGGGTTTGTGGATGATTGTCGTCATCGTCGTCTCGTCGTCAACATCACCATCACCATCACCATCATAAACATCATCATCATAATCATCATCATGAGGACGCTTGTTCTCTACTTACATTGACTGTTCCATTTTCCCTGTAGCTTTCATGTCCCTATGAAACTTGAGTGAGAAATTCTGCAGGTATCTTTGAACATTTTTCTTAATTAGGATTGTTCATGTCACCTCCACGTCTTCGTCAGCCGGTTCCACCCCCTTCCATCTCTCATCGGTACTGTTTATTTTGAAGCTCCCATTTTTAATCTTATCCTCTTCGAATGGATTGTTCGTGTAGCTTACGCTGATGTACAATTTTACTTCATATATTTATTCTCACAGTATCATCAAAGAATATCTTGAATTAAGCATAAAGTAAGCTAAAGGTAATTATAAGCAGAGCTATCAAGAATACCTAGTAAAGATTTCGGCGCTATACGTACGCAAAAGTATTAACACCTTAGTTAACGTAGGTTCTAATCTGTACTAAATAAATTTTAGTACGATTGAGACGAAAATGTAATTAAAATTTGGCGCATAGATTTTATTCTGAGCTGTAATATAAAGGTGACTATTAATTTATGGGTATGAGTCTACATTCTTCAACGAAGTTTAATAAGACTGCAGCAATTATAATAACTAAATAGGCCTATTACGTAGTGATTAAGCAGCATGGGAGTTGTGTTTAGACTGTGTAGATGAGATTCTTTTACACTATAAGGTTCACAGACGTCAGCTAAATTGAGTAAACTGAAATTGAAATTAGAGACCCGTCATTGTTTTTGAGTATGCTAAAAATAGAACAGTGTAAAATAAAACTGGTTGAGCATCTTTCTGACGCATATGAGCATCGACATATTTACTTTGAAACTCCTAATGTATTGCCGGGATGGTCGAAAAATATTACGACTACAGACAACGCACCGGTTTAAGTAACAGGAAGTATAGAGTAGGGCATGGAAAGCAGTTCGTAAAAGTTGTTTAATATTTCTAATAAGTAAAGTGCATAGTGCTTTTCATACGTCATCTTATAAAGTATGTTCCTATTACTTGTTACTAATGTAAAGTAAAGTGTACTACGTAATATGCAAATGTCAGGGGAAACAGGTTACTGTATTACTAATATCAAGTACAATTATTTTAGTTTCCAACTACTTTCCGTTGTGTATTAATAAATAAAAGTGTTTATCGATACGTTCTTAGCTGAACTAACAAAGTATTTTAATTTTGGAAAATTCATTTTCACAAAGGACCTAAAATTAGACGGAATTCTTCACAAAGGTCACGGAGGCAATCAAACTAAAAGACACTTGTAACACTTCATCATTAATGTCAGAACTGAAGTGCTACGCAAACTGCGCACTTACATTACATCCATTTATGAACCGGAACTCTTAAATTCCTTTATTCAGCTTTGACCTTAGTGTTTTGTTATAATGAATTTTCCCCCTTCTTTGTTAATTTGAATAACTGAAAATTTCAGCGCAACGAAACATTGAGTTGAATTTATAAACTTACGATTTTTACAATAAAACAATCGTTCTTAATAGGTAATTTAATACTTTTCGTGTTAAACTTCTTCTTCTCCCTTCAGAACCTAATTGATATCACGCGTTCCGGCAACGTTCAGTCATCATTCGCAGGACGTCACATCCCTTTACACGATAAGGTCCTGGCAATCTGTCAGCCTTTATTCTCACCACGTATTGCTCTATATTTACTGTTTTCTGTTACAGCTTGGCCATTGATAATTGAGTATCTATTTAAAAACGTTATAGACGATAAAGCGTATTAGCTACATTTTGCTTAGTTCTAATTTCTGAAGCCAATGCTTTGCCAACGTCTTTATCAGTTCCAATTCCGATTTCTCTATGTAGGGAATGTAAACATCAATGTGAATAGTAAACGAGCTAATTAACAGCATTAAACACCTTCTTTTTTCCACTATGAAACAGAAACGTCCCTATGGATGCAATTAACGCTCTGAAGTACATATTATTTTTCTTCATTTCACCAGTGCTACCTATGTTTTCCTATACATCGTTGGCCAATAGCATTATGTCTCCAAAGTTCTTTAGGAAACCTCCCACCCAGTATCCTATTCAGATGAGCAATCCACTTCTCTTTGCTTGCGATCTTAGATACTGAACGTTTTGAAATCTTCGCGTGGACGCCTATAAGACGTTTAGGATAACCCCTCTTATGCATAATGTAACATAAAATTTATTTTCATAAAAGATTTGTTTATTCTACCATATTCTTGTCTTTCAGTGAAAGTAAAATGTGTCTCAAAATGAATCTCCCTTTTTTTTCTCAATAAATACTTTCAAAGAGAATAGGCCTACGTCATCAATTCAAGATCGGCCCTTTACGAAATCCTGCCTGCTCGCCAAGAAAGAAAATATATGATTTAGTACAAACAAAGCCTTTCACTAATAAGTTTTCCACATATCTTCTAAGTTTTAAGACAAGTGTATACCTCTATAATTTGGTGACGCACTTTTATCACGTAACGTAAACACAACAATAACGTTGGCTACTCTCCATTCATCCGGGACCATGCACCTTTTGAATCACATATTCAGCAAATGTAATGTTCTAAACTTAAGTAATGTCTACAGTGTTATAGCAGTTCTTAGTTTATCCCATCGAAACCAGCTGCCTTCCGATTCTTCATGGAGAAAAGTGCCCCTTCTAGATCTTCAAACGTTATTGATTTACCACCTGTGCCCTTCCTTATGTCTTCTGCAGCTTCCCACGGACCGCTTTATACCATTGTTCCTTGTAATACACCATCCATTTGTCATTTTCAATCACATTCAGACGCACTATCTCCCTATCTTCATGTTGATATGCTTCATCACTTTTATTTGGCGTCCATGTATGTCGTTCATTGTATTACTAATAAATCTATTTCATGATATATCTTGTGCTTACCAGATACTGTATTTAACAGCAATACGACCTGCATAATATTCGTTGGTTTTTGTCTCAAGGTATTTGCGATAAACTAATTTTTTATCTCTTATCGCTTGTTATATCCTTTCATTTTATAATTGTACATCTCTTCCCTAACCAGACACTTCCTACCAATTTTCTACTGAAGATTCCGTATATTATTCTTCTTTATGCACAGACTGTATTTTATATAACAATTTATTATACTTTACACTTCTGTTGATGTGAATAAATTAAAAAATTGTCGAAATATTGTAAAAAAGCAATAAATAAATTCTTATTTAAAAATATAAAGACTTATTATTTATTAAAAATTAGAAGAACAGGAATAATGTTAGTTAATATGAACAGGAACAGGTAAATATGAATATTATTCATCTGTGTTATAACTATTAAGGATCATCATTGAATAACTGGTTAATACTTTTCGGTACCGGTACAGATCAGGGATATTTCCTTCATGCTCCAGAAATATTCCCAAATTTCATCCATCTTGTTCAAATCTTTTAGACACTGCTATATAATGATTAGGATTAATAGCTGGACCTCTAAAAGAATCCGCATACCTTGACTTATGAAACCATCTTTTGATTAACAATTATATAATCAATTAGTGGTGGAAATCCTCTGGTTGACCAAGCATAATTATAAATGTATTTTCTTTAAAAATATATTTGTGACTTTAAGTTTATTTATGATAGCTAACTTTTGCACATTTACTCCATATCCGCTAATAGGCCGCTCACCAATAACATTTTCAATAACTTGGTTCAACACCAAGCATTAAGATCACCAGCCAATAGAACGTGATCCCGTGGTCCTGTAAGCTACACATATACCTGCTTCTGCAACTCATCTAAAATAAACCAGGTCCATGTGTCTATAAAGTGATGTACGGATACCTCTGAGGTACGCGCGTCTGTAAATTTTGTTGGATATGCTACGAAATTAGGTAACACTCTCGGAAAGTCTACAGGTGCAGTTACGTAATAGGAGGTCCAACTCGTTTTTCGGAGAGCCGAGCAGGTGCAGTGTCTCTGTAGCCACTGAAGGAGGTGCACTCAGGTAGCTTCCAGACTCTTCGATAGCAGTGCTAATTACGCAAATTATGCTGGTACGCCACCAAAAGGATGGAAAATTATTGTGGAACATCTGCAGACTGTATATAAGCAACATCGGCCGGCTTAGTCAGTCACACCTGGCGAGATTGTGGAATGCGGATCAAGAGATTGTGGAAAGTGATTACTATGTTATAATTAGTGCGGAAGTGTTAATAGTTAACATTCTTATTGCGTGTGGACAAATTTAAATTGAATTTTTGTATGAGAGTACTTTGTTGATTTCACATTGTAAATTGTAACTAATTAAAGGTGGTAATTAGTGACTTCATTGGTGTCTGTGAACAACACGACGATCCGTGAGACCGTCGTAACAATAGTTATAGGTACTTCAGGAATTATAGAAGCAGGGGGGCACCGCGGTTGAGAGATCTTTATAGAAGCAGGTGGGCATTGTAGTTGAGAGATCTTTATAGAAGCAGGGGGCGTCGCAGTTGAGAGATCTTTATAGAAGCAGGTGGGCGTCGCAGTTGAGAGATCTTTCTTCATACTTTTCTATAAAAACTTACACTGATACACACACATTTTTGTATGTATGAGTGTATTGTTTGTGTGTTGTCTGTACTTACGTATATAAATTATAAAATCTTAATTAATTATTTTTCGTATTTTTTACAGTTCATCATAGTATACTTTAGTTCCCACATTTCGTTTACGCTGGGCGTGTATAACTTTGATTACCACATGTCATCTGTCAAACCTTAAATTAGTGCTGTTGTTTTTTTATTTACAGAGTTGTACTTTCAAAATTTTGTTTCACCATTTTCTGTCTATGGGTACAGCTACGCCTAAGGGTGTTGGTTTTCTTAATTCTATCCCTATGTATAACACACACACTCATTTAATTATTGAGGTCCAGTAATTTGTTTATTTCAGTGACAACAGCTATGTTTATTCGAAACAAAGAGTTTGCGAAAGAATGGTACTAAATTTCGGGAAATGATTCTAATCATTAAACTAAAAAAACGTTTCTAAGAAACACATAGAAAACATAGTTTTCCGTCGGTGTATGTTTATGTTTTATTTTTCAATTAATTACTTCTGGAATGAATAAATTGTGGAGTTAAAATTTCGAGTAGGCTACACAATAGGCTCACAATCTTGTACACATACAAAACAAACCAAAGTATTACCTTTACAACTTTTTAAATATCGATTTATTGAAACCTTTAATTCTAAATTTCAGAATAATTTTTAGTTATAAAAAAACACATCGTGTAGATAATACATTAGCCCTTTTATTATTCGTAACCAAATGGTACTCCGTTTATTAAATTTGGATTTAAAACAACGGAGATATTATATTTGTTTTGTAACAAAACAAGTAAAGCAATAACTATAAGGTAAAGAGGGTTATAGGAATATTTATTATAAAAAACGCAGTATCTTCGTTACTTTTATTCCGAATTCTATAAACATGGTACCATCGGATTACAAATAAAACGGCTAACGTTTCTGCTATATAAGATGGAACGCAGATGCTAACATTACTGCTATAAGCAGTGATATATTTGTGAAATTTAGAATAAAAATCAATTACGATTTTAAAACATTGTTGAGATAATACTTTGCTTCGTTTTTAAGGAACAGTAGACGTACTCTGTACACCATTTTGCCGATCCACATCTCATTTTGATTGGCAGTAATTAATTATAAAAACACGTAGAGCCACAGGCGGAAAATGAAAAATATTTATTGGCATAATGTTTGTTTCCTTTAGTTTAATGAGTAGAATCATTTTCGTCGTTTGGCACCATCTTTTGGAAACAGTATGTATATTTTGAGATGTTGCTAAGTGTTAATGACATTATTTCGCATACTTTATCATTCAACATGGTAAAAATCAACGTATCAGGTATTCAACTTCTCGTGTAAGTTTCCTTTCATGTCCATTGACCGCACCTTCTTGTGAAACTTGAGCGTTAGTAAAAATTTCCGTATAGCCCCAACTCTTATAGGCCATGGAATTATTCTTTTAGAGTTATGATACGTGGCCATTCGGTTCCAATTTAATAGCACCGGGAAGTTGGTTTCTGAAAACGCCTTACATCTTCTACACAACGTGCTGTATACATTGCACGCTGCGTTGCTCAGTGTTCACAATTTTCTTGGATGAAAACCATTATGTGTTGATAGATATTTTCACTTCAGTGAGCATTTCTGAGGGTTTAGTATTATGTATATACTAACTATCTCAACATTGCAGCTACAAACAAGCAGTACGAGAGAGGATAGCATTGTAAGTCTGATAACGGTAGCAGTAATAGCCTACTACCAAAACGACGGATCAGCTCACCACCTTAGTAAAACAGTGCTCCAGTCCTTAACGCAAAACAAGCACGAGTAAGGAACCTGATATAACCAAGAAACTTTCTTTTTTCGCGAAAATAGGAACGTAACATGTAATGCAATGGTTAATTTTCAACCACCACTCTCTATTATTCTTCGTTACTTCACAGAGCATGAAATATGAGTATAACAATAATAAATTAGCCTACTAAGCTTATTCAGTATGAATAAGGTCATTAGTACTAAAACATAGTTTATTACACCCAAAGGATTATTATTGAAGTCACAGTTTAAAACATATACACATGAAACATAACATTAAGACACACAAATCTAACTTGTTTCTACAGAAGTAAAATAGATGTCTGTCCTGAAGTTAAAAAATTATACACAACATTTTAAACAAATAATTTGATTAAAGTTAACTTGATTAATATTATTTATTTTGCTTTTTCTATCTTTCTTGCATTTTGTTTAATGAAAACGTAGTATTTATGTAGGATTGCAGTGACGTGCTCTGCTAATTGTATAATTAATTAAGGAAATCTTAAATTTGTAAAGTTTGTAAATAGTTGAAGTATGTCTTTAAAGCGATGCTTTCTCTCTTCTCGCCAGTAAGAACTTGCCACTCCGATCTCTATATACCTGACGTATACCTCCCTTAGTGGTCTAAAATATACGTGCACGCTATACTTTTTAAGATCGCAAAAGAAATGACGTTGGACTGCAGGAACTGAATACTATGAATGTACTTGATAGGTTAGCCCAGTATTGACTAAAATTGGTGGAACATCTTTACCGAATGAATGGGTGCCGAATTCCCAAACAACTTTCGAATTATAAGACAAAAGGAGAGAGATTTGTGGGACATCGCAGATTTGACACTGTGATCATCGCAGAAGGTAACAACGTTAAAGAACCAACTGAGAAACTAAAATCTGCCACTGGAAAAATTAATTCTCGGGATAAAAGATGGCGGATAACCTAAACAAAGGCAATCGTAAGTTATTTAACCAATACGAATATTAATTACGCGCATGTGGTTATCAACCATCAACTCATCGATCACATGAAAACAGAATGCACTTCAGCAGAAATTAAGAAAAATATTCTGGCTCCTCGGCCGAAATCCCGAGTTGTTTGTTTATAATAAACTGATGTTATATAAACAAATCCTTAAACCTGTCTGCACAGACAGTGTACAACTCTGGAGACGCACGAAGAAAGTATTAGATAATCATCCAGTCATTTCAAAACAAACTACTAAGGCGTGTTGTTAATTTCCCAAGGTATTTACAAAATGAGGACATCCACAGGGATTGCTTCAGTACAAGATGAAGTTTAGCTATACCCCAAGAAGCATGACCAACGTCTGCATACGTACCAGTATGTTAAGATGCTGCAACTTCTCAACAATAATGAACTTGTTCAAAGGCTAAACACAATGAAGCCATTTGGCTTAGTGTAATGTGTCAAGTGACCAGGCACCAAAAGAACAAAGTGATTAGTTTCCAGAGAAGAGCGCCATAGGACGCTCATCCTACACCATGTGAGTATTTGTGAGATGTAAATAGCGCAGTCCTAAAGAAAAACAATTGAAACTACAGTTCTACAGGAGAGTTATGGAAGACCAAAATGCTTTCAAAGAAATGCATACAGTGGTTAGGAAGGTTTGGCGGTAGAGTCAGAATTTTTACGAGAAAGTATCAACGCTTTGCTATAATGTGTTATTGCAGTTGAACTCTAGCGATATTGACGTGTATATTGTAATAAATTATATAGACTGGTAATTACCTTTATCATAATTACCTTTATCATTTATCATAATATACCTGGTGTATATTATTATGTGGTACTCTGGCGAAAGTCATGTTCCACACAATACTGTCGTTGCCTGTAAGATGTATGTATGTATGAATACCTCTTTTACTTTAGGATTTGATTTAAACTATATTAATAATACTGTAATTGGATAAATCTTCATAATCCTAAATTTCTGAAATTATTTATAAATTTATTTATAATAAGTCTGCATAGCACAGCAAGGAAAGAATGCGCCAAAGTATATTTTGAATTACAATTTATGAAATAAACTTACACTTTTGAATAACCCTGTGTAAAACTTTTCGACTTGTCCATGTAAATTATAAAAGTATTAAGGTGATGCTCTTTATAACACGACTATACAGTAAGTGATGTGACGTTTAAATATAAAACATTATGAAGAAATTTCCAATTTTATTCATCTGAATGAAGATACATAATACATTGTTCATTATGTTAATTTAAGTACACGAATTTGAACATAAATTTCAGTATACAATAGGCAATTACAAAAAGTAACTATGTAATTATTACGACAACATGCTGGGCAAATATAATTTTAATAAATTTATTAACTGGAAACCCTTTGTCCCCAACTGTTGACATTCACTGTTAAGAAATGTTACTTAAGCAGGATCGTTCTTTCAGTTCCAGTTAGTTAAATCCTAGACTAGATTCACTTGACGTTACCAAAATATAATATGAGATATAATAACGGGAACAATAATGATAGCATTTATGAAAAATAATCCTTTCCTCTGAGCCATTATTCTTATAATTTCCTCGTTATTGGCGTTCGGAAACTAAATCAATAATGTATGGTATTCTAACATAGATACACGTAACCGTTAACTATGTTTCGAACACAACATTCAGTAATATAAGAAGGTAAGTAACAGTCATTATTAATATTCGTGAACATGTAATGTTTCTTATTCGATATCACATTTGCTTAGCTTCTCCCAGTTGTTCTCTTTTTTTATTCGGAATTCCCGCTAACTGTTCAATACAAAGCTCACACGTTTCAAATATGCTCACACGTTTCACATTATTTCAAATGTTTAATTCTGTATATATCTATTTGTAGATCTAATTGTGAATGTGATTTTAGAAATTTATGTGCATGCATGTGAGGTGTAGCGTCTAGGTTGTCTAGATTTTACAAAACGTAACTTTATACTAACTTCATACGCGTGAAACTCTTGAAAGCTACATATAGCGTAATAATTGTAAAGAAAACAAAATACTCACAGGACACTCGAAAATAAAGACATCTGAATGCATATGAATAAAGTCTTCTTCTTCTTGTGTCTCTACATTTCTCTGTAAAATTTGGCCTCCTCAGCAACCCTACATCATTCCCTTCCTGTGCTCAGTAATACTTGTCAAATCCCCATGGTCTTTAGATCCTAGTAAACTCACTTCATCCAAAGTTTTCTTGGTCTTCCTCTGGTCCTAGTTTCTAATGGACTCCATTATGTGACTACTCTTGTATTTCTGGTCGTCTCCATCCTATAAACTTGTTCTACCAACCTAATTCCCTGCGAATTAATTAACTTTACAATAATAGCTCTTTTTCAATGTAACAAGATTTGTGTGGACCTGCCAGTTACCATCTTGTGCATTACTATCTCAACAAATTTCTTAAGCATTCTTCTCAAGACTTTAAGATTTACTTCAGCTTTCTTGGCATGTTCCAGGTCTCAGAGCCGTCAGTCATTACTCTTCGTATGAGGCTTTTACAGATTCTCAGTTAAGACGTATGACCTACGATCCCTGAGCACAATAGTTTGTTGTTTCCGAAATACGCTTGGTTTACTTTTGTTATCCTTGGTTTGATTTTACGAATGTTCAAGGTGTCATTTAGCAGCGATGCCATGTAATTGGCATCGATGCTCAAAGCTGTAGCCTCCACATAAACAGGATTTCTTTCATTATGTTTGTTTATGAGATCAACATGTGATTTCTTTTATCCTGGTTTACAGTCAACAACATTCTTTATTTCTGCTTCTAGTTTTAAAGAAGTTTGTTTCCCTTACTGCATTTTTCTTACGGTCCAGTATGGGTATAACATTATCATATGCGCCATTTTGTCTGCTTTTAGTAGCCCAAATAATTTTTAATGGGCATTCACCTCGAAAATAGCTGCACAATTTATGAGATAGAAAACGATAATGCATTGCCTTGACTTACACCACTACCAATTTCAGAGTTGCCCGTCATCATTTTCTGAACGATCACTGCCACTGTAGAATCATGCATCGTTATTTCTACTAGCTTACCAGCGTAGTAAGGGATACTTAATAATCTTAGGTTATGTGTGTGAATAAAGTGCTGAATCTTTACTAAAAGAGCTGAATCAAAATAAATGCTATAAGTGAAACAAAATTAATTTTAAAACTATTTAGAGAATAATACACTTCCAGAAATTTGAAGACCATTCTGTGTTCAGCGTGTGCAGACAGTGTATATCATAACCGAGTACTCTGCCCGAGAGACTTACTATCTTCCAAAAACGAAATAAAGTTAATCTGTAATGGAATTATTTCAAAGTCCTTTACTATTAAACGGCAAATTGATAATGATACAAAAGTAATTACTGCTTCGTTCACAAAATATAGAATTACGTTCAACGGCGCTGCCTCTCCTAATATTATGGAGTAGACTATACTCAAAGCGTACACTATATTATAGTGTTAACAAAATTTGTAACAATTGAAAAAAAGAAAAAATGTTTTGTGTTACAGAAAGCGTTGTAAAGACAGTCATAAATCACTTTTAGATTTCTGTTCACATAAAGCGTCTCAGAGACTCGATTTTGAGGCAAAACACAACCAATAACAGAAATAAATCTCACGTTATTCCAAGCAATGTTTCTCTTTGTGATACGATTAGCCCTCTCTACTAACGAAAAGTTACTAACGAATAGTCTTTGCTTTACAAGTGTATATATACGAATACTGTATATAGTTATTAAGAAATATGTAAGCTTGGTCGATGCGACTGCAACATACGAAAACCAATACCTGAATAATCCCATAATATGTATGTTTTCTAGCAAGTGATGAAAATGGAAATTTTCAGTTGCTCTAGCCACGGTGTATACAAATAATAATATTATCAGAGCTAAAGTAAAAATATCGCTTTGTGCGCGGTGCACGTCAATCTCCATTTCCTTGAACAACTGATCCGCGTAATTCATGTATTCTGAAATACTTTTGTCTTTCACATTTCCTGTAGCAAAGTTGAAACGGTAATACGTGTTCCCAAGCAGACTTATAATGTAACTCAAAATCAACAGATAGTTTGCATAATTTTCTCGTACATAGTACATGAATACAGGGAAGGTACCTATGCACAGAGTTGTGAAGGTTACAGAAAACCATAAAGCATATACATTCATCTTTTTGTTCGTCGATTTAAATGCAGCAGGTGTTAGACCATTAACGGCGTAAACTAAACGGACCGGAAAAATTGCGATGGTGACGTTGTTACTCATTTTTACAACTTGAAATATTCGCTGTGCGACAGACTGTAGGCTTCTTGTAGGCCTATGTGTCACGAAACTGAGTGTTTACGAAATTATAATTATTGTAAGTTAAGAAATATATTTGTCTAATGTGCACTCCACTAATTGTCAAATATGTATCGTCCAGACAACGTCGACCAAACCTACACACTTTTCTATGCGTATAAATGCGTTCAATGCGTATAAAAGCATAACAATTTTATCCTTTTTAAAATCAGATTACTTCTTCAGACAAAAGTAGCTGTTTTCATTTATGAACATAATAGTTTCTTTAACTTATTACTGAAGTCGTTCAAATTTAATTCAGTAATTGCAAATGAACTAAAACTGAAGATAATTCAATGTCTTAACTATTATTCGTCAGTAACTATAGAAAGCGTATTTGATGTTTGCGTTATTAGGAACCGATCAATAATATTATGTGTAAATCAAGTACTTTACAAACAAAATGAAGTGTGATTATTTCATTATTATAAAAGTGAGATATTTACTAACGGCATTGGTTACTATGGTCGAACCGTAAGTGTCTTTTACGTTAAAATATTTTTTGTTGTATGTTTACTTGAAGTTCTCATAAAATAGTCAAGTATACATAGACGTCTACGAAACCTGTACATGCAAGTGTCAGTGTGTGTGTGTGTGTGTGTGTGTGTACGTTTGGTATGTATGATTCTTTTGTGTATGCGCATGACTACTTATTTGTTTATGTCACTCACTTATTCTCATTATATTTACTAACTTCTGAATACAGATTAATTCAACTCACTCATGTATGTATGTGCTTGCTTATGTAACCCCACACAAATACGGAAATTTCCTTCTCGAAAACATTGTCATTAATTAAAATGTTTACACTTAAAAGCCAAAGTGAATATTTTTCTCGGAATAAATCACTAAACGCCTTAAAAATCGTTACTGTTACTATTAGAGCTACTATAACAACATTGACACATATATTACGTCTCATTTATGTGTGTGTGTGTGTGTGTGTGTGTGTGTGTGTGTGTGTGTGTGTGTGTGTGTGTGTGTGTGTGTGTGTGTGTTAACAAAATTAAATAAACGACACTACTTTGTAGTGTCATATTTTGACTTCTCTCACAAAAATATTAACTTCTCTATCGTAATATAGAAATTCTAACACTTTAAAATTACAAAACAACTGCACATGGCTTGGTAATTAATTGTGTATATTTTATTTAAAAAACTAAAAAGTCAAAACATATTTCTGTATAACGAGTCAATTAAAATACACTCCTTTAATGTTTATATACTATTCATAGTTTGTTATGGCAGAAGAATAAACGAACTTATAAATTCTAAAATGTATGTTACGTTTCAAGACCATTCGTTTCTTCCGTAATGATAAGCCGAACATTGTCTGTTGCACACGTTATTCAGCAGTAACGATTGCTTGACATGTAACTTTATTTGTACCTTCAACCAACCAAAACATTCTTAAACCATCATTTCAGTCCGCTGTGGCTTATTATATTTTTCAAAAGCAGCTCCATCTTCTATGCTTTTCCTTTCGTCTTCGTCGCAGCTTAGTTTACTGATATTCACATAAATTTATAATATTGAAAGACTAAGTCAAAGAGGATTAAGAAAATCGATATTTTATTTTTTAATGTTTTGAAAGCAAATTTTATAAAATTAATTGCATCTTATTGAATTCTTTTATTGAATAATTTACTTCTTCCACTTAACAAATTTGTTTTAATTGTTTGGATGTTCTAAGTAATTAAGTCTTATAAAAATTCAAAACCGTATCTCTAATACCAGTTTTCCGACCTACGCTACCAAGTGAACAGAAAGAGACAGTGCGTCTTGATTGGGTAGAATGATTTCAATTGTTTATGGTAGTACAGATAAGAGAATTTTTTTTTCTAGGAACCAAAAACTGCATGGGCACTAAAATTTAGACGTTCCTCAACAAAAAATAAAGTAATATTTATAAAGCGCATACAAATAAACACTAAAGAAACCAATTATACAATAAGAACTTATTTACTGTATTATTATTTACGTACCGATACCGAGGGAATATTACATACCCTTCTATTATTATACCATATACCTATAATTTGGAATTCTGAGACAAACTATTATTTCTGTAACTACGACATCTGTGTACTTTTCTGTTTTTATATCGGTATATATCTTGTCTGTTAGAAGTATGAGTGCCTAACAGAGTATAAAGCCTAATATCGGCCTTTTCTCTTGTGAAGAGAGAGTAGAAACGGACAGACTCAAAATCGGTAGGAAGTTGTGCCTTTTAAGCAGGGAAAAAAGAGGCTGAGAGGGAGAGTGACAGAAAGCAGGTAGTCGAGCAGCAAGACAAACCTTTAGGTGGGCTGATTGATTGATTCACTGACTAATAGTCATATAGGCCACCAAAGGAGTTGTTAGAAGGAATAGATGTTATCGGAGTAGTATAGCAAACTGACTACCACACTGATACATGTTTATTAAATCGTAATGTTTAATTCAGCACAATTATACGACTTACAACGAAAAATTAATTTGCATTATTTAAAAGTGAATTATAGGTTGAAGTTGTCGCATTATTCAGTATAATTATCTTGAAGGCGGTAAGACATTACAAATACATGCGTTAATATTAAGATATTGTTATGTGTTTCGCTGCTCACAAACGATTCCTTGAATCTCTTGTTGGCCACGTGGCCTCGTGAAAGCGTTTTCCTAAATCCAGATCACAGCTTTTGAGAGTTTTTCACGTAATTTTAGAGCTGATTTTACTACCCTTCAGGAATTTCATTAGCTTACAGTAGTTGTCGCTTGATACTGGTTACTGTAGTTTCTGTAGCTACTACATGAAACGTTGTTCGTTAGTTTTGATTTTTTTAGTGTTCTTTAGAATGGAAGATCTAGATTTTTATTGTCCGCTACAGAGAGAAAATTGGCAATTTCTCAAATTATTATCAACACACTCACAGTTCTTGTTACAACAATTCTTCACACATCCCTACTATTAATTTCTAAAGCGGGAGTCATGTAATGTTAAATATGTGACATAAAATCAACATGAATAAATTCTTAAAGATATAAATTACAAAGAGCTTACTAATGAAACGGATCTTAACAATTTGTGTGTGACTATAGTGGTTGTAGTACTTCTAATATAATGTACACTATTGACATTAAACAATTACCAGAGACGATACCAGAGAGGGTCGCATTGATGTAAATGTTAAATAGAAATTTTTAGTAACGAGTGCTTTTTGTTCAATATTGTAAACCACAAATTTATAACAATGTCTTAAGAACTTGAAAACTTATATTGGCATAAATTACAACAACATGTGTTTAAAATAAACATTTTAGAAACTATGAGTACTTACTTGTATTAATGTATACTTTCGTCGTAATGTCAGGCGAATTCCTAGTGCCCTAACCGGTAAGCTCGCTGCTCCCCCACTGGAATGACCCAGCGGTCAACTCCTTGTAACCCTCCCCCATCGCAAGAGAAGACAGGGTTCTTGGCTCACTGTTTCGAGCGACAGTTTGCTCTCAAAACGTCCAGGAACCCGGCCTTCGCTGAACACATCTGCCACAAGGTAGTGCGCTTTCTTTTTGTTTGTATCACCGTCGTGGTGGAGCCCACCTCGCCGGAGAAGGTCACTAAGAGAATCGTCCAGCTCAAGTCCCGGAAGGCGCTAGGCCCGGACAGTGTTACGAATACCGCACTCCAGCGCCTTCCGGTGCGTGGAACTCGCTTCCTGGCGGAGCTGTTCAACGCCTGTCTAAGGCTGACTTACTTTCCGGCAAATGGAAAACGACCACCTTTGTTCGTAATACCTAAGCCGGGAAAGAATTCTTCTTGCGCGGAGAGCCTCAGACCGATTATCCTGTTGTCCGTGGCATCAAAGGTTTTCGAACGCTTGATCCGGCATAGGGTCTGAGACTATCTAAGACAACTAGACGTGCTGATCCCCGAACAGTTCAGCTTTGGAGAGGTGCACTCCTCCACTCTACAACTGATAAGACTCGTGGAGTGCATAACTGATACCAGCTGCTAGGGCAAACAGACGACTGAGTTTTTCCAAAACGTAGAGAAAACCTTAGCCCGCGTGTGGCACGAGGGTATACTATAGAAACTCACGGAAATGCTATTCCCAGATTGCTACGTTTACTGAATCGGTAGCTTTCTGCGAGACCGTAGCTTCCGAATGAGAGTAGACCACGCTCTCTCGTTGGAGAGGCGTATTACCGCTGGCGTTCCTCAGGACAGCGTCCTTGAGACTCTCCTCTTCTCGGTGTCCGTCATCGATACCCCTCGGGTGGCTGGACTAAGGCTCTGTTTGCAGACAACACCGCGCCATTTGATGCGGAACTAAACGCACATTTTGCGGCTATTAAGCTCCAGCGGCAACTCGGCCAGTTTTTCGGGTGGGCCGAGAACTGGAGAGTTGCCGTTAACGCTATTAAGAGCGCAGCGGTAATATTCTTGCTGCGCCGCTTACCGTAGGCCCAGACTAGTTGTCCTGGGCCAACAGCGTAAAGTCCACCGGGCTTCATCTCGACTATCGAATCACCTGGCGAACCCAGGAAAAGAAGATCCGTCAATGCACCTCGGCGCAACTCAGTAGACTCTTGCCTGTGGTTTCCAATTCGGCGACGACCCCCGGCTCATAGTCAACGCGTACCTGGTGATTAACTATGTCTGCCTCGTGTGGGGTTACCTTGCACGCTGTCATAGATCGGCTCTTCAGCGCGTTTCGACCGGGTACTTAAACTCTAGTGTAAAGTCCCCCAGAGGTTCTCCTCTCGAGGTTGCTTTGACAAGAAGCTTAATTGTCCGCTCTCTTGATGACACCTTTGGACGCCTGGACTGTTCGTCAATACAATCCAAGGCCAGGTGAGTCTTGGAAACGAATCCGTTGGTTAGCCCCGATGGTATAATCCACCAATCGATGGTCGCTTCACGCCCTCCCATAATTAGAAATTAATATATAAATAACTCAACAAGCTTAGTGATAGGACTACCCGCAAAGTTACCCGTACAGAATTCCTACCGCATTGACGGGACGGAGGCGACGACCTCCACTCCCCGCCATTGTTGGACCGTTCAGACGACTCCTGGGTCGCCCGGAGGAGAAGGCCGAGTACTTGGGCTTGTGTTTCGAGCGACAGTTCGCTCTCAACCCGCCCATGGACTGGGACTTCGACTAACAAGTCGAGATGGCTATGGAAGACTTTCTGTCTCTTCCGATCACGGCGGAGTCCGAACCCATCTCCTTGGAAGAGGTGTGAGATCGGTTCGCTGAACTTCAGCCAAGAAAAGCTCCAAGTCCGGACGGTGTTACGAACACCGCTCTACGACTTCTTCCCGAGCCTGGAGATCAATTCTTGACTGATTTGTTCAACGTGTGTCTCAGACTGGCCTACTTTCCCAAGAAATGGCAATAGGCGACGGTCATCGTGATCCCGAAGCAGGGAAAGGATGCTTCCCGCCCCGACAACCTCCGGCCTATCAGCCTACTCTCCGCTACGTCCAAGGTTTTTGAGCGCCTCGTGCAGCGTCGTGTACGAGAACATCTAACGAACTTTGACGTGCTGGTCCCCGAACAGTTCGGCTTTCGTGTGTGGCATTCGACCACTCATCAACTGATGAGAATGGTGGAATACGTCACGGAAGCCGGGTGTCGGAGAGAACGGCCCGTTGGCTGTTTCTTAGATGTTGAAAAAGCCTTCGACAGCGTATGGCATGATGGCCTTTTATTCAAGCTTAGGGAAATCCAGCTCTCGGACTGCTACCTCCATCTGGTTTCTAGCTTTCTGACGGAGAGGACCTTCTGCGTGAGAGTTGAAGATTCAGTCTCTTCCGAGAGACGAATCACAGCCGGCGTCCCTCAAGGTAGTGTTCTTGACCCCCTTCTGTTCTCGCTCTACGTCAACGACGTGCTGAGACAGCCTGGAGTCCAGGTAGCCCTCTTTGCGGACGACACGGCCGTATTTACGGCCGATCGTCATGTAGAAAGAGCCGTCTTACGACTGCAGCGCCAGCTCGACACGCTCGGGGACTGGACTGACAATTGGAGAGAGCAACTCAACGCTACCAAGAGTGTAGCCGTCGAATTCTCGAAGCGACGGACGAACGTAAGGCAGTTACGGCAGATAAGGCAGGTAAGGCAGTTATTGTTAGGCAGTTACGTAACGACATTTTTGCATTGCATTGCATTAGATAGTGGGGCGTCTTTGCACCCGTGGCTTATTACAGCTTCCGGGACGTGCCCGATGGCTGTCAGAAGAAAACAGTGCTGGACTTTCAAATGAAGGTTGCCTAAATTTTCGGGAGGGACACGCCAACCAGTTAACTGAGAAGGCGGCGGAAATTTTTTCAAATTTATATTTATGTAGGTATCGTGTCATGGTAACACTGCCGCCGGTCGCGGGGCGAACGGCAGATGCCGCACGCGCCCGGCCCGGCATGCAGGCGCCTTGTAGCGCCGGTCGTTCCCCTCGAGGCGGGGATCCGCCGTGTCTTTGGCATCGGTAACAGCGCCAAGCAGTCTGAAAATCAACGTACTTGGGGAAGGTATCTGACTGGATAGTATGGTAACAAGGAGATAGAATTGCTGGGGAACCTAAGTTAAAGCACACAGAATTACGGGGGGTCGTCTAAGATCGCCCGAGGGCGTTTGACACGTATAGCGGGAGGTGGTTCAGACGTGCTGATAGAACGGAGATAAGGAAAAGACGAGGTCGCTGCAGAAGCAAAAAGAGTTTCGGCAAGCGACCGGACAAAATCGGCAAGGGTAGGAACTCGAAGGCCTCCACGAATAACATCATTTCTCACAAACTATGGAGACCCCGACAAGGATCTGAGGGTACGGGCCTGGAAAGCTTCCAGCCTACACTTGTTAGTGGTCGACACAAGCGACCACCATGCGGGAGCAGCATAGGTCAATACCGACCGGAGAAACAAAAGATAGATGGTAACTTTAGTGCGCAAAGCCAGGCGGTTGCGGCACGAGAGCATGGGAAATATTTTGGCTCGGACGCCTCGAGCTTTGTTGAGGGTAGCAGTCACGTGGCCGTTGAAGCTAAGGCGCTGGTCTAGCCGAACGCCCAAATACTTCACCGACTTTTGCCAGGCGATAGGCCTCCCTTCGAGGGAGAGGGCCGGGCATCGGGAAGTGGACTTGTTGGTGAAACAGATCGCCTCGGATTTCTCCGCGTTGATCAGCACCCGCCACTTCCGTAGCCAGGCCGGAAGCAGATTCAACTGACGCAGCAGCTTTGAACACGCAATTCGCGGGGACAGGGAGCTGCAGTAATACATTGCGTCGTCAGCGAATAGAGATAACGTGACTCCAGGAATAACAGGCAGGTCGTTCGTGTACACTAGGTACAGAACGGGGCCGAGGACAGATCCCTGCGGAACGCCAGCGGCGACGGGTCGAACTGATGAACAGGACCCTTCGACGCTAACCCTGAAGGTACGATCACTGAGGTATGACCGCAAGAAATGCACAATGGACGGTGGGATGGGGGAGTGAGCGAGTTTGTAGAGAAGACCTTCGTGCCAGACTTTGTCGAAGGCCTTACTCACGTCCAACAAGACAGCGCCCGTAGACTCTCTCTTGTTGGCGGCGTAGGACAATGCTGTGACAACTCGGACGAGTTGTAAAGTTGTCGAGTGCTCTCTACGGAACCCGAACTGTTCGCTCCGAATAAAATTATCCAGCAGCAGCCAGATGCGGGCGAGTAGGAGACGCTCAAACACCTTTGAGAGTACTGGCAACAACGATATGGGACGATAGCTGCCTGCAAGCATTCGAGGCTTGCCGGGCTTGGGTATCATGCAGATGTTGGCATTTTTCCACAGGCGGGGGAAGTATTGCAGCCAGAGACTGGAGTTGAACAGATCCAGGACCAATTCAACGCCCGAGGCCGGGAGATGTTGCAAGGCTGCGGCCCCGATCCGATCAGGACCAGGGGCGCGGCGTCGGTTCAGTCGACAGATAGACGAAACTAGTTCGTCCCTGTCGAAGAGAGCGGGAGGGTCAGGTGGAGGGCGGGAAAAATATCCAGATAGGAAGTCTCGAACCACTACCGAGAAGGCAGGGTCCGAGACGCCTCCATGAACGGTGAATTGAGTCTCCATGCAGTCGGCGAAGACCTCTGCCTTTCCTTCCGATGAAGAAACAATGCCGTTCGGGGTATTCAGCGGGTTGCGAGTACGCTTCTCGCGAGTAAGGCGACTCGTTGCTCTCCAGACGGAGGCTGGGTCGACTTCAAGGGACTCAAGGTATGAGTCCCACTGATCAGAGTTTACGTCCCGCAAAAGTTGCTGGACGTAAAGAGACTGGGCCTGAAACCGTCGTTTGACGGCGGGATCTCGGGTTCGTTGCCATCTGCGGCGGAGCTTGCGCCGAAGCCAGATGGCGTGGATAACTTCCGGTTGAAGGGCCGATTTGCGATTCACCTCTACGTTGTATGTGTGTCGATCCATGACACCTTGGACCAACTCCTGAAGATGAGTGGCACGGAGATCCAGATCGTCACGAGTGGCGATCGGGTCCGCTGGGACAGATGGTAACCTTCGAGATAGCTCGTCGTGATAGGAGCGCCAGTTGACCCTCCTAGCAGGACCAGCAGGAAGTCGGGGTGAAGCCGACACATCTCGAACAGTTATTAGTAGGGGATTGTGATCAGACGAGAGGTCTGACACTGACGAGACCTGGATGTTATGGGCCACGTTCCTGACTACAACTACATCAAGAACGTCCGGTCGGTGACCGGCATAGTGGAAGTGGGTAGGATCATCAGGGCCGATGACGTGCGTATCCGGGTCGTCTAGGACGAACCGGCGGAGTGATCTGCCGTAGGCGTTGGTAGCCCTACTGTTCCAAGAAGGATGTTTGGCGTTGAAGTCGCCGGCTGTAATTGTCGAGATTGGGTGGTCGAGGAGAGCGTTCCACTCCTCAGGCGGGGGCGGCGGGCTCAGGCCAGGCCGGAGATACGCGGAAACAATGCGCAACTCCGAGTCGCCTGCGTCCACTGCCACCGCGCAACCTTCGATGAGTCGAGTAGTGAGGGGGGGTAGTGGCCTATGGGATATCCGCCTGTGGACCAGAATCGCCGTGCCCCCTTTCGGGGGTTGGCGCGGCTGTAGTGGACGATCCTGACGATAACAAGTGTAAGCAGGAAGTGAGAATCGATGGTAGGGGGCTAAATGGGTTTCGGAGAGAAGCACGACATCAGCGTCGTACTCCACGACGAAAGCCGCCAGCTCAGATCGACGAGAGGAAACGCCATCAGCGTTCCAAGCGACGATCCGCAGGGATCTAGCCATTGAGGGGGAGGAGAGGGAAGAGAGCAGAGAGGGATTGGAATACTAACATCAGTACTGTCGTGGTGTCAGGAGCAGACCTGATGCTTTCAACAAGTTGAGTGGCCCAAGCCGTCAGGGGGTCCGCTGGAGCCCGAGAAAGTTCCCGGGACCCGTGCGGACGTTCCTGAGGAAGTTCAGCCAGGACTGTAGATGGCGCTGGGTTGGTGGACTGAACTATGGTCTGCTCACGCGGAGGTTGGGAGATGACAGGGGCGGGAGGATCCCGCTGAGGTTGGGCAGGTCGAGCCTGCTGATGGCGTCGGCCGGGAGTCCGGCGACGCGAGCGCTTTTTGGTACCCTTTCGGGCGGAAGTAGGTTTTGATGATGTCGTAGCAGCGACAGCTGCATAGGAAGGGCCGGGCGCTCCGGCAGGCGCCGGTAGTGGAGCCGTCACAGGCGCCGCCGGAGCGACGCCTGCAGGCGGGACTGAGACCGCGGGAGCGACAGGAGTCGCTGCCGGGGCCTTGACAGATGTACCGGAGAGAGGGGGGAAGACCTCTCGCCGATTAGGGGCCGGGCCAGCTACACGACGCTGCGCGCCAGGGCGCGCAGATCGCTGCTGTCTTTCTGCCTCGATATATTTAATACATCCCCGGTAACTAGCCGGATGGGCGCCCTTGCAGTTGCAGCAGTACGGGACAAAACCCGGCACACGAGGCTTATCACAGCCACGGTGAGGGTCGCCGCACCGCACGCAACGTGGGGGCGCATGACAGAATAGGGAAGAGTGCCCGAAGCCCTGGCAGTTGAAACACTGGGCAGGGCCTGGGCGAGGGTCAAATGATCTGACTGTCACCCGCAGGTGAAGAAGTGTTTGGAGGCCTCGAAATTTCCAGTCTTGAGCAATTTAACTAGAAAAGTATTGACGGGATGTTTGGGGTCCCCTTTGCCAGCGTGCAAAACCGACGCGGCTGTTGGCGTATAGCCAAGAGACGTCAGCTCCTGCACGATAGCATCGGAGGGAGTATGATAGGGAATACCCTGGATAACAATTTTAACCTCACGCTCCTCAGGGAGAGCGAAGGTATGAAAGGATATATTCCGCGCTGACAGAAAGTGCTGAACAGCGCGGAAGTCAACAATGGTTTTGACGACCAGCTTCAGCGATTTGCCGGAACGTACATGCGCTGGTCCAAAGAGGTCAAGTACCTTGGATTACACCTCGACCGTCGGCTCACCTGGCGTACCTACGCTCAGACATTTCATAAGCGAGCATCCGCTCGTCTGAGCTTACTGTTTCCACTCCTGATCAGCTCAGCCATGACCAGGAAATTGGGCAGGATGATCGTCGGCGCTTATCTCCTGCCAGTCATTACCTACGCCTGCCCGGCCTGGGGTTACCTCGCCGCAATGCGTAAAAAGAAGTTGCAGAGCGTCCTCGACAGGGGTCTTCGGCTAGCGGCCAAAGTCCCCCGTCGCTTCTCATCACGCCTCCTAAGGAGAGGACTTGGCGTCCGCTCCTTAAACGAAACTTTCAGGCGGTTTGCACGCAAATTTTATGCACGTGCGGCGAGGTTCCCAGACAATCCTCTAGTGGCTGGGCTGGGAAGGTACTGTATACGTGCAGGTGATTCGTGGAAACGCCCTAGGTGTATACTGCGCTAGTGTAGGCTAGCACAATAGCCGAGAATCGACCTGCTATAGAGCACACGCCCTACTTGGGCAGGGCCACGAGGCAGGAGCTCCAGAAGGTAGCTCGGAACTCAGTTACCGAGAGGTTCGTCTCTGCGACGCATAACCTCACAGCCCAGAGCAGAATCGTGATAGGAGTCTATTTCGAAACTCGAGACACTGCACTCCTCGCAACCTCCAGTCATCGTCTTTCTTATATTATATTTCAGTAGAGTATCTATTAAATAAAGGGAGTAATAAGAATAACTTTGTTTGTGGCTGAAGTTACGTAGTTATGGTAGCTTGTGTGTCATAAGTATTTAATCAGTTTTATATTTTTTTACGTTGAACACTGTTGCTGGCACAGTGCTGGCAAATTTTGGCTCTAGAGGATTTACTATTTATGAGTTTATAAATAATGAAATTTTGCTTCGTGCACTTGGGCAATGGAACTCTTATTTAAAATTTTGTTTAAACATAATAACAAACTGCTAACTGCTACTAATGAAACAATACTTCCAATAGACAATATGATGTTAGGCTTCCAACAAACCAATCAGTGCTGCCCCATATAATTGGGAGGGAATGAAAAAGGTCCCATTGCTTCTTGGCATTCCTCATATACAATAGTTACCTCTGCGAAAGCGGCAACTGTATATTTGCATATATTACATAAAACGTACCACTTTTACCAGCCGGTTTCTATATTGGAAACGAAGTACCAAAGCTCATATGCTAACATCTCACCATTACGAGTAACGCTGATGCACATTTTCACTCACAGAAGTCTACAAATTAATCATTTGGCATACAATTGTGTAGGTAATCAATTCTCACAAGGAGACCCTACGTGGATCTATGGTTAGATTTGTCAGTACAAACACTAAATTATTAGTAAACATTACTCTGACTGAATTAACAATTTTTAAAAAAGTCTTTTGTAGACAACACAAGGACACCTAACTCATTGTAAATACTGAAAGTAAGTAGCCAGTTTTGTACAGAAATGTTTTGTTTCATAGAATAATATACCATTATTACTGTTTGTCACTGTCATGTGTTAAACAATAAATTAATTTAGCTTTTTAAATTTAGTTTTATTGAAACATCTTAAGGTTTAAAACTCTTTTTAATTTAAGGAATACTCATAGTAATTAATACCTTCTTGATAATATAAAGATTTTACAATATGTTCGCATAGTTACTAATGATTTTAGTTTCCCACACGAACTCACAGAATATATAGGCCTACTATGTAGCATGTTGCTAGAAATATGTGCAAAACAACTAATCACGTTTGTCACTACAATAAAACTGTTTCTATGATTTAAACTAAGTACACTAATCTGTCATGCCGTTTTACTTTTTGTTGTCATATAAACAGAAAACTGTATCATTGTGTGACTAACAAATATGTAACATGAAATTTTTACTTATACAATCTAGAAAAAAAAGTGAAAACTTGTGGAGGGGTTAAAATTGAAGAATACGCAAGCGCAGTGTTAAAGTTAGGTAAGCAACAAGTAAGTTTCTGATCCAAAAGCAGTGATTTCAAACACTATAGTGTAAATGGTAAATATAATGTATACTGAGTTCATACGAAAGGATAAAATGAAGACAGATACACAGAAAGAACCTAAAATAATCTCATTTATTTGAGTTTACCTGCTACAACAATAAACTATCAGTTTATATTGTCGAGCTTTCATTAAAACACATGCTTTTTAATTATATCTATTTACATTACAATTATTTAATATATGAAATATCTATAAGAACGTCCTGGGATTTCCTATGTTCAGTTCACAAAGAGTTCAGACATTTATTTTTCTTTAATCCGTGTTCCAGAGTGGAATATTTTTCATATTATTAATAATGTTAGATATAACTTCACCTGTACTTAAGATCTTTGCCAGGATTAGAGTGTTACTGGTACTTATAGCAAGCATTAAGACGAGTACACCGTACTAGCACATAGGCATTTCCTTATTATAAGGATACTATTTCAGTACTGTTTCTGATATTTTTTGTTTGATATTTTTTTTTAAAAAGTGATCTTTAACACAATTATCCACGTTTACGACTATAGATTACTTGACGTTAGTAACATAGTTGGTTGAAAGATTAAGCTCAAAGAGTGTCTACAATGTTAACTAAGCAAATAGCAGTTGTTATTTTTTTAAATATCAACAAATTTATCCTTATGCTGTGCATATGTGTTCTACAATAAGGAAAAGCTACTACAGTACAATGCAATGTATTATATATGGGACCAATTCAATGTCTGGAAGATTTCAACTTTGCCCAAAGGTGATATTGAGAGAAACAGTATATTATGTGCAAACTCAATGTCTATTAGCCTGTATTTAGACTCATAGAATATCAAATTATTCTGCTTAATAGTTTTATTTTCTGCTATTATTTTTATGAAAAACCTTTAATGAAAATTTTTTTTGTTTAAGATACTTTACCGCTAACGACAATTTACTTCAAGTCGGTAAAGGTTTATAGGGATTCTGTTACTTTATTTTCAACAGTAAAAACAATTGACAAATGTCATTTTAACAGAACAACTCTTGTATCATACTTGCTCAACACTAAGATCGTCCGTAAACTTAATATCAGAAGAAGTTGAATAGAAATTGCATTGATGAGTTAGAATAATAATCAGCGAACAAAAGAACGTGACACAGTGGAGACCAAAGGAAAATCAAAAGAGGATTTAATCATATCGTAAGTGATGTGTTAAGATAAGAAATGTCTCTGTACAAGGGAAAATACTATTAATCGAGTTAATATTTACTAACGAATGATAATAAAGCAATTTAGTAGGATTTTTTCAAAAAATATTGATAGTTTTAAGGAAAATTTGATTTTATATTTTTGTCGTTAACAATAGATGTAACTTGAGACAGAAACAAAAGGAACAAAATATAGATAAAATGTTAAATATAGACTACATACACAAAATAATAGACCGTTTGCCGAGCATTAAAAAACCAGTGGGTTCCATCGCCACTCAAGAATATACCACCAGTATTTTGGAGATTATGCAATATGAATATCGGTATTTGCCAATACAATACGTTAAAATGATAAAAACAACTGGAAAATATTATGCATGGCGTTTTGGTACCGAGGACAAAGATACTAATTAGATTGTAGCTTTGCAGCAACTAGGCACTAATCTAGACTTAAAAAAAAAAACAGCAATTTAATTTACAGGCCAAGAACATATATGAAACCTACTAAATACAATTAAATAATCGAAGAGAGTTCCTTCGTTTGCGCACTCATTACATATTATCAACGTGCGTACCATGTAAGTAATGAAAGGAGGTCGACTCATTGTTGGCATCCCTAGTTTAGAATAATATAAAAATGGGCATTGTTCACATAACTATGTATACACGTGTTTAAGTGTAAAAAACGCTGAACTCATTTAAAAACATATTAAACCTGAAAACGAAGACCTTCGAGTTTACTGGCAAGAGAAATATGGGGTGATGGTTTCCTGGGAACAAACGCAGCTTGCGAGCTTTGGGAATCATGACGACTTTAAATGTTGGCAGTTCCAGGTCCAGGTGTACGGAGCAGCAGCCTGACGTGCTCCTGTGGTCGCAGTGTCCGGGCAAACCCGATGACTGCCTGATGCCTGGTTGTTACCATTATTAGCGATCGCGCGATACGCAGCACTGGAGCCCGTAAAATTTATTTATTGGAGGGATAGTATTATGTTGTATAACAGCACCAAATATCAATTATTTGGGGTTATATGTCAACTGTATACTAAAATCATGTTTAAATAAATTGTAATAGTCAAAACTCCATTTGTATGTAGAGCGATGAAAATAATGCTTTGTAAAACGACGCACACGTGGCCGTTATGTAATCAGCTCGCTATACAAGGAAGAGCCACGCCCAAACTGTTAATTATTAATATCTCGGAAACTAATAAATTAAGGCGAAATCCAAGATAGCCAAAATGTTTGCCGAAATATTAATAATGACGTGTGCAAATTTTACGCAATATAATTAACAAATAAAAGAGTTAATTAATTTAATTGAATAACTTCTGTAAAAATAGAGCTACATTAATGAGCTTTTAATATGTCATAGATATAATAATTTCCAACAGATTGTATATTTTAGATTTAGCACAACTTGGTTTGCAACCAAGATATTGCAAAATTAAATAATCACAGGAAATCCGGACCGACAATTTGGTTCCGGCGGTTAATAATAATAGTAATAATATTAATTCTCCGTCTGTGGGAATCTAACTTCATTCTCACGGACTGAGGGAATTCAAATTTTATGTAGTAGGGAGAGCGTGTCAGCCAATCAAATCATTTGACGAAATCCCGACTAGCGCGGTGTTTTCGGGCTGAACCATCACTCTTCTGCCAGTACTTGCGAAGTAAAGACGTAATTCTTCGATCGTCTCGTAACCATAGTTGTGAAGATTCATCAGAAGACTCTACGTGGTCAATACACATAATTACGAACATAGTAAATACAGATCAACTGTACAACTCGTAATTATTGCGTCAAGTCAGATACTCTTCATTACAACAACCAAGCTTATTGTGTACTGCAAGCTGTGGTCATAAGCACGCAAGAGATCCACTAGACTTCCAGACCAGACTTCAAGAATACGACAGAGAGGCCGTCTAAATCATTGGTGAACAGCTGACGAGCAGAGCTACCACTCGAACGAAACACACACACACACGCTGACGTGCGACGTGCGAATCGACGAGGGACGTAAACCAGTTCCAGCAGAGAGCCGTAGACGTTAAAATATTCAACAAACAGCAGGAGAGGAGAGTGTTGCCGAATTCTGAACTCAACGACCGAATCCAGGAGCTCTAAGCAGATTACTTTCTCTAGCAGATCGGACCGGGACCAGCGAGGGACATTTGGAGCAACTCTACTATCCACTTCAATAACAGGAAAGCAAAATCAACTTATTTATTTTTCAACATCAAATTTTCTTGATTTTTCAGTTAAAAGCATTGTAATTTGAACAATTCAGGTGCTATACAAAAATCAAAGACTCTAGTAAATAAGAATAAATTCATTGTGATAATCTGTATACCAGTCTAAGTCATTAGTAAGCTGTAGTTAAGAAAATAGAAATAATAAGAAAGCGCTATACAAATCTTAACTAACAATCTAATTATTCGCTCATACTGCAGTATAACAGAAGTCAAATCACTAGAAATGAAACGACGTGAACTAGACTGTCACGCCTAATTTATTTTGAAAATTATTCTAATTAACTTCAGAGTTTTTATATTTCATTTTTATTAACATTTAAATTCAATTTAGTTAAATCAATTTAATTAAATTAAATCAATTAATTAATTAAATTTTCAATTGCAATTAACTCGTTAAATAACGAGTTTAGTTTCTTTTCAATTATCAACCAATTGAAAAACATTAGTCAACATAGATTCATTGTTTAGACTGTAAGATAATTGATAATATAATAACCATTTTATTCTTGTGTGTTATTGGAGTAATAAACAACGTTTTATTACCCCATATTGCATTGTTTTATTGTTGTGCGATAAAGCCTACCAGTCTCACAAAACTCTTCCCCTTTAAAGTAACTTATTTTGTGTGTTGTTGCCATAAATTTGAGATTACCAGCTTGCGAAATTCAAATCCAAAATCCACACGCCCTAGTAGGAAGAAACCGCAAGATCGGACAGCAGGTAGGTACTCATACACAACACAACACAACAACAACGCATATAAGTAGAGTTGCAGTTGCTTATTTGGATCCTCGGACCTCGAAAAGACCAGCAACGACAGAATTGGGGAGACCTCAGAGACTTTCCACTGGAAAGGTAGGAATAGGCTGTCCACAACGGGCAGGTTCCCTCTAACCGCTCAGGAAAAGTCGCTGAGGGCTCCCAAGTGGTAATGTCGAGGCACGGGAGAGAACAGAGAAGGAGGAAGCGCCCACCAGAGGCGACACTAAGCACATCTAAGACAAGCGCAGCCCCTCCTCAGTCTGTCACCGGGCGCCGGCACGGACAAGATATAGACGGAAGGAGTGGGAGGGCGAAATTCCACAAGGTCGGCGGGATGGGGCAGATGGCCGGTAAACGGCTTACGGGGGGTCATCGAGCAGGGACGTTTATGGCGTCTAGGTGGTGGACCAACATCTGTGCTAAGACATCGGAGATGTGGGTGGATGTCGATGGAGGGAGACAGAGGCTCGCGTAGAGAGGTTAAAGGGTAGGGACCGAACAAATTCGGTGAGAGAACCCTGATAGCATCAACCGCGAACAAATTTAACCCTCGTCTGATAGCATTTCTGACAAACCAGGGAGAGTTGGGGATGTAGCGGAGGGTCTGGATTGTAAGGCTTCCAAATGGGCGACAAAGGTTGGGGTGATTAATGCCCAAAAGGCGTGGGCTGCGTATGTTAGGAATCCTCTGAGAAAGAGTAAATAGCTGGTGTGTTCAATGCGCACAGGTACTGAACCTCGAAGAGAGAGAAAGGGATATAGTTTGGCTTTGACGCCGCGGTTACGATGGGATGCAAAGCTTAGGCGCCGGCCCAAGTATTTTACAGACCGTTTCCATTCGATTGGACTCCCTTCTATTGAGAGGGGCTGGCAGAGGCTAGTATACTTACGTAAAAAGGGAATTTCCTCAGATTTCTCCGCATTGATCGCTATTCTCCACTTCAGTAGCCAGTCTAGAATCAGGGCGAGCTGACGTTGCACCAAGCCAGCGGCGAAACCATGGTTCGCTGAGCTGGCATAATACATGGCGTCATCCGCAGAGAGCGATAGAGCGATTCCAGACTGTACAGGCAGATCCTTCAGGAACATCTGCGGCGATCAGTCGAAAGTATAAGTACGACCCATCGACGCATACTCTAAAAACGCGATCGCAAAGATACGATCGCAGATGATGAACGAAAGAGGCAGGGAGAGGGGATTGGGCCAGTCTGTAGAGAAGGTCTTCGTGTCAAACTAGATCGAAGGACTTACCCACCTCGACCAATACAACGACGGTGGACTGATGTTTGCTCTCGGCGCGGCGTCCGTCGGTTGGGTCCTCTACATTGCATTGCATTGTGTGTGCGGGGCGTCTTTGCACCCGTGGCTTGACTGCCGCAATGTGGGTCGTGACCAATGGCTGCCAGAAGATAAACTATGTCTGGTTCAGTCGACAGCTAGCCTAAACCTGGAAAAAGAACCGCCAGCACGTTAACGCACAAGGCGGAAGAAAAAAAAGTCTTTACTTACTTTTGTGACTCTGCCGCTGTAACCGATTCAGGCAACAGATGTTGCCTGTCTCAAGCCCAGCCAGCAGACGCCGTGAGGCGTCGGTCGCTCCTCCCGAGGCGCAGAGCCCCCGTGTCGGTGACCAAGATAACAGCAACAAGCAGCTGCCTCAGCGTGCTAGGAGGCGGGCAACGAAGGAATGAGGAACAGTTTTCAGTTGTCAGCTCTAGGGCTGGGGGTGACGTAAGTGCGAGGATGGCTTTATGGCGGGTCATCAAGGAGCGCCCGAGGGCGCTTAACGCGAATGGGCGGTGGTGGTCCTGAGGCGCTGATAGTTCGCAGGTAAGGGAATGATGAGATCGAGGCTGCAGCAAAGAGAGTTACATTCAACGACCGGACAAAGGCTGACAGGGTAGGAACTCGGAGACCCCTTCGAATCACATCGTTCTTACAAACCAAGGGGTCCCCGACAAGGAGCGGAGGGTTTTGGCTTGGAAACGTTCTAGCCTACACCTGTTCGTGGCGGACAAAAGAGACCACCATGAGAGCCGCATAGGTCAGTACAGACCTGAGAAATAAAAGAAATACCGTGACTTTCGTGCGCACGGCCAGGCAGCTGCGACACAAGAGGAATGGAGATAATTTGGCTCGGACGCCGCAAGCCTTGGTGAGGGTTTCGGTCACTTTGGCGTTGAAGCAAAGGTGCCGGTGGAACCGAACGCCTATATACTTCACCGACTATCTATAGGCGATGGGGCTCACTTCTAGGGAGTGGGACATGCATCAGGAGATGAACTTACAAAATTAGAAACACTTTTATATGATTACAAGTAAATTTCCAATCATGGTAATTTGCAATTCATTACTGAATAACCAGTATCTATTACGCCACGTTCCACAAGTTTAATCTTGCCTGAACAAGGCTTGTACCCTACCTGTGCAACACTTAGGTCGTCCGAAAAAGTAATCTCAGAAGAAATTGAACAGAAAGTGCATGTCATGATTTTGGATGATCAGCGAACAAAAGAACGCGACTTAGTGGAGACCACAGAAAAGTCAAAGGAGGATTTAATCAAATCTTAACTGAAGTGGTAAGTAAGGAATGTCTGTGAACAAAGGGAAAGTAATATTCACTAACTAGTGATAAAAACGCAATTTATTGGGATTTTTCAATACATTATTATATTTTTCATACATTTCATATATATTATACATTTTAAAGGAAAATCTGATTTTATATTTTTATTTGTGAACTGAGGATATAACATGACACAGTAACAAAGAGAACTGTCCAAAACAAAATTTCTTAAACACATACACTTGGTAAAGATTCTCTGCTCTAACATCGGCAGTTGATTTTCTTCAAGCAATGGTAGGTAAATTCTCATGATTGAAAAAATACAAAAATACATAACACTCCCACAGTTGCATAAATACGCTTATTTTATTCCTAACTACACACCGATATAGTTTTTACTATACTCTAATTGTTTTTTTGCAGTAAAACTGATGACATAGAACACTTAAATTTTCTTGTGTATTATACAGATATTTTGTTGTGCATATAAAAATTTACATTTCAAGTTTTAACTAATTCAAATAAATTTAAACTTTTCTTTTATTTTTTACATATAACATGACAATGCAGGAACTACAATACACACACAGTTAATACAAGTAAACCTTAAAAGTGTAATTAATATTGTTTTGTTTCAAGTACTGATAAATTTCCTGTTCATAAATTTATCGTTTGTATTCCTTGAAATACTTAACCTGTTATCTTCTGCTGTAATATTTTACTTACATTTGTATCATTCAAAGCTGAAGCAATTTTTTTGAATTTCATGAAAATTCCTTTCACAATTAAGAAATCACTTATGATTCTGAAGAGTATCATGCACTTTTGTTTCTTCAAATATGTTAATCATTCTTTATACATTCTTTCTAATAAAATGTAGTATTGAATATTAAATATAAGTGTACCATATTTAGTAGAATTGTTTTCACTTTCGCTTGCATTTATACGCGACCTTATCTTATTATTTATTAGAGCATATTTTTAATAATAATTATATTTTTATTAACATTATTAAAGTTTACAACATTAGTTACATTTATAGCACTGGGCATTACCAACTATCTAAAAACTGTGAGCAGTGACAAGTCAGGGTTTGCTGAGTTTATTGTTACATTTTTCAATTAACTTATTGCAGTCTTTCAAAAGTCTACCTCTTCCTTTTTCCGGCAACAAATATATTTATTGTTCAGTCAGTGGACTCTTATACAGACTACACTAAATACATACGTATACAAGAAAATAGATACTAAACGTTTCAAAATTAATCCTATCTAAATTAATCTTTTTTACCTCAATTTATATATAAAATTACATTTAATATATATTATTAACAAAATAAAATGATTAACATAGTATTTGAAAGATACAACAATTTTTGGCAATAAATAGATCACGAACAGTTTCACATCACAACAAACCTAGATATACTTGTTGCAAATAAAGTAAATACACAAATTAAATAAGTTGCTTTTGTTAGTAATACTATATCGTGTGGTTAAACTATTTTTTAACTGCATACAGTTTAGGGTTTCAGTATATAGGTACATGTATTGAAGTGACTTTTCATTTATTAGCGAACACTGCAATTATTTATTTCCGATAGTAGGCAAACGATTGTAGAATCTAGGATACAAATCATAAATAAAGTTTATATATATATATATATGTTTTACCTAACGTTATCAAAAGATCAAAAGACTTCTATTTTCACACCTTAATTGTCAAACATGCATTTTCCATAGTCTCCAAATTTACTTAAATGTATTGTAAGTAATTCATGTACATAAGAATGTCTTAAATTTAAATAATTAATTAATTAATTAATTAGTACAAACTTCTATATATACTGGGAAAGACTTTTCTCTCAATTACTTACTTTGTCTTTTGAAAATTTAGAAATATTTCGTTTTTCCGCAATCAATATTTTTAATTTGTAGATCTTATTTCACAGCTGTGTGCATAGCACTAAGGTGATTTGAGACATACAGGAAAACCGTATCACCCGCGAAAGCAGTGAGTTGAGCATTGAAATTAGCAAACCAGAGGTCGTTTTAAATAAACAGTAATTGGAATTGGCCAAGAACTGAACCTTGGGATACACCCAATCTTGCTTACCGTTCTCCAATGTAAATTGTTTCAATCGTCACCAAATTTTTTTTTCTTTTTAAGAGGTAGGACAGAAACCAGTCATGTTGTATTATTCCATTACAGTTTAGCTTTTTAAATAGAATTTTTTGGTCTGCAGTTTGCAAGGCTTTATTAGAATTTACCGTAAAAGAAAGTCACATGATAGCTGGATTCGTAATAGCCGAGTAAACAGTTGTCATAAATTATAATAGCATAGATTCAGTGTTTACCACTCTTTTAAAACAAGGCGTTTGTTGAAAGAAATACTTTTAGATTCCGAACAATAAATGTAACTAACCTGTTTTCATAGATTTTCTTAAACAGCTTAGATAACATCGATACTAATAAAAGTGATCTGAACACTGATAACTGATTGGTTTTTGTTTTCTTATGTATAGATATTACAAAAGATTTTTTTAAACAACTTGGCAAATTTCCGGTTAAAAAAAATGTTTAAGTCTTCACGTGAACCATTACTTTTACAATATATTTTAATATGCATATTAGTACATCAAAATTAATATCATAACAATGAGCTTTTTGTGTTTTAATATAAATATTAAAACACTATCAATTTTAACACAAACACTATCATAAAAAATATTGCATCTAACATTAATTATAGAAATGCAAAAAATGCACGCACAAGATATAAGAGTAATGTATGAATAACTTAATTAATAATGAATAATAATTAAGTAGTGTCTAATAAAGCAAAAAATATAAGCGAAACCAAATTAATTCTGAAACTGATAAGAACGTAATCCATCACAAAATATTTACAGTTCATCTTGCATTCTCCCTGCACCCATTGTTGATAACGCCACTTTTTAATTATCTGCTGTGCATATTTTAAATCTTTTTTATAATAAATATTACCAACGTGCAATCGAATCCTTTGAAATTCATTTGTTGCTGACAGGCTAAATAGGAGGGGGAGTACAGCTGAAAACATTTCGCGAAAAATGAAAAGTATTAATTGTGCGAAAATGTACTGTCTTGAGCCTTTAAAAAACATTAAATTCACGGACGAAAAAATAATCGTGCAAACAAAATTAGTGAAGAGTAACAAATTGAAAAATTTTTCTATACTTGAAAATGCATCGTAAATACACTTATGAATTAACTTCAATTTTTTGTAATAATTGATCGTTTCAAGCACGCGAGCTTCTGGCAGTAAACAGCTGACAAATGTTACGCACCTAACATTTCTCCAAGCAACGTTTCGCATCCTGTAGTTTCCGTTTTCTGAATCCTCTATGGCAGCAATAAGACGTCTAAGCCTTTGCGTTATTATGTTATTAAGGTAAACAAAATAAAGGAGAAGAACGTAACAAGTTGTCATGTGTATTGTGAGGACTATCTGAGTAAATAGATGCCAAATTAAGCCCACGAGATTTACATCTTCAAAAAATCTCTCTAGGTATATATTACCGTATACAACAGTAGTAACTGTTGTCATAATGGTGGCTATCAACAACGCGCACTCCATTTTGTTCTTGGTGTGTGGAATTTCTATACCAATAGACTCAAACAGCCTATCAGCGTAATTAATGTTATCCAAAATCCCTCTATTGTGTTGTTTCACTTTAAAAAACTTATATCTGTAATATATTACTAAACATATGCTCGCTACCGACGACGCCAGCGATATGGAGTTAATAATAGTTTTTGACATAAAGTATGCGAAAACAACCAAATTAACTAAGTCTAACACTGAACAGACAGCAGCCGTTACAAAAGCGAACGCATTTAACCTTTTATGCTGGTGACGAAAACCGACGATCGAAAGACCGAAGGTTGCGCACAGTACTGACAAAACGAACATTGGTCGATATATGTCGGTACCCATTACGATTAATGTTAAATTGTTTTAAAAATATATTTATAAGTGTTTTTTTTTTCAACTTTATCTTAAATACTTACACACAAGCGGCTAACACTTAATAAATGTAAATGGACACAACCGTGTTCATATTGATGATATCAAGTGATGTACACATTTTTCTCTTATCATTTAATTTAAAAATATACAGCTTCATTTCCTTCATTAACATACACTCACGTGTAATAAAATACTTCCTGCATTCGACGTATTTAGTTTGTGATACAATCTGTAACACGGTTAAGACGAACACTAAAAATGTTTGTTTTCAATGAAACAAACCTTTAGGTAAACAGTCAACACTATTAGTAATGCGAGTCGCAGAGAGGATTCAAATGCCTTTCAGTGTCCTGCAGTACAAGCAGATTGCACCAAACACATTTTACACAACTTTCACCTTGATGTGTAGGCTATATGCTTTCAGCCAGGACGGCGACAAGCAGTATTAGACTAATCAATAACATAACGCTCAGTTTGTTTTTATTCCGGTGTCACTTTATTGGTATTAGACCTTCGTCAATGGCAATTAAGTTCAGAATAGAAGACACTTGAGAAATGCGTATTCATTATTAGCTTGTCTCTTATGTGTCTTTTCTTCCTCATTCATGCGCTGAAAAGGAGGCGTATGGATTATTTCAAACGCCAATAATACTAATTATCTTTACATACTCAAGTGTGTTTCTTTTTCTATTCCGTTTCCGAAGCAAGAATATAACTAATTATAATCTATTGATGTCAAAAAAAACATAATCAAATCATGTTTGCTACGCGAATAATTTACATAGTATTGTAAGAAAGTGTATTATTGCATTATTAACTCTTATATTTACTGACTTCTGTTGTTGTTTAATTTACAGAGACTGCCATACTTTCTTTGAAATCTTTGTTAATATCGTATTCTCAACTCATTTATTTTTGGATTTATAATTCGATCCTTATGTACAATATTCTTATGCTATACAAGAATACATACATACGAGGTTCGATTAAAAAGTTCATCCACTCTTGTTTATTTTAAAAATTATATCTTCATGCATCGATACTTATACTACCGCCTCCAAAGTAGTCTCAGTCTAATGTAACACGATTAAGCCAGTCGATTTGCAGTCTTCAAAATATTTCAAGCATGCACTTTTTGGTACAACCTTGAGTTTGCTTAGCGATTCCCGTTTTATGTCGTCAAGTGTCCCAAAATGTTGCCTTTTCGTAGAAATTATCACTATTGGGAAGAGGAAATATCGCGGTGGGACGCACCTGGTGAATACGGCAGTTGCCGTGTCATCATTAAGCTATCACGTTTTCGTTTGCCTAGCATGGCAAAATTCTTAACAAGCAATGACGTGGTCCAGGTGCATTATTGGGCTGCAATTTTCATAAATTATTTTTCAGTAAATCTGGCCGTTTCCTAAGAATAACCTCATACGAATGGCGTAAAATGCCCAAATAGTAACCTTTATTTACCACTGCGCCTAGCAATGAAATTTCGTGGAACACATAAAAGCATATGACAATTATGATCTCCAACTCACTTACGGCAGACTTTGAAGCTTGTAAATCGCTTGTTCACGCACAGCAGCCTCGCCAGAACCCTTCTAAAAACGTTTACCAGGACAGAGTAGTTAATCTCACAGTTTACACAAAATTTAATCCATGTTCTTCAATCTGGAATTGTAGAATGACAAAAAATCGCCTACTACTAAGAACGAATTACTCAATTATCTGTAAAATCTAAACTATGCATGAATATTTTTAGACGATTGTCACTAACATGTGTACCAACAAAAATAAAAACAGTTTTTTAATCGGACACCTGTAGCGATGGAAATTGTAAAATTGTACAAAATTTTGATTAAACCTTGTAGGCTAGAAAAAGAACGTATAAGTTAATAATAAGTATCTTTAAGTACATTTCTATATGACTATCAATTTTTGTGTTTTCACATATTAATGAGAATGGAATTAGGAGACTTATGCGGACGTACTTACAACTGAACTTTAATTTAAAATTCGATTAAATACAACAAACGTAATATAATATAACGTAATACAATTTAATCTCTCTCTCTCTCTCTCTCTCTCTCTCTCTCTCTCTCTCTCTCTCTCTCTCTCTCTCTCTCTCTCTCTCTCTCTCTCTCCCTTTCTCACTTGCTCTCTCACTTTTCTGCTTTCTCACTTGCTCTCTCCGGGCTCTCCAGTTCTACACAACTCTTGATCTCCTTTAAATAACGTCGCCAATGATCACAATTCCGATCGAACTTCACGTTTACAGCGCCTAGCTTTCTCAGATCATTAGCCACCACTGGCTACCAAATGCATTATCAAACCATTTATCCTCCTCAGTTTTGGTCTGCCCTTCCATTTTCCCCCTTCTGTGTGAGCCATCATGATTGACTTGTCTGGTGTATTCTTCTTCTTTTGACGCCGGCACCATTCTTCTTCTTTTCTTCGCCTCAGAGCTTAGATAAGCATCGTACCTCATGTCTTCACTTTAAATTTGGTTTCGGAGGGAACAACTTTTCTCCAGAGCTTCATGTCAGCAGCTGGTATACGCTAAGTATCTTGTTTCCGCAAAGCCCACGTCTCACTATCTCAGAGTAGCACGAGTGCTGCCATTACCTTATAACATTTCATCTGCGTGTCTCTCGTTTTGTCATGTAGCGTGCATATTTATGGTGTCGCACATCAGTTGGGAAATTTATTGGTGACATCAATCTGCGTGCAATATATCAACCCATTTATACGTCCAGTTTCCAAACAAGATTGTTGGTGGGTCTTCAACATTTCATAAAGTTCATAATCTAAAGGTCTCAACTACAAGCCATTCTTACGTCGAGCTCACAAAATCTTACTCAAGGTCTTCCATTGTAAAATGTTAATCATGTTTTTATTCTTTCACAGTAGGCCTACTGTAGGCCTACTTCTTCCATCATTATTATATTTATTAAAAAGCGACGTCTTAGTTTTGTTTTTACCTGAAGACCGATTTGTTGTGTAGCCGAAACGTACCCTTTTAATAAAAAAGCGGTGATGGAAGAAGCCCGTCTTACTGGTAGGTCTAATGTCAATACCTCATCACTGATATCTTTAAAAGAAATTTCTTTCACAATATCCAGTTATCAGAGGTATAAGTTAACATAGGTCTTACACAGGTTTTGTGGACAACAATTGTTGTGCTTTTGTGCATAGGTCTACTTATAAATTGACCTAAAGGTCCACAGTTAGGCCCATTTACTACTATGAGCCTTTACTTAATATGTTCTGTTACATAGTTATCACAGGTCACTTAAAAACGTAGACAAGTAAAATATTTAACTCTGTCAACGCAATAGTTGCCTATGGTAATATCAGACGGCATATCTGATCAACGAAAGTTTTCCGACGTGATGTACTTGATGGTGTACTTAGACTGGTTATATGTAGCCCCATTCCCTTAGAGGCTTCATCTACTCACAGGAAAGATACTGCCATGACTCTCCTAGTTCTTCCAGTAATGTTTAGACCATCAGCTTAACCTTATGTCTGCACTGTTTACGCATTTTTTCTTATCGAATTTTTTTTTCTTAATTACATTTCATTTTAAAAATCCGTGCGCTTAATCTAGCAAAAGTGTAGCATATTTTCATTCTATAAAGTTATTTAATGAAATACAATAAGGGGAATATGTGTCTCACACTTTAGAAATTATGTAGCTGATGAAAGTTAGGTAACATAGTATGACCAAATATAACATATTGTAACGATGGAACCCTCTCGCAAAGGCGAGAGCGTCCTTGTACGAGTTTCTCGGTGTGTGTTTCTGCCAAGGCCGCACTCAAGTACCCTCAAGAATCTTCGAGTGCTTGTTGACGCATATTATGTAACACTAGTCTGGAGCAACTGCTGGTTGTATGTAAGCTTAGCAGCTGGCTTTATCAATTAGTTATAAGTGGCGATTTATTCAGCAATGATCAAGTGGTTGTGGATAGTGACTTAAATTTAATAAACACACACTTGGTATAGTTCTACAGATAATTTTATTTTTCTGACAATTTTGTCATCAGATACGGTAGCTTCAGAGGTTGGATTTGAATTGAACACTTGCCGTAACTGTTAAAAAATTGTCAGAAAAATATAATTTTCTATAGAACTATACCAAATGTATGTTTATTAAACTCAGGTATTAGTAAAATGTTCTACCAAGTGCCGAGCATATTCGATCAGTGTAAGTGATTACTGTGTTATAATTAGTGCGGGACTCTTAATAGTAAGCTCAATAGCGAGCATTATTATTGCGTGTGGACAACAACTAGAATTATTGTATAACAGGATCTTATTGATTTCAAATTGTTATTTGTGACTCATTGAATCTAGTAGGCCTAATTTATGACTTAATTGGTGTCTTTATTTGATTCCACAGTACCATACTACGATCAAGGAGACGGTCAGAAGTGGGATAGAATCTTTATAACAATAAAAACAGAAGACCCTCCGTAGAAGAGTACTGTGAGTGGTAATTGATAAATAAAAGACTGGATACCAGTCAGACGATAGAACCATTCCAAGCAATGCTACTGCAGATTAAGGAACGACGCCGATGGAAAACAGAAGAAGCAGAAAAACGACAGGACAAAAAACGTAAGCATAAAAATGAAGAAGCAAGCATATCAAGTTTAAAAGATTCTTTTACAAATTCAGTAAAACAAATTATAATGGAAGTCAAACATTTATTGAAAGAAATAGTTGATAAGGCAAGACCATTAATAAACGCTGAAGAAGATTCAAAAACTAAGAGTAATAAAAAGTGCCAGTGTCTGTAGTAGCGCCAGTTTACGCAAAGCCCTCAACGTTTGATGGAAACACTCACTGGGCAACTTATCTTTTCCAATTTGAAACTGTCGCTCGATAAAATAAATGGAAGGAAGAAGAGAAAGGCCTTTCACTCATTCTTGCTTTATAAGGACCTGTCGCAAAGTTAATACAGAAAGTGTCATCTGACACCCAGAACAACGTCTATGCTGAATTAACAAAAGCTCCGGAATTACGGTACGGTGACCACCATTTGTGCGAAGTGTACCATGTTTAACTTATAGCGACACGACAACGTTCTGGAAAAAGCCTCCAAGAGTTTTAAGCAAATGTCGACCGATTGACGAGACTGGCTTATCCTGAAACATCGGAGGACTTCCGGAAGTGGATTTCTCTCATTACGTTTATTGACGATATAGTGAATTGCAACAAACGTTAAGAAAGGCAAGGCATCAGAATAGCTCAGACGCTCTTGTTGACCCTCTCCGTTTCGAAGCTGCTAAGTCGGCGACCTACATTAATCAAAGTGTGTCATCACGTTGTAGCCGAACGGATCCAATATCACAGTATTGTCATAAAGGACGAAATAAAGAAACGACTCAAGAATAAGAGTTTAAAAGTCAGTAGGGTCACAACGGTTTTTTGAACGAAAGTAAAAAGTTAAAAGACCTAAGTGTTACAATTGTGGGAAAAGTGACCATCTTCAAGCAGATTGTTGGCAGATGAAAAATCGGAGATAAGGTCGTGAATGCACCAATTGGAGATGTAAATATACGGAACTGCACTGCTCCACGCTTCACAAAGCTACGGGTAACGTGACTGCAAAGGATTATTTAAAGATAAACCTGCAGCATTTACAGTTGACGAGGGCGCTACACTTCCATTGTGCGCCCTGACTTAGTCAGAACCGCCAAAAAGTTACATTTAAATTGTACAATTTAGCTCTTGTACAATATAAACTGTGACTGGAAGTTCCGTAAAAGTGTTAGAAAAGGTAGACATACGTGTATGACTGGGTCTCCTCGGGTTTAACTACCAATTACTCGTTGCAGACATTGTGGATGAAGTGATTGTTGTTGGCACGGACACTACAAATGCCTACGGATTCATTGTGAACTTGAGATAGAATGTCCTGAGGGTTGGCCAAGCTAAGATAAGGATTTGCATAGCTAAAATGACAAAGGCTGCCAACGATTCGATTAAGCCAGTGGCATTGGCCGAAGAAGAAGTCATCAGGTGTTGTCAAGAGAAACCATTTCTGTTCCAAGCGGAAGTGGAAGAATAACTTACAGAGGGAGTACCAATATCTATAACGATAAAATAAGTGATTGGAAAGCCAACTATAGGTAGTCGAGGAAAGCCTCTTGCTTATTACTTAGTTAATGAATTGCGCCCGGGTGAAAACTTGCTGAAGACGAAGTCACGCAAGAGATTGTTGACGATAATCAAACAGACTTAGAACAGCTAATGGTGTGTAAGTCATCAGGACACGACGCAACTGGAGTGATTATAGAAAACTAGTGGTTGAACGGAAGATTCGACTTCCTGGGGACTTAATGCTCGGATCACACGAAACTGAATTCGAAGAGACGGAGAATTATTCTTCGCAAGTAGGCCAACCACCTGGCCAAGTATTACTTCAGAGACGGTTTGATGACAGTCCGCGACCAACAGGCTTAAGGGGGGGGGGGGGAATGTAACAATGGAACCCTCTCGGAAAAGCGAGAGCGTCCTTTCACACGTTTCGTGGCTAGCCGAGCAGGTCACACAAGAGTACCCTCTAGAGTTTTCGAGTGCTTGTTGACGCATACTATGGAACACTAGTTTGGAACGTCTGCAGGCTGTATGGAAGCAAAGCAGCTGGCTTTGTAACTTAGTCATAGGTGGAGATTTGTTCAGCAAGGATCAAGTGATTGTGGAAAGTGATTACTGTGGTATAATTAGTGCGGAACTGTTAATAGTAAACATTATTATTGCGTATGGAAAAATCTATCTAGAATTACTGAACGAATTTTCACATTATTCATTACACGTTTTACATTCCTCTACACACACATTATTCAATTACAATTAAAACAAACGTCTGAAGATACAGAATAATTTCTGTGAAACGTGCGTCAGGGAAAAATAAACCTACCTGCAGTGCATTTGTTTGAAAATATTACATAGGTAACCTGCAGGAAACTCAACGAGTTACTTACAAAGGAATATTATTATTATTTTTTTTATTTTATTTTATTATCATTATTACAATTGTTATTATGCTATTCAAATGTCATTACAGTTTAAGAATATTCATTCAATGCAATAGTTCTTGTTATAATTTCGTATATTAATTGTCTCTGCACATATAGGTTTTAGAGATACATCTGTCATCATTCAAAAGGCGAAATCGTAGAAAATGTATTTAGAAACAGAAATAACTGTCGTTATTTGATGAAGTTTTATAAAATGAAAAGTTCGAACATTTTCCTTTCTATGAAAATACTTCTCAGGATTACAAACAGTATTATCCAATCACCTTTATTTGGTGTAGCCATTTGTTACAAACCTAAGTTTTACCAATTTTGTAAATATATTTCTTATGGAAGTGACTCAAGCACATTCCTTTTAATGTTTCGCTCGATTATTTAAATACCCGTTTGTATGCTAATTTGGGCAAATATAATTTTTAGTCCAATACCTTTCTGTAACGGCGTTTGCTTCCGGTTGACTACCTACAGAAATATGATTGTTTTTACCGACTTGCCATATAGTTCCTCCACTCCAACCCACCGACAGTGGTGATATCCCTGATGATAAAATACATTTTTTCTAATGTTTATCGGATTTTTCTGAAATTAAAACCCGATTACCAAAAGAAGTAGAACATCAGAACTTTCTAACTTAATGAACTGCTACATTTATATTAAGTTCCTCTAATCTTATGTTCTATTCACATTTGTAAAAATACGCAAGAGATTTTTTTACCCGAAAAAATTAGTAGCACAATGAGAGAAACCTCCAAGAGTATGGGTAATTTGCTTCCTCAAATTACCAAAATGTATCAAATACGTATTCTATAATTTTCCACGTATGGTATTAGACATACAATAGTCAGCAATGAAAATGATAACACTGATTTTAAATGTTTATAATAAATGACAAATTAGTTCGAGTATACACTTGTTTTAGTACAATAAACATACACAGTTCTTAATCATAATCCATATTGCAGTGTCATTCAAATAGAATGAATTAAAGCAAAAAATATAAGTGCGATAATGTTGATCCTGAATGCAATAAGAGAGCAATCTACAATAAAATATTTACAGTTAAGTTTGCATTCACCCTGTAACCATTGTTGATAACACCATTTCTTTATAAAGTCTCTTAAAAATTTAAGTTCTTTTTCGTACTCAATATTAATGACGTGCAGTCGTATCCGTTTGAATTCCCCGGTTGCTGAATGACAAAGTAAAGTTGGCAGAACTGCAGAAAACGTTTCTCTAAAAACTAGAAGCATAGAGTTTTGAAATAAAAATTCGTTTGAAGTAACAAAAAATATTAAGTTCACAGTAGAAAAGATTATGGTGCAGACAAAATTAATTATAATTAAGAAACCAAAAAATCGTTCGATGCTGCAAAATACGTCAAAGACGCATTTATCGATTTCTTTCAGCTTCCTGTAATAGTTAATCGTTTCTTGTTTTTCAGTTTCAGGTCGCAAGCAACCAACGAATGAGACACACCTTACATCTGTCCACGCTATGTTACGCTTTCTGTATTTCTCAGCGTCCTCTATAGCACATCTCAGAAGTCGTATTCTTTGCAACACAATATTGTTAACATACGTAAAGTATATGAGAAGAAGGTAGCATGTCGTCATGTGTATAGTCAACCCCACTGTAGAGTACAGTGTCCATCTGTTGTCCATATGCTCAACGCTTTTGAAAAACAGTCTTATGAAGTTATTTCCATATTTCACTGTAGTAATAGCTGCCATAATAGTAAATAATAATACAGTGCATTCCATTGCATTTTTCGTGTGAGGTATCTTAATTCCAACCGATTTAAATACATTGTCAATGTAATTGATATTTTCCAGAATTCTTCGGTTGTGTTGCTTCATTTTAAAAAACTTGACTCTGTAATATATTACTAGACATATACTTGTCGCCGACGATGCCAGTGATGCAAAGTGAATATATGTTTTTGACATAAAACACACGAGCACAAACAAACTGGCTGCGTCCACGATTGTAAACAATATTGCCATCACAAAGGCATAAATGTTTAACATCCTGTACTGGTGTCGGAATCCAACTGTAGATAGACCAAACGTTGCACAAAGTATCGACAATAATAACATGGGGCTACAAATGTTGGCGGACATTTTTTACTTTCAGATTCCTTTCTCCAAATTAAGTGCTAATAAAAATATGAGTATTTGAATTTTTCATTTATGATTAGTAGAACGAAATAATTCCCTGTGCTGAAGTATAATCAAAGCTCATTTCACTAGATAATTATTCTGCAGGTAGTGTAACGTATTGGATGATGAAAGCAATGCGAACTTCGTGAGGATATCACGAATCATTTCATTAACAATTTAAAAATTTCATTAATGTAAGCATTGTTATTTTAGATGAAAGTTTTCAATACGTGGTTACTGAAAACAGAACTTATCTTTTAATCACTTTTTCACAATAAATATCTATCACGCGGTTTAAACATTACGTTCTTTGGATACTATATCATATACACTACGCTAATAACACATACTTTTTAGTAATATACACATAAAGTTGATTATCAACCCATATTATTCCACCACGTAGAAGTCAATACACTACTTTTGAAGTAGTCGTAATAACAAAAACGTGCCCTCCTTGACTTTTTAAGAGTGTCAGTCGTAAGAACAAAAGAAATAAAGTGTTTCCAAGAAAGAAAATTGATTTTACTAATACGGTTTTGCTTCCTGGCATTTTTCGCTGTCTCATCAAAGCGAAACGGTTTATGTTTACTTTACACATTGTTTGTCGTTTGACAAGTAATCTATTTACGTAATTAACCTTATCGGCAAACGCAGTAAATATATTTTTTCATTCCTGTGTTAACATTCCGTGCCACCAATATAAATTCTGTCATTTTTATTATAGAAATATACACAATAAAAAAAATTAATTTTATACTGATAGTTATCCGTTAGTAATGTAATTTTACAAATTATAAAATTATTGAGTTTACAGTAAGTTAACTAATTTGTTCACGTGTACTTGATACAAAGGTGGAAAACAAAACATTATGCACTTTTAAAAACAGAAATAGACATAGACACAAACGTAAGATCTTTGTTACTCTACACACATAAATTAGGTCGCAGCTCTCGTCACTTAACCTATAATATAAAGTTGTACGCAAATTATTACAGATAATAAACGAATAGTTGTATCAAAAGTATAAGTTGGATCCACACAGAAAAAGTAAATTAGCAAAGTAACAAAAAATAAAGAAGCATAAAATACACATAAATAGATCTAAATAGGCGACCATAAGACGTAAATTGTGGGTGTTAAAAAGTAAGAGTTCAGCAAAAACTGTGTCTCCAACCTGTGTAAAACACCTGCCTACAGGATTGGAAAATCTTCTGGTGGTGTCCGATACCCATTTCACTCAATTCTCTTATGATTTTATAGTCTTATTCTAATCTTTCTAATACGTGGCTGCATGGTCCATAAATATTAAGGAGTTTCAGTATATGACTTAGCCATAGAAATAACACTTAGCCATATGCCAGTGCACTTCATACTACGTATGGTATACAAACATACCCTTTTCCGCCAGTTAGTTGTTACTGGATAACACTGTATACTACTCGAAATGGTATTCGATTATCACATGTGTTGGAACCAGTTCTTACAATTCTCAATACGTTCTCTACTTTCCAACCCTCTGATAGGGGTGCGATCCAGTTCCCCCTGCCTACAACGTAAAATAGAGTTAAGAGATTTGAAAAGAATTGAGGATATAAAAATGTAGGAATACCTAGGCACGCGTGAGGCAAAATAGATGGTAACATTTTGTAAAAGATAAGACCAGAGAAGCGGAGAGATTAGCTAGAGATAAATAAGAGTGGAGAAAGTTTGTGAAACTTTGAAATGTAATGAGGTGTATGGATTCTGTTATAATGTATATGTAGGAGGTGTTGATATAATAAATATTATATGATATTTTTACTAGTAATGTAATGTAATGAACTGTAGACTACACTATTTAATAGCAATAAATAATTACGTTATTACAGTATAATTGTTACACTGTATAATATTAGCCTTCACAATAAGAAAACAATTTTAAGACTAATTAAGAAATGGATAGAGCTACGGAGTACTGATGCAGAGTTCCTAGACTACAAAATGTTAGAGAACGAATGGGCCTACTCAGGTCAGATATGGAGTATAAACAACTTTAGTGCAGACCCTCATGTTCAAGGTATGACCGGAGGCCGTTTATTTCGGTATGTGCTGCAATGGATTTCGGCAAGAAGACGAAAGTAAGACCTAACCGAAAGTGGATGGAAGTCGTTTGTTTAACTTTACACTTTACGATGTTAAAACATCGTTACTTATAACAAATTTAGAGAACATCACTGACCTTAAGAGATAAAAAAGTAGCTGTACAATAATAGCAACTGTTGGTTAATAATATTGTCTTGCAAAAGTTCTGAACTTTCTTAAAAATATTAATTTACCAGTTTGTTAAGAAAGCGTTAATCGCTTGTATATATCTTTCGCAAGTAACGACAGTGACATTTACGTAATTTTATTCAGTAATTATATAAAATTATAAATTAAAATATTATAATTATCAGCGTCGTTCAGGTACATGCTATTATACCTTTACGCTCTTTGGAATGGGAATTTACGCGCGTTCATTATTATTACTTTGTAATGATTTTTATATATTTGGCTCTCGTTTATCTATTTTTGATAACTGTTATAGCAAGCCCTACAGTTGTGAGTTTGCATATTACGATATACGGGTATGTAACTTTCTACTAATATTGCTTCTTTTAGTCAAATGCCTTTCATTAATCGATAAAAGACAATTTTAGATAAGTAAGCGTTAAGCACTTACTTTCTATTTAACGAATAAATCTTGCAATATTACTAAAATTTTATTTTGTATTTCCTGTGACATCAAATGGCTACAGAATCTGTCTGAACGGCGCCTTAATATTTGCTAGAATGTATATTGATATTAAGGCACAGTTGAAGACATGGAATATTTATGTTACCGTTTGTGTGAAATAATTTAAATTAAGTGCGCACAAAAATATTATTGGAACTTTGTTATAACATTAAGTATCTTATAGAATGAGGACATTTTGAGTGAGATGAACTGGAACGATGCCATGGCAGACGTTGAAACACATTACAGTCTTTGGATAAGTCTTTATTTGATATGGGCTACAGCGCAGTGCACATTTGGCCAGTGCACGCTTGGATTTAAAGGATCTAGTATAAAGTAATGCTATCTACTCACTTGACATTCTCATACAGTTTTATACGTCGTTTATTTCCAGCCTAACGACGGCGTATAGGGCACTAATAACAATCGATTTTTATTTTGTATTCGATACTGATCCTACTGTAATTTGCGGGTAATGTACAAACTGAAATACAAATATCACTTTTGATTTCAAGGGTCAATGGTATCGATTTAAAGGCTATATGGGTTAATGCTGTAAATGCTAGTAATTTTAGTTATTGTGTAACTTGATTCTTATAAAACGACTAATTATAACTTGTATAACTTAGATAAATAAATTGTATAACTTGACTCGTAATTTGGACTAAATGCCTTTTATCCTCTTCTCGATTGATAAAAATGTATTATGTCGATATTTTATGATTTGAGTAGCTAATAAGCGTAAATTTGTACCATAATCTGATTGAGTGCCTTGTTTGTTTTTACCGTTAGACCGTCTAACAGCATTTAAATTCAATATAGTGTATGAAAACGTGTTTGCCTCTTGTTGTTATATTTATAATTTTAATATAGAGTTTTAGCGTTTAAATCTGCGAAACGTTATTAAGTCGCACGTCGGACGCGTTCTGTGTTATAACAGCGTCGTGTAGCCTGTGTGTCCTTACCTGTCCCTTCACACTCTTTACTTCTTCCCGATAGGCGCCATATTGTTTTGCCAGAAAACAATTAAAAGATTCTATCTTAGTTGTTTTACGATATCGTAGTGTTTGATTCGAATTGTTCGCCGACTGGCTGGAACTCGAATCTCGCTTGAGAGGGGGAAACGTGTTACAAACGTAAAATATTGTTGGTTAATTCTACTCGCTGCTACATAACACAACATACATAATATATTAAAAATAATTACTGGACAGTTAGGAATGATTCACACTTTTTTATTTAACTTCAGATCTTGTTAATTTTCATTAATGCTTATACAAAATGTGATTAATAGATTAATATAGTATGTTTTAGCCTCGGCAATAAATAATCATTCACTCAGCGGAAGACTGGGTTGGCAATGCAATGTTTTTCTGTCTCCACAATATGCGGCGTCTCTTATTTATACAGCAATAAATCTGCCAATGAATTCTTTTAAGTACGACAAAGAAGTTTTCAAACAAGATAATTAATTACAATATATCACTTTACAATCGTGATAATTAAATATGAACAAGCTTTACATTAGATTCAAAGTTGTGGTGTCAAAAGTGTGTGACGGTGTCATTCGTTTAGTACATAGGTTATATTCAGTTAGTTAGTATGCATAAAATATGTTTTATTTATCAATCTTTGAAAAAAAAAATAGTACCATCAGTTATAGTGAGAGTTCACAGTTTAGTGAGAAAGATGAAAGAGAATTTATTTCAGAGACTTAATTAATTCAGCAATACTTATCATCAGTTGCTTGGAAATGTAGTGTCAAATAGTTAGTGTAGTTTGGGTTCATCGATGTTGTTTCTTCATTCTTCAAACATCTTTGGCTTCAGATACGCCTTGCGTCTTTTTCTTGTTAGTTGACTTATTTTAATAGCTTTGGATTTAATTAAGCTGGTCCTTGGCCTGGGTTGAATGTGTCATTCCCTCGTCAGTTAGTTCGGTCCTTCACTTCATGAAATATGGTCACTTTTACTGTTTTTAAATCAAATTTGGGCCCTTCACGGCTTGGCGTCTCTCCTCGTAAGCGTCACTATAAGATTCTAACGTTCCTAACCGAAAAATCATCAATATCCTGCTGTTGTCATGGTAACTCAAAGATTCTGATTGGATAAATTCGACTTAAGACCATTGTTAGAAGATTTGAATTTTTATTCAAAAAGGTTACATACCTTCTGATTGCTATTAATTTTCGGTATTCTTTTTTAAGTATTAAATATCATCACCACTGTTTGTATTTTGTTTCAAAGATTAATTTAACATCCCATAAGGTTGGGTTACTGATGTATTAACATTTGGACAGTTATGTTGATATTATTTAAATACACTGTTTTCTTATTTTACATGATTACTTTAACATTTCTCTCTTAATATGATTACCTAATTGTTCTTTATTGTTTACTTGCCTTAGTTTTGCTAATGTTATAGTTTAATTCTTAAAATTTGTAGTTTTTGTTGTTTTACAGTTAGGCATTTGCCTAGGCCTTAACAGCAATTGGCTACTTTTCTTAATTTACACAGATTACATTTTATTTTCCCCTTGTATAGGTTCTGATTTGTTTTATACATGATGTGTTCATTTGTTGAATGGTTTTATGTCTGTTCTATAGTAATTGTATGTTATTTTATTAGTTCCATATTCTGGCTTGTCTACTGTTATAACTGCTTTTTCAGTATCATTAGATTTGTCTGAATTTTTTTTTCATATTTCTATTGCTTAAAATATAACATTTAGGCTTATGGTCTGTATAATTCCCACAGCCATATTCCTATTCATTAAACATAATTATTATTGCATGTCATTACTCACAATGTTCATTCTCTTCATCTCCTCATATTCTTTGGTGAGTTATAATTATTACATAATATAAAAGATAAAAACATATACATTAATTAAACATATGAATACAATGATATTTCCTTATAACTAATTCCAAATGACATTAGGTCATTAAAATGAAACTTCAACAACAGTTTACTATATGATATTAAAATATTTCATAACGATTACCTTATTATTAAATGTCTTTTCATATCATTTTAAATCAGTAATATTGGGTTTTACCTCTGTACATCAGAAATGATATATGCTGTGTATTAGCACACTAATAGTCATTTTTGCTTAAATACATTGGTAATAATATGAATTGCCAACTTAGAGTACTAATGGCTCACACATTAAGATACGATAGGTAGTCAATACTACTCCTATCTGAACTCTATTAATTACCTAGTTTACTGCACTTTGGTTCAGTTTGTTATGTACACTTGTGTTCACTGATAATTGCTGTTAATTGCCACAGTCCTTTCTGTGTTTAGCAATTATTAGCTTTCCCTCATTATTACTACTCACTGATAGATTTTTATCACTCTTAAATCATTTTTACTGATTTATTAGTGTCTATCCCTATCAATAGGGTTCTATTTAATTTGGTATTTTAACACTATCATCTTGCGCTATCTATATTTGATTTAAGTGTTACTGGTGGGTATTGCTTACTTAAATTCTCTTTCTCATTTTACAAATGTTCATTATTTCTCTAATGCCCTACTTCTCACTTTACCAGGTTCAATTATACCGTTAACAAGTTCATGTCGTATTAGATTGATTTATCATAGTTATTCTCTATTCATTTGGTTAGTGTACCTTTCTAAATTTAAGTTATTGAAATTTAACACTTCTCATTACTTCTCATTTACATTGCTTGTTTGTGTTTACATTAATAATTATTATTTACAATTATTATTCATTGGTTTCTTTTTCCATTATTTTATTGGATTTTAACATTTCAACCTTTTCTATTATATGTTATTTGTTTGTGTTTTACCATTTCTTTTCATTTCATTTCATTGCATTCATTTTATGGTTTTCACCCTCTCATCTTGTTTCCCTTTATTTGGTCTATCACTGGTGTTCTGGCTGGTTCTACTTATTCACTTCATTTGGTGATGATCCATATATCCCTTCATAGGTGTTAGGGCTGGTTCTAGTTATTCACTTATTTTGTTCTAATTTAGATATCCTTATGTTAGTGTTGGGGTTAGTTCTACTTTCTCACTTATTTTGTTGTAAGTTATATATCCTTATGTTAGTGTTGGGGCTGGTTCTACTTTCTCACTTACCATCTAATGGGTTCTTATGGTTAAATCGCCATGTATCCTTGTTTTCAACGTTTCGGTCCGTTGCTTGTTACTTTTCTCTTAGCAGAGGTTACTTTTATGATTAATTTCATATACTTGATCGTATTATTATTTTAATTACCCATTCTTTTATCTCTGACTCATCTCTTTTAATCATAGTGTTAAGTATTTAATAATTTATTCTTATCACGTTTCTTCATTAGTGTTTGTTGAAGATATGTACAATGCATATTGCCCTGCCACTAAAATTGATTATTTCAGCAAATATCATGCAGGTTTTTGATTGAAATTATCAGTCATTATTTAAATTTATTTTCTCAAATCACTGGTTAGTTTTGAGCTATCGGTTCTTATTATTTTATTGATTGTCAGTATTCTTCTTGGTTTTTGTATTATATTTTTGTTTAATGTTCTTATCCCTTTGATATCTAATTCCCTAAAATTTCTTCCTTAACATTATATTGAATCGGATCGGAGGGGTACTTTTGACTCCATTGCTCCGCCGTCAATTATACATATGATTGCCGGACTTATCTACAGTAAATCATTAACAAAATTATATAAGTAGTCTTAGTGCGACTATAAAATAAATATCATTTGTAGGATTCTCCACATTATTATCATTTAGTTTATACAATACATTATTTCAAATTATAATCTTTTTCTTTTATTCACACTCTTTAGCTCTTAGCGATGCGATATTTTTAGTGGGTATGATACACATGATCTTTTTATTATTTGTATTTATTTTTCTTCCTTTTTGAACACTAGCTATTTATTAATTGGTTTCAGGATTTTTTTTCTTGCGTTTAATAATACTTTTTCATAGAGGATTGGTTATGTCTCCTTTCTTCTTTGCGTCTTTGGGCCTACGATCTCATATGTGTTATTTTGATTGTCTTTACTTACTATTTAAGGTCCTGTGTAAAGTAGTAATAGCTTCTTGGCTATCCCTTCCATGGTGCTTGGCAATCCTCTGTTTCTAAGTAGTATTTGCTCTCCAATCTGATATTGTATGATGGGTTTCGGTTGCATTTGCTTATATTTTTGTCTGATCTTGTCCGTCTTCTCTAGTATCTTATTGTGAAATTGCACGTCGTCGAACTGATATTCTTCTCCATTGGGAAATTGAATTAATGAAGTAATCTCTCTTATCACCGCCTCCTTCAATGAAAATGCGATCGTGTAAGATTTTTTTATCAAGTTGACAGGCTTTCGGAATTGAATTTCGCACTGATAATCTCTGACCTTCCCAGGTGTATCTGAAAATACGTGCTTGTATCTATTATACACCTCTATCAGCTGTTCAGCTTGTTGAACTGTTAATTGTGCGTTCGTTTTCTTTCTCTGGAAAGTTCGTTTTTCTTAGATTTTTTCTTGCCATAGTTCTTCATTGTCGGTCTCGTCACAAATTCCATTATTCGGTGTCTGTTCCCCAGTATTTCGGTATTTCTGGATATGATACATTGTTTTATTCGGCTGTATTTCGTCACTATTGGTTAATTCGGTTGTCCATTGTATGTCACCCTTCTTCGAAATTAGCTTATATTTGCTTAAGTCAATAATGGCGAGTACTGGCGCAGCATATCGCAACCAATTAGCATCTGGAATGGTAATCCGCTGGCTACTAAGAACGTCATTGTTACTGTTTGTCCGTCGCTCGTCAGTTCGAGTTGTACTTGTTTTCGGACGGTTCTATTTTGTCGGCCGGTCGCTCCTACAAGGACAATGTTGCTGATAGGTACCGTAATTATTGTCGTCTTACTCGCTTCTTGGATCTTTTGAAGTTCGGTATTGTCGATTAACGAAATATTTGATCCCGTGTCTATCATGATTTGTGTCGGTACTCCGTTAACTTTTGTTGATATATAAGCAATTTCGCTGTGTTTATTATCAGATTGGTTATTACTTTCCTCGAGCAATTCTTCTACAATATTTTTTAAATAATTGTTTCGTACGATCGTAATTGTGCGTTCGTCGTTGGTTTGTACACCGTTGCGATTTAACCCAATAGACTGGTCAAGTGAGGGTACACGTAGTTTTTTCACTGCCGCTCCTAGTTTAAAGCCGTCTCGGGCTGTTCGTCATGCCTGTCTTGTTGACTTGTTGGCTGATTTCCGCTCGTTGACGGTCGGGGTTCAGGCTGGTTATGATCTTCTTCATATCGGTCACGACTGTATACCTCTTGGCTACGACTTCGGTCAAGGCCACACTATACCACTGGCCGGAGTCACCCCCTCCACTCCACGCGCCACGTCACAGTAGGCGCCGGACCGTTTCGCGCCACCAGCCCAATGCTTTTTAGTCAGTATACACTTACACACGTGTTTCTATTCGTATACGAAGTTTTGCTGCAACTGTTTTTCATTCCGTACATTTGTGATAATAACATTAAAACATGCCAACTTCATGCTGCGTACCAGGATGCAAAAGCAATTATAACACAGATAGTTCAGTGACTGTTTTTAGATTCCCGAAGGATCCTATCCAGTGTCAAAAATGGCTAAATGCCATTCACAGAGCAAACTTCACGCCCAGCAAACGATCTGTTGTTTGCATTCGTCACTTCGACGAACGTTATATCGTGCGAGAGGACTCGGTGACAAAACCCGACGGCACCGTCTTGACTGTAAAACGACAGCGTGTGAAATTAGCTGCAGATGCATGTCCAACAGTTTTTGAAAACCAGCCCGTATATTTGACGAGAAATCTACCTCCCCCTCGAAGAGACCCTGCAAGCAGGAGAGAGGAAATCCGGCAGCGAGAAGAGGACCGGAAGAGCCAAGTAAAGATATGAGACACTATAAATAGCTTAAGTGATATTAAAGAAATATATAAACTCAAGTGTGATGACCATGCCATTAAACATTTTAATTTGCACGCCAGTGAAGACACTTTAAATTATTTCTCTGTTTATCAAACCAAAAGAGGTAATGTTAAAGTATTGATAAGTCTACTTATAAGTAAGGATTTGTCTTTTAATGTATTATCAAGAGATGACATAATTATTAACGATGATCCAAAGATTTTAGAAATTAGTAATGGTAAAAAAGTCTATGTTTATGGTCACAGTTAAACGCTTTACTCGAATACTTATTTAATGAGAACAGGCAGATTAATATTAATTGTAGTACTGAAGACCACATCAGCTCTGTAAATAGTTCTCTCGGTAGTCTAATTGATGACTGTTTGGATAATCCTGATGTGAGCAAAAGGTTAACATTTTTACAGGAACAATTTAATTTACTATTCAAAAAGAAAGTCAGTTATTGTGTAAATACTTTAGTTTGGTTCGCTACTTTATTTTTTGCTTTCCCAGGATCCTATAACTATATCAGGGTAGCTAAGCTTCTGACAATGCCACACCCAAAATAATTAAATAAGTTTACTTTTAAATTAGGAGTTAATACTTCAGGTTCACAATCTGGCCACATGGACTACTTAAAGAAAAAAGTTAGTGTCCTTGAAGAAAATGAAAAGTTGTGCTGCCTACTCCTTGATGAAATTTATGTTAAGCCCGAAATCACTTATAAGGGTGGGAAGGTTGAGGGTCTAGTAGTTAATGACCAAAATGCACCAGAGCCTGCAAGTACAGTAAAAGTTTTATGATTTTTATGATTTCCTCAATTATGTCCAAATACAAAGATGTCGTTGGGTTGTTCCCTATTAAAAATTTGTCTAGTGATATGCTGTTCACCTTAACAAATCTAGTAATAAAACTACTTACTGAGATAGGGTTTAAAGTATTTTGTTTGATATCTGATAACAACAGGGTAAACAGAAATACGTTTGAATGATTTTGTGGAGGCACTCTTCAAACAAAATTTGTAAACCCTTACTGTGAGTCACAGAATATTTATGTTATGTTCGATCCAGTTCACTTGTTTAAATGTATTAGAAATAACTGGTTAAACCAAGTAGATAACAGACAAACATTTGTGTTTCCAAATTTCGACAAAAATGACGTAAAAGAAATGGCTTGTGTATCAGATCTCAAAACCTTAGATTTAAGTGAGAAAATAACTGTGTTAAACTGGCTCCTGCACTGTCAAAAAAAGTGTTATACCCAACATCAATAGAGAGGCAAAATGTCCATTTGTGCTGTAGGTTATTCGACGAGAAAATATTGCTGCTTTGAATGAAAATTCGTCATTGACTAAAACAGAAACTAAGAGTAGTACAGCACATTTCATTCAGGTCATTTTAAAGTGGTGGAAGATTGTCAACGTAAAACATATGTACAAGGGAGTTAAATTTAATGACAAAAACTTTAAACCAATCCAGTCTGTAACAGATACTAATTTTGTTTTTTTTGAAGTCTTTTAGTAAATGGTTAGTTAAATGGGATGAACTTGTTGTTCAAGGGGAGGAGTTGACAAAAGCTAAAAGGAGAGGAAAATTAACCAATGAAACACATGTAGCATTGCTACATACTGTTAACACTTTAATGGAGATTATTTCGTTTCTCTTAGGAGATTGAAATTGTCATACGTTTTACTTGGCAAATTTCAGACCGATCCGTTAGAGGCCAGATTTAGCCAGATGCACCACTCGGTGCATGTTACCATGTATCAGTCAAGCAGGTTTTGGAATCAGAAAAAAAACTAAAACTTTGAGTTTGATTGATATTTACTCCTCTAGACACAGTAAAGTATGTATCAAAGATTTATTTATTTACACAGCAGACTGTGAAGAAAGCGATAGTAATGATACGCATGACAACAGTAATCAAATTTTTGATGACCTGCAGGTAGACATAACTGATGTTACATTATCAGAAAATGACACTTTAGGCCTTGTTTATATTGGTGGTTACTTGGTACACAGTATTTTAAAAAATAACTCTTGCACTGGGTGTACTGATTTCTTTACTACAACAAATACCGAGTCTACTGTTTTACCACAAAAGGACAATTACTATTTTAATGTTATTAATAGAGGATCTTTAAAATACCCTTCAAATTATGTGATGGAAGTACTAAATTTAGCTTTCACAGTGTTTACATTAATTGTATCTGACAGATACGGAACACAGTTTTTATTGTCCACTAATCAGAGAATAGCGCTAAAATCCACTGTTTTAGGTTTTATTGACATCCATCATCCACAGAGAAATTTTTCTTTTATAAAATTGCTAAACTGCTATAATTGTTTTTATTATTTAGACAAAGCTTTTCGTCATTACTGACATCTTCAGGTCTTAAACAACGCGTTGTTTTTCAGGCGTTGTTTAAGACCTGAAGATGTCAGTAATGACGAAAAGCTTTGTCTAAATAATAAAAACAATTATAGCAGTTTAGCAATTTTATAAAAGAAAAGTAAGGATGGCTGCTAATTTAAACAATACGAAGAATAAAACACAGAGAAATTGTAATATATGTAAAATGAATTTTAACACACTTACCGATAAATGTTTATTTTCCTTTTGTAACATTTTATTAAACAATTATTGAAAATCTCGTAATGACAAATTCAATAAAAAAAAGGAAAGATGCTCAGAATGATGTCAAATCGGACAAAAAGAGAAAAATACACAAATTTTAGCCAAGTTCAGCGTTAACTTAGATAAATGTTAGACACAGAATTGTTAAATTAGTCTAAATAACTTTATTGTAAGTTGATTTTAAATTACATGTAAATATGTTAGACGTAAGGCAATACGAGATTGTAATGCACCATCTTCAAATGATCAAATATTGTTGTAAATAAATACTGAGCAGTTAGTAATCGGTTATTTCTTTAATTTTTCTGCTTACCCCGCTTCTGGTATTACTTATCATACTACATGATATAAAATCTTGTACAATACGAAAGTTTGGCTGTTTATCTACATAAAGAAACTTGAAAAGTTATTTCCCCGATAAGCTATCAATTATCTTGATTCACAGCTTTTTTACATCCTTCGTGTAAATTGCACTTTCCGCCACTTGCGCCAACTGCGGGGAACCTCACCCGGCATCATCAAAGTCGTGCAGGTTCTATGCTGCGGCTTTGAAGAAGATTTCAAAGTCTTCGCAGCAGCACGTTCCTGCGCCTCCAGCTAGGCCCCAGGCATCAAGGCCTGCCGCCTCGGCGGCACGTACCCCTGCTGCGGCACCGGCACTTGCGCCTGCCCCAGCTCGTCCGGCGGCTACCGGGGCGCCCAGCTATGCGGCTGCAACTGCTTCTCAGCCTGCCGCACAGCCCGCGGCCCAGCAGCCAAAACCTGCTGCGCCGTCCAAGAAAAAGAATAAACCATCGCCCCCCGCTTCCTCGCAGCACACGCCCGCTGCACTTCAGCCACCATCTACTCCAGATGTCCAAGATCCAAGGCAGCCAAAACAAAAGGCCCCCGCCCAGAATGGCATCATGTTTAAACACCCGGCGCCCAAGCCTCAGGCGGCACCGGCGTCTGCCGCATCCTCGGACGTGACTTTCGCCGGCCGCGTGCGCGCTTGGATCAACGCCTTGATCCCTTAAAATTCTTGCTGCCAAGGATGTCCAGTCCTTGTTAGTTATCGTCCTTACCTCCGTGACCTGACTTATCCCTCTCGATGGCTAGGCCCTTTCGGCTGGTGGCTTGGAACGCATGTGGCGTTCTATCTCGCCGTGCCGAATTGGCCGCCTTCGTCACCGAATATGACATAGACGTCATATTCCTTAACGAAACTCACTTAATACCCGCACACTCGTTCCAGCTTCCGGCGTACACGACGTATCGCACAGACCGGCCTGGCCAGAACCGGCTGTACGCATCTGGCGGCACAGCCATTCTGGTTCACAGGCGCATCGCCCACCGCCCCCTGCCGCCTCCGGCGAATCGTCGCTTGTAGGCGACGGCGGTTGCTCTCTGCATCGGGGATCGGGAGGTTCGACTGGTTTCAGTCTACCTCCCCCCCCCCCGAGGTGGACCACCACCCGACGAGGATGAATGGGACGCTCTATTAGAAGACCCCCTACCAACCATCGCAGCCGGAGACTTTAATAGTAAGCATCCCCTGTGGAACAGCCGTGTCTCAAACCCATACGGCCGCTCTCTGTACCAATACGTTCAACGTCATCCTCATGTGAACGCTCTTGGTCCTAGATCACCGACCTATATCCCCAATCGAGGGGGACTACCAGACGTCCTTGACATTGCTGTTGTCAAAGACGTGGCCTATCCTATCGCTATCGAAGCCGTGTCAGACCTCTCGTCTGATCACGACCCGGTAATACTCACTGTTCGGCCCACGCTGGACACACCTCTCCAGCCTCCCCATCGTGTAACGAGAGTCAACTGGCGATCGTTCCACGATGAACTGGGTCGAACAGTACCATCTGACCCCCAGGTCGACATCTCCAGCCCGGATGATGTAGACCGCTTGGCCGACTATCTTCAAGAAGTCGTCACGTCCGCCATGGACAAACACACCTATAACGTCCCTGCGCCCAACAGACGGTCGCAGTTACCTGAAGAGGTGATTCTAGCCATCCGCAAACGGCGCCAGCTCCACCGGCAATGGCAACAAACCCGGGACCCTGCCGTAAAACGCAGGCTGAACGCCCAATCAGACCTTGTCAAGCAGCTTCTGATTGATGCCACTGCTCATCGATGGGACTCATATCTTGAGTCTCTGGAAGTCACGCCCCAGTCCGTTTTTCGGGCTGCGAGCCGACTCACTGGCGAGAAAAGGACCCGCTACCCCCTACGATCACCGAACGGGATTGTGTACTCCGCGGCCGACAAAGCAGAAGTCTTTGCCGATACCATGGAGGAACAATTTACTGTTCACAGAGGCGTCTGTGACCCCGGCCACTCGGCAGCGGTCGCAGACTTCCTATCTGGATATTTTTCCCGCCCTCCCGCAGACCCAATCGACCCGTTCGACGAGGCTGAGGTGGAAACGGCCATTAGTCGACTGCGCCCCAAGCGGGCGCCCGGCGAGGACCGTATTGGTGCAGCGGCCCTACTTAACGCCCCAGCAAGTCTCGTTTCACTCATCCACGTGCTGTTCAATGGATGTCTCCGGCTCCATTACTATCCCAGCTCTTGGAAACGAGCCAAACTTGGAAATGTTGCCGAAGGCTCGCAAGCTGCGTACACTCCCGGAGAATCATCGACCAATCTCTCTTTTGCCAGTCTTATCGAAGGTGTTCGAGCGCCTCCTGCATCGCCGAATTACTCCCCTGCTGGATAATTTCATCCGGCAGGAACAGTTCGGCTTCCGCAGGCAGCATTCGACCACTCTTCAACTTGTCCGAGTTGTCACGCAACTCACTGACGCCATCAACAGAAATCATCAAACTGTTGCCGTCCTTCTGGACGTGAGCAAGACCTTCGACAAAGTCTGGCACGAAGGCCTTCTCTATAAACTGGCCACCTCCCCTCTCCCTGCCTCATTTGTACATCTGATGCGGTCGTATCTCTGCGACCGCAAATTTAGGATCTGCGTCGACGGGACGTACTCTTCTGTTCGCCCCGTCGCCGCTGGCGTTCCTCAAGTATCTGTCCTCGGCCCCGTTCTGTACCTTGTGTACACGAACGACCTGCCAGTTTTGCCTGGAGTCACGCTCTCTCTCTATGCGGACGATGCGATGTACCACACCAGTTCTGCAAACCTTCGTTTTGCGACTGACGTGGTGCAGCGCCAGCTCGCATTACTTCCGGCCTGGCTAAGGAAATGGCGGGTGGCGATCAATACGGAGAAATCCGAGGCGATTGCCTTCTCCCGTCAGCTCACTTCCCGATGCCAGACCCTCTCCCTTGAAGGGAGCCCAATCGCTTGGCAACGTACTGTGAAGTACTTGGGCGTCACTCTTGATCGACGCCTAAGCTTCAGAGCTCACGTGTCCACAGTGCTCCAGCGCGCCCGAGGCGTCAAAGCCAAACTGTACCCCTTCCTATCGCCTCGAGGGCCACTGCCATTGCGCACGAAGCTCTCGATTTATCTGCTCTTTTTACGAGCCGTCCTTATGTACGCAGCGCCTGCATTTTGGAACCAACTCGCCCCCGACGTCGTTAAACGCCTGGAGGTATGTAAAAAATGATTCTATCAGGCGAGGGCTGAAGATTCCGTCGCTCGCTGGATTTGCGCGAACTCTCACGTTCAACCTCTTCCATCGAGCATCCATTTCAGACTTTCCCCACCTCCAACACCTCGATAACGACGATGGACCATCACCAGTCAAACGCCGCCGCCCTCGAGCTCTGCTCGACGACCCACCATAATTTTAAAATAAAAAAAATTGCCCACTCACCATCTGTCCACGCACCGACCAATCGTATCTGACCACCTTCCTACCAGTCAAATCTCCGGTCCGTTGCAGGCCGACAGATGGATCGGGCGTTATGCCGGCTTTAGGTGTGCCTAGCGCCACCTTCAGTCGGCAACTTCCCCCCTCCAATCTCTCGCCTGCCTCGGTATCGCCATAAGGCAGTCTACCGGACTCTTACCGGGCTGGCGGAAGCGTATCGACCCGTTGTGAGCGAACAAATCCCGCCAATCCGTGCTAAGCGTTCGCGTAGACTTCCCTCTTAGGCCATTGGTGGATCGCGTCAGCGGTTCAGCCAATCACAGCCCGTCTCCTTCACCTCCGCCAAAATAAAAAAGGGGGTTCCTATCCGTTTCAGCGACCCCATTCAGCCGTCACGGGTCTCTTCGAGGTCCCAGGGTCCATGAAAAATCGAACATCCTGTCCCTCCAAAATAAAATTGCTGGAGGTTCCATTCCTTTGAAAGCGCGAGATCGCTAGCCAAGGTAACAGCAAGGCAACATGCAGTCATCGGGTATCACCCGGACACTGCGACCACCGGAGCACGACTAGCTGCTGCTCCGTACAACACTGGACACTGGACACTGGACGTTTCAGCGACAAGTTTCGCACCAAGCACTCGAAGAGCATCAGGCAGTCATCGGGCTTGCCCGGACGCTGCCGTCACTGGGGCACGCACTGTGCTGTGCCCTGCACATCTTGGCATCTTGCACTTTCTCAAATGCTAAATATAACTGTTGTTGTTCACAAAACTCTACATTTTTTCATACCAAGGTCTTTGTTAGTTCATACAGATTACAACCATATAGCACATGTTCAGGTAAACCATTACAGGTGTGTGTAGGAAAGGTTATTTGACACAGTACACAGCATTAGCGGCTGTGTTTCGTTTCGGCGCCTAGTGTGACGTCACGTTTCCAGCACTCCGGAAAGTAGTATAGTGTGGCCTTGCTTCGGCCCGTGTTAGATGTATTATCACGTCCGTAGTTGCTATTACTGTACCGGTGTCCGTAGGCATTTCGGTCGGCACTTCGTCGTCCCTGATAATACGACCTATTTCTCCCGTCACTTTCGGCTCTCACATAATGTACTTGACGATAGCTACGATCTGGGTTGTTACGATTCCTATTGTCATGGTTATTGTTGTTGAAATTTGGCCGGCTATAGTTCGTGTTATTCGGCCTATAGGGTTGATGTTGTGGATTATTTGGCCGGTTATACTGATTGTTTTGATTGTTTGGCCTATTGTTGTTATTATAGCCGTTGTTTGGTTGGCTGGCCGTATTATTATTTGGTCTATTATGCGATTCGTTGGGGTTGTTATTCGTATTATTACGGCTATTATAATTTGAGCGGTAATTATTGTTATTAAATTGGTAACCGTTCTGAAAATTTTTGTTATCGCCCCTGTCGTCCCGCTGTCGACTCCTACGGTAGTATCGCTCCCTTTCATAGTCCTCTAATAGGGCTGCCATGGATTGTATGGTTTTAATTTGACTGCCCAACCGCGCTCTGGAGACACCCTCTTCATAGTGAAAGGCGAGTTTCGTTACTAAACTCTCTTCCGGAATTTTCGGCTCCAGATTCCTTGCCAGACATACTTTTCCCAAGAAATATGCCGTGAAAATCGTCCATCTGCTGGCGTCATACCTACCGAAACATATGCTATCTCGCACGATGTTTCCTGTTGCCTCCGACCAGTATTTCCTTTTAAATACGTCTTTAAACTCCTCGTAGTTCGTGAAGTCGTGTCTCGTAGCCGTCCACCAATTATCGTTTATGTCACGGAAGTACTCGTCCAAATACCCTCGGATAATGGTCCATCTGTTCTCCTGAGTCTTGGCCAGTTGTTCATCTACTCTCTCTAGGAACTCCATCGGGTTTCGCCTGTATTGTTTGAAATTAATAACCTCCCGGTTGTCCATGTGCTGGTACTGTGACATTATATCGGCGGTATATTATTAATAACTTCCAGTTCCTCTCTGATTTTGGCAATCTCTCGTTTCTGGATCTCTTCAATTCTTTCTTTATTGTGCTGACCTTGTCCGCGAACTTCGCTTACGGCGGTGTCGATCTCCCGGCATTTCTCTCCAAAGTCTGTCCGTACCTGCGTGATGTTTTGTTCGGTTGCGGTTCGTATGGATTCTATCCGAATCAGGCTATCTTCTTCCAGGTTAGTTATTCGGTCGCCGAAGTCTTCCTTCGTTTGTTTCAGTTCATGGCTAGTATTTTTCCATTTTCCGTGTATTTTGGAAATCTCTTGTCGTATACCCGTCATTTCCTCCTCGATCTTCTTATTGATCTGTTCATTATTATTTTCAATAGTTCTGCTCAATTCTTCCTTCAACTCCTCCAAGTTTTTCTGGTTGTTCTGTTTCAACTCTTCCTTTAAGTTTTCCATGTTCACTGCCATTTTCTTACTATTTTCGGCCATTTGCTGGCTGTTGTTGTCCATTTTTTCTTCCATGACTTTACTGTTTTTGTCTATTTTTTCTTCCAAGGTTTTACTGTTCTCGTCCATTTTCTTATTAATTTCCTCCTTATTTTTCTTAAATTCTTCCTTGAAATCTTCTTTAAATGACGTTATATTTTTGTTCATTCCCATGATTGCCCTCACCATCTCTTGGAATCTCTCCTCCTCAGTCTGTGTTGGTTTCTCTGGTTGCTTTTCTGGCTGCACGGGTTTGACTGGCTCCATGGGAGGTAACATTTGCTCGGCGTCCTAGACCGAAGTCACTTCCTTGTCGCTCACTCTAACTTCCTTTTCGGCCTCCTTCGTCCGCCTCAGTGATGATGCCCATCTTCATCTTGTTCGTCTTTTTTCGTACTTGCCGCTAGATATTATTTATCTCGTAAATGTAGCCCCACGTTGGGCGCCACTTTGTATGAAAACGTGATTGCCTCTTGTTGTTATATTTATAATTTTAATATAGAGTTTTAGCGTTTAAATCTGAGAAACGTTATTAAGTCGCACGTCGGACGCGTTCTGTGTTATAACAGCGTCGTGTAGCCTGTGTGTCCTTACCTGTCCCTTCTCACTCTTTACTTCTTCCCGATAGGCGCCATATTGTTTTGCCAGAAAACAATTATAAGATTCTATCTTAGTTGTTTTACGGTATCGTAGTGTTTGATTCGAATTGTTCGCCGACTGGCTGGAACTCGAATCTCGCTTGAGAGGGGGAAACGTGTTACCAACGTAAAATATTGTTGGTTAATTCTACTCGCTGCTACATAACACAACATACATAATATATTAAAAATAATTACTGGACAGTTAGGAATGATTCACACTTTTTTATTTAACTTCAGATCTTGTTAATTTTCATTAATGCTTATACAAAATGTGATTAATAGATTAATATAGTATGTTTTAGCCTCGGCAATAAATAATCATTCACTCAGCGGAAGGCTGGGTTGGCAATGCAATGTTTTTCTGACTCCACAATAGACGGCGTCTCTTATTTATACAGCAATAAGTCTGCCAATGAATTCTTTTAAGTACGACAAAGAAGTTTTCAAACAAGATAATTAATTACAATATATCACTTTACAATCGTGATAATTAAATATGAACAAGCTTTACATTAGATTTAAAGTTGTGGTGTCAAAAGTGTGTGACGGTGTCATTCGTTTAGTACATAGGTTATATTCAGTTAGTTAGTATGCATAAAGTATGTTTTATTTAACAATCTTTGAAAAAAAAATAGTACCATCAGTTATAGTGAGAGTTCACAGTTTAGTGAGAAATATGAAAGAGAATTTATTTCAGAGATTTAATTAATTCAGCAATACTTATCATCAGTTGCTTGGAAGTGTAGTGTCAAATAGTTAATGTAGGTTGGGTTCATCGATGTTGTTTCTTCATTCTTCAAACATCTTTGGCTTCAGATACGCCTTGCGTCTTTTTCTTGTTAGTTGACTTATTTTAATAGCTTTGGATTTAATTAAGCTGGTCCTTGGCCTGGGTTGAATGTGTCATTCCCTCGTCAGTTAGTTCGGTCCTTCACTTCATGAAATATGGTCACTTTTACTGTTTTTAAATCAAATTTGGGCCCTTCACGGCTTGGCGTCTCTCCTCGTAAGCGTCACTATAAGATTCTAACGTTCCTAACCGAAAAATCATCAATATCCTGCTGTTGTCATGGAAACGCAAAGATTCTGATAGGATAAACTCGACTTAAGACCATTGTTAGAAGATTTGAATTTTTATTCAAAAAGGTTACATATCTTCTGATTGCTATTAATCTTCGGTATTCTTTTTTAAGTATTAAATATCATCACCACTGTTTGTATTTTGTTTCAAAGATTAATTTAACATCCCATAAGGTTGGGTTACTGATGTATTAACATTTGGACAGTTATGTTGATATTATTTAAATACACTGTTTTCTTATTTTACATGATTACTTTAACATTTCTCTCTTAATATGATTACCTAATTGTCCTTTATTGTTTACTTGCCTTAGTTTTGCTAATGTTATAGTTTAATTCTTAAAATTTGTAGTTTTTGTTGTTTTACAGTTAGGCATTTGCCTAGGCCTTAACAGCAATTGGCTACTTTTCTTAATTTACACAGATTACATTTTATTTTCCCCTTGTATAGGTTCTGATTTGTTTTATACATGATGTGTTCATTTGTTGAATGGTTTTATGTCTGTTCTATAGTAATTGTATGTTATTTTATTAGTTCCATATTCTGGCTTGTCTACTGTTATAACTGCTCTTTCAGTATCATTAGATTTGTCTGAATTTATTTTGTTCCATATTTCTATTGCTTGAAATATAACATTTAGGCTTATGGTCTGTATAATTCCCACAGCCATATTCCTATTCATTAAACATAATTATTATTGCATGTCATTACTCACAATGTTCATTCTCTTCATCTCCTCATATTCTTTGGTGAGTTATAATTATTACATAATATAAAAGATAAAAACATTAACATTAATTAAACATATGAATACAATGATATTTCCTTATAACTAATTCCAAATGACATTAGGTCATTAAAATGAAACTTCAACAACAGTTTACTATATGATATTAAAATATTTCATAACGATTACCTTATTATTAAATGTCTTTTCATATCATTTTAAATCAGTAATATTGGGTTTTACCTCTGTACATCAGAAATCATATATGCTGTGTATTAGCACACTAATAGTCATTTTTGCTTAAATACATTGGTAATAATATGAATTGCCAACTTAGAGTACTAATGGCTCACACATTAAGATATGATAGGTAGTCAATACTACTCCTATCTGAACTCTATTAATTACCTAGTTTACTGCACTTTGGTTCAGTTTGTTATGTACACTTGTGTTCACTGATAATTGCTGTTAATTGCCACAGTCCTTTCTGTGTTTAGCAATTATTAGCTTTCACTCATTATTACTACTCATTGATAGATTTTTGTCACTCTTAAATCTTTTTCACTGATTTATTAGTGTCTATCCCTATCAATAGGGTTCTATTTAATTTGGTATTTTAACACTATCACCTTGCACTATCTATACTTGATTTAAGTGTTACTGGTGGGTATTGCTTACTTAAATTCTCTTTCTCATTTTATAAATGTTCATTATTTCTCTAATTCCCTATTTCTCACTGTACCAGGTTCAATTATACCGTTAACAAGTTCATGTCGTATTAGATTGATTTATCATAGTTATTCTCTATTCATTTGGTTAGTGTACCTTTCTAAATTTAAGTTATTGAAATTTAACACTTCTCATTTACATTGCTTGTTTGGGTTTACATTAATATTTATTATTTACAATTATTATTCGTTGGTTTCTTTTTCCATTATTTTATTGGATTGTAACATTTCAACCTTTTCTATTATATGTTATTTGTTTGTGTTTTACCATTTCTTTTCATTTCATTTCATTGCATTCATTTTATGGTTTTCACCCTTTCATCTGGTTTCCCTTTATTTGGTCTATCACTGGTGTTCTGGCTGGTTCTACTTATTCACTTCATTTGTTATAAGTTATATATCCTTATGTTAGTGTTGGGGCTGGTTCTACTTTCTCACTTACCATCTATTGGTTTATTATGGTTAAATCGCCATGTATCCTTGTTTTCAACGTTTCGGTCCGTTGCTTGTTACTTTTCCCTTATCAGAGGTTACTTTTATGATTACTTTCATATGCTTGATCGTATTATTATTTTAATTACCCATTCTTTTATCTCTGACTCATCCCTTTTAATCATAGTGTTAAGTATTTAATAATTTATTCTTATCACGTTTCTTCATTAGTTTTTGTTGAAGATATGTACCATTACAATAGTAAAGAATTCTTTTTGATCACCGAAGTAGTGAAGTAGTTAAGAAGTTTCAGAAACGGTAGTCTTCCAGCTTCAGTTATCCGGCGTACAAGGAAGACGATGTGGGTATTCATTATTGTTACAACAGAATGTTATCCCAGATTCTCTTTTCCACAGGGTGAATCGACTTGGCACTGCAAAACGTAGCTTGATTTTCTATAATAGTACGTCTCCGGAATCGGACCCAGGATAGTAACCAACTGGTCTGATAAGCTCCAAATATTAAATTAACAATATTAAGAACTTTTTAAGAATGTGTCAGATTCCACCAACATAAATTCCAGAAGTTGCAATCAATTTTATTTATATATGGTCTCCTATTAATGAGAATTACTGAACAGACTACAGAGTTAAGTCTATACTAAAATGATTGCTTTCACCAAAATGGGTAAGGATTTCAGGAGAAGTGTAATTTACTCTTATTAAAAACGTTGCCACTTAGTTGCACATAACCATCTTTGGATGTTTGTTGACCCTTAGGAATGTCTTGAAAATGGTTATAGGTAATTCAGAGAGAGAATTGTGTGCCATTGTTTTAACATGTATCTGCATATTTTAAATTCCTGAGATTCTCAAATACGCAACAATGACTTCTAAAGTAGGTTCGTTGTTGCTAAAATTCCATAATGACGTTGCGACTATTGTAAAAGTTATAGATACTTCCTTATAATTATTTAATGGAAGTCTTAAAATCATAGAAATTCTCATATTATCAAAGTGGCTGCACGAAAACATTTATACATTTTTTAGTTTGTCATCAGTAAAATAAATAAAGAAATTACTTTATAGCATTCAAATAATAAATACTTTACTCACATATGTTCATTAGGACTGATCAAATAACATCATTCACTTACTTAAGTTAATTTATTAGAAAGTCTACATTGTTATTAAATTACGTAATATCTCAAGACTGGCGAAACATCAGTGATAAAACATTTCAATGATAGACAATACCAATTAGTTAAAAAGGTTTACGTAATAATCACAATAAATCTGCTTTGCAAACAGAAATAACACTCTTGCACACCACTGTAGAAACGTATTCCGATTGGCGCTTTCAAGATTTAGCACTTTTATAATCGTAAATTTGATATAATATTTCCGATCTGTGAAGCTTGAAAGCGCTAATCGGAATATTTTTCTATAGCGGTGTCCAACAGTGTTATTTCCGTTTGTGATTATAACCACTAACAGAACTTTGTTAATTAAAAATCTGCCTTGATTTGTACTTTAGTTTTAATTATATTTACAACAAGAAATGTATTTAGAGCCTCTTTATTAATTTCAGTAAAATTATGCTATGCATTTTTACATTTTGCGACGCATTCAAACCATTCTATACTTTACACATCACTATAATACAAATTACCTAAATGTAGTATACATATTAACTAAAATGTGTAGTTTTCAGGAATTGAAACGTGTTTCAAGCGTGTTCTTTAACAAGCAAGATTTCGTCAAGTAAATTTTTCTATGTGTGTGTGTTTGTTTGTGAAACAATCAGTGGGTGACAACACACTTTACACGCAACTTCTTAAAGAGATTTATCACTGTTGCATACTACTATAGAAAAATTATTCCGATTAGCGCTTTCAAGCTTCTCAGCTCATCGTCAGATCGGAAATAACAACAAGAGGAAAAAACCAAACTCTTCACACCCCAACCCGCCCCACTCATCACACACACTCCCGCAAACAAGCTATTATACAAATTTCCCTTCCCAACCTCCTAACCCTGTCACCCCCGTCTGGTAGACAATTTAATGAATACTAAAACTAAATTTGATAATAAAGGAATATTTTATAATACAATTGAAAAGTAAAAGATAGAGAAAGCATATATAATATTAAGAATTAAATTGCGTAGGCCTATATGGATGTTTTTGAAATAAGGGTGAGTGACCGTGTGAATGAGAAAGGCTTTACAACGTTAGGTTTTAAAAATAATGTACACACCATCGAGGTATACTATATGGATCGCGTGCTGCCAGGCAAAGTGAACGGCAGAAAACGGTCCGAAGCACGTATAGCTTCCCACACAGTGATTGGTAATAAAGCGTTTGGCGCTAAGTTAACACGTGTTTTAAACGAGTCTTTCAGTCAGTAATGCACTTGTTTTAACAGTTTACAATTATTACATTTGTGACAGTTCTACTGAAAATTTGTGCTTATGAAGATTTTATTGTTATAACAGTTTGTTTTTACTTTTGCCTAACTGATAACAGATGTCAATAACTTAAGCGTTTACACTCATTTTACTGATTTTGTATCAAGCGGAAAATTAATTAGGAGCGTCATTAGACGTTTCAAAGATTGTAAAATATACGTATAATTTATTGATTATATCTGACAGTAAACTTAATACAAAAAAATGATTATATCAGCTTGCAAAAACTTTGCCGGCACAGTGTTTAGAAAACATATTTCAAACAATGATTTTTCTGAAGACAGCCATGAAGTGAAACTTATCAAATTAATAGTGACATTATATTATAAAATCTTGTGCTATAATACTGCTAAGGAAAGAACCGCTGCAGCTACCTTCTCTAAGCTTGGTGTCTGCCAAAAGTTAAATAAATTTGTATTATTTAGTAATGTTTAATGTAAACAATTTTTATACAGTTAACACGTAGCTAATAAAATAAAATAAAATAAATTAATGTAAATTAGCATTCCTTATTGAACACTTAACGACCATGGCGTATACGCCAGGTTCTTTTACGCAATAAACATTTTAAATTTTACGGCTCACGTCTTTTATTATTTGTTTCCCTTATTCTTATCTTTATTCTTCAATAATAAATGTCCATAAATAAGAACGCAACAGAACTTAGCGATAAACTTAAATAATGTGTCAGAATGGAAAAGAACTTATTAAAAACCTCCCACTTTGGAGTTATTAATTGTTAAAATGACACAGCTATACCATTTAACGCAAAATATAATCCGCTATAGCAACAAAAGCTATAACAAAGCAGAAATGTCAGATTTTGTACAGGTACAGTATATAGCATATGCAGTGTTCTTGCCAACCACTAATGCAGCGGTCGGACCGAATTCAGTGAATGCAGCACGCGATCCATATAGTATACATCGATGGTATACACACACACACACACACACACACACAAACACAAGGAATGTGCTAGAAAAATATGTAACTGTACAGACGGGGGTGACAGGGCTCGGAGGTTGGGAAGGGTCATTTGAATTATAACTTGTTTGCGGGAGTGTGTGTGGACAGTGGGGCGGGTGGGGGTGTGAACAGTTTGGTCTTTTCCTCTTGTTGTTATTTCCGATCTGACGACGAGCTGACAAGTTTGAAAGCGCTAATCGGAATAATTTTTCTATAGTGGTCTGCAACAGTGATAATTCTGTTTGTGATTATAACCACTAACACAACTTTCTTAATTATAAATTATTAACTTAAATTAACAAAAAGCAAAGTGAAATAATACAGACTTTCATTGTTTTCATTAATTCTATTTATAGTGCTCTACAAGTAATAATACAACTTGAGCTTAAAATATTATTAAGCAGGATAACCATATACCCTTCATAAGGACTGAGTCTGTGTCCGTAAGCAAGCTATGTGTAAACGTCCATGCACACTTGTTCGTAACGTTTGTTGACAGCTTATCAGCCTAATAAAATGTGCAAAACAAATCTGGCGTATAAGAAAATGTTTTGCATTTTCCTTACACATAATAGTTCGTAATATACACATTACACATTGTCCATAATATATTTCTGCTTTAAATTGTGCATTAGTCAAAACGTAAACATTTCTAAAACATAAAAGCCTATTATAATGGCAAACACCGTTGCGTGGTCTGATTAAACGCTAGCCTTCCCGATTAAATATAATGTTCTTTAGTCTTTGTCCAATCCCGCAGTTCCCTCTTAGCTTTCCTCGTTGCCCACTGTTCAACATGGTCTGAATAGGAACATATTATGTGTACTGACGTATCTTTTCGTGTGAACAGAAAAACAACGGAGCCCGCTGTGCTCCCGGTTACGCAATACGGATTCAAGGCAACAACTGTACCATCCAAAGAAATACAAATTACGAAGATAGACTATTGTCGAAACAACCAAAAGATTTACTGACCTGATAATTGATGCACTACTGCCTATAAGTTTGAATTCCTATAAGTAAGGATAACCTCTCAGTATAGCTATGGTTTAGTTGGTGTGCTTCACAGGATAAAGTGTGTCGTTTAAAGCGAAGAATATAAGGACGATGAAGTTCGCCCTAAAGATTAAAACAGAATAGTCAATTATCAAAAATGTACAATACGTTCTATAATCTTCCAGCGACAGCAGGTTATTCCACGCGTTAACACGCCACTTTACAAGGTTTAATTCTTTCATGTAGCAAAAATTATTAACCTTCAATCGGATCCTTTCAAAGTCATCTGCTATCGAATTACAAAAGAACTATTGGCAGTATTACAAAAGTAAATTCGCGGAAAATGAAGAGAAGCAATTTAACAATCGGCAACTCATTTATAAGAATAAAATATATTAAATTTGAAGAAGAGAAAACGGTAGTCACAATTAAATAGATAAAAATAAAAACATAAAGAAGTTTCCAGGCGCTACGCTTTCCGTCATGTATACAAGTGAAAGCTAATTTTAATTTTTGAAAATGCTTTGTAGCCTGCATCGCTTCTGGTTCAACAGAAGTCCAAGCAATTTCTTTTGTTTGACATTTGTCAATAATGTCTACATCGTCAACGAGCGATCTTGCTCTTTCTAGCAAAATATTGTGTAAGCATACGAAATATATCATAACTGAATACGACCCTATTATGTGAATTGATGCATCTGCCCATGTGAAGAGAAACACGAACGAAATCGTTGTGCTTCCGTTTACTTAATACTGACGCAAGGCAACAACTGGATACCACAAGAAAACAGAAATTACTAAAACCACTATTGTCAAAGCAACCAAAGTATTTGCTGGTCTGTTAATTGGTCAGTTAATGCCTATACGTTTGAGTATATTATCCACATAATTAATATTAACAAAAAACATTTTGGATAAAATGATTTGCTACAAAACACCGAATTCGAAGGTAGATAAATGTAAACAATCCAACTGTATAACATGTCGCTGACAACAGATTGACGTAAGTATCTGAGATGCCACTAAACACAGGTCGACGGATGTCACAAGTGTCCATATGACAGACATGACAAGAGCATAAACAGCTAACCCTTTACTTTGGTATCGGTTATCAGTTATTGAAATTCTGACTACAGACGCATTGATCGGTAAATGTCATCATTTACGTCCATTGTTAATTGTATCCGATTGTTGTTAGCTACCAATCAATTTTAACGTTATTCTGTTATTCTCTGAGGCTATGTGAAGTACCGATTCTCTCTTTTTCTACGATGATCCTGCAGAAATTGCAATACTTTCTCTTCATAAAATTAGTTTAGTTGCTCTTACGATTTTTCTTCAGTTAATAACAGCGTTTAACAATTAATACTAAGTGGTAACAACAAAGGTTGCATGAAGCTGCGAGAGACAGTGTAATCTGAAAAAAAGAACACGGCTGTTAAATATTACATATACAAGAGTTTACTTCGTTAAATCTATCTTCTTTATTTTAAAACTTATTTTTTATGTCTGATTAAATAATTTGCTAAAAAGTTATAAAATAATAATGTCGGTTTACCGACCATAGTGCCGTTTGTCTATGTATAGCATGTGTCATTTTTCTGCCATACATTTTAATGTCATTTTAGTTGGTTCTATAGTAACAAAATATAAAGTTACTGTTTTCTTTGAGTAATATATACACACTGTCACACAAACCACTAATGACATATGCGTTATCTGTTTATCGCAGATCCTGATGTTGACAGCGACTTCTGTCGAAACGTCGATTCAGGAGTTTCAAATTATGTTTAGTTAATCACGGAACATCCACAAACGTTTCGTCACAGTCACTAGTGAATTAAAGATAACTTCTAGTACCAGTCGAATTACGGCCTGCCCTTTTGTTTTGAGGTATAAAAGTCTTCAAAAAATCTATTTTAAAAATATACTTTACTACACCTATTTGACTATTGAAAACAAATTAAGTTACTTCTCTAAATAGGAGGCAACTTTCTACGTTGTTAAAAAGAAATATTCAGTTAATTTTCAGAAACAATTCCCAAATTAAAATCTGTTGGTGAGGAATAAAAATCTACATTATTAAAAGAAGGAAACCTAACCCTTACTTTTTTCAACATGAAGAAAAATGTATTTACCCATAGACAAAACGTGACATAGAAAGGTGATTGTTGACAAACTCTGTTCCTAGGCTTATCGTCTGAAATCTGTAATCAAAATAAGGTCTCTCCGATTACTACCATGTCACTTATGATTCAGTCTATTCATTTGCCGAATGAAGTACAGTGGATTTATGACGTAAGCGGCCCAAACTGTGCGGACACAATGATGTTGAAAATGTGACACACAATATTGTTATGAATACCGTTTTATCGTCGTCCCGCTAACCTTGTATAACATTAACACGCTTACACAAAAACGAATTTCGAAAATCACATTCTAGAATATTTAACCTCAGCAAATTGTTGATTAATGTAATGTTATGTCGTATTTATAGGACTGACTATGCATACGTACGTTTTAAATAATAGGGTGTGTGTGTGATTGTGTAGTGTACATGGAAACATAAAATACAAAATAATTACTTACTTTATTTTAATAACAACATATGCTATAGTAACATATACTGTACATGAAAATATGGCTACACTGAATTAAACTTCAATAAACCCAAAGAAACACAACATCATAATTTAAATAAATATCAACAATACTTTTAACGAATCGTTCAGGTAAATACAATAATACCAGATAAATATAATATTTAACACCAGAAACACTTAATATTTGTTCGCCAACGGATTGGAATATTTTTTTTTTTTAATCGTTCCTAACGACACACAATAGTTTTCATTAATATTATACTATTAATCATTCCCAACAAGCGCTAAATCTGAATATAAAAAATAAAGTCAATAACTTAAATACTAAAAATAAAATATTTACAGCTTAAAACACTCGTTATTATTACTTTATACCACGCCTGCCAAAACAAATAATGGAACCTAACAATATAATAAACACTAAAGTAAAATATTAAACATTATATTAAATTAAAATTACTTTAAATGAATTGCTCAAGTATAACGTCAAGACGATGTCCTAATGTGTGTTTTACAACTAGGTAATCAAAATACACAGATACTGAAAGTCGAGGGGCTAATTGGAAGTTATAATTATTACAATAAAATATATGTTACTGAATAAATTTAATAATATTAAAAATACTGTAGATACTTTGTATAATTTGCGCAATCAAATAAAAATCACTTTCCATCGGAATACAAGATATATGTTGAATTAGAGACTTTACTAAAATTTTAAAAGACACCAGAAATGTTTAACGTTCTGGAGACTACACAAGTGAAGTTAACAATACCAGTCATTCTAATCATCTATAAGACGAAATTTCCGAAATCGATATACTAATGTACCAAATATAACAATCATATTACGTGCTACAGAAAGGGCCAAGCAAGTAAACAGTTTTTAGCAAATAGTGAATGATAGTGAATCCAAAGTAAAATATGTCAGTAACCTTGGAAAAGTGATTACGCTGAAAGCACTTTAGAAATTACAAATAGACCAACATGCAGAATAAAATACGATTTGTATAACTGTAAACACACAACTTTACTTATTCCAGGAACATTACACTAGTAATATGTAGCTAAGTAATTTAAAAAAAGTCAAACTGGCAAGTGATTGTAATACATAATTAATATAAGACATTCAAAAGAGTATACCCCTAATATGCCTAAATAAGATTATACTTATTTACGATTATACGATTATAGAAGCATACTAAAGAATAAGAAATTAAACAAACAGAATTATTAAACAAACCCATCAAGACTCACGGGAACGCTTCATAGCCACTATGGAACACGACTTATATGGTAGACAGATTGTGGCATATAAAGTATTGAAATCATTGAATAGCTCTGAAAGAGAAAAGATTCGTATTAATAAGATTGAGGAAAATGAATGGACAGACCATTATATAAAGTTATATTTTGTTAGTACAATAGAAAATGATACAGAATATATAAGTAAGCCCAGTGGAAAGGTTTAGTTAAGTTAACTATAGAAGGACTCCAACAAACAATAAATGTAATGAAAAGCAGAAAGGCACCAGGACTTAACGGAATACATGCTGAGTTAATAAAATATGGTGGCACATTGCTGCATTTGTGAATTCTCCATTTCCTATATAACATTTTGGTAGAAAACAAAATTCCGAAATAACGGAGGCAGGAAAAAATCATTTCGTTATATAAAAAATGATACAGAACACATGCAAATAATTACAGAGGAATAAGTTTGCTGGACTCAAAACGTACAAAAGATTTACAAGAATTCTCAGTCAGAGATTAAGAGTCATTACAGATACATTACTTCTTGAAAAGCAAGTGGGTTTTAGAAACGGTATGTCAATCGTGGATGAATTGTTTGTATGCGTATTACGACAGATAATAGAGAAAAGGCCACAGTATAACCAAGAAAAGCATATCGCTTTTGTTGATCTGGACAAACACTTTTCATAATGTAGACCGTCAAAAGTTACAGAATATTATAGATAGAAGAGGACATCCACATTCCTGCATTTAATAAATTCAGTTAAGATCCTTTGTAAAAGTACATATGTAGTCCTGTATCTGAATGGTATGCTCTCAGGTGACATTCCAAAAATATCGGTATGGAGAACCATACATGACTTCCATGTTTTAAGATTTATATTTAAAATCATTTTCGAAATGAGATATTTCCATAGAAACTACTTCTTTCTACGTACTGCTTCAGCCTTAACAACAGTACTGTGGTCACTAACGTATACCACCTCACGTTATCCACTCGATTTTCACTGATGATGGAAGTCGATGGCACTGCCGAAATATTTGTTTTTGCAGAAAACATTGGACTACAGCCAAATAGCCCGGGAAGGAATTTTAACAACAAACTACTTCATTGTTGCCGATAACGTACTACAAATATGAAAAATTATCCCCTCCCACTTCAACTATAATTTTCATTTACAGAAAATGACCCCCACTCCGTTCAACTAGCTCCGTCTCTTCATCTACCTTTCTACAGTCGATTATTATGATCTTCTTAACAGGATACTTTATTTATCAAAATTAAGTACTTTACTGTTGTTAAAACATAAAACGTTGCAGGTAAACTACCCTTTCCCCGTAACCGATCTTCACCAAAATCAAAAGGCTTTTAGTTCTCTACAACTGAGGCACATATGAAAAAAAGTATTTGATTCTGTTTGAATTTACCCCAGTTATCGTTCGTCATGAAAAAATTACTCTTGTTAAAACACAGAATGTTGCCGGTAAACTACCCCTTTCCCTTAACCGATCTTCACCAAAATCAACAGACCTTGAGTCCTTTAAAATTGACGAAGGAATGCGTAATAAAATTTGATTCTGTTTGAATGTGAGGCAGTTATCGTTCATCGTAGAAAAAATTACCCTTGTTAAAACATAAAATTTGCAGGCAAACTACCCGTTTCCCTTAACTGATCTTCACCAAAATCAACAGGCCTTGAACCCTTTACAGTTCAGGAACGTATGCAAAAAAATATTTGATTATGTTTGAACGTGCGGCAGTTATCGTTCGTCATAGAAAAATTACCCTTGTTAAAAGATAAAAACTACCCCTTTCTCTTAACCGATCTTCACCAAATCAAAAGACCTTGAGTCCTCTACAATTCAGATCTGTATGCAAAAAATTATTTGATTCTGTTTGAATTTGCGGCTGTTATCGTTTGCCATAGAAAAAATTCTACACACAGACACACAGATAGACAGACAGATACACACACAGACACTTTTCGAAAAATTACTTTTCTTCATGTTTTGAGGTAGTACAATCAGAATCAGCCGTTATCTCGAACACGATTTTTTTCGCCATGACCATACCGGTACTTCCATTTCCTTATGGAACATGGAAGTAAAAATATCGGTATGGAGAATCATACGTGACTTCCATGTTCTAAGATTCATATTTAAACCATTTTCAAAATGAAATATTTCTATAGAAACTACTTCTTTCTTCAGCTTTAGCCACAGTGCTAACGTATACCACCTCACGTTAGCGCACTCGATTTTCACTGATGATGGCAGTCGATAGCACTACCGAAACGTCTGGTTTTGTACAAAACATTGGACCACGGCCAAACACCCCGGGAAGGAATTTTAACAACAAACTACTTCTTTGTTGTGGATAACGTAGTACACATGACATATAAATAAAAATTATCCCCTCCCACTACAACTATTATTTTCATTTATAGAAAATTACCGCACCCCCTTCAACTAGCCTCTTCATTTATAGATATTCCATCGACGTTTCTACAGTGGATTATTATGATCTCCATATCAGGATACTTTATTTACCAAAATTAAGTACTTTACTCTTGCTAAAACATAAAATGTTGCTGGTAAACTACCCTTTCCCCGTAACCGATCTTCACCAAAATCAATAGACCTTGAGTTTTCTACAATTCTGGAATGTACACAAAAAAATATTTGATTCTGTTTGAATGTGTGGCAGTTATCGTTCGTCATAGAAAAAATTACCGTTGTTAAAACGTAAAGTGTTGCTGGTAAACTACCCCTTCCCCTTAACCGATCTTCACCAAAATGAACAGATCTTGAGTACTTAACAATTCAGGAACGTATGCAAAAAAATATTTGATTCTGTTTGAATGTACCCACGTTGATTATTCAAGTGAGGCGTGGCCCATAATAAAACAGGAAAGCGGCAAGATTCAGAGTGCTGAAATGTAGTTTCTTCAAAATACTTTAAATTATACATTTCAAGATAGAATAAGGAATCAATATATTAGAGCAGAAGTCGAAGTAAAGGACACAAATGAAATTATTTCAATTCACAGAAGGTGGGACCATCTCCAAAGGATGACAGAGGATCGATTGCCTAAAGCGGCACTGAACTATAAAACCACTGGTATAAGAGGCGTAGGTCGTCCGAGGATGAGATAGTGCCGGAACAAGTTTATGTAACCTAATCCTCGTAGAGGAGGAGGAGAAGAAGAAGAAGAAGACGATTATATTTATGGACAACAAAAATGTTTATTTAAAACCCACAGGCTTATGTATTTTCCAAATTTAAATTTTTCAATTTAATAATCGGTATAGCAAAAACCATAAATTTAGAAATATGATTACTTGAAAATATTGCAATATAAATAACGTATGACTAAGTGTATTGTAATAAAATTAATAATTGATGTGTGTTGGTGATAAACTATTGTGGAGTATGTTAGACTCCGATGTAATCAAGCCCCGCTGTTTGGGCTAGCCAATTTGTAATAAAATAAGTAAATTGTAATATAATATGTTTAATTGGTGTGTATTTGGTGTGGCTCTCGACGTCTTACTGGCCTGAAACACTTCCTTAAGTTTCCCAGCTGGTCGAGTCCCAATGGTAGCAAGACCGGTCGAGTAGCGTAAAGTTGATGAAGGAATATATATGTTCAGCTTCGCCGAAAGTTTCAAAACAAAATTTATTGTTTTGAAGGAAATTTTAAAAAAAAAGTTATGTTTATAAAAAAAAATAATTATTAAAAAATTTTTTAATTTTCTTAATTAATTAATTAGGATCAATTAATTAATATAGGGCTGTGAAGTTTTAAACAGTGTAATGCTCTTCTGAAAATTTTTATTAAAGTTTTAGTATATTTTAAATAAGCTATCACCACTCATAAGACTGTCTTCAAACCAATCGATACTTGTTTACCTTTTTATTTTTTAGGTTATCTTCACTTACGGGTGGTAAAGTCCTTGTAGATTATCAATTAGAATTATCTTATTGGTAATTAGTATTATTGAAGAAATAAAGAACAATTAAGTATTGAAAAGTATTAATGTTTTATTAAGTAATAGCAATATTGACTCTTATCGAATAGTATCGATTCTCAGGATATCGAAAAAAGTTACAAGTATATGATATAAAAATTATATAGGGTTCTTTAAACAGCCAGTTATTACCAAAGTCAGAGAAATCGGGCTAATATTTAAAAAGTATAACGTTACAATCAAATTAATAAACACAGACATTGAATAATAAATTGTAAATATAATAATTGTTTTCACCAAACAGCTGAGTTGAACTAAGAAGAAGGCACTGGGATCGTCAAAGCAAATGGCCGCCGTCAAGTTGATCAAAATGTTGCTCGTTCCTGCAGTGTTCCAAATAATGTATTTTCTGGCAATATTTCTGTTCTTGTGTCTGCAAATCTCTTGTTAAATGTTGTGTAGTGACTGGTGTAGTGATTCTGGGTTGTATTTAGTATGTCTGCGTAATTATAAGTCAAAACACTTTTCCCAATTCCGACACTAATTTGGTTAAGGTATTATACAGTTTTCTGGTGTTTTGTGGTGTTTTTCGGAGTAGATTTATATTGTTCTGTGTTATGGAGTGTTACTTGATTGTTTCTGTTATAATATGATAGTTTTATAAGTATTTTACAAGTCACTCGCGATTTCACAATAACGCACTATACACTCGCTTTGTATGACTATTATAGGTTAGGTTATCCACGTTATCAAACGTATGTCATGTTAACCGTTCAAATACCAATAATTAACAAACTGTTTCCTTCAGTTTCAATTAAACTCTTAGCCCATATAATATTATCCTTAACATTGTTCAAAAATATTTTCACATCCTGTGTACACTTTACTATTTCACTATATGAATGCCTAAACTTTGGTTATTTGTCAATTTTATTCACTAGATGTGATTTAAATTAATCTTTCAGTTCATTCTGGTTATTTTCAGATTAAATAATGCCATTTTATAGTGTTTTCTGTCCAAAAAATAGTAATTTCACTTTCAGTTTGGTATACTCTGAAAAGTCAAAACATCAAAATTTACTTCCTGTCATTATATAAATTCAGCCATTTTATCAGTTATATTTAATATTAATAATCCTATATTGTATTAAAAGGTTCCTATTCCCTTATTTTCTGGTAATTAATTGAATTAGTTGTATTCTGAAATATTATTCAGGAATATATGACTCCCATGTCCAAATTTCTGAGTTTAGTCATTTTCATTTTTATTTATAATTCTGAATATATTTATTAAAATCTCTCTAAATGGTATGTGCAATTATATGGCATGATCTCAAGTTTATTTTGTCTAAACCCCTTTTGTTTATTTGCTTTTAAATGAGTAATTTCTCTGTTTTGATGAAGTTTGGTTTCCATTCTTTTGGCCTATGATTTTTTAACAATTTTTCTTACAAAATATTTTACAAACAATATATGATGTGTAATACCCTCTCTGACTTTTACATATAGTATTATAAATTAAACATGTTTTCAAATTACACAAAAACAATTAGTATTGGTTACAATACAAATAATAGTTAAACAAAATAAAGAATATTTTTTTAAATAAATGGTTGTCTTCAAGTCAGACATTTTGCAACAAAATCCCCATTTCCAACATGGAAACATGGTTTATAAAAAAGGTTTTGTACTAACTAACATCTTAATTACTCTCTACTATTTACAAGTGGTAGCTATTTTTATAGTTCTGATGTTAGTTGTTTCAGACCCAAACAAATGGCCTTATATCTAAAACATTTTTAAACATTCTTATACTATATACATAAAAACCTTATATTTATATTCTTATTTCTAACTATTATTATAAGTAGGATTCTACAGTTTTTATACCGTCTTTTATACATTGTCTTTGGGGAATTGTACCCTGTCATTAACAAATAAATAGTATGAATTGTTCAAAAAGTATAATGAAATCTGTTTTTCTTTTTTCATGTAAAACAAAATGTTATTTTAAACAGATTCATGTCTTATGAACAACATATTGTCACAGTACACATTTTAAGTCATTGAAAAATGCATATTTCATTGCATCCAATGTTTGTGATTGCCAAGAATGAAACACAAGGTTCATTTTTTTATAATACCCAAAACTATCACTGGTTCACTTTGCACTTATATATTATGTTAATGCTAAATGGTCGTATAGTCTTATTAACATAATAAATTGGTTAGCGTTTTTTCAATGGAGATTTGTTCCATGGGTACTATATTATTGTTTCATCTTAGTTCACAGGCAACTTTTACTTTATACACTTCTCTCTCTTAAATTTACATACATGTGGTTTTTATTTCGTTATACTTTTGTTTTTAGATATTTATTTTGGGGATATAGGGATTTGGGTGTCTTTTATAAGAGCATGACATCTTCTTCAGGATGCTGCCTTCTTCTTCTTTCATCAGTCTTCTTTTCTCCTGCCTTCTGGGACTGGTATCTTCTCCATCTCCTTCTTGATGCCATCAGGTTTCTTGGGATCTTCTCCATCTTCTTCTTTATTTCAGAAATACACCACCTGTATTGGTTGATCTTGGCTTATTTTAGGGTTTCTATTCTATTTATTCTCCCTCGTTGTGGGTTTGGTCATATTCTGTACTGCTTGGTTATTTACTTTTTTACCTTCCTGGGTTATACCTTGAAAACCTTTGGTTATGAGACTGGTTTTGGATGACTCATCACTAGTAACTCCTTTTACTTGAACTTGTATTTTCTTTATAATAATGATTTCTTTCCACAGTTGCTATGAATTAATCTATTTATATTAAACTTAATGCTTTCTTCCAAATTTAAATATTATAACTTTATTATTCTAATGATCAATTGCCATTCAATATTATGCTTATATCTGTCACGCTACAGTATGTATGTGCTTGCGTGAGTGCTTCTGAATTTGTACATATTAGCATGTTATTTGAAATAACTCAGTGCAAGAAATTAAAATTAGAAACTGTACATAGGCTACATTAAAAATTGTTTTACTGTTTTAAAAAGTTATTTTCCATATTGAGATAATATTATAATATAAGTGAAATCCATAAAAGAATTTATTTATAAAAATATTTCTAAATATCAATATTTATTTAAACATTTCTATTATAAAATTGTGTTAAAGTGTGTGTGTGTGTGTGTGTGTGTGTGTGTGTGTGTGTGTGTGTGTGTGTGTGTGTGTGTGTGTGTGTGTGTGTGTGTGTGTGTGTGTGTGTGTGTGTTTCTTTGTCTGTTTCTCTGTGTGTAAAATGTGTTGCTCGCGTACTATATGGATGTGTTTACGTGCAATAGTGAAAAAATTAACACCACTGCATTCTTACAGAATGTGGAAAAGATCATGATTTTCCAATGACTCAAAAACTCAGACAACATGCTAACCGAAGAAAAATAACAAATAACGAAACCCATAAAACGAACAGAAAACAACTACGAAACCCAGCAAATAACATATATATAAATATTACTAATATAACAAATTATCTGCGTAACAAATATTGCGAACTCGAGTAAACTCAAATTAGAAATAAATAATATTATAAGGAAATGAACCCAAATTTTACATGATCACAAAGTGTAACTACAATTACAAAAAAATTAATGTAGATAAATGCACGTAAGAAGATGAAAGGATAAAGATAATCTGAAAAGCGTAATTTAATTAACTTAAATCCCATGCTAATTTCAAAAATGTTATTCATTCATGTATTGTTTTGCAGAATTTTCTGCACATTCATCCACAGATAAATGTCATCCTTATTTTAAACGTTTAATTTACTTGCATGGATAGACAAGCAAGTTAATGGACCGGAGATTATAGAAGGAGGAAAGAGGAAAAGACAAAATCCCCAGCTTGAATGAAGGAATAACGACACATCCAGGAATGAAAATGTAAAAATTAAATATGGAACTCGTATCAAGAGGCAAAATTATTAGACGTAAGAATGGTCGGATTTCGGGGGACCAGATATTTACTGAAACGTACAAATTAAGCTGTAAAAGCTTTACTGTAACAAAAATTAATAATAAAGAAACTTATAGTTCAGTATTTTTATTTAGTAGACGCATATTCAATAAGCGCCTAAGAGTTATGCAATATGTGTAGCTCCTGTGTGTTTCGACAACGGCGGTGGGCGTCATTACGAAACGTATCATTTTAATAAATATCAAATCATTCTTTCGCTTGTCTAGTCGGATAATGAATATATATATATATATATATATATATATATATATATATATATAAACTTGCATCACGTACATGGCAATTAACACTGCACGACTAGCATTTTGTACATGCAATTTACACTTAACGACAATACGGCTGGGAGAAGCATCTAAATTTTTTTTCTCATACGTACTGTGTGCGTGCGTACATGCATGCGCTAGGACTCGTGTGTGTGTTTTCTGTTACTGCTTCTGTTCTTACCAGTTACATTTGTATTTATGTGACTTAGTTCAGTCTCAGTGTCACCCAGTTTTGTACGCAATGATTCGATATGCTTACGAACCATAAACCTGACGATTCTAGTCTCTCTCAAACCATATTAATATCTATGCCTCTGTATCTTCTCATATAATCCTATCGATATCAGGAGAACCAACGAAACTTTGACAGCTTAAATGAAGCACATGTCGACAAACATATGTTATAAGGAATTAAACTATGTTCACAAAATACCGACAGTTTTCACAAACAGAATTAACACTGTTCCACACCACTATATAAAATTATATTATCAGGTTATTTCCAATCTAATGATGAGCTGTGACGCTTGAAAGCGCTAATAGGAATAATTGTCTATAGTGGTGTGCAACAGTGTTAATTTATTTGTGATTATAACCACTAACACAACTTTATTAATTAAACGACTGTTTTCAGAGTAATAAAGTTACCTATTTATTCAATTATATATTTATATATTAAATTATATATTTGATGTGCAGGGGACATGATACGTCTCTAATGCATTCTCCTATTCAAATGTCAACCAGGCCTTTATGTGGGGAACCTTTTCACGCAAAAATTGTGTCTGGCGTCCGAGTGCCTCCGGCAAAACGTTAAATCCCAATGGTCTCCCCATCCAGGTTAAAATAGTACTGAAATGAAAAATTGTCCCTAAAAGTGCATGCACTAATGGTATAAGATGCTTGAGGGAAAAGTAAATATCTGCATTAAATATCCCTAAATAAAATAAAACTGATGATGAAGAAGGGAATGTTAGAGAAGTTTACGGGATACAGGCACGGATTCCACGAGCTCACAAACTGTCAGCAAGGAACTGGTCTACACTAAAGATAGAATTCCAAACCATGGTGCTGAGTTATGTTACTGGGCTAGTGAAGTACAAAATGTAGCATAATTCCTTTAAAAAATCTAGGAGATAGTAAGATCTCCCGTGGGATCAGAATGTTACACTGTTTGAAGTAGTAACAAAAATTACAACAACAAAACATAAGCATTATTGCGGTAACCCAACTAAGGAGATGCTAGTATTCCAGTAGGTCTAGCACGTATTGACTAGAACGTAGAATAAAAATAACCAATAAGGGGTAAAAAAGAACCTATAATAAACGTAATAAAATTAAATAAAAAGCATAAAGATATAATCGCGCCAAATAGATTAATAATAATCACTTACGAATATGAATGATGACAATGAAACTTAATACAGATACTTAATAGCTATGATACTGAACTAGAATTCAATTACTTGAGTAACCTAGTAAATGATGCTAAAGCAGAATTGCATACATATGAAACAAAACTAAAGAAGAAGAAAACCCTTCTAAAATATTAATTAATAAGTAGATGAAAATTCTTTCCATAAAATAGAGATCCAGAAATACAAAAAATAACATTATTATAACTCAGTGTTTATTAAACTTGCATAACTTGAAAAAACATTAACGTGATTTAAGGCATGCAAACGGTTTAATATGATTCTTAAAATTCAGTCACTATAAAGCGAATAGTGCAAAAGGCTTCAGCATTTTGTACCTGTATGCAATGTTAGCAAATGTTAATAGTTTCTCAGCACAAAGGCAAATGCGTTACATTCGTCGATAAACACTTAAAACTCAGAAAGCTCTGCGTCAAATAAAGACACAAATGATGACTTGATGACCTTTAGTCTAGAATGGGAAACAAACTTTATTTTAAATCCCCAAGTAAGAACTCGATGGCAAACTCAGAGACTTCGAAATCCAGTAGCATAATTGATAGTTTAGTGTGAAATAATACCAAAGAATACCTCTATAGATCAGAAAAGGAAAAATTGCCCTAGAAAGGTAAAAAACTTAAAATTGATTAAACAAAGAAAAAAAAGCCTGGAGTTTGCTGGGCGCTAACGAGAATTACCTAATAAAAGTAACTGCAATAACAAAATGCAATAACATAAAAGAAAGATCCAAAAGTCGAAAGCAGATACAACAATAATTAATAACTTCATGTAGACTCTATTGATCAATAAAGAAATATACATATTTGGAAACAATAAAAAAACGTAACAATTTTAAGTGTGTGGATGAACTCAAACCCACTTAGAAGAAAAGAATATGTTATTCAGTCAGTAGATACAGCCAGGAAGCAGTAAGCTGAAACTCACACCACCTACCTAGCTAAAATATTTCAATCCAATGATATCTGCCCTGATACTGTTAACTGATGAAATTGAAAATTTAGAAGAAAATTAAATTTAACTAATTACACCGGAAGAAGTGTCAAAAATTGCGGTCCTACTAATTGTTAGTACTATCAACGCTCGAGATGTTTTATTATATTTAATGTTCTAAGTTGAAAAAAGTAATAGGCTATATGAAACGGCTAGGTATTCTGCAGAACACTGCACTTACTAATTTAACTGTCTACAGCATGTGTTTGTCTGCGCGCCTCTAATGTGTCCCGATTTATGCTGGTGACGTTTTATGATATCGGAGGGTCGTATAACAGGCGGTGTTGTCATTATGGTTTGGGAGACGTGAGACTAGGATCCATATGTTTATGACTCGTAAACATAGCACTCAACACTTACCTGAAGACAGCTATTAAACAAAAACCATTAAATAGAGACAGACACACATTCATAAGCACGTATATAGTATAGTATTTAATATTTTTTTGAATGAATGTATTGTTGATAAATACAAACTGAAGGCCGCCCAACTATTTGTTTTTAATTAACAAATTAAGTTTGCGCCATTAATTACCGTGTGTGTGTGTGTGTGTGTGACGTACATTACGAATAATTATCCATTTTTGCTGTTTCTTGTATCTATCTATTTATTTATCTATATTATCCGAAGTTCCATTAGGGAGATATCATATTCACTGTGTGGAAAAAAGTTTCATACAACGCCCGGCTGTCTTTCTTGAACGACACAAAAGCTATACGCTTTGCATAATGTGTAGGCGTTAAGTGAATATGAGCCTGGTACATTTTTTCATTTTGTTTTATTTTATTGATTAGTACTTTTATGTGAATCTCTTGAACAGCCTCAAACCAAAACCTTTGCGTGTAATATTTTTCTCTGCCGATGTGTTCTCCATCATGTAACTCGAAATTTTCTTTCCACCCTAGCGAGATATAGGCCTACCGTGCGTCGTCTTTATTCCATCGTTTCCTTCAGGTGTCGACCTTTCACGCTATATTCTCACTTATGGCTGCCTTTCTATTATTTTTTCGTAAATGCATTCAAATAAATTAAATATGTAAAGTAGAGAAGAAATATAGTTTGCATTTATTCGAGAGCGTGCAAACACGCGCGCGCCCACACACACACACACACACACACACACTTTAACATACAGGCATCCTTGAAGCAGGCTTAATTAATTTTTCTGAATTACACCAAAATATAATTTTGCGAGGGAACTACTTTTAATTAGCTATAACTTTTTTTAATATTGTAGTTAACCATTGATTAACTAGACAATGCCAGAGGTCCTCGTTAAAGGACGCAGCGGGGTTTTAACGGTCCAGTAAGAATATTTATATTAAAGCTTGTTCGGATTAAAGGATGTTAATGTAGTTATGTAAGAAGCACTCTTCAGGAATAACTCCCAGCACAATATAATATGTACGGTATATTCATAAACCTGTGCATACATTCTGTGAGCAAGGTTAAAATTTACAGATGTAAGTGTTACAATGTGCCTAAACTTAAATCAATCTCTTTCCATTATTTGATAAGAACATTCTCTTCATAACTTATCTAAACACGTGTTCTTTGTTTTGACACACAGAATAATACTTCATTAATGGTTAATGAAAATACACAATTATTCTCTCGAAAAGACCTTAACAACACACAGAATATCCCATAAGCCGCTTGACAAAAATGCATTTTCCGATAATTACTAGTGTCAAGCGATATATGGCTACCCAGTGTATTATTAATTTACCAATAAGAAAAGTGAAACGGCAACTATACATTAGTTATTCACACTGCACACAATACCATCACACATACATATGTACCAATATGCATGTAAATGTCTACAAATGTAGGTATGTATCCTATATTTTTAAATTGTTACAAGTTTTACAAGAGAATTGTTATTGTTACAAAATAAAATATTGCTTCTTACTTGTTAAAAGAGAATATGTATATACGTTGTTTCTAGTGTTTGAAAAGTTACTTTACGTAGAAAAAATTTAAATATCAACTAAGTTAAAAGACGTTACTTGTTTACGAAATTAAAGAATTTCAGCGTGCATAAGAATTGAAAAAACAGTCACCTCAGCATGTGAATGGATATAAATTTACAAGCTAATCAGCGCTTATTTAAATAAAAAAGAGTTATGACAATTCTAATATATTGTTACGACGGTCTAACTGATCGTCGTATGGTACAGTGGAAAACAAAACACAAGACACCAATGAAGTCACTAATAACCAGCTTTAATTATCACAATTAATAATTTAATCAACAAGATAGTGTCTTACAATAATTCAAGTAAAGTTTGTCCACTCCAAATAATAATATTAACTATAAAGAATTCCGCACTAATTATAACACACCAAACTTCGCTACAATACTTCTACAAACACTCGATCCGCGCTTAGGAAATCGCTGACGGTCCACTAACTGACAAGCCGGCTGCTATGGCGTTTTATAGGTAGGGCATGTCTTCTAAAAACGTCCCGTCCTGAATGTGGTTTGCGAGCTACTGCATATTTCCAGTGTTCTCCAGAGAGCTCTGAAACGTACTTGAGCGCGGCCTTGACTGAGGGAAAACCTGAACTACTATTGGGGGACGGGTGGAGACCCTCTCGGTTGTTCTAGGCGATTCCATTCGTTTCAATATGTTTTCTTAAGTTCTGCCGTTCTACAAACAATTTAACGAACATCTGCGCCAAGTTTATTAGTCTACCCGTAAAATATTTTTCGCTTTTTAAAGTACGAAATACTGTATTACACTTTGATCGTAGAAGCGTACGTGTACCATTTCTATTGAGCTGTAGAACCTGCGAATACCGAGATATATGCTAAAGATGTTGCAGTTTCGGGGTTGGGGTGTAGTCTCTACCAGAATACTCTCAAAGAGCAACATTAATCACTGCATGGAATTACCGCAGAGACCGCTATATCCATCGGCGGGGCTTTTCATATTGCTACGACAGCACAGAACAATCTACGCGTTTATCGAATGTGCCAAAAGGATCTCGATGTAACGCGTGTGGCGTACGTGCTACTATACGCATTTTGCGAGAATCTTCTCGACTGTACCGGGCTTCGCTCGGGCGCTCGGCCTGTGTCAAGGCCGTAGTAATTACGTAGTTCACGAGAGATAAGATGCAGTTTGGAAGCTTCTGGTGTGTGAGCGTGACTATAAATACATGGGGTAGCGGCCTTAGTTTTCAGTTCAATGCGAGATATTGGATAGTGCAGTTCGAGAGTATTAGTACGATGTACGTTCAAGTAGTTATTAGTGAAGTGTTGCGTTTTATAATCGGACGGTATAATTGTAATACAATTGAGTTTTAATATTAGTGGACATTTTATTGCGTGTGAACAATTTTCATTTGATTTGTTGTAGACACTGTGTTGTTAATTACGAACTGTAACAATTAAAGGTGTGATTAGTGACTTGATTTGTGTCTCGTACCTATTTTGTTTCCACTGTACCTAGTAGACCCTCGTAACAATATTATACATTACACTCGCGAGCGTGCGTGCATTTGACTCCTTTGTATATGCGTACCATAGCTGCCAATATGTGTAATTAAGAAAACCAGCACAATAATGAGATTCTCTGTGACGCAGATAACAACAAAATTGCGGGGTACTTGATCGTAGCAACTCGGTGATGAAGCAAAGACGTGTTGTGTAGTGCAAGTGTAATTACAGAGTGCACTAACTACAACCCAGCAGTTATGGTTAACTAACACTGAATACGTCTTCAGTTAATTAATGTGTCTCACAGTTTCAATTATGAACACTAAGAATTGTTTACTTACCAGACTTGTCGTCTCTGGCACTGGGGATGATTTTCAATTACATACTTACACGCCTATCGTTTAGTATCAGTAGCCGTTGATACACCGAATAGGCGCCTTCATATCTTTTCCGCATATGCTCCGGAGACAAGATATGACGAGAACGATAAGGACAGATTTTGAAACGAAGTCTAGAACATCGTCAAATTGTGTAATGACCTTTTATTTTTGTGCAGTGATTTCAATGGACACGTTGGGAGCACCTGTGATGTAAAAATTATGATATGGAAATCGCAGTTATGTAACCGGGAATGAAGATGGTTATCGAATAACAGATTTCCAAACTCAAACGACCTTGTTATCTCCAACACATTCTTCAATAAACGCGCGTCACATCTTATAACTTACAAAATAGGGGGCTAGGACAGCAAGATTAACATCATCCTACTTTGGAGGCATGATCCCTCCACTCTCCTTAGTATTAATTATCACTTAAATTATTAACTACAGTCAGATACTATGTGTCCCCCTAAATACAGAGCCAAATTTTCTTGTATGTCCCTAATCAGTTGTTTGTTTTAAGAATTTTTTCCACCACCGAAAACGTTTGATTCCTTACATCACGTGTCGCCAATGCAGAACGGTACCAAGTAGTAGAGGTGAAAATCTAAAGGAAGACATGGAACCGCTGTCTCAGACATGAGGACTTGCAGCAAGTTTTAACCACATAATTATAAAGTTCAGTCTCTTTAACTTACAGAGAAGACCTGCAGCTTAATCGTGCAATACCAGAAGGAACTTTCACTTACCGAACTGCGAATTGTCCACAATTATGAACGCTAGGAGTCCCCGTGAACCCATAAATTCCATGAACTCCATCAGTCAGTCGGTCAGATATAAACACAATGATATCGCTTACAGTAAATGTACAAATATTAGTTAAAATCAGAACAGACTAACAGAAACAGTATAATTAATTAACAATTACTATCTCAACATTCTTTAAGGAAAAGCTTACATTACTTAAGAAAATTGTCGTATGGGGAAAATAATGATACAAATATAGTAAGTACATGAGGAAAGTGAGAAAGGAGTAGTTTCCCTTATTGACGATTACCGACAAAACTGTTTAAAATTGACTTAGTTAAAAATTAGAATTAGATCGGCTGACTGCAATTAAATACATGTTTTTTTGGTTAATATACTTAGGTTTCTATATATTGTGAGCTAACATCTGTACTATGGATAAATTATCACTTCAAGAAATAATTATTCAGATTATCGTGATGTTACTGACTTTATATATAGGCCACGTTTAAATTTTTTTCTTTATTATAATAATTTTAAAGTTAGTAACTTGGTATGTTACATTAGTTATGGCACGATACTACAATGCAACCACTCTAATCATTTTCATATTAATATATATTTCAGTATTAATGTTTTAAAATAGCTGCTTCGTATTACATATTGGAATTTACAAAACAAAAGCCATTAAAACTCATACGGTATTATTGGGAGTTGCAAAAGTTGTAACCACAATAATAACAACAATATTAATAGCATTTGAAGAAACACTAAATGCGAACAGTGTTAGAACAGTAAAGAGACACTTAGTAGGACAGTCTCAGAAACACGAACGTTAACTTACTGTAACGCCCGTTTATTGTGGGTCTTTGAGAGAACTGTGTTACACATCTGTAAAGAAATGTCTGAGAGTGACATTTGGTGCAGGAGCCTCAATGCTGAGTTCTATCATCTCTACAGACATTTATTGTAATAAATATACTCAGGTGCTCTGGATATGTAAAAAGAAAACAGCCGATAAATCAATAGACATAGAGGAAGGCCAATGACTAAACTGAAAAATCAGGTGTAGGAGAATCTGGAAGTCTAGAGTGGAGCATTTAAACTAAGGAAAAGGTACCTGGAATAGGCCAAAAAAACCAACTCCCTTCCTTGTACTAGGACAGTAACTTTGAACTGTGTAACACATTACATCGGGCTAGGCTTCTTGTTCTTTAGTCTTAAGGCTCGCATCTTATTTGTTATTGTTATATTTCATTGTCCAAATCTGTCTTCTTCAGCCGAAGAATCCCTTCTGCAAAGCGTGCCACGCTTTCCAGGTGTCCTCCCATCGAAGCATAACTTCAACGATGGTATTCGGGGAGATCTCCGCAAAGAATGTATGGCTGGCATCGTCCACAGTTCCCGGCAGTACACGAACTCTGGTAACTCGGTCTTTCCAACGTTATTCAGGTTAGATAAAAAATACCCGGGGCGGACCAAAACTAGCACAACATCAGCGTCTGACTCAGAGTGAGCGGCTCCAAACGACGACTGTGGGCGAACAAAAAGGCCCTCCAAAACGGGGGTTGTGGCGTTTAGGCATAAACAACCAAAAAACGTAAAAATCGAAGGAGTTTGAAAGACAAAAGCAGGATGAAATATAAAGATATTCCCCGGGTGGAAATCCACACCTCAACTAGAGGGAGCCCCGTCGGATGCATCCAACAGAGGGAACATGGAACATCCAAGGCTGGAATACAAAGGATAAAGAAATCTTAAATGAATTTAGCAAAATGAAATTGGACATAGTCATCACCGAAACCAAGAAAAAAGGATACGGGACAAAAGAAATACAAGGTACAGTACATGTATGGAGTGGAGTAAATAAAGTTCAGAGGGCAAAATCCGGCGTAGGAATACTTATCAAGAAAAAGTACAGAAAAAATATAAAATCATGGGAACCAGTGAACGAAAGAATACTAAAACTAAACCTGACTTTGTATGGTAGAGAAATAGCAATACTAGCTGTTTATGATCCAACGGATGCCAGCTTTGCTGCAGAAAAAGATTACTTTCTTAATACGCTACAAGATGAAATTACAAAAATGAAACAAAACTACGAAATCATAATTATCTGGTGAACTTAATGGAAGAGTTGAGAAGAGGGGAAAGGACAAAACAGTAGGAAGATTTGGAGAACAGATATCGAATGATAATGGAGAAAGACTAATAGACCTGTGTGAACTAAATGATTTAAAAATTACAAACAGATTCTTTGAGCACAAAAACATACATAAATATACTTGGACACAGGAAAGGAAACAAGAAAGCTGAGGTCGATAATCGACTATGTAATAATAAGGAACAGAACAACAATTATAATAAAAGATGTCAGAGTTCAGAGGGGAGCGGGGTGTGGAACATACCATAAACTGTTGATAGCAAAAATGAAATTCCCATGGAAAGGAGCCAAAATACCAACAAAGACAGAAGAGACAATTATGACAACACAAATAGGTAAGGAAAAAATTCAAAATTAAATTATTACAGAACGAATCGATAAGGAATCTATACCAGCAACGTCTAGATCAAAAGTTAATAGAATTTAGGTATGACGAAGAAGTAAACATCACATATGAACACATAAAAGAAGCTGTGCTGAAAGCAGCACTAGAAGCCCTAGGAGAGACTGAACAGGGAAATAATACATACAAATGGGACATGAAGGAAGAGACGATAGAAGAGATAAAAGCAAAGAAAAACTATATAACAAATGGATGTCCACGAAAAAAAAGAAGATTACAGAAACTACAGAGAGAAGAATAAGGAAGTGAAGGAAATGATCAGCAAAGAGAAAAATAAAGCATGGGAAAACAGGTGTAGAAATGTAGACCAATACATAGGAGGAGCTAGGAGTTCAGAAGCATGGAATGTAACTAAATCATTACGAACGAATGGGAAGGATAAAACCTATATTCAATACATACAAGACAATGAATGGGAGACACACTATAAAAACCTACTTACGGAACGTAGACAAGAATTCCTGAATAACGATGAAGAAGAAATAGAGACAGAAGCAGAAAATAGAATTACTATAACGGCAGCAGGAATAAGGAAAGCAGTAAACTCAATTAAAAACAACAAAGCATCAGGCCCAGAAGGGTTAATAGCGGAACTAATAAAATACGGAACTGAAAAACTTATGAGAATGATAGGAAGAATGTTCGAGAAGGTTATAAATGGAGAAGATTTTCCTGCGGAATGGAAAGAGGCACGAATTACATCGATATTTAAAAAGGACGATAGAAAAGACTGCGAAAACTGTAGAGGCATAAGTGTCATAGCAACAATGGGAAGGCTGTATGATAGGGTGCTAAGAAATAAAATCGAGGAAAATATAGAGGGAAAGATTGGAGAAGAACAAGCAGGTTTTCCAGCCGGGAGATCGTGCGTAGACCAGATATATATATATATATATATATATATATATATATACACTCCAACAGATCATAGAAAAGAAAAAAGCGAAGAACAGGGAAGTACATCTAGCGTTTATCGACCTCAGAAAAGCATATAATACAGTACCCAGACAAGAAATGTTTAAAGCTCTATCACAATTGGAAATACCGAAAGCCCTGACGCAAGCAGTACAAAATCTATATAAAACCAACAACGTACAATTTAAAGTAGGTAACAAAATTGTCTGTAGGTTTAAAACATCCAAAGGGTTATTGCAAGGCTGTCAACATCACCCACGCTTTTTATGATATTTTTATAATGTACATTAACCATGTGGAAACAAAAATAAATGGAATGGGAATACAGATACGAAACGAACACCAGTACACACTATGCTTCGCCGATGACCAGGTAGTTATAGCCCAGGATGAAGAAGATCTAAGCTACATGGTCAGAAAGCTGAATGAAGAATACACAAAGATGGGATTGCAAATAAACATAAAAAAGACTGAATACTTGGCAATTAGAGATGAAGAAACAACAGATTTAGGAGTAGACGAAAATGTTAAAATTAGAGGAACAGACAAATTCAAGTACCTAGGATTCACATTGAGTAAACAAGGCACAACGGAAGTAGAAATAAAAAGTAGATTAGGGCAGACGAGAACACGGATTAGACAATTACACAGTGTTATATGAGACAAAAATATTAGTAAAAGCACCAAAACAATGATATATCAGACCATAGTCCAAAGCATTATGACGTATGCAGCAGAATTATGGGTTACTAACAAAAAGAATGAAAGGAAGATTCTTGCAACAGAGATGAAATATTGGAGGAGATGCTGTGGAATAACGAGAGCAGACCGAATAACAAACGAGGAGGTCAGAAAAAGAATGGAAACGGAAAGAAGTGTAATTGACTACATCGAAGAAAAAAGATTCGTGTGGTACGGTCATGTCCGGAGAGCCCAAAATAGGTGGATCAACAAAGTGACGGAATGGAGTCCATTAGGAAGGAGAAAAAGGGGAAGACCAAGACGATCTTGGAGGGACGAAGTGGATGAATCTATGCAACGTATAGGACTTGAGGAAGCAGAATGGGAACATGGGGAGAATTGGAAAGCCAGGTTGAAGGAAGGGAGACGGCACTAGCTGTAGCAACCCTATTATATATATATATATATAGATCGAAAATACCCGTTTCCAGTCGAAACTTGGTGAGATAATTGTCGATCTCCCCATTCTATCACTCCGCCCACGGAGTAATAATAATAATAATAATTATTATATTATAATATAATTATATATAATAAATTTTATATTATAATATATAATAATAATTATTGTTGTTGTTGTTGTTGTTGTTGTTGTTGTTATTATTATTATTATTATTATTATAAAATAACTATTACTGTTATTATTAATATTATTGGTGATGTTATTATTATTGATTTTGTTGTTGTTTTTAATCGTTGTTATTGTTTTTCTTGTTGTAGTTGATGTATTTCTGTTGCTACGCCTACTGTTGTTGCTATTGTTGCTGTTTTTCTATTAAATTTTCTAAACGTGTACAATCAAATTTAATTTCTTTAAATCCGTCCACACATATAGGTTAAATTCAAACCACATGGATGGGGTGCACAATTTTAGTCGAAACAGCACACACAGATTTATGCAACACGTAGTACCTGGAAATACTAAAAACATAGGTTTGTATGTCTTATTACGCTTTCTAACTTATCCAGATTAAATATTTTACTACTATTTGTAGCTATTTTATTAGTGAGTTTTTCAATATTAATGCTTTAAATTGCTTCCGTGAAAGCATATTGTAATTTTAAGATGTGTAAACGTAGTTATATTTCATAATAGGACGTTACGGTAGTAAGATGATACGAATTATACGAGTTAAGTTCCTCGTACCTGCTAAGTTGCTTAAGGAATTGGGAAAAATACAATTAGTATAATTCTAATTATGAAAAATATCCGGGCTGTTTGGCCGTGGTCCATGGTTAAAAACAAAACCAAACGTTTCGGCAGCACCACTGGCTGCCATCATCAGTGGAATAAGATTTCTGCACTCGGGGTGTTTACGTGCAGGCCCACAGTACTGTGGTATAGACTAAAGCTGTCCTGCCATGCTACCTGTACATATAAATTCAGCAAAGTCCCACGTACAGGTAAAAATGACACCATCAACCAATCACAACAGAGATGGTATATGATTGGCTCGCACCAAGATACGCCATTATGTGACTCACTTGTTTTCCAAGAAATACTGTGGGGAAGGCTGCAATGGCGAAAGTCACATAATGGCGTATCTTGGTGCGAGCCAATCATATACCATCTCTGTTGTGATTGGTTGATGGTGTCATTTTTACCTGTACGTGGGACTTTGCTGAATTTATATGTACAGGTAGCATGGCAGGACAGCTTTAGTCTATACCACAGTACTGTGGGCCTGCACGTAAACACCCCGAGTGCAGAAATCTTATTCCACTGATGATGGCAGCCAGTGGTGCTGCCGAAACGTTTGGTTTTGTTTTTAACCATGGACCACGGCCAAACAGCCCGGATATTTTTCATAATTCAAGTGACACCGGCCGTGAAAGCCTAAGGAATAGTATAATTCTAAGTTTATTCTATACAAACGATGAAACTAGGAAGTCATAACAGAAAACCTTCATCCTTTGAAGCTTAAAACCAGAGGCTCTAGAATGTGTGTTCTGTGTGTGTACAGCACTCACGAATGTGAAGCTTGACTTTACAAGTGGAAACACGACTGTCGGGTTTAGTTTTGATAGAAAAAAACTCTAAATGATGGTGTACTGTAAAAATAACCAGCATTTGGTATTAAAAGCTTGGCAACACTATTCATGCCAATCATGGAACTTACCCGTCAAAGAAGTAGGACGAATCTATCAAGATTACGATGGAGACTTTCGCATTAGGCAACGATGTCCTAATGTGATGGTAAAAATGACTTTCCCCATAAGAAAAATATTTGCTATTTGGTGTGGAAAAGAGAGATTATGTTGTTGAATTATTATCTGCCTGCTGATACGTATGTATGATACTAACAATGCACTGGTGTTGAGCATATAAAACGCAAAATTTCTGCAGGCGCTTCATTCAGTCCAACAATAACTTTCCATTTTCCCTCCATCTGTTGGTACACGTCATTTGCTGTAAACTTATTAAATGTTATAATTTTTCCTTATTTATTATCCGCCTGTGTGATTTTCCCTAAATGGTTTATTAGCCTATTTTATTTTTGACATGTAACATCATATTTAAGTATATTTTATTAGACTAAGATTTACATATAACCTATCTTAAAATGATTAGCTAATTTTTATATATTCTCTTGTCAAATTCTTCAACTTAAATATCAGAATTGTTCTACTGTACATTATGCTACAGTGATGATAATTTTGGACCACAGTTGATATTTTAGGTACATGGTATGTCCTTTGATAATGATGGATGCTGCAGTTCTAATAAGACAGGTCTGGCGATCCAATTCAAAATCGCGATTGGATTCTCAAAGGCCTGTGTGTAATAAAATATAATTTTAAAATAGAATGAATTGAATCGGAGCAAACTATGGGCAATAATGGAAAGGAAAGGGATCCCACAACATCTAATTAGAGCAATACAGAATCTGTATATGGAGAAAAAATCTTAATAGAAGCAGGGAGACCGAGAACAGCTCCTAGAGTTGGCCTGATCAATTTTGTAATAAGACAAGGGTGTCCATTATCACCTTCCCTTTATAATTTATATATTCACGATGTCATACAAAAGTGGCAGATGTGTCTTCCAACCCATTTTACGATTGGTCACTCTATAATTGACACTTTGTTGTTTTCGGACGATCAGGCTATTCTGTTGGATTCTGAAAACAGATTGCATATGGGTATACATTTGTTAAATGGAATCTGCAAAGACTCTGGATTGCAGATATCCACAATTAAAATCAAGGTGATGGCTTTTTGTGGAACTGATCCCGTACCGGGAAAAATTGTTATAGATTGTACTGTTTCGGAACAAGTTAGCAATTTTGAATACCTGGGCTACAGTGTTTCTTATAATGAATGCACCGACGTGGTGCATAAGTTGCACGAGTTCAACCGTATGTGCGGGACCATCAGGCGAACCCTTAAGCCAGCCAGTAAAGGAACACGCCTAAAATTGTACAAGATTATGGCGCTTCCCACACTTCTTTAAGGGTCTGAGAATTGGACTTTAACGAAAGGCTAGGCCAATCGCATCTAAGCGGCTGAAATGAGCTTTCTCAGGCACGTGGCAGGTTATACCCTCTATGATCATAGGAGAAACGGCATGAACTGAATATTATGAGTATACTCGACAGGATCGCCCAGTATCGGCTGAATTGGTGGGAACATCTTTGCCGAATGGATGACTGCCGCATCCCCAAACAACTATGGAACTATAAGCCGTGGGGTCGGACAGGTGTGGGACGCCCGAGGAAGCGCTGGAGTGACCAGCTGTAATATTTGCCTATTTCAGACCGGAACAAACCATTCTTGGTTTAAACCTTGAGGTTGATGACGATGATGATGATGAAAATATAATGAAAGTTTAGATCTTCATAATTAAATGAAACTTCAAATTTTGTAAACTACTCTTTAGGGTTTTTGGCACTAAGCATTCTGTACTTCACATTGAAATATTTAGGATTAAACATGAAGTAATCCTTCATTATCCTAATGCATTCATTAAAGAATAAAAGCTTGCAGTCGGAATGTATTAATTTAATTTCTTCTCATTGTAAATAAAGTCATGGAATTACATGTAAGTTCATTCGTAGCTCCGATAGAAACCATTTATGGCGACGTAACTTAGAAAATCACATTACCAGTACATTTACCTCTAACTGGCTGACTATATAATTGCACTGTACATGTATTTTAACTTATAATGAGATAAAAAAGTAATAATAAAAATAATAATAATAACAACGACAATAATAATCATATTTTATATAGAGAGGGAAAATGCTTTATGCACCGTCAGAGGAGGCCGTGCTTCCTCTGGTGTGGTTCTCTCACCTACTAATTCAGGCGTTCATTTCCATCCTGGACTACTTAGCGTATTACTTCAGAATGGAGCATATTGCGCCCTTATCGGGCTCCTTCTAGTTATCCTTTATCCTCTATAATAATAATAATAATGAATGACCTGAATGCAGTATATATAGAACGTACGTATATACCAATTTTTACACATGCCAATGTTACACAATCACCAATCAACAATCAATCACAATCAAACACAATCACAATCAACCTCACCAAGCACCATACTACTACTACTACTACTACTACTACTACTACTACTACTACTACTACTTTTGCTAGTGTAGGAGAAGCCCCACACATCGGGAAGCACGACGTTTCCCTCTTTGAGGAAACTGTCCTAATCAGCATGGGAGAATCAGTACGGATGATTCCTTAAAATATCCACGGAGCCACACCCAAGATGTGATGTCAGGTGCCAACAAACATAAAAATGCACATCCTTACACGCGAAATCGTGCAAAGGGGACTACCATTCCACCTTCCTTGTGCTGCGAAAACATGTAGACGCGGCACCGTATGAAACGGCCCTTCATTGGGCTGAGACTGTGGACAAAGCAGACATTTTAGAGCGCAAAGATACTGTCAACTTCTATCTGACTGTCTGAAGAACAGAGTTCTGTAACATCACAGTGTTTGTCAATTTGTTCTAATATCTGAATATTTAGAAACTTTTGTTTTGTCCAATATCCTGAGAAAAATTGTGTTTTCCCTTTTTGAAACCTGCACATTGACTTCTTATAAAACACCAAACGCTACGCTAGTAGACATAGCGTCGAAGATAATTCAGGTTTACTTCTCAATGGATATTATAAAACAGGATTTAGGAATTTACTTGGAACCGAAGCAAACAAACAATTCGTTACAAATATGTACTAAAATTTTATATTAAAAATGAATTAACCTAAATAGGTTCAGCTAAAATACTTACAGTCTAAACATATGTACTGGAACGGGATTTTTCAAGACAAATCTGTCTCAGTTAGGTGCAGCAGGTGCAGCAAAGTGGCCATTTATTTGTACGGATTTTGTCATTAGCCAACTGTCACGTGGCGTGCATGAATTTCACCTATCCTAATGCGTTCCTGTTACAACGTATTTTTCAGTTCTACCTGACGTTCTACATGGATATATATTTTATACCAGCTGATTTCAGTAGAGTAGGTCAACGGGTGCCAATTTATTCACGTCCCGGCTACTTATTTCAATACTTTCTGTAGTAAAGTCGTTGGACTTGAAATGGTACGAGTACACTCAGGAAGATGGGTATCGCTAAATTTTTAATTCATGTATGTTACCTTCATTACAGCAATCATAATGACTGAAGTACATTATAAACCAATATGTTATTAAATAATGTTAAAATAATAAATATTTATCTTAAAATAGTAAGATAATATCAGAACAGCTGTACAGGGATCTGGAAGATCTGGAAACGGCTTCACGAAGGAAAAGACTAAGATTTCTTGGACATATGGTTCGGATGGATCGGTCCAGTCCACCATTTGTTAATAAACAAATTTTCAAATATATTTGGCAACTTTCCAGTCTAAACGGATACACCAAACATCTCAAGGGGGAAATTATGAAACTGATTATCTCTTTGAACGAATGTGTGGATAGAAATACATACAGAAACAAAATTCAAAATCTTGAGGTTCTCTGCAGTGAGAAGAAGACGCGAAGAGGTGGTCAGTGGAAAGGAAAACAACGCATAGTGTGCGGGTGAGGGCCTTCTGGCAGGAGAAGAAAAGGAAATGATATTCGCGTGGTCCACAGCTGGCCCGTTCGTGTCAAAAAAAAAGATGATGTTAATAAAATTCGAGAATTTGTTTTGGGTTCTTTTAAGGTTGAGAGTAAATTTAATAAATTTAAGGGTTACCAGCGTATAGGTAGATGGTTAAATCATTTGGCGGAGTTTCCCCCTTACGGGGTATTACTCCCGGTAATGTTTATTCAGGGTTGTCTTCCCCTACCTTTAATGCCTCTACACCTAACAGAAAAATATAGGCCTAATCCTATAACAATGGGACGCAATATTACAGCCTACTAAATCATTAGATTCCCGCCTGTAGTACTCCAAATATAAGCCGGTCCAGGATCATTTCCCTGTCCGGGATACAGGCTTCGGAAATGGCGTTCTTAAGATGAGTTTAAAGGTGCTTTACACTTGACCGTATAAAGAATGAAACCATAAGAGCAGAGTTAAAAGCTTTTAACTTGAAATAAACTTTAAAACTTTACAAACAACGGTGGAAGGAACCTTAGAAATAATGTCACATTCTAAACTGGCCAAAGAAGACACGAAATACAAACCTATAGGACATAGGTGTGTGGGTAGACCCAGGACGAGATGGCTGGAGGATCTTTGAAAACGGAACATGCAGCACCTTGCCTATACCGTTTTGTGAAGATGATGATCGTTTGGGTGTAGTTTGGATCATTTCCTCACTTTTATATCGGAAAGTAGACATTCACCTTTATTAATATAATAATAACCTTGAAAACAAAAAATAATAATTTATTGAAATTAATAATGTTGAAGACCACAGAAGGAGATGCTGTGAACACTTGAACCGCATGCCTGGTATCAGTCTACCTGTAGCTGCCTTGGGTTATCACTCTACTCGACGAGAGATGTCGGTAGACCGAGGAGGAGATGGATCCCGGAGCAGGTCTACGGCCTAATCCTTGAAGTAGTGATGGTGATGATGGTGGTGATGATGGCGATGATGATGGCGACGACGATGATGATGATGATGAATGTTATGTAAGCAGCTTGTTGTGTATCTCGGTTCTAGTATTGGATAATATATTTAAATCTGTGCGTGCGTTATATAAATTTAATTTTCTTGTAATTCAATCCTTCAATTGTTAAGGATTCAGAAATTCGTTTGTCACCATTGCTAATTGGAGAACGCAGATATTATTTATTTCAAAATACGTAAGTGTCTGGATTTCAAACAATATGGTCATTAAGGGTTTCAGAGTAGCAGACGCGAGGAAATTAATATCAAAATGGTAAGGATAAGTATTCGTACGTAGAAACTTTTCAGATTTATTGTAAAACAGAAATGTGCGTTACGAAACTCTACCTAGGCAGTTGTAATTGTTTTTCATGCAATTCTGTGTTATCAGTATTAATCTAATTTAAACGAACATTAAGGGGTACACGTTAACGCTAGCAACACAGTATTTAGAATATACGTCAAGAAATAGACACATGAGAATCAATGTCGCACGAGACTTAACACATTCTTGGTTTAAACCTTGAGGTTGATGACGATGAAGATGATGAAAATATAATGAAAGTTTAAATCTACATACTGAAACTGCATATTTTGTTGAAATGTTTATAAATAGTTTCTTGCGACAGCTTCGGAGTTTAGTAATTCATTGGATTGCCTGGAAGAAGCCACAGGACGTTGAAATGCCGAACAAGAAGTCAGCTTGGTTTGTCAGAGCTGTTAATGATTTCACCTTAAACTTGACCGCCCATATTTCACGCGCTACTTAACACTGTCACGCCTCACTAGACACGCCTGATTGGCTGCACTCAACCAATGATTTTATTATTTTAATCATTGCACGTATAACAGTATTAAAGTGCTTACAATAAACAATAAATTGAGGAATTTAATTTCATTTTCAAACTAATTTTGCAAAAACGCATTCTTTTATTAACTTTAATTCTTTGTATATATTGTCTACTTTATTCACTTTCGCGCAGTGATTTAAAACAACACAAGTCCGGCTGGAAAACCCAGCTTCATTAGTAATGCCTTTATATGAGGAGGTACCACCAACACATAGTATTTTGCTGTGTATGTGGTCTCAGATATCTAACTAGTCTCAATTCCTGTCTATTATAGGCTTGATCCTTCATATTTTTATGCTTCTCACATTGTGTATTATCTAGGAGCTTCAGCATCTTCCGCTCTTTTCTTTTTCTCGTTCCAATGGTCCCTAATATTTCGTTTTCTTGACTGTGTGTCCATTGTAGTTTGTCTTTTCCCTCTTTGTAGCCCTTATAAATGTTCTAAATCGATGACCTTTTTAGTACAGCTGCATTGTTCCATTCATCCTTTCGCCGTGAACACCACTTCCTAATGCCTGAAACCTTCATCCATCTCTTTTCTTCATCATCAATATCTCTCATTGACAATCTACATAATTTAAACAATCCTCATACCGTCTCTTCCCCAGATTAAAGTTCATTCTGCTTTACAAAATTCCTCTCCGTTAATAAACGTTGATATTCTAATTCCAAGCTTGTGTTCACTGACGAACTCATAAGCAACATGCTTCCTAAGTACATGAATATCTTACTCATTGACGATTCTACTCCCATATTTTCTTTAACGTATGATAAATTTCATGTCTCAACATTTTTATGTTTCCCACTCTTAGTTTGTGCCATACGTTAATGGACAGGCTAATGAGTACATGAGTACAGTAAGAACTGAAAAGGTAGACTGCAAAAATAGAATACTGATAAAACAATTTACTATAAATCAAAAAGCACCTAGGAAAATAATAGGTGTAACAAATTGCTTTGACGTAGGGGGATAGATGTGTTTATTCTTTATACACATTCCTTTGTTGGTTTTAGAATGTAAAACGTGTTCCAAATCACTGACAAATCAATCCCAGCTCTCACAATATGCTTTTTGAACAGCTCTTCTTGCTATATTCTTTGTTAACCTGTAGGCTACTCTTCATATCTTTCTTCGCACTTGGTGTTCTTTGTCATTGATCTAGTTCTGTTTCTACAAATACGTAGCAATACCCTGCTGAGAAAGACGTGATAACATACATCAATGATTTTCTTGTTATCAGAATTAAAATTTCTATTCTCTGTAAGTTATTTCTCATGTTTTATGTTTTAAATTTTGGTAGGTGAATTGCAGACCTATTTAACAGTTAAACATCGTATAGGTTTCTGAAAAGGGCAAGGTGGTCCCCAGTATTTTACTTGTATATTTAGTCATACATAGTAGTCGTGTCCTTTTCCGGTTTAGATCATTGGACCTGTTCCGCTTCACAGGATCCCACATTACACGTTCCTCCATGTTTATATCGACGCATGCGGTTCTCATCCATTCTGGACAGGTGTTCTTCCCAGTTTCCCTTATATCTCTGCACTTACTCTTCTAGTGGCTCCAAATTTACATCAATCCGTATGCTTGTATTTCTTAACCTAAACGATTTTGTATATTTTCCGATTCTTTTGAGGAATTTCGTCTCCGATGTTCAGAACGTTTATTCCGTTATTCTTGTAGATGTTCATATTTCTCCCCCCCCCCCCCGTACAACACTACACGGAGAGCATTAATAAAGCGGACTTTATTCAAGCATTGAACAAGTGGACTTGTGAGTCTAACTTCGCTTTGTTTCTAGACGTCTTTGCAAGTAGTCTACATGTCTTGATACTAATTAATTTTGGTAACGTGATCTCTATTGTGTTCATACGCGATATCACAGTCAAGATACTGAAAATAAGAAACCTACACCATGTAATTATTCGTAGAACTATTTTTGTTTTAACTACCTCTTTTCCCCAGTGAGCCATTGCGTTAGTTTCCCTGGTTTATTTGTTTGGTTCTTCCTCCGTTCTCTGTTACAACTTTGTCTAAATAGAAAATCTGCTTTTGGAGGTCGTCGTTAGTTGGTGTATTCAGCGGTATCACTAAATAGCAATATGTTTAAGACGATAACTATAAGAAGATAACCACTCAAGATAGAGCTCTGGAAACCTTTTTTATTAAAATTTTCAGGCCAAAAAGCATATGAAACCATGAAACTTACCGTTCAATTTAAGTTAGTAGAAATTAAGTAGGACTTAATTGTAGCCTTGTAGCAGAAATCAATGCGAACGTTTTTGCAAGTTATAAATCGAAAACAAAGTGTTTTTATATGAAATTTCTTTTTTATTTTAAACCGTACATTCCTGAAGTATGTGTCCATTCCTCATGAGATGCTGTGTATAGTTTTTAATTTCTTTACTTTCTTTCTTTTTAGTTTTGGATATCACATAAATATTTATATTAAAAAATAAAACAATAAAGTAGTTTTAGTGATTTTCACTCGTCATAAATATTTAGCTTAACACTCCTGATATTCTGTATTCCTAATGCAATAAAAAATTTATCCGTTCTTCCGATTGCTCGTTTCTTCCGAGTCCTTTTACGATTTCCCAAGTCATTACCATGAAAATCATGGATTCCCAGGTCATTGGCAAAGTTCCTAGTCATAATTTGTTGTTTTTTTTTAAGTGGACGCGTTACTAGCCAAGTCGTAAAACACCCAACCTGTAGGGCCAGCGAATCTTCTCTAATCTTTATCATACCTTAGTCGAGGGAATCCAGTTTCAGGGCGCCAGAGACTCGTCCTCACACTTCTCCTTCTGAGAAGGCCGAGATGGATCTGCATGTGTTGTTCTGATCCTTCTCGCTTCTTAGTATTTACAGTACCCACCTATTGGTCTCAGTGAGCAGTCTAAGAACTCAAGCCACCCTGTTACGTCGAAGAGGTACATAAAGGATAAAAAAGGATGGATAGGAAATAAGTACTTGAAAGGACCCTTGTATACCATAAAAGACACTGTGGGACATTCTTTATCGGGCTGCTCAGTTGAGATTGTCCAGCAGGGAAGCTCCTGCCAGTAGCTACATTACACTACACAACATAGCACGCAAACCTTCTCGCCCGCATCCACAGTGTGCTACGAGGTTTGCGCATCGGTAAGTAGCAATTTATTTCAAAAGTTGATACTAATAGTAGTCGATACACTTCGACATTTTCGTAATACACAATATCAAACGACCGCCAATAAGCGCATTCGTGTATTTAAAATTCTGTTATCTATAGTGGTAATCTGGATTACAATTCTACAATGGCTTAATATTAATGGTTTTTATCTTTACCATACGTAAGTGTGCTGCTAGTTCCAATCATATTAGATCAATTTGTTGTCGGCCATAATGTTTCAACCATATACGCCTACTGATCACGTACTGCAGAAAATTACGGTGAACTAGGTTCCTATTAGTATTCTGCGTAAGGAGCTCTAAGCGCCTTTTCTAACAGTGTTCAATGAAGAGACAGTCCTTTAAATACTTGTTGAATATACGGGACAGGATTTTGAATTAAAGTAATTTCACACCATAATGAAATATGAGGAAGATCTGATTCTCGTCTCTTATCGTAGTATACAGGACGTAGCGTTGATATCCAGAAAGAGAAAACTGGTATTTCCTATATCAGTTACTAACAAGGAGTAGGAATTGGCTAAAAGTTCAGCCAATTTGGTTGTTGTTGTGCTAACAGTTGTGGTGACGATACTGACGATTGTGGTAGTAATTGTACGATTTTGATGATGGTCTCTTATTGGTGGTTATTATAGAAGAAGCAGACGTGGTGGTCGGATATAGTAACTGATACTCCCTGCTATAGTATATGGTGATTTGACCGTTACGTTTTCCTTATTTTTACTTATTTTACTGCATGGCGAGTACTGTTAATGATTCTGAAGATTAAAGAGCAAATAATTTTGTACTTTTTCTAACGACAGAAACAATAATAAAAAAATGTTATTATTATTACTCTTATTGTTATTATTATTACTTTTTTTTTTTTTTTTTTTTAAGAGGGGGAATGCTTTATGCACTGTAAGAGGAAACCGTCTGTCCGCTGGTGTGTGGGATTCTCATATACTAAAAAACCCACCTCTAATTCAGGCATCATATCCATTCTCGAATCAGCGTATTACTTCATGATGGAACCTATTGCGCCCTTATTGTCCTTCTAGTTGTCCCTTATCTTCTAACCTAATCCCCGTTGGATGCAACTTGTGCCTGTCATTTCTTTCCTAGTAGTACCCAATGAATAAAACAACAACAACACCAACAATAATAATAATAATAACAAGAATAATAGCATAACAATTATAACAATAAAAGCGAGTACTAAGTATGGGAAACGAAAGTGCTAGATCAAATGATATTAATGAAATAGTAAACAATTTTGCTTACTCACAATACAGTAAGATCATGAACGTTTCAAGTGAAAGAAAAGAAAAGAAAAATTACTTGAAATTTATGCTACTAATTTTTTAATATAATAGTGACGTTGAGATACAGTTATTATGTCTTTTAAATGCTAGAAATATTCAAATTACGTTTTTTGTAGTACTTTGTACTAAGTAATGTTTTGAAATAGAAAAAATCCTATTTAAAAAAAATAAAATGTCGTTATATCAAAATGTTTTCCTTTAATTCCAGTGTCAATATAAGTTCTATAATAAAATTATTGAAAATTGTAAACGTGTAAGCAGATGACAGAGAGTTTTAAAAGTGAAATAGATGTTTGGTTTCTTTAAAAATGTTAAATAAAATGCATGATATAAAATTTAATATAAACATTCGCTGTCTTTATGAAGTTAAATTTAATAAAATTTGTTTGTTTTACAAAACGCATGTAAGTTCAATAAATGACAAAATTATAAATGGTTACAAGTGACACGTATGGTTACCAGTATTCATTTACGTTGATCAGAGCCATAAAAGATACTAAATATCAAATTAAACTATTCATTGAAACAAGGGTTATATTTTAATAATATACAAGAAATTTTAGACATCATAGAAGAAATAACAATTATTCTGTTTAAATTGTATAATTTTAGTAGTTGCTACAGCTATAAGTAGGGGTTAGTATTCAAGAGGGAACAAACGCATGAATTTAGTAAGGGTAGGGGCGGGGCAGCGAAGAATGCTTTTCCAGAAAAAGAGTTACTTCTGGGCAGAGTTAGAAGATGATATATATGACAAATGGTCTGTTATATTGAACGGACCTTGCTGAGTAATAAGAGTATGATCATTGAGACTATATTGCTTTTATTATATCCTTTGTTTTAAAAATGTTAATGTGTGAATATGAATCAACGGCAAAGGACAAGAATGGACAATAAAAAGCCCGTGAAACTGTGATTTTGGAAAAGATTCACCAAATCAAGTTGGTAAGAGATGAAGAGAAATGAGGAATATTTCAGTTGGTTTCAGGGGTAAAGGGCTTTAATTACCTTCTCCATAGGGGTTAGAAGAGTACCGGCTTGGTGGAATATATTGCATGAGATATTTCTGCAAAACATTATTGATGCCAAGATGTTTGGAAAAATGTTTGGGGGTAGACAGGCTTGTTGAAGTTGAAGCGTGTTACATTGTAGTGAGATGGATTATGACTGCAGGGGACAGGAATATGTGGTCAAATCTTTGCGTTTAGGAATAAATAATTTAATACCTAAATTGGTTTTTACGGTTTACCTAATCGGCGAATGTTTATGTTAACAATAGATTCTTGAATTCTGCTCGTAACATAAATATAGCCTTCATTATAAGGGTGAAACAAATTTTTAATACACCTAATGCAAATTAGATTTAAGGTAGGCTTTCATTCATGAAATTTTTTACAAATTATAAATGTAATATTATTAAAATTATCAAACGTATTAAAGGCATACAGAATCGTTGGTATGCGTGTCATTATTTTCTAAAATCTCTGAAAATACAACAATTGGCTGGTAAAAAATTGCCTTAAACAGTTAGAATATCTGTGATTTTTTCGGCCTTATCAAAAGTAGTGCCTAAAAAAGTTCATGAAACGACAAAGTAACTCCAACGGCATAATAATTCCAACACGATGAAAATTAAACAGCAGAAAATGTTTTATTAATTCTCACGATAATAACACGTCTTGGTTCTTTCCGTATACAACACATTTCCTTGAATATACTGCAGTCTGCAGATACCGACTTGATTCAGGAAATCTCGATCCTCTTTTTGACTTGTGTCATAGCCACTATAATCTGCTTAAGATGATCCAAGATAAAGGTAAAAGTGCAAAGGACGCTGAATCGGAATAAGTGTAAAAATGTATCGAGATGCAGGCCGACAGAAGATTAGAAATTTACGAGAAAAAAGAAAGTGAAAAGAAAACAATTAGTTCATTTGCAATAAACTGTTTGCAACAATTTAAATCTGCAGCGGATACACGTGTCTGTCGTGTGAAAGTCAAGGTCAGTTCCCATTGTGTGTTTCCATAATTTTCTCACTCGTTATCTTCTACATGTTGTTTGTTTGGAATCTACAGAAGTAGTTCACAATTATTGGCAAATTATTAAACCGGCTATTATTTTCACGTGGTCACCCGATTTTTCCGTCGCACATGTATGTTAACTTACTATTAGTGTCGGAAAGATCGTTTTCTAACTTGAGAGATTTTTGGCAGCTTTTTTTACTTTTATATTCTATTTTGAAGACATATGTGCTGTATATTTTGCCAATTATTATTTACTCGTGAAACGTGGGAAACGATGGTTTTGTTTACTGCAACCCACGATTATTATATGTTAGTAACTTTAATTTCGTATTAATCATGTTCGTTAACTTAATATTTGAGTAATGCCATTAATAATAAATGAGATATGTACATACAGAAACAAAACAGAGGATCTGATATCTTCAGTTCTGTCTGCGGTTAAGTACCCTGTCCTTACTTTGCAGGTGGACAATATCTAATTTATTTCGTTCTTGTTTTTTGTTTTTTTTTTTCCAACAGTTCCAATTAATTTAACCTACCTCTGTCATTTACCATTTTTTCTAGTTCTATTTCAGCTTTCCTTCTCCGTTGAAACAACACTTAACTCTGAAAAAATTTATGCATGTTCGTCTCTAAGTGTCATGTTAACCTGGACATCCTGTCAGCTGTTTTCTCATTCCTCCTCAGGCGTTTCTACGTGTTTCCATCTAAAAAACGACAATTAAGTTTTATTACCCTTCAAAAACATCATTTGTTCTCTTTGGTGAAACTAATTTAAGTTAACCTAAATTCTTAAAGATATATTCATTCATAAGCAAGCAAATTTTTCACAAAGGAAAGTAAAATAATACTCTTATATCATTTTATGTGGCTAAAATAACAATTAATTATCGTTTTAAACATCCTAATTTATTGACAATAAAATATTTATATAATATTGCTTTAACTTAATGCTCTTATCATCATATGATATAACATACTACTGGCTTTTATAGCCTGTAAAATATTTATAACCTTGGTTGTGCTTTACAGCGCGAGAATAACATAGACATATTTCCACAATAAATTTTTGACCGTAGCATCATAGTCATTTATCGGTACCCAGAGTGTACTAAACTAGATGTTTTGTTGCGAGCGCAAATCGATCCATATGTAGGTGCACTATAAGTATTCAAATTGCATGCTGAATTTAAAATACCGTTTACAGGGACATGTTCCCAAGAAATTTCAGTTACATTCAGTCATTTTACATTCAATTACATACACTCATAAATTATTTTTGGCACACATTTTTATACCCCATTGGTGCTCCCTACTTGGTTTGTAACAACTCTAAGTGAAAATTTAACTCTTTAGTTTACTGAAACTTATTTCCGATACTCATATACACATATAGGCTACCGATTCCCGATGAAGATACCAATAATTCTGTGCTTTGCATGTATGCATACCAGCGACATGTTTTTGCATGTAGCCATGAAAGGTATAAATTCATTAAAACTTTAGCAACATTTTAATGAAAGTTAAAATAAAACTAATAATAGTATAATAATAATAATTATTATTATTATTATTATTATTATTATTATTATTATTATTATTATAGTTTTGTGTTGTTTTTATCACCTCTGTTATCGGCCATACTGTGTAGAAGATACTAGATGACTGTTTAAATTGAAATAATCTACTGCCATTTTATGGATTTTATATTAAGCGTAAGGTAACAGAAAACAGCCTGAATCGTTCTTTCTTCTGACAGAGAAAATCTTTCTAAAATCGTAGGTATTTAATCTTGCCACAATGTAACGCAGAGTTTAGACAAGTCAACAAATCAAACTGTCAGAAAAGTTAATTAAAGGTTGCAGTGGAAACAGTCCGACAAGAAAAAGAACATGATCACAACTAAGTCACCTGCCAGCACAACAGAAATTACTTTTTGCTCCAAATGGACAATAACGGGAGTGGATTTTGACTTTTTCGTCAAACATGATTTAAGCCATAATGGCAAAATATTAACTTTTTAATTACATTATAATTGCCATTTTTATGTCGATGCTGAATTTGACTGTTGATGTTGTGTTGATGTTATTATTTTAAGTACTTTAGCCTATATTAATATTATACGAAAGAAGACTTTGAAGAAATTCAATTAAAAAATGTTTATTTATGAGTAAATATCTGTAATAAAATTTTGTTAAACGATGCATCAGAAACAAAAAGTAATTCTTTTTGTTTGTGTTCTTTAGTGAGAATAAAAGTAAAAAGGTGTTTTTTACTCACAGAAAATCAAAAATGTTATTAACGTATTTGCATTTGCCTAACAAATAATAGAATCATGAAATGTTTTTAAATTATTAAAGGTTAACAAATAATAGAATCATGAAATGTTTTTAAATTATTAAAGGTACCAAAACTTCAAGAGACTTAATTTTTATGACACAACATAATTTACGCTTTAATATTTGAGGTTATAAAAACGGGCCTGGTAAGTCAGATTTACATACTTCAGAGGAGTTAAAGGATATTTAAAACTAGGCCACTTAAAGAATAAATGTTTCTAAACGGCAAAGGATATTTAGAAAGAATGTCATATTCAATACTGGAGAAAGAAAGAGGTAAGTATGGGAAGTATAAACCTAAAGGACAAATGTCCTTGGGCAGATTCAAGAGGAGAAAACGTCAAGTATTTTAAAGGCGGGACAAACACCTTGTTTGCCTATGCCACGACGTGAAAAGAACACGTGTCAAACACAAGAACTATCCGACGGGAATTACGACCATTTGACCTTGGATTTTGACGGAAATGTTTGCACGTAGCGACATGAAGCGGAGTCGATCTCGTAAAGAGATAACTGGTCAAATCGTCCTTCTATTTGAGGAGTGGGACGCACAATGCGCTACAGTTAACAGAGAACATCCTAGAACACATAAATACGTCCTAGAGCATGAATCTTATTACGTAATTGCTTCTGTAACTGAGACCTAGTTATATTAGCACACAATATATAGTTTACACACTACGACTCACATAATTATGTAAACCTTAAAGCAAAGACGTAGTGAACTGCTGATACGTTTTATATTGGATTGTTCTGCCTTGTGATTCGTTGAATGTAAAATGAGTGAAAGGTAATAATTCTTATCGCTTGCGATTTACTAAAATTAATGATGTTGCAGTTCTGTCATTGTTACTGCCATACTGCTTAATGGAGTATTGTAATCGTCAAAAATTGTATCTAAATTTGTAATAATGTATACAAGTTAAATTTGAATCGTTTAACTAATGAAAAACAATTTAAGAGATTAATAATAAAAGATTTAAGTAACGTAAGGTAAACTAACTCGTTTTAAGAATCTTGTAATTTCTGTTTCTTGTAATTTGATCTTGTAATTTTGAGAAGTGTGAATTGTACATACATTATTACATATGGCAACACTGTAAAGATTGGTTAAATATTAATGGGAATAATTTAGTGTTAGTTTATGCGTAACTTTGAAGTAGGCCTACACTAAATATTTATAAAGTTGTGGTAAGCGAAAACATTACCTGCGCTTAGCAATTAACTAATGCATTTGGCTTAAATTAACTACTGACCCTCTCCATAATTATACCATACTACATATAGCTTTCAAATAATTCATCTTTGTGTTGTCGTTGGCGTTTGTCATAGTCCAATTATTTATAATGTATTTGCTGTCCAGAACAACTATTGCACCAGAATAGTAATAATTTGTTTGATTCGGTTATAGACTTTATGTCCTCGATACAACTTGTAACTTGATTAGATATAAACTGAAACATTATTCGTACATATGACACAGTGTATTATTAAGAATGTCTGTTGCTACTAAAAAACATAAGTTTGTCACGATTGGTGTGATTAAACGCGTCTTTGTTTGACACCTGAATTCCATTATTGGACAGCATTTGCTACGGCTATGTGATGTTAACAACGGCTATCACTGGTTAATATATCACTGGGTGTTGTACCAGCGTCTTGTGTAACCATTTTGTGGTTACTTGTCACGTTCTACCAGATGAGCTTGGTTAACCAGCACTAATTACCACGTTTAGCCTACTCCTACCGACAAATTGTGTTCATTGCTAACATACCGTAGGCAATAACATAACTGTATCTTGAACTTAAACGGACGGAAACTTAATTATAAAAGCAGTTGTGTCCACTGAAAAGAAGATTAATAAGAATTTTGTAAGTATTACAGAACATTATCCACACCGTTGCAACGTTTCTATGTTTCTAGTTATTATTATAACATCAGTAATATCCTACGTCCCTCAGAGAAACATTTCAACTAAAGTTTTTACATAGGGCAAACTTCGATTTCATTCAATTGAGGCGACAGGTAAAAACTAATCTCTTTGCTTATTCAAAATTGATCGTAAAAACATTGATAAGTAACAGAAACAAAAACATGTTTCTGCCTGTCTGTCTGTGTCTTTCGCTCTCTCCCTCATCCTCCTCTGTCTCTCTTTTTTTCCACTTTCACTCTAACCTTCACTGCACCAGGGAAGTTTCGTCCACACACAGAGTTCCATATGCGCAGTCACTAAGTCAAACATAAAATGTGAAGAGAAGAAAATGAACGACTTATTTTCTGATAATTGTTTTAATTAGAAAAAGGTGTTCATTAGTGAAAGGCAAGGGTATTTGTCCGTAAGCACCTAATTTAATCAAAATGTATATTAACGCACGCTTAAGTAGGTGGACAAGTCACTATCCTCAAATGAGAATTTTTAATAAGTGACAACTATCTCTACACGCTTGCTCGCGGACGATCAACTTGTGATAGCATTGGGCGAACAAGTCTCCAGTTACATGATTTTAAACCTCTACAAAAAACACAAACCATGGGGCTTCAACGTAATTTTTTTTAAAATCAAACACCTGGTTATTGGAATAGATTGATGACTTATTGCCGTTAGTAACCAATACGACAGTAGATTCAGCACATTATATAAAATACTCATTTCTTTTTTTAGACATTTTGGGTGATACTGTCAAAGGAAGGGAGAAGTAATGAAGATAAAACAATGGGTGACTGTAAAATAAAACAAGGAAGAGAAGTGGTAGAACAGCTGAAGTTTTTTACAGTGGGTAAATAACCCACAAAATCAAAAACAGGATTTACTATGCTATAGTAGAAAGTATCAATGGCTCTAACCGTTAAAAGATAAATCAGATAAACTTCCGAAGGCTCCATGCAATCGAAGTTGGAATTGTGGGGCCTCACCAGAGAAGATCTTGTGGGTGTCCAGGCTCCAGTTCATTGGATGGGGGAGATATGGATATCAGGAGGCAACTTCATGTTGACAATATATTGCAACTTACCGTCTGCGGCTTTTTGAAACAGCGTCTTCACTATAATGTTTACATGTTTCGGGACACTTGTCCCATCCTCAGAACATTAAAACGTTCGTGTATCATTTAACGTTGATACAGTTGTCAAATAATTAAAATATTAAAATACACGAACGTTTTAATGTTCAGAGGATGGGACAAGTGTCCCGAAACATGTAATCATTATAGTGAAGACGTTGTTTCAAAAAGCCGCAGACGGTAAGTTGCAATATATTTGATTGATAGATTGGGTTTCACCTAAACAACGGAAACGAAATAGAACAGGAGATCATGGAAAAGGATGAGATTGGGAAAAATGATTTGCAACGCGGCACACCAGAAACACGGAAGCCTCTGGTGTGCAGAATGCAAGAGACAACAGTACCTGTAGAAGATTTTCAATCGATAGACGGATGACTTTAATAATTACCTACATGTTAATGTCTAAAATTCACATCGATACGAATTGAAGCAGAAGGCAATTTTCTACTTATCATTTTGGATCTGGAAGTATTAGCGAAGCTAAATTTTTCAACGATTTTATCCTTTCTAACATAAGGATGATAAACATAAAATGGTCTTACTAAGGAAACCTTAAACTGGAACAAAGCGAAGAACCTTTCACTAAATTTGAAAGACACTTTAACATTACAAAACATTAGTTCACAGTTAAACGTAATTATGTTTCAACAGGTATGTGGATTACGTGGAAATACGTGTTTCTACAATTAAAACGTGGCAAAACTCAGATCTGTCTAAACAATATAACAGAAAGAATTAGGGTGGTGTTGTGTTGTTTAAAATGTGTTGTAATGTCGGGCGTTACATCCGCGCACTTTTGTTACTTACTCTGTTGACTGGATCCTCTGCAGTGATGTAGTCCTGTAACACAACTTAAAACTATGCTTTTTGTGGGCGCCACTTGGAAACGTTTGTTCCAAGAAAAATTAAATGTGATTGATAAAATTTTTTTTTTAAATCTACGAAAAAATTTAAACAAGTCAGTTTAACTTTGAAAAATCAGTTAAGTTTAATAGTTCTTTAAAAACAACAAACAAATCGTCTGAAGGACTATCATTCATAAAAATTATAAAATTGCAGAGAAAAAATTTTACAAGTTATTATTATTGACAATTTTTTATATGTCCAATCAAGTATCGGCTAGTATAATTCAGATTCTGACTCAGTTGACAAGCATGAGTTTAATATATGAAAAAACTTTAATCTCAGGACGTGACTCCTTTGAACTACCAAGACATATCAATTAGATGCCTTACAAGAAAAAAAACTAAGTGATTTGAAGGTGTATGTGTGGCGTGTAAAGTACAACTGTGTGATAATTGTAACCAGGTAACAATGATTTTAATTTTGGTAAACTCACGTTCCAATGGTCGTTTATTCTCTCACTGGACACTTCCTTCGGGTAGTTTCTCGATCTCGCCTCTTCGGGTGTACACTGAAGCTATTTAAAGTCAATTTTTTCGATCGTTACTTTTTCCGCACTTTTTGTCAAAACGTTTGGCAGTAAAATCTCGTTCAAACGCCGCCACTACGAATCATCTGTTTAGCGTTGATTCAGAAATCTGCCACCGCAGCGCTGATCCCCATGCAGTTTTGAGGAAGGCTAGTGTATTGTTTGTTTCGTTCGGGGGAATTATTTGTCACGTTAGTCAGTCAATGCGAACACAGCAGAATTCGTTCTCTATTAAATGTTGGGACCCTCCTGGGCCGTCGACGTTCTGGCTGCGTGCTTTCTATTAAAATTTGCCGTATCGCTGCTCTATTTCAGCGATATTTTTTGGCGTATACTCTCGTTGAGGTTAAGTCAGTCGGGTATGTCTATGTATGGGAAAAGCCTTCCTGCCGTGTCTTGTCGATTTCTAGCCTCTCGGTTTCGCCTTAGCTGCGTTGATCAGTGTTGTGTGAGATGCATCAGTTCTGGCGTTCAGTTTTCAAGTGTTTTTCGTTCGAATTTTGTCTCGCTTTTATACTAAATCGGGCTGACTGTTTTCGTCGACTTCCGGTATATTTGTGTAAAATTCTTTCTAGATTGTTCGAGAATAAACGAAATGGAATGTCATAGAACAATTTTCACTTCCGTAGAAGCTTTTAGAACGAATTTCTTATTCTTCATACAATGGATATTTCAAAATTTACACTGGTATTTATCAAACAGTTTCACATTAGTACTTACAATTTGTATGCCATTAATGTATTTAAATTCCTTGTTTTTTACTGAATCTAGCGATACTAAATATGATTGGTATCTAATTAACTTAAGTCTAACAAACATTACAATTTACAACCCTCACCTTGAGTTGTAGTCATTAAAAACTCAATATTTATAATAAAAATTGTTGTGGAGTTATAAAGTTCCCTTCACAAGCTGGACATCTACTACTACTACTCTCCTACAACAAAATAAACAAATTTTAACATCAATAAAACACAAATAAATACGATTTTATATGGCCTCTGCTCATGGCCTAGGTTCTTGTCAGTTTTCTAATACAATGATTAGTCTTTTTCCTTAATATATGTGTTATTTCACCACTATACACACAGAGTTTATTATTTTGTCTATCTTTTGTGATACCTGGTTACTTTGTACATATTTTATATTTATCACAAGATGACATAGCATCATTGATTGTCTTGAGATGTCATTTTTTTATGGTGTGACAAATCTCACTCTAAATAGTTAAATTCTTTTAGAATTGATTTTACTTTCAACTGAGTTTATTTCTTATTAAGGTATTCTGATGTATTGTACCTTTCTATCTTATTTTTGTTAGTATTCTGTAAGTATTTTGCCAGATATAATTATTTTTGTACTGAATAGTTGGCTTCAGCCATACATGGTATAAGTAAATATTTTGCTGACTTGACTATTACAATGTTAAAGTTGGTCAGGTATATTAGTATAGTTGCTTTGTATCATATTACAGCTTTCCAATACAGTTTGGTTGCATTTTGACAACATTAAATTCATAAATTATACAATATTAGATGCCTATTACATGTTTTTAGTTAACACTGTTTTTGGCTATTTTGGCTGCTTTTTATTCATTTGACAGCTTCCTTTATTTAAGATAAATTGTTCACTATTGTCTGCTTGACAATTACATATAGTTTTTATTTGAATCTGATAATAATTAATTTTTTCATGAAATCTTGGTGTATGGTCTCAAATCCAACACATTAATATTTTTTTTTTGTCATTGCAAATATACAATTTTTATTTTAACTTAAACTCTTTCTAATAATGTATTTAAGTCATTTAATACATTTATTTTATTTACATCACATAATATAATGATGGATCATGTCCATTTATTCACAAAAAATAGTTTTTAATACTATATTCATAGTTATAAAACTTAATAATTATTGACTTTATTCTGGTGGATTCTGACATTATTTCTCTATCTTATAGTGTCTTATGGTTTTTTCACTCTTATTCACTTTAATAATATATATGGGGTTTTGTCTTAGTCATAGTTCGGTCGTTTTTTCAAGTTGATAGAAATAATTATTATACAAAATTACACAATTTTTTGGGACTACTTGGGTTCGATACTGTTCACTTCACTTTCCTCCTATGCTAACTTACTATATAAATGATTTCTTTTTATGGAACGTTCTGTGACGCTACAACAATTACAAACATTCTTTTCAAAATCTTCCATATAACTTTTTATATGAAAAAGAATATTTACTTTTATTATTTAAATGAAAAAATAAATCTTATATCTAGTAAAATTGCTACAGTACGTACAAAACGAGTGTTATAAATATTCCAACTAAAAACAAATTTTTATAGAACTATAGTGTATAGCACTAGCTCTTTAAGAATTGTATACTTTTATACACTGAGTCTACCTCGCCCGGCGTTTGTTTACATTTGTCTATTTACAGTTGTCTAGCAGAACATTATGCGCTTTCTGTAACATTAATAACAACAGATTACAAAGACTGAACTCTGGTGAAGAACAGACCAGAAATCGAATTAAAAAAAGTTTAAAGAAGAAAATAAGCTTGGCTTGGTGACTCTTTTAGAAAACAACCTGACAACATTGAATAGAAAAGACAAGGTTCTTGCAGTAGGGGCTACCACAGCCCACAAGGAGAAGAAAAGTCTCGAAGAGACAAAGAGACTGGCAAAGTCGTGGACGATAAATTAAACCAGCTCCCAAACCCGTGCTATATTGAGCCGGCGTATGGACATTCTCTGTTGCGCGATGGAATGCCAGGCTCATATATGTGGCCTATTACATTCAAATTTTCTCACGATTATCTTGTTTTTTTACAAGATAAAACAATTGTAATTGTAAATATTTTGTCAGTTAAAATATTGTCGAAAAATTGTAAGTTATGTGCAAATAATATATTTTTGTATAAAACAACGTATATTTTTTATTATTAATAATTATGTATATATATTTACTTGTTCGAAGAAAACTCGTCTCAAACTCTTTTCACAAGCATTATCTCTGTAACTCAACTTCGTTGATTAAAATATATAACTTATTAAAACCATGTTTAATATTTTTTTAATAAATTGTTTAAGTCAGGTGATCTATATATTTTACATTTTAAAGCTTTAAATAATATATGCCAAATCAATTAAAATTATTTGTCTGTTGGATATACTAGTGAAGGATACCAATCCGCCATTAGGCCTAGTCTGACGCAAGTTTGTACAGTCATCGGACACTTTGTTGTGTATATCAGTCACGTTCACTATTGCCGCGACGAAAGAACATTGACGTTATCGTATAGTTGTACCCCGAAGCAGGTTCTAAATTGTATCGACGTAGATAACTCTTCACGTTCGTTTGACTGTGTCGCCTACTTGCGTATTTATACTACACAACGGTATCTGTGTATTTATACTTATCCACACTAATTTGTTTCTTGCGGTATGTACAAAATATGGATTTCAAGTTGTTTCTGCTTTCTACTAGTTAGCGACAAACAACTAAAACTAAGAGAGAGTAGTGAAAGTGACCTAACTGGATTTCGTACTATTAGAACGCTGAGACATAAAACATAATTATAATAATTTTGTACCTAATACAGTTTTCTTCAACAGGCAACCAGCTTCCTTAATTAACCTAAATTAATGTCTACGTAGAGAGGCAATTGAGTAATTGAGATTGAAGAGACTTCTTCTTCTGTCCACGATTTTTAGCCTGGCGTGTTATCTTACCAGTCTGACCCGTCGTCTTATCTTAAGTTTTCTATTTCTCTTCTGTATCATATCTTCTATACCTCTCTATATCTTATCTCCTAAGATATCGGCGATACAGTTTTTCTTTATCATCTGCCATTACATAATGCCTTTTATGTTAATGATTTTACTCCTAATTTGTATATTTTTATTTACGTTATTTTGATGTAATCTTCAAAACGTTTAATGGTTGTAAGAAATTTAATCTCTGGTAATTTCATTTGGCAGAAAACTCCTTTACAGTAAGGAGGGAAACTGCCTTAATTTGTAATATTTAATATCCCCCGTGGTTTTTCCAAACAGGGTTAGTTACCCTGTTTTTATAGCTGTTAATTTTACTTAAAATAACATTGTCCTTCCTATATCTAGTAGGCTTACACGTCTCCTTTCACAATATAGAAAACCTGAAGCTCGTTACTTAGTCCATCATATGATTATACCAATGGACCGGATCGTATGATTTTTTTAGTACCGGATCTTCATCCACAAATACCGTGGTCTTAACTTCTTCTGTTGAGATGGTTAAGTTAGGAGCTACATAGCGCTGACGTAGTTTGTGAATAGTTAACTCTATTTTGACTTCATCATTGTCAATTATAACTTGGAAGCCGGCAAATTTCGAGTGTATTAAAAGTCTCAAGTTAACTCGTTTGTATCCCTAAAGCTACTCCTTTCTTCCAGCATCGTGGCAGATTATCTATAAACACATGTGATTTTAATACAACTTATGATATTATATATTTTTCGCAAAATGTGCTTTCTTCAGCCTAAACAAAGTTTACTGGCTTCATATGTACAAATGTAAATATTAAAAAAGTTAAAGATAAAAATATTTAACATTAAATATAAATTATATTATTTTATTACAAAATTATTTTATTAAAAACACGTCTATTGACAATATGTACTTCATATTATTTTTATGTAGTAAATACACAGACCAACTCCGATTAATCGGAAAAAGTGCAATCGTACTAATACTTCTGCTTAATCAGCAGTTTAACTTCCAGTAAGGCCATTCAATAACACAGCAAATCCACAGTACAGTTAGTGAAAATGGGGAAAGTCTAGAAGAAGGTAAATTCTGCAACCCAGTGTTCCTTAACATCCTGGTCCGTTTTACAAACTGAAAATTACACTTTCCGCAAACTTCTACCTTCAGCTAAACTCATATTTAGCTAAGAAAATTTTTCAGCCAATCACAGATCTGCTTATTGTTTTGATGAATGGTTCACCAAAACAGCGTCCTCGGGCTTCTACACTTCCTTTGCTACGCAGACAATTTACCTGAACCAAACGTCACCACCATTGCAGTATTTCCGACGTTGTTGCTGAGTTAGCCATTAACGAAAATCCGCAAGTTACTTCTGAAAACATGCAGTTCTAAATCTACTACTAAATCACTGAATAGTTCAAATAAATGCCGAACAAAACTCAACGAAACAAAATCTACTCAAGTCATACTTACTACCCAACACGACATCTGTCTACATGTAAAAAATTAATAGCACATATATACCAATGAAAACTAAAGTTAAATACCTAGTACTTCTTCTCAATCAGTGGCAGACAAAGCAGAAGCATATTCAAACCAAACGAAGGCAGTTAGACCTCAAGCATAGACAAATCTACTGGCGTAAATCTATACTACCAATAAATAAAAAACTGTTATTGTATAAACGCATACTAACGTCTGTATGGACGAACAGACTAGAACTATGGTGATGCGACAAATGTGTAAAATTAAAAGTCTAAAGATGCAAAGGTTTCAGGACAAAGGTCTGCATGGTTTAGTAGATGACCTACGAGGTTTAGTATGTTATCAATCGGAAGCTTCACATCGGCCTAAGAGAACGACTCATAAAAAGCGAATTTCATAGGATTGCAACAAAATACATCCACCAAATAATAGACCATGAAACTGAGGTAATAGCGCAGCTGTACAACAACGGTCCGGCGGTACAAAGACGAGAGAAAAGTCCGAAGAACATGGTCTCAAGACTTTTCACACCCCTGAAAACACTGTTGTAATCCCTGAAACGCCAGTGGATGTTTCCTTTACAAGTCTAAATCTTCCATCTAATTTACTTAATATTCTCCTTTGTCTTCAGCGGGAGTACTGATGAAGGTCTTCGTTGTCACGGACGAAACGTCTGGTGTTTTTTTAGCGTTAATTTGAGTTTTATTTTGACCGTTGTTTTTTCTACAACACCAACAACGAGTAACAAACATTTTTTAATGAATTTAGACCACGGCTAACAGGAAAGAATATCGGTATGGAGAACCATACATGACTTCCATATTCTAAGATTTATATTTAAAATCATTTTCAGCCAAACAACCAGGCTGTGTCTTACCTGCCTTTTTATTGCTGTATTAAATGAAAAATATTATATTACATTAAAATGAAAAAATTATAATTTTATTGCCTGGCAACAAAATTATTTTATTTTTAACAATTACCATTGTTTCAAAAAGTTTAAATAAATTTTCAAGTACTTTACTCTTGTTAAAACGTAAAAGGTTGCAGGTAAACTACCCCTTCCCCTTAACCGATCTTCACCAAAATCGAAAGTCATTGAGACCTCTACAATTCAGGGACGTATGCAAAAAATTATTTCATTCTGTTTGAATTTGCGGCTGTTATCGTTTGCCATAGAAAATACGCTTGATAAAAAAACGTTGCAGGTAAACTACCCCTTCCCCTTAACCGATATTCACCAAAAACAATAGGTCTTGAGTACTCTACAAATCAGGGCTGTATGCAAAACATTATTTGATTCTGTTTGAATTTGCGGCTGTTATCGTTTGCCATAGAAAATACCCTTGTTAAAAAAACGTTGCAGGTAAACTACCCCTTTCCCTCAACCGATCTTCACCAAAAACAATAGGTCTTGAGAAATCTACAATTCAGGGCTGTATGCGAAACATTATTTGATTCTGTTTGAATTTGCGGCTGTTATCGTTTGCCAAAAAAAAAAAATTTCCCTTGATAAAAAAAACCGTTGCAGGTAAACTACCCCTTCCCCTCAACCGATCTTCACCAAAAACAATAGGTCGCGAGTACTCTACAAATCAGGACTGTATGCAAAAAATTATTTGATTCTGTTTGAATTTGCGGCAGTTGTCGTTTGCCATAGAAAATACGCATGATAAAAAACGTTGCTGGTAAACTACCCCTTCCCCTCAACCGATCTTCACCAAAAACAATAGGTCTTGAGTACTCTACAAATCAGGGCTGTATGCAGAAAATTATTTGATTCTGTTTGAATTTGCGGCTGTTATCGTTTGCCATAGAAAATACCCTTGTTAAAAAAACGTTGTAGGTAAACTACCCCTTTCCCTTAACCGATCTTCACCAAAAACAAAAGGTCTTGAGAACTCTACAATTTAGGGCTGTATGCAAATAATCTTTTCATTCTGTTTGAATTTGCGGCTGTTATCGTTTGCCATAGGAAATACCCTTGTTAAAACATAAAACGTTACAGGTAAACTACCCCTTTCCCTTAACCGATCTTCACCAAAAACAATAGATCGCGAGTACTCTACAAATCAGGGCTGTATGCGAAACATTATTTGATTCTGTTTGAATTTGCGGCTGTTATCGTTTGCCAAACAAACAAAATTACCCTTGCTAAAAAAAAACCGTTGCAGGTAAACTACCCCTTTCCCTCAACCGATCTTCACCAAAAACAATAGGTCGCGAGAACTCTGCAAAACCGGGCTGTATGCAAAAAATTATTTGATTCTGTTTGAATTTGCGGCAGTTATCGTTTGCCATAGAAAAAAAATCTACAGACAGACAGACAGACAGACAGACAGACAGACACACAGACACACAGACACACAGACAGACACACAGACACTTTTCGGAAAACGACTTTTTTTCATGTTTTGAGTGTAGTAGAATCAGAATCTGCAATAATCTCGAACACGATTTTTTTTGCCATCACCATACTTCCATTCCTTAAGGAATATGGAAGTAAAATTAAACGAATCACGAATCAGATTCCGGCCGAGATTTGTTAGACAAATTTGTTAAGCCAATAATTTTTAATAATTCACGCCAGCACAACAAATAGTCACAATAACCTATATTATCTTTAACAGCTACCATCTGTAAATATGTTAGAGAGAGAGAGAGAGAGAGAGAGAGAGAGAGAGAGAGAGAGAGAGAGAGATATGATATCTGTGTAATCTTTTCGCTGTGAATATTTCATACAAACGTCACTACTTTGAATATTTTCTATTTAAAGCTTCGCTCAGTTACTGAACAAATCCCTTACCTCGTATGATATGCTGTTCATATACGCATTTTATAGACAGCCTGCAGATACAATAGATTATTATATGTGTAATATGGGAATTTTATTTCGCTCATTCTCTAGTGTCCCGGATGCATTGAATGTTTTCATGTAACATTCAAATATAGGCCTATTTCAGTGGGCTCAGACAGAACTTGGTTACAGTATGTAACTTGCGAATCACGACACGCTTCGCGACCACTGAGTACAGGATCCATACGTGACACTGCAGTAAACCGAAAGAACAATGGATACGGAAGTTACTTACATATCTCGGTATAATACTACAACAGCCATAATTACCTTTGCATTTGCACTAATTGAGAGCTTATCGCTTCCATTCAATTCCTTCCTTGTTTTTGTTTCCGTTGTGTGTTATCGCAGTAACTTGTTTCCGAACTCTCTCCTCTACAAGAAACACGTTTAGTCACACAATCTGTACTGTTAATGATATAATGTATTTATATTTCTAAAACATCTTTCCGCTCAATTTGCACAAACCTGACATAATAAGTTTTGCAAAAAAATTTTAATCAGATGGATTTTCAGTTTAGATTTTTTAATTTCTCTTAGTGTAGGGCTATGAACAAAATGTGTTATGTTCCGTGTGCGGTCGTATGTTTCAACATGTGTCTTTTGTTAACTAAAAAAATGAATCTTTAATCAAGAAGCCAGATACCGAAATACGGAGTGGAGTGTTAAACAAAGATATTAGCTAGAAAGTGTTAGTAGACCAGTGGGGTTGACGCCTGGCTAGTAATCTCCGTGTTTAATGCACGATAACTATAAAATCAAGGTACTTTTTCAGGAACTAGACAGACTCCACCCAAGGAAATTAGTGTATCGAGGATAACATTTTGGCGTATTACAGAGAAGCTGAAGCTGATGTCTGACCAAACTACCTTCCTTCTTGGATGAACGGCTCACATAGCAGAGCCTATCCTAATTAACACGTAAATTCTACGGTTGTACAAAAAAAAAACTGCTATTCTCAGCCTGAGATAAATATTCAGTCTGAAACCATGTAGCCATTAGACAAAAGTTTAAGCGGTAAGGTAATGTCTGTCTCATGAGCGGCAGAAAAAATTGATTTGAAAAAATTGATGCGTCCTTAGTAACTTTGGTGGCATGCTAACCTACCATATCCTACACACCGTAACGTACCGACAATGCATGGCAATCTTGGTTTTTTAAATTCTATCAAACATAATTCACCATAATTTTCTTAAATTATAAATTGTGAAGGATGTGTTATAGGCTTCGTTACAGATTATTAAATATCGCACGTATTGTGAGAAGACAAAATTAATGGCCTTTATAGGAGATGAACCGGTTCGGACTAAAATATGCATAGACAACACATGCATAGAACAAGTAAGACATTTCAACTATCTTGGACGTGACGTTACTTATGATCAAGATAGAGATATAGAAAATAAAGTGATGAATTCCAAAGAATGTGTGGAACGATTTGGAGAACGTTGAGAAATAAATGTAGAAAAGAACCCAAATAAACTTTTATAAAACAATGGCAATACCTGCACTACTGTATGGTTCTGAAACATGGGTCATAAAGAAAAAAGGTGAACAGGAACTACAAACAGCAGAAATTAAATTTCTAAGATCAGTTAACATGTCTAATAGACGAGATCTTATAAGAAATGAAGAAATAAGAAGTGATTTAGATATTTTTGCAGTTAATGAAAGGATTAAAGAATATGGATTCAACACACCAGTAGAATGGAAGAAAGAAGAATATCGAAGATGGCGAAATATTACAACCCTAGAGGCACAACAAAAGTTGGTAGACCTAAGAAAAGGTGGACTGTGGAATAGGAACAGGCCGCTAAAACTAAAATCTTAAGAAGATGATGATGACATTGTGAGACATGTTGTGAGGTTACGTGTAGGTTGGTATTACGTATGGCTTGGTAGTACAATACAAGAGTCGTAAACAGCGGTAAGCTCCAGTTTACATAGGTAAACAGGAGTCAACAGGAAACAGAAAACAATAAGAGAAAATAACAATACATACGAACGAAGCCGTAACAATAATGGAACAAGCCCACGAAAATTCGATTTACTTTTTTTGCGTTTAATATTAAATAGATAGCTGGTTTTACTAAGAGACTATTTTAGTAAAACTGTATAATCAACTGGGAGAAAAAATGGCCTCCCTTGTATTATAACACAACTATCTGAAAGATAACTGATATTTCTGATGAATTACTGTTCTCAGTAACCACGAATTCTGCTCGTAAAAATTGATTCCTTATAGGCATAATTACATAATAATAGATATAGGTCTGAATTATTTTTATACTTGTGAACAATATACGTACTTTGGACAACATTCAAACTCTCATAAGGGACACTGTTAACAAACGGTTTTGGTATACATCTTTCTGATGAACTGACTGCTGCATGTGCATTGCAAATAAGAGACAAATTTTCGCCTTGAAGCCCGCAGTTTTCTGTAAGAAACTTTACAGCCGACCTTCTCTACTAGTCTCTTAAAACTGACTCATTTTCGTTCAGATTTATTCAATACTGCATTCAGACTAAAGCACGTTCTAAGCCAATGGAAAGTAGCTGAGGTGATCGTGATCCTGAAACGTGACAAGGCACCAAGTGATAACAAATGTTACAGACCAATTTCACTGCCGCCAGTGATCTCAAAACTGTTTGAAAAACTGTTCATAAAGAGGCTCAAATCTTTGATTGAGGAAATATACCTTATACCTCACCACCAACTTGGTTTCAGAAACAATCACTCCACAGTAGAGCAAGTGCATAGAATCACACACGTGATTGGGAAATCGCTAGAGGGGAAAAATTTGCTCAGCTGTATTCCTGCATACAGCGCAGGCATTTGATAAAGTCTGGCACCGTGGAATTGAATATAAGTTACACAGAGATCTTCCGAAGACATTCTATCTCATACTTGGGTCGTATAGTGCAGACCGATATTTTCGTGTTAAATGTGGGAACGAGTACTCAGAATTGAAGATGATGAATGAATGGTGATGAATTGATGGGTGTTCCGCAAGGCAGTGTGCTGGGACCCATCTTGTACCTATCGTACACTAGGGATTTGCCTAATCGTGAGGAAGTTACCGTGGTAACATTTGCTGACGATACTGCGATCCTAACAGCGGGCGACGAGGTTGAAGCAGCAGCAAACAAGCTCCGGAGCTTTATCGCAGAAGTATATGCATGAACCAAGCTGTGGAGAATCAAAATTAATGAATCCAAATCAGTTTATGTCAACTTCACATAGTAGATCTAGTAAGGGTTTATATTAATGGACTGGAAGTGCCATATGCTAACACAGTAAAGTGTCTAGGTATGACGCTGGATACAAAGCTTAAATGGAAAGACCATGTAAAAAAAAGACAGAAGAGCTGAACATAAAATACAGAAAAATGTACTGGCTGTTAGGGAGAAGCTCGCAATTAACAGTTGAAAACAAACTGCGTTGTACAAACAAGTTCTGATGCTGTGTAGATTTATGGAATTCAGCTGTGGGGCTGTACAAAGAAACAAACTTAGAAAAGCTAGAAACCGTTCAGAACAAAGTACACAGAAGCATAGTGAATGGCCCTTGGTATATAAGAACGACAACCTACGTAGAGAACTCAATGTAGAATATGTCAGCGAAATAATAACAAAATATGCAGACAAATATGATCAGATGATTCAGATCTACGATAACCCAATAATGCGACACGTGGTGGAAGAAGCTCCACACGTCCTGAGGCGACTCAAAAGACAGAAGCCACATGATCTGGAATCGCAATAGAAAGCAATTAATATAGATTTATATATCCATAAAACTCTACGTGAGAGGAAGGCAGAATAATTTTGGTATCAACAACTGGGCTTCACCCTGTAACCCGTGAAGGAAATATGAAGGAGAAGCTGTTGGAAGATCTTGCTAAGTTGTAGCATTAAGGGGGATGCTTTTAGTGCATTCGAGTCCCACACTACAAGAAATTACGAGGTTCCTAGTGTCTATAAAAATTTTCACCTTTCTTCGTTAAAAAATAAACAACTCCCACCGGACACAGATGACAGGATCTGGAGGAGAATTATATTTCAGTTGCAATCGTGAAAATCTCAAAGTATGCAATCAGAAACCCTCAAGTGTAGTCGCTGTGTCCACAAACACACACATACCACACAAAATTTCATACTAAGTAACTGAAGACTGAATTTTTTCAAAACAAAATTACGGCTTCTACAAAAAAATTATTGCTGTTTTTTTTCAGAATTAAATAATTAATTGAAACTTTATATGGCTTTTGGATCATTTCGTATACATTTATTCCTACATTAAAAGGATAGCACGCTATACGATATATGGAAATTAACACAAAATCAAAATTACCACTTCCAGTTCTAATAAAATTTGCATACAATTTACTAAAGGCCTTTTGTATAGCGAACTGTATATTGCCAACATCAGTTGCTAAAAAACATTTATTCAGCTTTTTTATTGAAACTGTTTTGAAGAATTAATACGAATAAATATTAATTAAAACACTCAAAAAATGAGTTGAACGAAATTGTAGCCACTAATAAGAGTAAGTCTGATGGGTTGGATTTATTCATAAAAGAGCGTATATACCTTACTAACATTTGCATTTTAAATGGATTCTTCATTTTAAACGGCGTTTTACGCTGCTAAAACAAATAAAAATTTACATTTTGTAGTAGTCAACAGCGGTTAATAAAGTTATAATGGTGAGTACGACCGACAACGTGGCGTTGACCCCTAGCGAATGCATGGGCCGATTATGCAAAAAGCTACGAAGCTCTGATTTTTCATATATTGCAACTCGTGTGCTTCCTCTTCGCTGCCCCAGGTCCGAGTTATGAAAGTATAAATTAACGTTAAATTTTCATGCAGCCAAGCATTCTGTTTCACCTCATATCAGAAAAAGTAACGACAGCTGATTACCAGGTATTGATTGTCTAAACGTGTACAACAAACAATTTACTACATCCAGCCCCTTTAAAGTCCTGTTTTTAAAATACAGAATTTTTCTTATATATTACATATTTCTGTAGCATTTTTATTGGTAAGTAATAATTAATTGTTGTATTTGAACTAACAAAAATTTGAATTACAGGCTACGTGTATACAGAACATGTCTGTTGTGCGTTATGGTGTGATTTGTAATACAGTATACACTCTATATGTAATATCAATTAGGTTAGCTAGACAGGGATGGGCAGAAAATGTACAGAGAATGAATGAGGAGGATGTCTTCAAGAGGATAATGAAGTGCAGACCAGAAGGAAAGAGAGAACGTGGAAGACCCAGACTACGATGGATTGATGGAATCCTAGAGGATGTGAAAGTGGACGGAGGAAAAAATTAGACACTGTCTAAGGATAGGGATGTCTGGAGAAAAATCCTGAGGGAAGCTGAGGCCCACGGTGGGCTGTAGAGCTACTGATGATGATGATGATGATTATGAGACACGCTATATTCTTACTTGTTTTAAACACATTAAGCTCACGCTTTGATAAGGCATTCTCTAATGGCTCGACCTCTAGTAATTGTTTAGAGCGATACTATACCAATGCAATGAAATTGGGAATATTTCGACACGTTTTATTGGGAATATTTATTACGTTTTCATATAACTTGTGTAATTATTACTAAATTGAGATTTCGTATCTAAGAACTCAGATTTTTAATATAATCCTTGAATTTGTGTAAATTAATAATTGCCAACAAATCGGTTTACCTTATGGCAAGTTGTTACCCTTCTGAAAATATCTTAAAGTGAGGGATTTGGTTCATATTTGGCAGTAAGTAATTGTAACGTAAATGCTATATGAAAAAACTAGGAATGTGTTCAATTTTATAATTTCCTTAGATCAGCTAAGATAAAAATTTAGTCCATCCAATTTTCACTGTCTCCAAGCCATTTTGTCATTCACCGACTAATGAATAACACTTCTGAGTGTTCCAGAACAAGCGCACATCTACTTTTCTAGTGGCAATCTTACGTACTCTTAAGCGTAAGCTACAGAATTAAAACTTCTATCGTTGTTTGTTTTCAAGCTCTTTATTTCGTTAACATACGTTTATAATATCGCTATGACTTTCTACACCTCCTGGCTTTGGCTTTTCTCGGTTATCTTTGTTCGCGGCTATTAACTAGCAACAGTGAAAGTGACCCAACTCGCAACTCAGGCTGCCATCATTACGGCGCCAAAGCACGAATAATTACAATAATTTACTTTGTGATACGGTTATTCTTAACAAACATCTGGTTTCTTTCATGTACTACGCGTTTTGTAGTTCCGGTGTACAGACTGCATTTAGAAGTAAAATTACTACATTTAGCAGATTAAAATGTATAACGTCTAGCGTAATAAATAATAAATATCATTGTCTATTGTTCATTGTTTGAAATTGTTTGTGTGGAGTTAACGACACAATAATTATAGCAAAACATTTGAGGAAGGAAGCTTAGTCGAAAACACTTACAGATTATACTGTCGCAAGAAGTCAACTTTGTTGTCTTCAGTTCATAATTTCTCCAATCACCCCTTCCTGGTAATCACAGGATTAAATTGTTACCATTTTACAATCGATTCTTCCAGTTCGAAGATGACTTGTAAGAAGAGTGCAAAAATTAATTGTATTTATTATATTTCATAGAAATATATTATTGTGTTTACAGTCAGTCATAAAGTAAACTAAAACAATAAAGTTTATTAGATTGGCAAATCCTTCATTCACGCATAAGATATGAATTAGTTTCTCTCTAGCTCATACGGAATTTTAAAAATTCTTTTTTAATAACGAAAACTTTGTTTAACTGTACAGTTAGTGATGGAATATATAAACTTTAATAAATGCAATACGCAAAATTATAAAGATCATAATTTTAGAAAACAATTTTCATCAATAATTAAACTAAATTATATGTAAATCGTGTAATATTTTCCTAGGTTCACAATCCTCCTGGCAACAGTCTCGGCGTAGCGACGATGTTCTTAACACGAACAGTAAATACACTCAACAAGTTCTGGCGTTTTTAAAATTAAAACATACAGTCAGCCCGTATTTACGCGCGGAAGTGACACGCATTGGTTTCTGCTTTTATCTAATTTTATCGCCAAAATTTATTTTCATACCAGCTTTAATTTTTGCAGTTTTATAGATAACATCTTGAACAAAAATAACGGGAAAGATAATTCTGGTAATAATAAAACGAATAAATATCATATAGCCGTCACTAACACGTGGTGACTGATGCAACAGAACCTTGCAGGGCGCGTGTGACGGCAGTCGCTGTAGAAGACTCGCAACGTATGAATTAATGTATTTATAAAAGAACACAGTTTTTGTCTTTTCATACATTTTTAGTCGCTCTTTGAAAAATGTTCTTTCTCTCCTTCCCCCTTAAATAAACAACTATCATTTGCATTGACTTTAATTGAAATTATGGATAATTAATAAAAGTATATACATATATAATGAAATATATGAGTCCATTATACGAGGCTAATTTGCTTTCTGTATTAACAAAAATGTAATTGCTATTCTCCAGTTTTGGGATGTATCGAAAATATCTTAGCACTGGAGACCTTAAGGCAATAGGATTTAATAATGTCAATGCGTTTCAGCTGTTAAAATTACTTATGTTAAATACAATTGTTTATTACAAGTTTATAATAACAATATTTCATGGATAAACTATAAAGACTTCTCTATAGCTTTCCAGTTATTGTTATCCACTGCAGGTATTGTAGTGACATCAGAAAAAGTTGCAAATCTTTTGGAAATAAAGAAGTTCACATACACCCAGATACTGAAGAATTATCACATGTACCCTTCTACCTTGTCTTAGTTCCATGTGCACGTAATCGTACATAATGCTAAAGTACCTCTCTTTTTTAATGTAGTAGTCGGATTGAGTGTTTGAAAAAAAAACGTTTCTAACTTAAAGTTGAACCGATCATTGCTAAATTCTATGGAAACTATTGCCACATCAAAAAAAAAGGTGAGCAAACATTTTACTTTGGACTTGTTTTGATTAGGTCAATTAGGTTACCTACTTATTCCACTTTTGAGTATTTGTTTCTAAATCAGAACTGTCACTTGGAACTGTAGTGCTTTACTTGATGAGTGGCTTTAGATACTTGAGTAGAGAATTTAGATAAAGACTACAACAAACAGTATTGGCTTATTATGTGAGGCTCCATCGTAATATAGTCGATGATGATTAATACCTGCAGTGGAGAAAATGAAGCTTTATATGCTGATTTCCCTAGTTTCTATACTATAAAAATGTCTGCTAATTTCATCTGTCATGGCATGTATTCCTGCCTATATGTAGTGTCGATGAAATAGTTTTAGTATTGCCACTTCCAAAAACTTACTTAAAATTTCACCATTAAGGCATTAAGGCTGCTGTTATATTCCGATTAATTCTTTCGGGAAGAATTGTTTTTAAATTTATAATTACCCAATATAGCAAAATAATCCTACTTAATCTGGTCAGACCTCTGAGCCTTCATTTTTTTTTTACTTTTGTGTTACTATTTCTTCATTTCTGACGGTGTGATAGGCTTTAGTTTTAATATATTTAAACCTGCTAACACATTTCATTAATTCTATATGGCTGAAGACTATTCTAAGTACGTTTATAAAGCATTTTATTTTTTTATTATTCCTACCTGTCTTTCAAACGTTTATTCTAGTTGAAAAAATCCAAACCAATCTAGTTGAACTTTTAGATACCAAAAAAAAAAACAAGTATGTTTCAATTCATGTATTTCATTTTCAGCTTCTTTAATTTTTCTTATCATACATTTATAAAAATTATTGTTTCAACGTACAGCCCAGAATTTTCATTTAGTCAGTACTTAATCCGACAGCAACGTTAAAGAATTGTTGCTTCAATCCCAGCACAGCATTGTTTGGGAATAAGCTTCTTCGAGGCCGTTCATCAAAATGTAGTTAGATGCTTTTCACTGACCATTGCACGAGATGTGGTTCTTCGTATTGGAGAGAAAGACACATTAACTTATATTTTCATTTATTTATGTGTGGACGAGTGTGTATGTGTGGTTTACCAACGTGCATGTCTGTACGAAACAATAACCAACTGTTTATAACAAAGTTCTCGAACCATACACCTTTAGTATACTTGTCAAATTAAAAGTCAATTATTGGCTAGCCAACTTTCACTTACACCGATGCGTTGATGAGAGAGAGTTTCGGTTACTTCCTATCACGACTGGACAGAATCCTTAAAGACCACCACATCCGACCATAACACAAGCTAATGCATCTCTAACTGTTCTCAGCGTGACAGAAAGTAGACTAATGTATCCATTTGCCAGTCGTACGTATTTTGTTCGAGAGCTAAGTGGGTTTGTAGCAGGCGACAGTTACTTGCTTCCCATCCATTCTGTTGATTTAATTTGATATGTTAATTCCAGTCGCTTCCGTCACATGACATCGAGAAACTGTTACCAGTTGCCACCTCTGATTTATCTGCATACGTCCACAACAAATTTTGCACTTTAAGATTGTAAAGTGTCTTATTATTATTTGCGTTAATTAAGAGATTTTTACTTCCTGGCTCCTGGTTGTCTAGAGACGTTGCTAAACGTTTCTGTAACTAATTAGAAACGTTCTCATGATAAAAAATGACAGACCAAGTCTTTCCAAAGCTCAATTAAAGACTTTACGTAAAATTTTTAGAATTCATTTAGTGCTTGTATCAAATGCTAATCTAATGAGATCTATGTACTTCTGATTCATCAACCAAATGGCAAGTATTGTGTGTATGTGTGTGTGTGTGTGTGTGTGTGTGTGTGTGTGTGTGTGTGTGTGTGTGTGTGTGTGTGTGTGTGTGTGTGTGTGTGTGAAAAGTAGTTTCAATACTTTATTATCAAACACACATAAAAGAGCAGACGCAATAATGCTTCAGAGAAAGGCATAGAAGGTGCTATTAGACCTATACTCAATATAAATATAGTCTAATTTGAAACCGAACTAAAGAATTACAACTAAAATTATGATCAAATAACAGTAAACATCGTTAAAGATAAATCGTTTTTTACAACCTTCAGTTTTTTACAATTGTTCTAATTTATACGAATTCAGAAAATATTTAGTCATGACGTAATCAGTGAATATTGCAGTCTTAAAAGTTATGCCATTTACAATGTCATTAAATCTCCTGTGCTTGGGCGGTTGTGCGCTAACAATACTGGAAATAATTAAACAAGTCGAAATATGTTGAGGTAATGAGACAGAACTAGAGTGTTTCTAAAACTAAAAGAAACAGTATCCGGAGCAACGGCAGAAACTGGGTATTCTGTCACTGTTAGTTAATTAAAATCACAACTCGAAACTGGCGGTTACAAAAACTCATGTCAGAAAGAAGGACACAAAAATAGTTTGTATGTGTCAACCGCGTGGAAACCAGTTTGTTTATTTTGATTTCAGAAGCAAACGAGCTGTAAAACTTCACGCAGTACACTTTCTCTGCGTGTCGACCGATTCATCGCTGCTGAAACACGGGAACGCGCACGTTTGCCTAGGTGAGAGGAGTGGATAGATTGATTACTGTCTTTTTAGATTTGTTTAGTGTTAGTGTTTCATACGCTCCGCTATAACGTTTATTTATTATACGTTTCTGTATCGGATAAAAGATTTAATATGTCTCCTTGGACTTGTTTTGGAAATACGGGAACAGAATAACATCCACTGACAGTTACTAACATGTTTTTTAAAAGCCGCAAATGGACACACGCGCGCGTGCGCTTCTATATACATATATATGTGTGTGTGTTTGTTTTAATACGTTGGTATTATCGATGAAACTATACAACCAAGCCTTCTAGTTACTTTTCTAATCCCTTAACGTTTTATGTTCATAAATTAATAATTGAAACAATAAACATCGTCACGTCTGTGTTCGGTAGTAAATGGTATGTAACTCAGTACGAATGTCAAGAATTAACATACAATCTAATAAATAAAATGCTTTTTGTTTGTGGTAAAAAAAACTCTTTTTAGCTGTAATGTTTTCACAAACAGAAATAACACTGTTGCACACTACTAAACAATTTTTGGTTGTCATTATAACCACTAAAACAACTTTATTAATTAAATATAATATTTTTGTAACAATCAATTTAGACTATCAAAATTTTGTTAATTTCAGGTATTTAAAAATGAATTATACCTTTTCATAGTTCCTGTGATTACACTTCAATTTACTATTATTTTGATTTTATTGGAAATATGTATTCAGTTTTATATTTATAATATTTTTTTTACCTCCAACGATGTGCAAGTCTTTCATTTCATTATAAGGCATTACATCTTCTGTCATATCTGAAAATATAGTTCATCAATTCAGATATTTTTACACTCATCAACAGCCTGTCGCTTAATGTGTTTTAATTATTTTGGAATGTGCATTATCTGCTTTTTAATAAATTAAATTTTCAAGTAAAAATGAAAATCGTCTTTTTGCTTATTTAATTAAACAATCTTTGTTTAAATAATCGTGTTCTTAAAATACTTCTTAACGGACTATCTTGTAAGTAACGCACATCTTTTCGATACTTGAGGACTATGTATTAGAGAGAATTTAATGATACGATAACGTTTAAATGTGCGATTTGAAGGTTTTCAATTTACGTGTCTTTTTGAATGTAGATATTACATGATTTCTGTTCGGGGCTATTAAGACAAGTATTGGGCATATGACTGGTGTGTTTATTTTTAACTAACTGAGATTACCAATTTCACAATTTGTTCTTACCATTGTATTAAGAGGATAACTAATTAACACAACAAATTCCTCTGCTATTTGAGGTCATTCATCACGTCTCACGTCAACTATTTAAAGGGAGGTGGTGGAGGTTGTTTTAATAATTTTGATTTTGTTCTTAACTTCGAGACTGTTTTATGGGATATTAGAAGCTTATGTTATTCAACAGGAACTGTAAAAACACATCAAATAAAATATTAAGTTATACGTAATCCCTGTATACACGGTAGTTTGATTACTAAAAATAATAGTATATAGGCACTATTCATGTATAAAATAAACAGTATGCAAATAAACTTGCCACATACACTATTCGCATATAAACAGGTTTATTATACATAAATTAAGAAAACTGTATGATTCTCTGCAGAATTTAATATAATAAGTAGATTTATTTAATTATAAGTAATTTATCAATTTTAATTCAATTCTTAATAAATAATCAACATATATAGTCAAAAATGTTTGCTACTCGTTTTCTTCTTGTGAATTATAAATTTCCAAGTGTTAAGTAATAAAGTTTTCTTCACAGAAAATATCCAATTTCGTCCATTGAGTTTCGATCTCTGAAGACTTAAAACAGAATATTTTTGTTTTTGTTTTGTTACAGATCTGGAAGTAAAGATATTACAGTAAAGATTTCTCATGAACTTTACACTAATTCAGTGGCAAGACAAGAATTATGTTTTGAAATATTTCTTGGGTGTAAAATTCTTGAAACAAAAGTTTTAATTTGTAATATTTTCCTCTGGATTCTAACTTATAATAATTTATCGGTCTTTAACGTGTAATTTTTTAATATCGACGGATCGTAACAACACTCCATTCCCTCCTAAATACATAACAAATTTCACAGTCCCATCGATTCTTTTCTTGCCGGCTGTTGAATGCATCTGGCGACAGTTTCTGATGACAGTTGTCATTTGTTCCCATCATTTCGTCCACATGTGATTGAGTGTTCGATGACAAATAATAACTTAGACTATCAGTGTCGAAAATTTTAAACGGCTGCCGAAAAGTTTTATTTCACCACAACTATCAAATATTTCACTGATTCGGGCATCTGTACAAATTAACGGGGTGATCTTTTAAGTCCGAAAAAGTGAGAGTTCCAAATTAGTGATCTACGAATTAGCATTATTTTACGGTTTCTGTTCGTTGCTTTGGGCACTGACATGTGAAGAGTATGTGTATATGTGTATGTGTGGGGGGGAGGGCGTGCGTGTGTGCATGTGTAGTGAAGCAGGTCTTCTAAATAGTCGATCTCAACTCAAGACGAATGCAATATAATAAACGGTTGAAATTAATGATGCGCTTTTATGTGTTCACATAAAATAACAAGAGATTAACGGAGAAGAAATGAAAAGGAAGGTAGGCGTCGATAAACAATTTTAAATTAAATTCCGCTGCGAATATCGGAGAAGCCACTGACTCTAGAGCTTGAGTGAAATTGCGACGGTTATATTTTTCAAAGTCACAATAGGTCGTAAAGTAAGCAATTTAATGAACGGTAAAATCATTATAACGGTTCTCTTACGTTTTTGTGTGGCCTGTTTATATATTCACTATAAGAAACGTGACACTTCCGAGACTGTCGGCACTTCACTTAACTTGTTTTATTTCTGTAAATTGTACAAACGATTTATATTTTCCGCCCTGATTAATTTATATAAATAGTTTTAGATTTAGGAGAAATTTATATGTTTATTTTATGAAAATCTTCTTGAAAGAAAATTGAAGATCGCTGTTCTGTGAAGAGAGCGATAGTTTAATTTTTTGGTTCAGTTACATTTTCCTCCGAGTCAGAATGCTTAAGTAGTGAATTCAGATTAAGAAACGATTAAACTACACATAAAAAGTACACTTGAGTGCACGGAGAACATGAATTAACTAATTATGTAAATTTCAGTAAATGTAGGCTCTATAGTCGAGACACCCTTGTATACAGATAGTGCAGACACTGTGGGTTATGGTGAAATCATTTACTGGTCAATTCCAAACGCGAGCTGTGGACAAGATGCAGAAAATACTTCATATAGTTAGATTACAAACGTTGTTTACTACAATTGGAAGGCATTAAAAGTCTTTACAACGAAGACTAATTGTTGAATTTTGTTTAGGCGGATACAAAAAAGAGCCCTTAGAGGAAACGCAGAGAAGAGTGTGACAGTTATATGTTCTGTATTACCAGAATTGGATATTTGGCAAGAAAAAACAGACACCGAAAGGAAAAGTTGTCGCCATTATATATAAGACAGATGCTGGTTGTGCGACGATGGAATTCCTCCGCTATGGCCAGAGCGAGACTTAACGAAAATGGGGAAACGTAAAGAATACATTGAAATAAAGGAAACAATTTAAAAATTAAACAATGAGGTACTAGGACAAGTATCATTATATGAAGATATGGGTCTAATTATACTGAAGTAAAACATAGATAGAGATATAATCAAAAGACAGATATGGAAAGACGAAAGCTGGGAGTCATGCAGAGGAAATCGTGGAACAGATTCAATAATAACATTCAAAGTCATGTACATGGGTGGAAAAGGCAATGCCTAGTATATAAAGTTTCATGTGAAGTGAAACGAGCATGGCACTGCAGGTACCAACAGCTTACAAGTGGAGGAGCAGTGGAACGTTCAATATATAGGTACAGAACAATGAAAACACATATGGATAATTAAAATAGAACAATAGATTTGAGATCGAAAACACAGAGAAACATTATGCCTCGTTTTGCCCATGCGGTTTGTGTATCGAGGTCACACATACTCCTCGAAGATATCGGGGCGTTGGGCGCCTCAGCATGTTTCATGCACATTTGGCGACAACATCCTCCCATCTTTTCTTTGGGCGGCCTTTTGCAGTCCATGTTTCCTACAAGGACTCTGTGGTATTTGCCATTATTCATTCTCACAATATGGCTAACCCATTGCAGTCTCTTCAGTTCGGTGTAAGTTTTCGTTCTTGGCTTGTTGAACTGATAATAAGTATGCTGGTTGTCTCGTATCTTTCACTTCTCATTTATATACGTGCACATCGCACACACAAAAATATAAAATTAGCAAAAATTTAGTTATTTATAATAACGGGTATCGTATTTACAAGCGATTAGGCCTAATAACAAAGGACTTAACTAGGATCTGAAAAGTTTACGTTTAGCCAAATTGAAATGATCTAAATATTCAACCACCATCAGATGAACAAAATGTCGATCAGAATCAAAGCTTTGATGTATAAAGAAAGAAACCTTGTATTATAGCTGGGTACGGAGTCGGGATTCTCATCTTGATATTATTTTGTGTTTATTAGACAAGAATAGAAATGAAAAAATTTTTTGGGCACAGTTTTGCTCATGCAGTAGCTTACAACGACACAAAATAATATTTTCGTTTATTACGCGTAAAGAAGAGTTCTTGTTCTGGTTTTGACTGTGTCGGTTTTGGACTATTTATCTACATTTCGATATGTTTTCCTGATACATTCTGCTGGAAGACACACTGGAAAAGGAGGATGTCGAAACGTAGGGCATGAGAAAAACCTACGCAGTCAAATCCAAAAACAATGACAGCTGAGTTGTGAAACATTATAACACCACACATAACCTTATATGAAGTTATGCGTTTCAGATAATTCATAACAAAATTTGGTAACTTCTTGTATTTCCTTGCATATGTCATTTCAGATTAGGGCATACACTCATACTTGTGATTTTCACTTACGAAGAAATGTTAACTTATTTATATTAAATAAGCCTAGTGTCTTACAGTTTTTTCCCCGGCAATAAAGATTGCCTATGATAGTTAAAGCGAGTTCTCCTTTTAACTCTACCATTTGACATTGGGCTCCCTGTCTATATATTTATCTGTCTGTATGTGTATTTGCACATGCCTCGCGATAACATTTCAACATATTAACAAATTTTCGTAAAACTTGACAAGTTTGTGCATATTTCAACCCTACAGAATCTTGATGTTTTTTCATACTGTCCCGTAAAAACGGCGAAAAAAAGGTCAAAATTGTCAACATATCGCAAAAATTCGTTTTGTCTATTGTATATAGCAACAATGGCAAGTTTTTAAAGTTTTAAAATTTTAGCAGACGACAGCCCAGAAAGTTTGTAACAATTTTGACAAAATCGCAAAAATCCATGTGGGTATCAAATTAGGCTGCAGGGAACTTAACCAACGTAAGCAACAAAATAGGAACGTTTCCTTAATTTTTTTTTTTATTTTCAGGGGCACCACAGGTCAAAATGTACTCAACGTTTTATGAAAATTGTATAAGTCTGTGATAGATCAAGCTGTGTAGATTTTACTCGAATTACGAACACGGCAATTTGAATATTTCCATAGAAATAATATCTCAACAGTACTTACAAATTTTCGGTCGCCTTCTAAAGGTTTCTAAGTAATATGCTATTCACAAAGAAATGCATACATTGTTATTATTTATGTATGTTCGTGAAAAATATTACATACCGGCCTAACGTTTGAATGGAAACGCTAGGACTAAATTATTTGTAATTTGGACATGGTGGTTACCAGTGGCGTGCGGTGGGTAAAAGTTTTGGTGAAGCTGAGTTATATCCGTAGGCCTAAATAAGTTTCAAAAAGATAGCGGAAGCCCAATTTATAATTAAAGTTAACCTATAGTGGCTTCCTGCTAATCTGTCTTCCTAACCTAACCTAAGTTCCTAATCTGTCTTCCTGTTAGTAGGTGGCACACACGATTATGATTGAATTTTAGGTATAAGATCCATGGTTAAGTCTAATATCTTAATCTTTTATAGCATGATAAAATATTATGTTCAACGCAGAATGCATAGAACACGTAGGGTCTATACCCCGCGGTTCGAAATTTCTAACACCGAGTTACTAACGTTTTAAAAAACACTGGCACAATACAAACTTTAACTTGGGGTGCAAATTCTTCTTAAAACACATGTGTCTGAAAATATAAATACTGTAATAGCACATTTGCAGTAGTAAAATATCAACTTTTTTCGAATGAACACACTAATACATTGTTGAAGCATACTAATAACTCTCCTGGACGTAAACACATTTTCCTTAAATATACAAACATTTAACGTATTAGAGTTTAATAGCTTTAAAGCTTTAAAAGATCGGATATACTTTTCCCTTCAAACTCTTCACTACTGTACAACACAATAATTTCGTTTTATAAACGCACACTGTCAAAGAATTTGCCAATTGTTTCCAAAAGGCTTTGAAAAGATAATCTTCAAACCGTGTATACAAGTGAATGTAAATGTTATCAAACGGTCACAATAAATACGCTTGTAGTTTATATTTCTTCGCTGTGATGGCTCCTCTCCTACAGATAGAGTTTGCTGAAAAACGCCTTCAAAGTCATTACGGAGAGATACTATACTTTGTCTAGTTTCTGCAATTTTGTTTCGGCAATACAAAATGTCACTGACTTGAGTCTGTCATGTGTATATGAAAACATTTTATCGAAAGTATTTTGTCTCTAACACTGACAAAAATTCCCTAATGGGACCTAAAATATCAGACTCGATCTCTTCAAGGTTATCTAACATGGCATTGAATACGTCACACAATGGACGGCTGTTCCTGTACATGGTACTTACAAGTCTAGAGGAATAATTCCACCTCATTGGGCACAGATTGGGTCATAGCTGCACAAACTGGTACAAAAATTAAGTCCGTTTCGGAGATCTCGAAAAATGGCTGCAATACCACTAAGTATGTTACAAAATATTTTGTACTCGGGTATTTGCCTAACACTTTGAGACATATTTCAAATAAACCATAGTGCTCTATAGTTTTCCATTATTCGTATAATGGAGAAGTAAAAGAGGGATTTTTCGGATCCAATGACGTAAGTTGTGATCGACATGCCCAAGCTATTGCAACTCTCATTCGTCAGTTTCCTGACTGAATTTTAATGCAGTGAAAAACTAGTTGTTCAAGTCTACGATGTGGCGGCAACAATGGGGAAATTTTAATTGGAGTAGAGACCATAATTAAAAGAACTAATCTGCAAGCTCTCTTTATCCATTGATATCCTCATGTTTTAAACACGAAAAGAAGAGAAAAGATGAAAAAATTGGAGAAAAAGAAACGAACAAAGAGTAAAAAATTGAAACTGGCATGTGGTCCTTCGAAGACCGGGACAAAAAAAAAGAATGCAGTAGTCGAAAATAAAACAATTCTTAGCTTATAAAGAGTGAGATGACAGCAAATTATTTAAACATAAATTATTTAAAAAGATCTTAAAACTATAAATGTGACATATAAAGTTTTAAATAGGTATTTAATAATAAAGGCTAATATCTGTATACGTCTGGCCAGTGTAACCGATATTTTACAGTAGGAAGCGGACGAATAAAGGAATATTTACAGCACAGCAGTAGAGACATTAATCTTAACTCAACGCTTGCACAGTTCTGTATGTTTATGCATAAATGCTGTCAGCTAATATAAGATAATTTATAGACGCAGTCAGACAGCTAGCAACTGTGAAAAACTATATATGTACATTTGTAAGTTAACTATTCGTAAGTAGATAAATTTCAGAATTTGTGAACGATCCACAGTGACAAATGTTTGGAGTAGTAAACAGTTAAATTCGTTAACCTTCTATGTTCATATTCACACAGCACGGCTTTATTCCTTCTCTTTAATGTAATCACTACATATTGTGAAGTGACAATGTGTCACTGGTATATTGAAATATCTGCTAAAAATACAGAGAAACATTCATTTTTATCAATATGGTTGTTAACGATTCAAAATGGTTGTTATTATTTGGCACAAACATTAAAAATCACAAGCATAAATTTAAGCACACATAGAATCACTCCAGTGATGACAAACAACAAATCCCTGCAAAGCGTATCAGTCTAACATTTCACACGGAGCGCTGTCATCGACTCGTTTATACACCGTCACGTTCGATAGACAGTTGCTCGGTCGATTTAACGCATGAAATGGAAAGTGGCGTTGTTTACAGCAATGTATAACCATCTTCCTTTGATATTATGCATAATTATGCAATCACTGCATACGACTGAAAAACTTCTTGCTTTCTCCAGTCTGTAAAGTTGGAAATTTTGTGGGAAATTTTGTGGGAAACAAATTACTAGAAAATATAACAGGAATGTGATGAGCTGTACAATGAGGTATGAAACAGGAGTTTCCTTGCTGTTCAAAGTTTCTAATTCCGATTTGTTGACTTATTTGCTCCTTGCCAAGGAGAAATAAAAGTAGCGTCACCAGGTATCGAGTATTTGTTAGGCTTGACAGATGCCTTTACAGCAGCTTCCACTTGTATTATAAATACTAATCCTAATTTGTCAAGTGCTAATCGAAATAAGTGTACCTCATTTACATTCGCTTCCTTTTGAATTATGGAAAAGGTTCATTTAAAACACAAAATTTAACAAATGTGAAAGAACTATTGACGAAAATATAAAATTATGACAGTAAAAAAATGAGAGATTTAAATTCTATACCAACATTTGTTTTCCATATTATCAATACAAAAAATTCCCAGTTCACGATTTGACGTAAATTTCTAGTCCAATTTTTATGGTTACGATTTTTATCATAATTTTTATTAAAATTTAGAACTAGATGTACGTTTTGGTACACATATTGTGAGTTACAAACAATTGTATTTATGAACTTTACGCTCATTCTGGAAGTTTTAATGGACAGTATATATAAAACTTTAATACTAATACAGGATGATAAGGATTATATTCTCTGAAGCACTATTATATAAAGGTGTGATTTTTCAATCCCGAAGTCGACGCAGCCCGTAGAGACCAGTACTTAGAGTAAAGTTGGCACCTGATGCGTATTGCTCGTCACACTTGCCTCGGAACGTGCACTTCGAGACCCATTGAAGATGACTACTACATGAGTCAATTTTTAAGTAGTCATGGCTAATTTTAATCCTACCTACTAAGGATGATGGAGGAAGCTATCATCATCCGACTGCCTTTACTGGCTGGGAGTAGAGGACGACACCGAGTACAGTTTGTTCGAGCGTGTTCGCTGGGCGCAACCTAGAAGGCGCGACGCAGCTGGGTCACGTCAAATGGGGAGAACTAGACTATGCTTAAAGAGGAGGACTATGACAGGGTCTCACATTGGTTTTCGAGTGTTCTTCGCAGAGAAAAGGGGCGCCCTTGACCGTGGCGGGATACAGGCAGTAGTGTAAGCTTCGAGGTGAGGTTTGTGGGAGTAAAGAAGTCCTAATGGTGTTAATAGCTCATATGCTTTAAACTAGTGGAACGGGTGTGGGTGATTTAGTTGGTAATCCGGCACCTGCGTTTTACAATATGTGTTGCTGATTTCCCCTGTGTGTAAATTGCTCTTCACCGTCCTAACCTTCCCAAAAACTACTACTACTACTACTACTACTACTACTACTACTACTACTACTACTACTATTATAAGCATATCGATGGTATGAGTCACTATATTCGTGACTTAGTGAGAACGGCGTAATTTAAGAATTATCTGAATCAAAGATTTGACAACTTAACAATGTTACAGAAACAAAAGTCAAATGTTATTTTCAAGGAATTATAAAAATTAAGGTAGTTATCGTTTCACACTTTTGTGTCCTTTTGTAGTTATAAGTCGGTCAACATTTTAAAATAATTGCAGGTATCTATACAAAGAAGTTGGTTTTCCTTATTGGAAATAAAAAAATATTACTAACCTTTTTTCAATAGAGGTTTCTAATCGAACGTCAAATACATTTTCTTAACGGTTAATTATGTAAATCCGATTACTCCTAGTAAATGACTGCCAGTTTCATTCGAGATCCTTTGGTTGATTACATAATTTCCACAACCGGTGTCTGTAAAAGGCGGATTCGATTTCACCTGTCAGTACCTGTTCGTGCATCTTCAAAAGGAACATGCGACGCCTATAAACACGATTTCAAGTTAACCGGTAAGGAACGAGTCCCTTGTCCTGGCTAAAGGCAGAAAGTCCGTGTATAAACGAGTTTGTTGTTTTGCGTCAACCGTAAATGAAGAAATAACTGACCGTTTATGGCAACCCGTTTCACGGTCTTTACTTTTAACATAGTTTCCTTCAACTAGTGACAGACAAACAAAATTAAAATATCACTTCCTGTTCTACGCTCGCGGGTACAAATAAAACATAAAATTATCGCCCAACTAGTCAGTGAATGAATGCATTATAACGCTCGATTCCGTTAATACAAAATTTCCGTCTGCCCGATTCATGAACGTTCTCGGTTTATGTATGGTTACTGTGATGAGTCGTTATCAACAAAGTGTTAATGTAGAGCAGCGGTACACAACATGGGAGACCCCCCCCTCCTAGGGGGAGCTCGAGCGGATTTTAAGGGGGGCGACATACGTTTCTCAGAAATTGATCAATTTAAAAACTTATCAATTTAAAAAACAAGATACGATGCCAATGTAATAACTCATCATCATTATCACCATCCACTCCAAGGATTAGGCTGCAACGTCTGCTCCGGCCTACACAGTTTACTTATCGTATTCGATCCACCTGGTTTTTCGCAGACTACCCCGTCCTCTTCCAATGTAATACAGCACCCCGCCTCGCTAAATTAGTTGATGGATGTAGCTGTTGGTGGCCTCTACACTTCTGCTATATTATTTTATTTTACTACCTACTGTATATTATATATATTCAGTTCAGCCCTGATAACTACATTCCTATTCTGGTCGATTAGTTTACACCCAGCAACAGCTCGCAGATCAAATTTTCGCGGCCTGTATACGCTGATAGTCCTTCTTAGTTAAAGTCCACGTTTCACAACCGTAGAGAAGAGCAGGTACTTTACAATACTGAAGCAGCGTATCTCTGCGAGTTTTATCTTCCAGAGTCCGTATAATTGTGCCACACACGATTCGAAAAACGGACATATTCTTTTCCATATCATAAGTAACATCAAAACTTATCAAACAGCCTGGATAATTAAAGCATCTACTTGTTAAATTGATTTATTGTAATATACTATTTTCCCTCTAGTTGCATATTTTCCCTGGAAAGCAAGTAATCTGGTTTCCTCAAATGAGATTGTACTAGCCAGTAATGTTTCCCAAATTATGAAACGCTTTCTGTAATTGATTCTATGAACTGTGATATCAGGACTTGATCGTCAACTTAAGTAACTCAAGTTAAATACTTAAAGTTATGAAATTAAAACTTATGCAACTGCGTGTCTGTCACGAAGGAATGGATTCGTCCAGGTACAAATTAAGCAAGAATGGAAACAGAGGGAGACACTTGACGCAATCGCCTGATTTATCAATATTTTTCTCTCACTCAAGATATTGTTAACTTTAACTTTTAGATGAGATCCAGCATGAGTCACCTCAATCAATTGTGAATGTATTCTTCTTATTCTATTCAAAACTTCACATAATTTCTGTCTGTCAACTTTGGCAAATGCTTTAACATACTCTATGAAGAGGAAGTAGGTTGGGCTATTAAACTCCCTGTTCTGTTCTATTACCTGCTGGATTGTAAATATATTGAATATACTTTTCTGAATCCTATTTGCACCCTCACAAGTAAACAATCTGTTAACAAACCTTTCGTGAATAAACTTCCTAAGCGAGAATTTGACTTAAGGGAAGGAAAGGAATACCGTTTCGGGGAACAAGTGACACAGGTACCTTTCACAGGATGGTCAGAAGTCTGACAGGTCACAAACGTCCAAGCTACTTTCAGGTGATTTTAGAGCACCATTATCACCTTTCTTTTTAGATTGTCTGATTTTCTTTCTCCAAATTATGAGTTCCACGAAAACGTCATCGTTGTCTGCCTAGATATCAGTAGTGTACTAGTTCTACTGACTCGCTGCTTTTCTAGCATTCGGCATGCAATTATAGGTCTGAATCGAGACAGAAAACCCTCCAACTAATACGTAGTTTATGTTCTGAAATTGTTCCTCCCTTTTTGAACAGAGAATTCCGCCTTTTTTCCTTTGAAATTCTCAGCTTTAAATTCGAATGCCTTACTTCCTGCGTAATAGCCTGTAATACTATAATAGGCACTAATCTAGCAGATTCATTCTTCCGTTTATTTGAAACAATTCTCTATGTAAAGCAATTTAATCGTTTGTTTTTCAATTTTACGTTATTTACTTTGTGTATTACATTTAACATTTATTAATGTATTACATTTTAAGTAATCTCGTTATTGAAAAAAACTTATTTTACATTATTATTTTACACATTATTTGAGTCATTTTATTTCAACAGATACTTGTGAGCCTTGGTTTCACATATGGAAGAATAATTCTATGTATATGCAAAGCATATGCATAGGTCATGAATAAGCCTACATTGAGTAATCAAGAAATTTAGGAGTTTGTTTACTAGAGGGTGGGGGGGGGAGAAGATTGATCTCCTAACTTTGTTACACAACTAGTCCGAAATAGTTATGGTAATAGCACAATAAATTCAGCAAGTAGGCCTGTCAATCTGTTGCAGATGATCTGATCTCTTTTTCTCTCTCTCCCTCTCTTCTCTCTCACTCTCTCTTTCTCTCTCTCTCTCTCACACACACACACACACACCTCACACACTCGCGCGCAGACACATTAAATTGGAAACGTTCATTTTCACAGTTGACCTTAGCGAGAGGTGTGAAAACATATCAATAAGATTAATATGTTACATGTTATCATATAATATGTTATTAATATGTTAATAGCATAATTTTTTAAACATAACAAATTTTATCAAACGAATTATTACTGCGCCTAAGTAGTGCGACTATACCAAGTGTCTACCTACGTAAGTAAATGTTGATGGAGACAGAAGACGCACTGTAAACTGACATGTAAACTAAATAAATACAGTATATAAATTAATATTAGCTGCATTTTGCGGATCCACTCTAATTATTACTTCATTTCATACTTTGATGTACTTTTATGCTTATAAAAATGTCGTTTGATTACAAGCAATTAGTGGATTTAATGGTTATTCGATTATTATAATGGAATGTTAATGTGTTGAACAAAGTTAAAGGACAATAATATTGATGTCCGTAAAGCGAATTGCATTTCCTTGCTAATTGCGTAGCGCGACTAAACAATTGTCACAAAGAAAGTAAGTAAAAGTTGTTTGCAACCGTCAAACGTGAACAACGATAACGCATTAAATTACACTTGTGAAATATATGTGTGGAATGCGGTTACTTGAGATGGCGTCGGCGACATTGACTGACTGCCTGCCAGGTTAGGTGAACGCTCGCGCCGCAGTAGCCGGCCGCCCCAGCTTCCTTGACCTAGTGACGGCCAAGGTCACTGACCATACTTCACTGCTGCCGTCTTTCCTATTGTCTCGCTTCACAAGGGGGAGCTGCGCGTGCGTGCGTGTCTCAGTTTGGGCGTGCCAGCACCTTGTTTAAAACGAAAGGGACCAGGCGGGAACAACAGATTTAAAATGTTTTTATCTCCCTATCGACTCTAATCCTATAACCATTAGCGTGTCCTTGAGGGACACACGTTCCTCTCACCTACCTCTCAACTTGCTATTGATGATCGTCGGCTGCCTGTAATGGTCGTCACGGCTATACCATTAGTTGCTCTCGTTCGTTTTATTTCGTTTACCAATGTTCGAACGAGCCTAGCTACGTCACTTGTGCTGTGTAGTTTGCACATGCTCAACCGATATTCACAATTTTGTACACTGAAATATCATTACAGGCCAGTCCAATAAAATTAATTATTTTTTTATGATGCAATACTGCTGAAGACATCTGAAGACTGTAATTTCATTTCACGCCAATATTTTAAGGGAATAATGATTTTTAAAATGTATGAAAACTTTTCGTTTTTAGTCCAGAATTTTGTAACCCTTTCCCACAACTCTCTTCCAAAGCTTTACTTTCATAACATGCGTTTTCTTTATAAATTCGTCCCCCGCTACAACATCAGCCCGCTTTTAAATTTCAAAAGCATCTCGCTACATTTTCCAGGGCATCCCTTCCCTTAAAACTGCAGCACAGTTCTCGCTATGATTCAAATACAAGTTAGTTTATAGTATTATAAACAAAGAAAATAAAACGAAACGCATCGCATAAAATAACATTTACTACACTTTGTTATAAAAACATTATAATATTATAAAATTAGGTAAGACTGTCAAAACTCGTGAAGGATTTGTTTGTACTGCTGTTCGTTAGGGAAAAAATAAAAATTAATAGTAACGCAAAGAAACAAAATTCTTTAAGCAAACTGGCTGAACTGTTGCGAAACATAAATTAACGTCAGACATTAGAGCTGCAAACACCGGAAACCACCCCTTTTTGATCTTCCGAACAACAAAGGACGTGTAGGAGCAAAGTTATTGGCAGTCGAAGCTGACACAACGATTGAAAAATAGTTAAATACACTACACGATATATTATATCCTCGTCTTACTTAATGTTATTCGTTTTGCTTACTGTTATTAAATGTTGCTGTAACAGATTGCTAACTAAAATTAATCTCAAAAAGATTATTATTAGGCTTATCTATTACATTTGTTCGCTTAGTCGAACAGATTACAGATCTCCAATAAATTAAAAAATAAATAAAATCTATTGCATCGTAAACATAAATTATAAACCATTATTCCTAAATTTATATTAAGTTATTCACACTGGTTATGAGCTAGGCCTATATCAAATACTGTATACAAATTGTAAAATTACCGTCAAGTTGTTTTTAATTGAGATGTGTTTTGATTGTTATGCGGTTCGCATAGTAGGCTAAAGTAACTCCAGTATGAAAATATAGTATAAATTATGTGCACTTTTACAAAATAATAAATTGAAATTATTTGTGTAGTGAATAATTAAATTATATTAAATAAGTTACATTAAATATTACCAATATTAATCACTGCTAATTAATTAAAATGCATAAAACTAATTAAAGTAGGCCTATTATTCATTAAAATTTTTGATAGAATTAATCGAGGCAAAATATACCTTCTGTGCGCGCACGCGCGTGTGTCCATTTAACAAATTCTGAAAGCATATATAGGCCTGTGTGTGTGTGTGTGTGTGTGTACACATAGGCTACATATAAATACACATATATACATACATATACATTCCAAAGAGATAGCTAACTATGAATGCTGTAGATGGGGTACTGTCTGATAGTACTGTATATAAAACAGATCTATCTTATTCTAGCAATGCCTCTTCGTTCAAGATAAAGTGAATTCTGTTAACAATTTAAGCTAAACTGGTCAAAATAAAAGTAGATAAAGTGATCAGTCTTATTTACTAATATGTTATTGTAGGCCTATACGTTGTAAAATTATTTTCTATCATCACCATTAAGTTTCAAGTTAAAACAGACCCGATTTTAGAAATATCGATATCTTTTCGCGATTCTCCAGCAGTACCTTGTCTACCTAATTAGACATGCTCCGTAAGCTGCTTCTGAAGTCACACACTGAATATATTTTTTACGTATAACTGGTAGTTTCATCTGCACTGCTATATTATGAGCTAGAAAATTTAGATCTGACGTAACGTATTTATTTCTACAGAAAAATAGATACGATTCATTTCGTAAACTACGATAATATTAATCGACTAAAGACACAAACTGAATGTTTTCCAATATTATATGCAAATTTCTAGTTCCTTGTCTAAAGGACACAGTTGGTACACATAAGAGCGAATTTTGACCTGGGAAGTCCACCAACAATCAAAAATGCATATAAAACATACTACAGGTGCATACCTGCAGGTGTGCAGGGAAAAGGATTAATTTGTGGTAGGGACCCGTCACCTCTTCATAGACTTCATAGCTCCATATGACTACGAAACAAGTGAAGATACTGCAAAAACTAATGAAACAGGTGACAATAAGGATATCAGTGACAAATATCCCAGTCGTGTTTTCTACAAACTACTCAGAGACATTAAACATAAAAAATGGGCTTTGCCAAGGGAACGCTCTTTCAATCCTTCTGTTTAATATCGCACTAGAAAACGTAATTAAGGGATCAGGAGTGCAAACGCAAGGTGAAGTATTCTATAAATCCGCGCACATGTAATTTTATGCTGATGACTTACATTTTATGTTGGAAGAAGAATGAGGAACGTATAGAAGTCCTTTCTTGGCAACAGATGAAGTCACTTAAAGAATTGGACTTCTTGTAAACTAGTCTAAAACCAAGTACAGAACAGCAGGAAAAATCCGCGGGCCAAATATACCGTCCGTTAGCAACATCGGCAACTATTGCTTACACAAGGCCGAATATTTTATATATTTTGGTCAACCTGGGATTAATGACATAACGGAGAAAATTAGAACAAGACTCATTTTGTCTTACTGTCCACAGGGCTTACTGTCTACTTTACAAAATAGACTGTTAACTACAGATAATAAGACTGGTTGCCTACAAAAAGCCTGATAAAACATATTTATCTTTTACAAACAAGTATGACAAGTCAAAACAAAATGAAAACAAATCATGACATGTATAAAAAGCATCATGAGAAGGAGGTGGGAGGTAAAAGTTAGGACGTCTCGTAACGGATATGATAACTGACTAAACATTTCAGTAACTGAACTGTTTCAGCATTTACTAAGTACATATATGAATGAACTGTACTAAATATATAAGTGACCATTAGTAATCCAGTTAATAAAATTCTATTAGGCTTAAGTTGGTTGAACACATCGACCACATGTAAGAGTGAAACAGAAAAGCTAATTATGATAGGGCACTCAGCCAGGCAAAAACTAATAGGCAGACCGAAACCAAGTTTGATAAATGGAATGAAGGATGATGCGAGGAACCTGGGCGCCCGAAATTGGTTCGGAACCGTGATCGATAGGTTGTTTAGGAGGTCACGATTGCGGCTGTAGTGCATGCAGGGAGAAAGAGAGAGAGGGAGAGAGAGAGAGAGAGAGAGAGAGAGAGAGAGAGAGAGAGAGAGAGAGAGAGAGCGAGAGAGAATGTGTGGGAGAGAGAATGTGATGGAGGGAGGGAGGGAGGGAGGATGAGTAAGTAAGTAGTGGAGGAAGGGAAATAGAAACAGAATCTCAAGTCAGAGGAGATAATCTTACTTCTCTGGAGAAACCTTGTACTATTCTCTTTTCACTTTTACCGCTTAATTTTATATTCTATAAAATCATATAAACTGCCACAATCTCAGCAACACTATCCATATAGTTGCATATGTAGTTCGCATCTGAATCGCCTCTGTGTTTGATTGTAACATCTATGCCAGAACATTACATAACCGTCAGAACGTAACTGATTAGAATTATTGTTATTACGTCATTTCTCGTAGTATTCTGAAATTTCACGTAATAATTCAATGACTTTAAACGTAATAACATTCAGTTAAATCAAGTAAAATTATAAGCAGCAAAATTAAAACGTTAATCCACAACTTTCAGTAAAAATGAATATTTTTAAAATTAATGCAGTTTTACTTTACAGTAAAACTTCTCATTAAGTAGTTTGTAGAGAGTCACCACGCTGTGCTCCAAGCGTTATACGCTTTTCACAAAACAATTGATACAATGGAGAATTTAAATACCAACACTTTCTAGGTCACTTGAAGTCTCACAATGAGTAATTCTAAACTTAATGAGAAAATTCTCAATGAGCTAAAGTGTTTTCCAGGAATGATAGTAATTACAAAGTACAGTGCCCAGTGGTGTATTTAATGTGCACCTTTTCTATATTTTATGTGATAAATCCACATTTTTCAAGCAAATAGGCCTACAACTATTGTGAATATAGTAGAAAAAACAAATATATATTGGTCTCAAAATTTCATAATGCTAAACAATTAATTCAATAAAGTTGACGCATTACTCTTATTCAACTTGAATACATTTAATATGTAAGTTATTTCCAGGTATTTAGATAACCAGTAAAATTCGCGTTGTTTCTACAGGAACTCTGGCTTATTACAATACATTATGAGTATTTTACTTTAAGCTGGATCCAGAATGAAACCATTTTGCATAATTTGCATTGGGAATAATTCGGCAGAAAACATTTGCTGCAAGGTATTTAAGTGCCAACGAGAACTGGTCATACACAGAAGCAAGACCGTCATCAAACAAAAACTATCAAGCGTTAACCTAGAGTTCACCCCACTTGCGGTATTATTCGAATATTGGTTCTCTCACAAATTACCTATTATTCAGCCACTATCAACGACTTGTTTAGTCAAATTGTACTATGACACCACCTAATCCAAGGACGATCCCGTGGAATGAAAGGCAGTGAAGTCGGTTATTCACCTCCTTTGGATCGCTACCATACCGTGGAACAAAGAAGGGCAGGAAGAACCTATTCACGGACTACAGCTGAATCCAATTAGTGGAGACCCTAATCTGAAGCACGTCAGAAATCTCATTCCGATAATGCTGAAGTCTTTAGCTTCAAAATATTTTGAACACTTGCTATAGCGGCGTGTACCTGAAGAGATTAGATAGTTCAGAGATCGACCCTGCTATCAGGATGACAATCCGTTTTTTACGTGGCTTGACGGGCTTGTCTCCCCCCCCCCCCGCCCGCGAGAGCAAACCCTCTTTCTCGACACCGAGGAAACTTCGTATCGTATTCAGCACGAAAGCCTTTTCAAAAGCGTTCATGTGATAGCTATGTTCATAAGGAGCAGGATTGTCACCGTAAGAACTGAGGGTAGTCTCTACCAGGAAACAGCAGTTCACCAGTTCTGGTTTACCCCCAGGATAACGTCCTAAATTTTCGTAATTGTAACTACGTTTACGATATGAATTAAGCTTGACTTTCCAAGTTTGTCGACCAAGCTGAAAATTAATGTCTGTTTAATTTTAAAAGAATGTGGTTCCTAGAACAGCAAGATACATTGCTACAACAAATTAACCATGCTATTCTACAAACGTACGATGAGTTGCCTCATCAACTCGCTCTAAGCGATAACATGATCCAGAAAATCAATCTTCCTGCACAGACTTTGCACCAATACCATTGCCCATTTCTTAGGCAAAGTTATGGTCGAATACCAATCTGTCAGGTGAATCTTGAATCAGACGTAGGTGGCACGTGTCACTATAATTAACATTTTATATTAAGCCAAGCAAGCCATGATCTGGGATCTTTGAAGTTTGAGTTCACACGCAACGAAAGCATTTTGAACCCTGCTTCTGAGGTGACAGTGGTGCACGAATCGGCAACACCGTTCGGGTCGGCGATAGTGTGAGCCGCGAAGACACGAGCATGAGGCCTACACGAATTGGTAGCAGAGGCGCGTGAGTTTCCCTGTATGACACAAGTTAAGGAAATCTTTTGTGAGAGTTCTATTCTCCGTCTCCTTCACCTTATTCTTGTTTTTCTTCTTCTTTATCTTCCGTCCCGGAGTAGCTGTAGATAATTTTTCCGGTTTCAGAAGATTTTCTTAATATAGTGTGAATTTAAACTATTATTATTCACAAATATTTCAAGTTGAATTCAAAATTAGGCCATCGCTTTATGGAACTTCCTACACTACGATTATCCTGTGGAGCATTAAAGTATGTGGCCTTAGATTTGTTGAGTCCTTTTCCATTGGAAGGACATGTCCCTTCTATCTAGTCTTATATTCACCAACTTTTTTAAACAATGGGCACACCTAAGGTCACTCCGTATGTCCTCATTGCAAAGCATAGCATATCGTGAGCATTCTTTGACCCCTCTTAAAAACCTCATGTCTGCCGCGCTAATTTTATTTACATTCGCCTTTTACAGAGTTTATGACTGTGCACAATTCAGCAGCGTAGGTACCGCCCCAACACAGTTCTGGTTTCGTTGCTCACACTAACTGGCGCAGCTCCTAATCTTTCAAGAGGGCTTGTTGATGGAGATTAGCCAAAACAAACAAGTACTCTATCGTGTGCCATTGACTGAAACATTGAGAAAATACCTTAAACTGTTCATAGAGCGGCAGCACAGCGATCGGAATCGGAGCATCCTAAACAGTAAATGGAGAGTCATAAGCTGAAATACGTGATTGCGGCTAAATGTTGCAGAAAAAATTAGCTTTTTAAGTTCTACTAAATAAAACGTTGGCTACAACACGAGATAAACTTCGATCATATACATATATTGTATGTGAAAACAACCAGAGTACACATGCGCGTGCGCCCCCCCCCCCATACATACACACACAACAAGCACATCTGCATAATGTAATAGTTTTATATTAAATAATTTTGTTACTACTGGCAAGAAACCATACCGAACTGAATACATCCAACAGTTACACAAATAATTTTTAGACAGATAGGAACAGGCATCACGAAAACAGATACAAAAGAACGATAATTTGTATACGATATAGAACATAAGATAACAATATTTAGGCATTTTGTAAAATAGGTATCAGTTTCCTTGCTTCCTTTTGGACCGAATCAAAGAGGTCTAAACAAAGCTAGTATCGAGCATCTGTTGCCCTGTCAGGATCCGTGTCCCTTTCGTGGCTTACCAATCATGTACAGTGTTTACGAATATAGTAGAGAGTTGGTTGTTATGTTGAATTAGGTTCTCTGTATCAAATACAAATTCTATTGCACTAAATCTCTACTAATTATTTGTCTACTATAGTTTAGACCTAACCTATCCTGCTGTGATTCGAGTACTACGGTACTTTGAAACACGCAAAAAGACTAAGCCTGCTTTGGTATTAAAACGCTGTGTGTGTGTGTGTGTGTGTGCGTGCGCGACAAACGCGATGTAGATTCAGCAAGGACACGTTTAGCAACGACACGTGCCAGGAACGCGCAAACATGCGAATGGGGAGGAGGATTAAAGGATGCGTAGGATGCGTTAATTAACGTAAAACTAATTCCAACAACTCTGATTACATACAGGCACACAGGAGCTAATACCCTTGAAGTACCAAACATGTTATTAAAATGATAACACGTGGTTCCAGTAAAAGCAGACTTTTAACATTCTGTCATGTGTCATTAACTTGACATCCGATTTGCTTTACTGCCTGAAAATTTAAAACATAAAGATAAAAGTTATTTATATGTAGATCATTAAGATGTTTGAATAGATTCTTTTTAAAAAAAAAGTACTTCCAGGTCATGAACACCTACTCGCATTCAGGAATTTCAATTTATAAACCAGAAAGGGAAATATCTATTTGATAAAAGTAATCAAAATTTTAAACTCTGAACTCTTATGACCTTTGATTAGGTTGTACTTTATTAACTCTAATTTGAAATTAAAACATTCTAAAATATATTTTAATCAAAGTTCGAATATTAATAAATTTTTCCACAAAATTATATGTTAGCTTTTGTATTCAGAAGTTTATTATATTGCTGTAGTGAGAGATTAATATTTTGATTCAGTCGACATCGTGGAATCTTATAATATTGTAAAGCTTGGAATTTTCTCGTAAGCGAAAAATATAATATTTCTTTCATACGATTACTCTTGTCTACCAAACGGTTTGATGTCAAACCTTGGAACAATATGGAGCCTATGTATGACTTTGTGCGCGCGTATTCCCATTTGGTAAATCCAAACCAATCTCTCAATTACTAATAAACTCCCAGAGCTTCAGAACTCGCTGACTATTTTGAAGGAAGTCCATTTATTATTGATACTGGAAACATTTTTAAATACCTTAAAAATTACACAGCCCCAGATTACTTTACTATTTTTAATAAAATACCATTTGCAAAGTAGACAGTCGTTCAATAAATATTAAAATTCAAAACTACTCGCTTAGTTTTATCAGTTATCTTAACTGATTATAGTTATAGTTAACTTATAAGCATAATGCTTAGGTGATAAATAATTTGTTCCTACGTTTAAGTTGATATATGTTTCTATAGATACCTATACCTAATACTTTTCGTAAATATACAAAAGCTATAGAAGTATATAAAGTTTTTTGACAAAAACATAATTCCTCATATCTGAAACAATGAATTCCATTTTTGGCTTGTGGTGCATCTAAAATTAAAACAATTTCATTGTTAACGCTGCTTTCGAATTTATGTTATAATTCCTTTAAGTCTCGTACTCGGCTCGATGAAATCTCAGTCTCCGTAAAAAATATTTGAAATATCCATCTTGCATTAAATATCACGTGTCGGAAAGTGTACAAGAACTGGAGGCGCATAAAGAAAAGGCATCGCAGAGTGATAAAAACTAAAGATCGTTGCTTTACTATAATGTTTGTTAACATAGGCTACGTGTTTTTGTTTATCCATATTGTAGGATAGCGTCGCTTATTCATCGATTCCTGTAAACCGGCTATTATGTGTACACATATATCTCGCCCACTCATTACTTTTTTTTGCGGGTTAATTGATGCATTATCCGTATCAATTTTCAAATGAAGTGAGTAGAAACATATTAGATCCCTTTTTTTAGGCGATTTAATTACGGCTGGCGCCGGTCTAAACAGTCTTGTCCTGTAAGTCCTCTTCCATTCATTGCACCTTCGACGTCCATTTTCCATGAATGTTTAGGTCTTCCTTTTTTTCTTCTAGAGGGTGGAGTCCATTCCCATACCTTCCTTGCCCATCTCCCATCCGACATTATTTTTAGGTGTCTAAACCAATTCAGTCGTCTTGGTTCTATTGTTTCTATAATGTCAAGATCGATTCCCATCGCTTGTCTTATCTCTACATTTCTCACTGTATCTAGTCTTGTTAGTCTACAGCACCTCCGCCTTTAAACCATCTCCATAACTCTTATTATGGATTTATTTCTTTTTTAATTTCCCCCAGTTCTGCTCCATATAGGCCTATACTTTCGACTATAGTTTTATACATTCTGATTTTATTATTTTTTGTTATTCGTGAACTCCAAAGCAGACTGTTTAATTGTTTTGTTGTTGTCTTAGCTTGTCCTATTCTTACTTTTATTTCTTGGTTGCTGTCACCATCCGATGTCATTGTTAAACCTAAATACTATTTTTTATCACTGTTGTTCCTAGTTCTAGGTCTTGAACTTCAACTTATATAAGGTACTCAGTTTTTGAGGTATTTATTTCGAAACCCCATTTCGCATATTCTTCTGCTAGTTTCCTAAGCATATAAATTATATCAATTTCGTCCTCTGCAATTATAGCCTGATTGTCTGCAAAGTGTATTGTAAACATCTTGTCATTTCCAACTGGTACACCCATATTACGGCATTTTACTCCATGATGATAGGGCTTCATTTAGATTGATCTTAAACAAAGCCGGAGCTATTCAACAACCCTGTTTCAAGCGCTTACTAATACTTACCTTGCTGGATATACTTTTCCCTATTTTAACTTGAGCTGTCATATCTTTATATAGTTGTTTAGTTGCTTTTATATATTTACTACTTATTCCTTGATTCCTGTCATCCCTTGATAGCTGTAAATAATATTGCAAGGGGCACGCTGTCATATGTTTTAGTTAAATCGATAAATACAATATGGGTTTGTAGGTTGTGAGCCATCCTTTTTTCCGCAACTTGTTTTAGTGTAAAAATAATACAACACATGACCTACCAACTCGGAAACCGTTTTGCTCTTCAACATCTTCATTTCTTGCTCGACTCTATTTTTGAGAACCTTACCATATACTCTAGAAACAGAATTTGTAACACTAATTCCTCTATAATGAGTGCAGTTTTGGCGGTCCTCTTATATATATATATATATTATATATATATATATATATTATATTATATTTAATTTTTATTATGAATTTACCTCAAGATATTTCTTTCCTTATTAGGAACATGTTTCGAGAACCCCTGTGTTCTCACCCTCAGCCTTCGTGATCTTGCGTCTGGTGAAGTATTTGTGTGTTGGCTGGACGCTATTTTGGTTTCTTGTTGGTCTCTGGAATTTTAAAGTGGTATTCTTGTGTATGATTGTGGTGTATGTATTAGTATTTTATGTATTTTCGATGTTGAGTGCTTTGAAAATTGTGTCATGCTTTGTATTGATTTGTATTTGTTCAGGTATTAGTTTGTTTTGTGTTTTATGTTTGTATATTTGTAAATTTTCCTAAATTTTCATTATGGTGCCTTTGTGTGGTATGTGTTTTATTTTGTCATGTTGGTTATGTCTGGAATTCATGTCCAGTGTTTATTGAATGTGTGGCTAAATTAGATTTGTATATTTCTGGTTTTTTGTATGCGTTTAGGTGTTCAAAATAACGTTTTTTTCAGTTGTTTTTTTTTGTTTATAATCAATTACAACAACTAACGGTATATACAAAATTGAATGCCAAGATTCCAATAAATGATACATAGGACAAACAAAAAAACAGCTGAAACAACATTATTTTGAACATCTAAATACATACAAAAAACCAGAAATATATAAATCCAATTTGGCCACACATGCAATAAACACGGGCCATGAATTCCCAGACATAACCAATGTGACACTAATAAAACACATACCACACAAAGGGACCATAATGAACATTTGGGAAAATTTACAAATATACAATCATAAAACACAAAACAAACTAATACCCGAACAAATACAAATCAATACAAAACACGACACAATTTTCGAAGCACTCAACATCGAAAGTACACAAAATACTAATACATACACCACAATCACACACAAAAATACCACTTTGAGATACCAGAGACCAACAGGAGACCACTATGGCGACAGACCAACAAACAGGTACTTCACTAGACGCAGAATCGCGAAGGCTGAGGATGAGAGCACAATAGCTTTCGAAACATGTTCCAAATAAGGGAAAAACAACATCTTGAGGTAAAGTAAATACAAATTTTAAATATTATATATATATATATATATATTGTTACCTCATTAATATATATATATAATATATAATAAGTTAGTAGTTACAAGTAATACTGTGTATATTTTGCTGTCTTGTGTTTCTCCTTAAAGCCACACTGCTGGGCTAGCCAACTTGTAATATAATAAAATTACAAGTTTAAGTTATGTATTTCTTGTTGTATTGATGTTAGGTGTTTTCGTGTGGTTGTAGACACGCACCGGTGCCTACTATAATGTTGGTTATAAAAGGTGTAATTTGCAATCGTAACTGTCACTGGTGTTAATGTTTTGCTGTTGTAAGTACGCCGTAATAATTCACTCTTCTTATTAAAATATAGTCCGCGCACTTGTGGTGTATCTGATTTACTTACCACTGTTGAAATTCAAATTCTATCTTGTGGCGTTCCGTCTGAAATACATTCACTTCAAACACAATAGAAAAAATATTCAATTTGAATATTTAACATGTTTTCACACACAGTAATAAATGCAGCAATATCTGATAAGTATATTGATTTATACTAATACTTTTTGAATTCTTCCGCCACCTGTCAGAACTGATTAAAAATAATGAATGAATCTACTTTTAATAAAATGATACTCTTGTTATGGTAATAAAAATTATAGGTTTATTAACAAGTTATTAAGTGAGAATATTTTTAACAAACAAAACAATAATTAACAACCCTTTCAATTGCTGATTACAAAATAAAACTTCAAATGAAACTCTATCTGATCTCTCAAAGCTCTGGTATACCTGTTGTTGTTACAATAATTTTACTGTACAGGTTATGTTGTTTTAATTCAGTATATACCATATTCCGTTAAGGTTCTTGGAGATATCATGATACCAGACTCAAGATGTACTATAATTAATTATTTAGGATTAACAATATTAACTGATAATTGAACAAAATATAAAATTTAAAATTGGTATCATATTTCTGATGTTTACAAAAATTATCGTACGCCGGTATGCGCACGCATCTTTACTTTAGTATTGTGGTTAGGCTGTATGACTTGTACAGCATTTAACAAGTATTACTTTTAGTTAATAATTAGTTTTAAAATAATTTGTTCACAAGAGAAAAATTTCTAATAAAAAAACTCTTGTTTGCAATGTACTTTAATTTGCATGTTAATTGAGAACAATTCGGTAATGTCATCATAACAAGCTACCGTAATGGTTTCTGAGGTTAAGAATGACCGTTATTTTTATAAGGATAAGTTTGTCTTATTAACTAATATTACTTATGCTATACAGGTAAACATATTATTTTTTAATAAGTTTTAACATAGGATTATCAGAATTATGTTTGATACAATTAATAAAATAAATTCTGAAATAACGAAATATTCAACAAATACGTTTTATCAAGTAAGCGTCTAAATGCACTCGTATTTATCAATAATTATCTTTAAGCATTATTTTTTTACATCGTTATAATTTATTAAAATATTTTTTATAATATTTTAATAATGTTGTATTAAATCTCCTTTAAATTCTGATAACTTAGTTGTTGATTTCCGATACGCTGCATAATGACTTGCGTAGTATCGAAAATTCGAAATTGGCTAAATTCTTATTTTTCTTTTAAGTATTGTTTAATTGAAATTGTACTCCCTGTTTCTTAATTAAAAAATTCACTCGCAAATAGATCGATATTGTACACTGATCTACTTGATAAAATAACACAAATCCGCACTGTTGCACTCGTTAGTAAATGTGTAGTATTAGGTTAGTGTATGTATATTGTACTTGAGTAAAACATGTCGCGCACTAATTTAAAAATATACTTTTTCTGGTCTGGAGTGGCGTGGCTTGTTCCTTAGGTGTTCGATCGTAGACTGTTATGTACCTCGAGAGCATCTCTCGCTCGTCTGATGAACTTCATTCATTCCATTGGTTGGTTTTTGATAGTCTCTGACCCAAAAGGCCTATATTTTATTAAAATATTTAATTTTTAGTCAAAATCGATTTTGGGTTGGAGACTTTTTCTCGTCATCGACGGTACAAATTTTTAGTTCGAAAGTTAAAAACTATCACAACTTCCTTATTATACGTCCTATCGTTAATCGGTTTATATCACTGAACTCAGGGCGTTTTGCTTATTAAAATAAGTCCAAACACGCTTATTTTCTGTTCACTATCAATATTATTATATTGATTTTATTTATTATTTTTGGTACGTCTTATCTTTATAAGTTCGTATTACCAGATTTTTCTTAAATCTACTATAACATTTCTTATTTAAACACTTCGAGTCTATATCTCATTTGGTTTAAGTTACAATTTGTGAAAAACTATTTCCTACACAATTTTCGCTATGGTGTTACTCAGCGTCCATGTTGGATTTTTCACAAACATGCTTATTATTAAATATCCTTATCTAAAATGAACATATTATTACCTAGTATTACTAACAATGACTATTTACATACTTTTTTACTATAATATTGGTGTATTACCGTGGTCAATTCAGTATTTACATCATTTTAAACCTCTCACATAATGCTTATACAACTTTTCATCTTGTTCTCTATTTTTATTACATAGATTATATTATTTAATTGTTATAATTAGTGTACATACACAATAATTAATCTGTTATATTCAATGGTCATCTTTTAATAAACTCAGAACCTCCTAATTATTCAGTAGTGGATCTGTCTATGTTGTGTCATGACATTATAGGTATTTATTTTGTTTAATATAATAACAAAAGTGTTATTGTCCTATTTGGATTGTATTCCTAAAGTAGCATTGGATATCAATCTAACTTTTAGTAATGTTTCCAATTACTTTTACATAGGTTTACTAGTTATATTTTTCATAACTAGCTGGTTGGTCATTGTTTGTTTACCTCTGTCCTTTTTTCACATTGGACATTTGGTTTTCAAATGTTTATGTACAATATGATTGTTTTAGTGGTCATTATTTGTTCTCAAAGTAGCTCTGATATTTCCTCTTGCTACTGGTAATAATTGTAATACCTTGTTCTCAATATTTAGTACAGTATTTTCTTAAACTAACTTGCTATACACTGGTTTAGCTTACATTTGGTCATATATACATGGTTATTTTGTTTACAATAATTCAGTCATAATACTGTTCTTAACATGTTCAAAACTTGTTCTCAAAGTATTATCATATATTCCTTTCACTACTGGTACTATTCTGATAAACATTTACATTAGTTTTAATACTGTAGTTTGCTTAACTAAATTGGTACATTGTCTTATTTCTGTCTTTGACTGTGTCACTATGTCTGACTTGTTTTGTTTACATTGTTTTGTCTTATACATTATATTGTTTCTTTATATTTACTTGATGATCATATATTTATACTAATATGTATCATTTTCTGTTATAATAGGTTACTTCCTTGTGGGTATTGTAACAATGTATCATCGGTTTTAGTGCAGTATCTACCTACACCTAAACTGACTCCATTATGGTATATTAACATAATACCTTCACTAATTTGTTACAAATGTTTACAACTCCTTCTAATACACTAATACAAATCTTTCTTATATTACTTACAATGTTTTTCTCTGGTCAATTGTGGAATCTAAATTCCAGTCATGTTTGACACTTAACAAATATTCTCTATTTGTTGTCAGTTTTTTGATATAAACAATAATATGATTGTTTTATATGTTCTGATCTGGTGGTCTTATAATTATGTGTGTTGGTCACAACTTTGTTAAATCAGTCACACTCATTGTTTGTGTTTATTTGACTATTTTTTAACCTTTGTTGCCTCATCATGAAATTAACCTATTTTTTCACACTGTAAACTTCCTCACTGTAATTGTTTGTGTGGTTTTCAGTTGAAATAATCAGTTATTCACCGGTTTCACATTTGTATTAAGTACACTTTTATTGTTTGTGTTTCTTTAAATGATCACACTGGTTTTCATGTCACACTTATAGTTATTTCTTTTGTCACTGACTGTTTCTTCTTTAAAATATATATGGTTCATTGATTCCTTACGTCTTTGGTTTCTCTTCATTCTTCTTCTTGGTCCTTCTTCTTTCTTCTTAATTCCAAATTTCATGGTAGTCGCTGTTTTCATTTTATTTCCATTGTCGTTGTAGCTTGATGATCCTTGTCTCGTTGATTCCCCTCACTGCTGGATATTATTTTCATTGATTCCCCTCACTGCTGGATCCTATTGGGTCTATTTATTAGTATTTTGTTTTGGTCTTGTGTCATTTTCTTTTTACGTTTTATAATTAAGGTTGACATATTCACATTCTCGTCTTCATTGTTGGATTCTTCTATTATTAGTTTTGTAGATACACAACTTATATACTTATCTTTGTTCATTTAAATATGTTCCCATGTCTCTTATCATACTTGACGTCATATTTATTTATAGTATGTAACTACCATATTTTGGTACTGTTACATATGCCTTCCTTTAAGAATTGATTAATTCTGAATTATTATAATATATTTTTCACTTGAAGAATTCATCAATTGTTGTACATTCCACGTTGATTCACATGTTTTGTCCATATATCCCTTTGCTTTCTTCTATTTGAATCGTATTTATCTTCGCTATGTAATTATCTCCCTTGTTTATCTAGTTCCCTAATTCCCTAACATAAATATTAGCTGGGGCAGTTTAGAGCGGCTCACTTTGGCTATTCAACTCTACTGGCCATACTAATTTCAATAAATCTGGAGGCAAATCATCTCCTTCAATAACTATAAATGATTGCTGGCATTACTCTTCAGTCAATTCATTTTAAATCATCAAAATAATAATAGTGGTCGTTCTTCCGACAAATAATAAATATACTTGGGATCAATCAACGCATCTGCGGTTTATACATTTTTATTCTCTCTTTTCTTGATTCAACTTATACTATATTCTTCACATATTGTAGGGATAGTCTGTTTTACATATTCTCACTGGTATACTCTCATGATTGTCTTCGTTATTATATTATTTTTCATCCTTCATTAATCTTGATCAATCTCTTCTTTTGTTGTCACCTTGAGCGTCATCTCATTATATTCTTCATCTTAGGTTTCATTCTTCTAGGTATAAAACTTAAATACATTTGTTTTTTCTTCTTCATCATGGGTTGTATTTGGTGTTTACATTCTATATGGTATCGGTTTCCTTATTAGTAGTATACATTATAAACAATGTGGTTGTGTGTGGTGGCTGGTCTACATTACAACTTTAATTTGGTTTCATTTTTCCAACTTCGCACTTGTTTCTTCTCTCTCTCTTTTTTTTTTTTTTTTTTTTTTCTTTTAGTAGTAGTACGGGTGAGATGTTGTTATTACTTGTTGACGTGGCTCTTTGAAATAGTTGTGCCAAGGATCTTGTGTGTCGTTCTCGTTTATATATCTTTCTTATAGTAGTAGTACATATTATTAATAATACAATATTCTGTATCCTTTACATTAATTCTCTTGAAGTACATTCTCTTACATTATAAAATTACAATACGTTCAATGTTCAATACATAATTATACATTTACTTCTCATTTAATACACACATAATAATTTTCACAATAGTAATACCTTCTTTTTCTGTGGTTAACATCTATATTTGTACTCGTACTTTCATTTTCCACCCTTAAATAATAATAATCTTCATATCAACCTTGCATTTTTTCATCTCAATATAGTCAACAGTTATACATATAGTTACATCTTCATTTTTTATAACAAATATTTCCATTTTTCACATTATCAATACTCGAGTAATCCTTATCGCCATTTTTTCACTATTTGGCTCCATAATTTTAATCTTCAATGTATTTTTTCATCGAGGTCTGATTGTATGTACCTTTTATTTTCTTTGTAACGGGGTTTTGCAATTCATAGGTATTGTTTAAATTATTTTTTGTCACAGTATATGGTCCGGTATACAATAGTAATAGCTTTTTTGCTATGCCCTCAATAGTGCTAGGGAGTTCTCGATTTTTTATTAGTACTTGGTCTCCCACTTCATAGTTTATAATTTTGGGCTGTAATTTCTTATACTTGAGCCTCAATTTATTTGCTCTCTCCACTGCATTATTATAGAATCGAGTTTTATCAAATTTAAATTCAGCACTGATAGGAAAGTTGATTATTTCTGTGATCTCCCGGGGTGGTTTTTTCTCATACATTGCCATGTATGGTGTCTCGTTAGTTGACTGGTGGTAAGCTAGATTCAGGAAGTCTTCAGCTGGGGACAAATATTCTTCCCACTTCCTCTGCTGGCTGTGACAGTAGGTTCTTAAAATCCTTCCTACTTCTCTCAACACTCTCTCAGCAGGGTTGCTGTTGGGGTGATACACCGAGGTCTTATATGTTTTGACTCCCAGATGGTTCAGTGTTTCCCTCCACTTTCGTCCTCGGAATTGCGTTCCGTGATCGGTGATGATCATTGACGGTTTACCCACTTCGGGTATATATTTATTTGCAACTATTTCTAATATCTTGCTGGTTGTCGCTCGATTGAGTGGGTACAATTTGGTATACTTAGTGTAATGATCAAACATTATTATAATATATTTGTATCGGTGCCTCCCACCACTTCGTGGAAAAGGTCCACAAATATCCAGGAAAACTTTTTCTAGTCTGGCAGTTGAGGTGATTGGTATCATGACTCCTTCTTGCTTTTCGTTACTGCATTTCGCTAGTTGACAGATATTACAACTCTGTATGTATTTCCTGATCTTTTTATTCATGTTTTTAAAATGCACATGCTCTTGTAAAGCTTTCATGACTTTCACTGCTCCCATATGACCATAACGTATGTGGTAGTCTATGGTCAAATCTCTTTCTATGGTTTTGGGGACAACTACCTTCCATCTCTCGTCACCTTTCTTGTTTTTGGTGAATACCACTTGATTGTAAGCACAGTAATATCGGTTTATGTTTGCATTATTGTCGTTTAATTTCTTGATAATTAATGATATCTTAGGGTCTTGTTGCTGATGATTGATGATATCAGATAGTATATTAGTAAGTTCTGTTTTATTCTTCAATAGGTGGTATATTCTGGCAATAGTTTCCCTCTCTCCTTCAAAAGTTTGGGCTTCAATGTTTATCCGTGACAACACGTCTGCAGCTGTGTTGCTTTTTCCGGGTATGTATTCCCATTGTATATTGTACTCTTGAAGCGTGAGGGTCCATCTTGTCAGTCGTCCATGTTTTAATTTACAGTTTTTTAGAAATGAAATGGACTTGTGATCTGTTCTTACAGTTACGGTGTAACCCAAAATAAATGTTCTGAACTTTTCACATGCAAACACTATGCTTAATAACTCTTTTTCTGTGGTGTGGTAGTTGCGCTCGCACTTGTTTAATGTACGGCTGGCAAAACTAATCACTTGGTGCTGTCCTTCTTGGTCTTCCTGATAGAGTACTGAACCAAGACTTAAATCACTTGCATCGCAATTCATGAAGAACGGTTTATTAAAATTGGGGTGATGCAGCATAACGGTTTCTAGAAATTTCATTTTAATCAATGTGAATGTGGAGTCTTGTTCTGCTTCCCATTTCCATTTTTCTTTTGATGATAATTGAGCTGAGAATCGAGCTGTTAACTCGGAATAATTACTCTGAAACTTTCGATAATAGTTGCATATTCCGAGGAACGATTGTAGTTGTTTCTTGTTCTTCGGGACGGGAAAACGCTGAATTGCCTCCATCTTCTCCTGGGATGGTGTAACTCCGTATTCAGATAGGTTGAACCCCAAGAATTGCACCTCCTTTGCAATTAGTTGAGATTTATCTAGCTTTAAAGTGATGTTGTTGTCTTCTAGCTTTTTCAGTACTTGTGCCACCCGGTCACAATGTTCCTCCCAATTGTTAGAGGCTATTAGGAGATCGTCCACATAAACTGTGGTGAACTGCAGTGTGTTATGGCCCAGTATTTCGTCCATGCACTTAACGAATATTGCTACTGAGTTTACAAGACCGAATGGTAGCCGTTTAAAGTGGTAGTTTCGGCCCTCAAAGATAAAGGCGGTATATTTTCTACTGTTTGGATGCAGCTCAACCTGCCAATATCCACATACCGTATCCCATATACTGTACAATTTGGAACCATAAAACTTCTTTAAAATTTCATCAATTTCGCCAGGTGATGTCCTGTCGTTTATTATGGTTTTATTTAATTCTCGAGCATCTAAACAGATACGTACTGCACCATTCTTTTTCGGTACAGCCACAATAGGGTTTGTGTATGGTGAATTGCTTATCTCTATTATGTCATTTTCTATTAAGCGATGAATTTCTTCTCTTACCGCTTCTTTTAGTGAAAATGCGATAGGATATGATTTCCTCTTGAATTCAATATGTTCTTTGAACTTCAGTTCGCATTGGAAATTTTTAATTTTTCCAGGGGTGTCTGAAAATATGTGGCGATACTGGTAGTATATCTCTATCAATCGTTCCCGTTGTTCATAAGTTACTTCTTGACTATTTTGACTTGGTTTAAATTCTCGGATACTGTTGATTTTCTCCAACCACAAAGCTTCCTCTGGACTGTTTTGTGCTCCTTGGTTGATGACGTCTTCTCGGAGTTCACAGCTCTCTCTAATGTAGTAAATTACATGTTCAGATGGTGCCTTTCTGTATTCTGTCAATTTGGCTGTCCACTCTATTTCTTCTGCTTTCATCTTCACGGTATTATCATCCATATTGATGATTGCGGTGTATTTTCTTAAAATATCACACCCGATTAATATAGTGAACGGTAACCCACTGGCTACTAAGAATACCATTTGTATTGATTGTCCATTACTGGATACATCCAATTGCACTTGCTGTCGTACAGTTTTGTTTTGACGTCCTGTAGCACCAATGAGAATTATATTGCTAATCGGCAATGTGGGTATTGTGGCTTTGTTTTCTGATTGAATTCTGTCCAGTTCTACCTTGTCTATTAGTGATACATTTGCGCCAGTGTCAATCATGGCTGTGGCGTCGGTGTTATTTACTCTGACGGTTATATATGCAATTTCGCTATTGCTAGTATCGCCGATAGTATTTTCATTTTCCTCCATTAGATCCTTCCTTATATTTTTTAGATAGTTCTTGTTATATATACTTCGAAGCCTTGCTGATTCTGCCAAAACATTGGACCCAATAGGCCGGTTCAGTGAGGGTGATCCTGGGGTTTTCACTGCCGGTTTGCGTTTAAATTAGTGTCACCATTTTCGTGTCGATCCTGAGATGTCGAAGCGACTGGCTCCTGATTCCCTGTGTTGTGGAATATCTCTGTATTTTGCGTGGTTGCTCTGGGACTCCCACTGCTGTCACTTCCGTTCGACCTATATCCGGATTCTCTTTCATCCCGATCATGGTTATTGAAATGCTGGTGCTGGTGTGGGAAGCTTCTTCTCCCTTGATAATAATGCCTGTGGTTTCCACCCCGACTGGCATGTGTATAATGTACTCTTCTAAATTGACTGTGGTTGTTATTATGACCATTCCCTTGTCTTGGTTGGTGGTTAGGGGACTGATTTTGATATGGTCTATAATAATGGTTACCTCTTTGGTAATTTGTATTTCGTGGGTAATTGTTAGACTGATAATTGTTCTGGTTCCCTCTATTAATGTTATTTCCACCTCCATCTTGACGCGGTGTGGGCTGACTCTGGAATCTGGGAGGATTATGGAAATTCCTTCCTTGGTTATTACCATTGTTGTGAATGGTAGGGTTATTGTTCCCCGGTCCTCCTTGATCGTACGTCTGGTGTGGTACCTGTCGACTCCTTTGGTAATAGCGTTCCCTCTCGTGGCTCTCAAGTAACTCGCACATGCCTTGGATGGTTTTGATTTGAGCATTGAGTCTACCTTGTGCTATTCCTTGATTGAAATGGTACGCCAACTTTGTTTCCAAACATTCCTCTGGGATTGCCGGTTCCAGGTTTCTTGCTAGGCAAATATTCCCCAAAAAGTAGGTGGTCATGGACTGCCTGCCATTTATGTCGAATCGTCCATTGGTTATGTCGTCACGTATAATATTCTGAGTTGCCTCTGACCAATATTTCTGTTTGAACGCTGTCTTGAAGGCTTCATAGTTACACACTTTGTGTCGGGTCGCTGTCCACCAATTGTCAAATGTGCTTTTAAATGACTCGTCCAACATACCTTTTATTACAGTCCATCTGTTCTCACGATTTCGTTGTATTACTTCTTCCATTCGCTCGAGGAACTCCAAAGGGTTTTTTGAATATGTCCTGAAGTCGACTTGATCTCTTCCTTCTAGATGGCTTAGACCGGATAAGAAATTCGGTATTATTTGTAGTCGATGCATTTCATCCCGTAGGTTGTCCATTTCCCTCCGTTGGCGTTCTGTAGATTGTGCCTTATCATTGTTTACCTGCTGTTTGATGGCATCTACTTTTCCCGCAACTTCTTCACACTTACCCTTTAGTGTGGATTGTGCTGCTTCCATTCTTGTTTGTTCTTGTGTTAATATACTTATTTGGTTATCATGAGTTTGCTTCACCTCATTAATACGTTGGTGAATATCCAACTCAGTCTGGATTAATTTTAAGTTTGTACTTTCTCCTTCTTTGCGCACTTCCACTATTTCCATATTTATTTCGGTCGTTAGAATGGCCATTTGCTTCTCAATTTCTTCAACGCTTTCTCCTAGTCTTCTTTCCACCATCTCTGCCGTCTCCTTGGCGGTCTCTTCCATTTTATTATTATTGATATTTATCTGTAGCCAAATATTGTCATGATCGGCTTGTATAGTCTCCACATCTCTATTAAGTTTGGCGTTGATCCCATCTATCTTCTGGTTGGTTTGGTCGATTTTATCTCCTAATTCTGCTGACAAATCTGCTTTCATGGTGGCCATTCTCTTTTCCAACAGTTCTTCAGTTTTTCGTTGACCCTCTTCCATTCTTCTATTTGTTTCATTTATTTGATTGTTAAGCTCTTCTTTCACCAATTCTATGTGTTTCTGGTTGTTCTTCTGGCCTTCCTCTATTTTTTGGCTTAAGTCTGCTTTCAGTAACCGATTGTCTTCCTTCAGTGATTCTATTGATTGACTGGTCTCCCTATTGGATTGGCTATTTTCGTCCATCTTTTTGTTCATTATTTCCATCTTCTGATCTGTGGACTTCTGGCTTTCTTCCATTCTATTTAAGTCTGTTTTCATTGACCGATTGTCTTCTTTCAGTGACTCCATCATCCTTCTCATCCATTCTTGAAAAGCAGGCTCTCCGATTGACGTTGTTTGTTCAAGTTGGCTTGGTTTCTGTGGAGCTTCTTGAATCACCATTTCCGGTTCCTCCATAGGCTGCTGAACCTCCTCCGCCGGTTCAATTATTTGTTCCTTTGGTTCCATCACAACTTCTTCTATATCTTCTGTAGACATGACTTCTTTTTCTTCTCTTCTAGTCTCCTTTTCCTTTTCGGTCGCCCTCTTCCTTGATGTTGACCGTGATTTCGATCTTGATTTCAACCTGTCAGTGTACATCTTGTTGTCTTGGTAATGTATCTGCTGTCTGTTTCACGAATTAGGATTATTGTGTATCTAGTTATGGTGTAATTCCCCTTAAATCGTGCTCAGACGTTGGGCGCCAACTTTGTTACCTCATTAATATATATATATAATATATAATAAGTTAATAGTTACAAGTAATACTGTGTATATTTTGCTGTCTTGTGTTTCTCCTTAAAGCCACACTGCTGGGCTAGCCAACTTGTAATATAATAAAATTACAAGTTTAAGTTATGTATTTCTTGTTGTATTGATGTTAGGTGTTTTCGTGTGGTTGTAGACACGCACCGGTGCCTACTATAATGTTGGTTATAAAAGGTGTAATTTGCAATCGTAACTGTCACTGGTGTTAATGTTTTGCTGTTGTAAGTACGCCGTAATAATTCACTCTTCTTATTAAAATATAGTCCGCGCACTTGTGGTGTATCTGATTTACTTACCACTGTTGAAATTCAAATTCTATCTTGTGGCGTTCCGTCTGAAATACATTCACTTCAAACACAATAGAAAAAATATTCAATTTGAATATTTAACATGTTTTCACACACAGTAATAAATGCAGCAATATCTGATAAGTATATTGATTTATACTAATACTTTTTGAATTCTTCCGCCACCTGTCATAACTGATTAAAAATAATGAATGAATCTACTTTTAATAAAATGATACTCTTGTTATGGTAATAAAAATTATAGGTTTATTAACAAGTTATTAAGTGAGAATATTTTTAACAAACAAAACAATAATTAACAACCCTTTCAATTGCTGATTACAAAATAAAACTTCAAATGAAACTCTATCTGATCTCTCAAAGCTCTGGTATACCTGTTGTTGTTACAATAATTTTACTGTACAGGTTATGTTGTTTTAATTCAGTATATACCATATTCCGTTAAGGTTCTTGGAGATATCATGATACCAGACTCAAGATGTACTATAATTAATTATTTAGGATTAACAATATTAACTGATAATTGAACAAAATATAAAATTTAAAATTGGTATCATATTTCTGATGTTTACAAAAATTATCGTACGCCGGTATGCGCACGCATCTTTACTTTAGTATTGTGGTTAGGCTGTATGACTTGTACAGCATTTAACAAGTATTACTTTTAGTTAATAATTAGTTTTAAAATAATTTGTTCACAAGAGAAAAATTTCTAATAAAAAAACTCTTGTTTGCAATGTACTTTAATTTGCATGTTAATTGAGAACAATTCGGTAATGTCATCATAACAAGCTACCGTAATGGTTTCTGAGGTTAAGAATGACCGTTATTTTTATAAGGATAAGTTTGTCTTATTAACTAATATTACTTATGCTATACAGGTAAACATATTATTTTTTAATAAGTTTTAACATAGGATTATCAGAATTATGTTTGATACAATTAATAAAATAAATTCTGAAATAACGAAATATTCAACAAATACGTTTTATCAAGTAAGCGTCTAAATGCACTCGTATTTATCAATAATTATCTTTAAGCATTATTTTTTTACATCGTTATAATTTATTAAAATATTTTTTATAATATTTTAATAATGTTGTATTAAATCTCCTTTAAATTCTGATAACTTAGTTGTTGATTTCCGATACGCTGCATAATGACTTGCGTAGTATCGAAAATTCGAAATTGGCTAAATTCTTATTTTTCTTTTAAGTATTGTTTAATTGAAATTGTACTCCCTGTTTCTTAATTAAAAAATTCACTCGCAAATAGATCGATATTGTACACTGATCTACTTGATAAAATAACACAAATCCGCACTGTTGCACTCGTTAGTAAATGTGTAGTATTAGGTTAGTGTATGTATATTGTACTTGAGTAAAACATGTCGCGCACTAATTTAAAAATATACTTTTTCTGGTCTGGAGTGGCGTGGCTTGTTCCTTAGGTGTTCGATCGTAGACTGTTATGTACCTCGAGAGCATCTCTCGCTCGTCTGATGAACTTCATTCATTCCATTGGTTGGTTTTTGATAGTCTCTGACCCAAAAGGCCTATATTTTATTAAAATATTTAATTTTTAGTCAAAATCGATTTTGGGTTGGAGACTTTTTCACGTCATCGACGGTACAAATTTTTAGTTCGAAAGTTAAAAACTATCACAACTTCCTTATTATACGTCCTATCGTTAATCGGTTTATATCACTGAACTCAGGGCGTTTTGCTTATTAAAATAAGTCCAAACACGCTTATTTTCTGTTCACTATCAATATTATTATATTGATTTTATTTATTATTTTTGGTACGTCTTATCTTTATAAGTTCGTATTACCAGATTTTTCTTAAATCTACTATAACATTTCTTATTTAAACACTTCGAGTCTATATCTCATTTGGTTTAAGTTACAATTTGTGAAAAACTATTTCCTACACAATTTTCGCTATGGTGTTACTCAGCGTCCATGTTGGATTTTTCACAAACATGCTTATTATTAAATATCCTTATCTAAAATGAACATATTATTACCTAGTATTACTAACAATGACTATTTACATACTTTTTTACTATAATATTGGTGTATTACCGTGGTCAATTCAGTATTTACATCATTTTAAACCTCTCACATAATGCTTATACAACTTTTCATCTTGTTTTCTATTTTTATTACATAGATTATATTATTTAATTGTTATAATTAGTGTACATACACAATAATTAATCTGTTATATTCAATGGTCATCTTTTAATAAACTCAGAACCTCCTAATTATTCAGTAGTGGATCTGTCTATGTTGTGTCATGACATTATAGGTATTTATTTTGTTTAATATAATAACAAAAGTGTTATTGTCCTATTTGGATTGTATTCCTAAAGTAGCATTGGATATCAATCTAACTTTTAGTAATGTTTCCAATTACTTTTACATAGGTTTACTAGTTATATTTTTCATAACTAGCTGGTTGGTCATTGTTTGTTTACCTCTGTCCTTTTTTCACATTGGACATTTGGTTTTCAAATGTTTATGTACAATATGATTGTTTTAGTGGTCATTATTTGTTCTCAAAGTAGCTCTGATATTTCCTCTTGCTACTGGTAATAATTGTAATACCTTGTTCTCAATATTTAGTACAGTATTTTCTTAAACTAACTTGCTATACACTGGTTTAGCTTACATTTGGTCATATATACATGGTTATTTTGTTTACAATAATTCAGTCATAATACTGTTCTTAACATGTTCAAAACTTGTTCTCAAAGTATTATCATATATTCCTTTCACTACTGGTACTATTCTGATAAACATTTACATTAGTTTTAATACTGTAGTTTGCTTAACTAAATTGGTACATTGTCTTATTTCTGTCTTTGACTGTGTCACTATGTCTGACTTGTTTTGTTTACATTGTTTTGTCTTATACATTATATTGTTTCTTTATATTTACTTGATGATCATATATTTATACTAATATGTATCATTTTCTGTTATAATAGGTTACTTCCTTGTGGGTATTGTAACAATGTATCATCGGTTTTAGTGCAGTATCTACCTACACCTAAACTGACTCCATTATGGTATATTAACATAATACCTTCACTAATTTGTTACAAATGTTTACAACTCCTTCTAATACACTAATACAAATCTTTCTTATATTACTTACAATGTTTTTCTCTGGTCAATTGTGGAATCTAAATTCCAGTCATGTTTGACACTTAACAAATATTCTCTATTTGTTGTCAGTTTTTTGATATAAACAATAATATGATTGTTTTATATGTTCTGATCTGGTGGTCTTATAATTATGTGTGTTGGTCACAACTTTGTTAAATCAGTCACACTCATTGTTTGTGTTTATTTGACTATTTTTTAACCTTTGTTGCCTCATCATGAAATTAATCTATTTTTTCACACTGTAAACTTCCTCACTGTAATTGTTTGTGTGGTTTTCAGTTGAAATAATCAGTTATTCACCGGTTTCACATTTGTATTAAGTACACTTTTATTGTTTGTGTTTCTTTAAATGATCACACTGGTTTTCATGTCACACTTATAGTTATTTCTTTTGTCACTGACTGTTTCTTCTTTAAAATATATATGGTTCATTGATTCCTTACGTCTTTGGTTTCTCTTCATTCTTCTTCTTGGTCCTTCTTCTTTCTTCTTAATTCCAAATTTCATGGTAGTCGCTGTTTTCATTTTATTTCCATTGTCGTTGTAGCTTGATGATCCTTGTCTCGTTGATTCCCCTCACTGCTGGATATTATTTTCATTGATTCCCCTCACTGCTGGATCCTATTGGGTCTATTTATTAGTATTTTGTTTTGGTCTTGTGTCATTTTCTTTTTACGTTTTATAATTAAGGTTGACATATTCACATTCTCGTCTTCATTGTTGGATTCTTCTATTATTAGTTTTGTAGATACACAACTTATATACTTATCTTTGTTCATTTAAATATGTTCCCATGTCTCTTATCATACTTGACGTCATATTTATTTATAGTATGTAACTACCATATTTTGGTACTGTTACAATATATATATATATATATATATTGCTGATGTTCGACGTTGTCCATTCTGGTGGTATCTTATCTCCCATAAGGAACAGGTTAAATATATAGGCCAGTAATTCCATTAAAATTTCAGGTCCATGTTTGACTTCATCATAATAATAATAAACATCATTTATTACTATTACGTTTGTACATAAATCAAGAAATGTTTAATTACGTTCAATGAGTGAAACCCATAAAAAGATCGCTGTGTAAAAGGATAGTTACATCAAATAGTAATAGTAATGTTAATTTTATTAATAAAGTTGTTCCTAAAACTATCTAGAAGCCGACACAATAACATCCTATTATTATTAGGTAAGACGTGACTGGATTAGCATTAATTGCATTAACATTTTATTAACTGAGGAAATGTAAAATTAAGTTGTACAATCGTTTCTATAGCGCATCCATTTTCTCACTTTCTACGCTAGTGCAAGATAATAAATTCAAGTATAGTTACTGCTCTATCGCCAGCACGTGACATTACGTTTTTCTTCTTTGGAATGTATGTAAACTGTGAACTAAATGTCAAAGAGAACGATTTCACACCTTGAGAACGGATTCCATTGTCGCCGAGTGACACAGAGAACGCAAGCAAGGCACGTATTTAACACAATAGAGTGAAAAAACTGGGCTGTAATCTACATTGTATTTAATTAAGTAATCTGTGTGGCTTGTACCTGTATGGAATTGCTGAGAGCTTACAGCTTTGACCTGCATTGTGTCAGCGCTATGTGGGACGACCCGGCTGGATTTTGTTAATCACTCGTGTACACAAGAAAAAAAATTATAACTTAGTGTCTGCGTATCAAGCAACGCGTAGTTATGAATTCTGTCACGCAATTGTTACGAAAAATTTCTGTATAAACTCTAACACCTATATTAGAAAGTAATAGAGTAGTCAGTATATCCGATAAATCTATTCAATTAACAAAACTGAATATGTTAAGCCATTTTCCTGTTACACCGATGACTCCGTTCTAATATATTCCATCAGCACCTTATATAGTCTAAAAGGGGTCTTCCGCTATGATTCCTCTCTTCTATCTTTCATCAATTATTTTCTCCATTGTGTCGGAGTATGTAAAGTATTAATTTATCATTTCTGCATTTTAAGCTTTCTAAGAAGCTTCTTTCTTTCTGAGGACATCCTTATTAGTTACCTTCTCTTTCCAGCTTATCTTCAGCATTCTCCTGTAGCACCAGGCCTCAAATGCTTGTCGTCTTTTCTCTTCTCTTTCTGAAATGCATTCTTTTATTTAAAAAAAGGGTTAGATTAAATTTTCTGTTAAAAACGGAAGTGAAATTAAAATGCAAACTTATTCATAAGAATATAATTCCATTATAAACAATCTTCTCCTCTACTCCCGAAGGTGTTACAAAGCCAATACCGATACCTACTGCTTCATTGGTCTACCAGTATCTGACACTCCCTCTTGGCTAAAGTCTAGAACTGCCTCTGACAGTCAAAGCATTCTTCCTTGATGTCACACATATTGTCTATTGATAATTAATGTCTTGTCTAATTGACAGTAATGTCTAATTGACATTTAATTATATTTTTTAGAGATGGTATAGTTATTTATCTTAAAACGCTTACGGCGGGTATCAAAGAACTGTTATCAGTCGTAATTACATTTAGCTGCACCCATATAGTCACGTTGCTGACACGCTACTGTATCACTTAAACAGAGACCTACATTGACAATAGAATAACGACTACACGCGGACCGGCTTCATTGTTGGTGATAATCTACATTTGCCGAATTCTAATTGTAAAAACGCCGAGTCAACACGGACAAGACATCTTCTGTTATTTTACTAACGGGACAATCTGATTGCCGTACACTTAGAGTATCATTGTTCTAACAACACGTTATCATATAAAAGGGTCCTCATGTAAACGTTATGAGCGCGCGGGCTCTATATTTACTTCAAAGTGTACATCCAAATGGTAGTTTTTAAAAGCTATCCTATGATGATGATCATGTACTTTCTCGTTATATGATTCTGTCAGTGTTTCACTATAGTAGAGTATGTTATCCCGCAATGTAGAACTTCGACTTACTATGCCTTTGTAGAAAATTTATCGTTTCATTGCTTGTTTTACTTTTAAATGTCTGTATAGTGTTCTTTAAACGATGCTTAAAAAACGTGTTATACCTTATCATTACATTACAAAAATTTGACACATTTTGAGACTTATCATGTCCAAGAAAAATTAAAAATTATTGACGTTTTACAATTCCATGTTTCCATAATGCTTTTTGTTCTACGTGCAAATGTTTTTTATTTGTTTAGATGCGTTTTACATGTTTACTCATATTATGTACATACAACTACCCCTGCTCAACTTGGCACATTTGTTTGTAAAACTCCGTCTACATTCAAGCTTACAAAACCTTTATTTAATTTGCTTTCTATGAAACACGTTTAAAATGTTTTTTTTTTTTTTTTTTTTTTAGAAATCCTCGGTGGGTCTGGAGATCAGTCATCTCCACTCACCACAGACCCTTCAGTGTTGGCACAGGGACAAACTATCACTTCGGCTGGTTATGTCTGGTGTAAGCCCGGACAAGGTGTGTGTCCTGCTAACGGGAACCAGAGTTGGTGTCGACCTTGGCATATAGTTGTGAAAGGGACCTACTCGTGTCCCGGTGGCAACTCGCTAACAACAAAGTACGTTGAACTCTAATATCATAGTCTGCCCACTTAACGTCCCGGATACGACGTTGCGTGGCTCGCTGATCTCTACTAACTGGGTTCGGTGTTTCTGATGAGGGAAAGAGGGTTATATCACTGATGCCGGTGGCATCTCCGTCTCTCCTAAATCCATCCTGGCGCACGCTGCCTCACCAGACGCAGGAATAACACAATCGTCGGCAGTTCTTGGGCCAATAAATAATTGAATCTGGAAACATAATGTCTTCACTAAGATACCAGATTTAATCAGCGATCAACTTTCTTGTGTTCATTGCTCATACGTTGTATTTTTTTTCTCGTCTAATATCTGCTGGACAGTTCCAAAGTGTCCTTTATTTTTAATATGCGCTATATTCTATTTATATCTACTTCCTTTCTTAATTTTTCTGACTTTAATTTACTTCCCATCATTACCAAAACATGATCACTTCCTGTATCACAGCCTGGGTAAGTTATACTAGCTTTCACTTGGTTTTCAAATCTCTGTTTTAAAATTATGAGGTCACTTACTTTTTAATAATAGTAACGATATCTCTGTTAATGTTTCCAGGCACTTTCTAGGTATATCTTCTTCTTGGGCGATGGTTGAAATACGTATTTGTAATACAAGTTTGTTTCTTCGGCAATCAGCCAAATTCCATTTTCTAAAATCATCTCTTTTTTGATTTCTTGTTAACAATTCTCCAAAACCACTTCTTCTTTCTTTCCTTCCCCAACAACCGTATTCATATCCATCAACATGACTATATTTGCCTTTCTCTTAACTGTACCAATAATACCTCTAGGTCATCGTACATCTTATCAATTTCGTCCTCTTCACCAGTTGTCGGCATTTATATTTGGAGAATGATTCTATTCCTTAGTTTTGTTCCCACTTTAACAAGAATTATTCTCTCATTACACTGACCATATTCTCATACTCTCAAACCCAGTTGTTTGTTAAGAATAATTCCGACTTCTGCAACCCCAGACTGGTCTCGTGCTTCCCACTATGGTCATCCATCCAGAAGTCACTTATGGTTGGAGATCTCATTTCTACATCCCCTAGTACGTCTTCATTCTTTTGAGGCAATCAAATATACATTATTTCTATTTCTAGAATCAAATTTTCTATTTTTCCAAACTGAAAAACTAGGGTTTAAGATACAAGGTTAAAACAGAGATTAAACTAAGTAAAAAATAGAAAAATAAAATTTTATCTGATTTTAATTACTTACGTTTACACAAAAATAGTTATTTCAGTCTCTATATTTACTTTTTACGTTCAATTATTATGGCAAAGAAATTGTAATTCGAGTTTCTCTTCCGATGGCATAATACTTCGGTTTTGTAGTTATCGTGATAAGAAGAGTGCAAATATTTTTCTCGGAAAAAACTTAAATTTTTAGTATATGTATATAAGATGGCAAAGTCATCGTCATAGTCATTGCCATCATCAACTGAACTTCACGAATTAGATTTTACATTACCCATCTTTCTTTTCCGCGGTCACGTGATGCTTCTTGGTTGTATCCTTTGTTTTGTATGGTAACTTCTCTTTGTTCATTCTCTCTATGTGTTCATTCTATTAGTGTCAATTTCGTTGAATGCATTCATGAAAGCTGATTTTTTTAATCATTAAGCACGCTTTTGATTTTTAATCTTTCCAACGTCTACACTATTTCATTTTTCGTAGAAATTTTCGTTTCTTAAACCTGCGTTCTACTTTCAGTTGCCTTCAATGATACAAACACTTTGTTTCTGTATATTAATAAAAGTGTTGCACCGCTTTATAAAACTTAAGCAAAGTTTCTTTTTGTAATTTATTATTTAAATTTTCTTATATTTCCTTGTATATTGTAAATGTTGCTTCTTTTTCGCTTATTGTTCTCAATCTTAACATAACGTATCACTGCTATATAATTAAAGCGGCAGATCTCCTGTAGTGTTCTATTGACAAAAACAATCTTTATCGACAAACATAGAGTCTAAAATAGGCTTGTTGATGAATCTAAGAAGAAACAAAACAAAATTGAAAAGCTCTAGTATATTAATTTCATAGACAAATTTTCATTTTGTTATTACGCTTCATTCATCTCCTTATATTATTTGTATAACATTATATTGTAAGTGACATAATTACTAATAATAGACTTTTGAATTCCACTATCTACAATCGAAGGAAATAGTAAAATTTAAACACATAATTTCTTGTACATTATTGTAAAATGCGGCTTACCAGCTATTCTAATCTACAGCTCCGAGACTGGATGCCAGGTGCACTTATAAAAAATCAAGGTCATTTTTCACCCTGAGGTCACCTCTTTCTGTGGCATAAAAACCTGGGTAAAACTTTTGTGTTAATAATGGTCAGCTGAAGCTTAGTGCTGGCCACAATGGTTTCTTTGTATGACGAGAAGCTGATAAACACCATACGGGGTAATAAGCAGCCACTGGTACTGAACAAACGAAGTAATTTCTCATTTTTAATTGGACCGTTTGGCAATCACCTGTTTGTTTGGGTTGTGCCTCACAATAACTTTTAAATACATAAACCAATTTTCATAAATTCGCATATGTCTCCATTCTTTTACTCTACTCACCCCTATTGTTTTTGAGATTGATCTCTAAAAAAAATGGAGGTCAAAAGGGAAAAACTTGAGGAGGTCAAAATAATGAAAAAACCGCAAAAATGCATGTGAGGGTATCAGCTTAAAAATATTTTGTCCTACAATCCGAATATAGTGTAGAGTTTTCGAATTTTCATAATATTCGGACACAACTATCCAAAAAAAGTAGTCTAACAAATATTTAAAAAAAAATTTAGTCCAGCTTGGTATCAGACTAGAGAGGGAAATTTAACCCGTATACAAATGTAACATTTATTATGAAAATTTTTCAACTTTAGGGATACCACGGGCCGAAAACCGGGCTGTAAAGAAAATATAGAAGTCAATGTGGGTGAATGAAGTTATGCGGAATTTTTTTCAAGATGCAAATTCTGTAATTTTAATTATATAAGCGAAATATTTCTCAACACTCCATATAAATTTTGGATCGTCTTCAAAACGTTTGTAAGCTGTGTTTACAAAATCTTTATTCTGATTACTTTTCTATAATTACTCTCAAAATCATAAAAAATTATCAGATATCAAAATCTGCCTAATAATAAATGTATTTTGTTCAAAATACTGAGCGAGTTCTGCAGTTTAGGGAGCATACTGTTTATACTCGTAGTGTAGGAATATTGTGAAAATAGTTATACGGTAATTTTGTTTGTGTTAGTATTTCTTCGCAAATGTACTGTAGTCTACGTTCATGACTTCCGTAGTTCATCATTTTCCCCATTGCACCACTCGTACGGTTCCGGATGTGACGCATTACTGACGCTCTACTGTGTATACCTCTTAATACAAAGCGACAGTGGTACGCGGTTGGAGGGCAGAGTAATTATGCTGCGACCTAGTCATTACACACACTACAGGCCACGGGTACTAGAATACACGGTAGGGGTCACGCGCAGGTGGGCTGTGAGCGGTGACGTCACCGCGTACCCACTCGCCTCGCCCCACCGCATAGAATCTTATAGGCACACCGCGCGCACATGTTTAACTCATTCACGTTTGTGAATATAATCGAGATTTTTCATGTTTTAGTGTATTATTATTATTACTAAATTATTTATTAGTTAAATAAACAAATATATTTTTTCTATGGTCGGTGAAATGCTAGTATAAAGCTTCCGAAGGACGTCAACCTCTTTCACCATCTCGGAGAGCACTACTTTTTTTTGCTGGGGGAAGAGGCTCGCACAGGCTTAGACCACATAGACCTGTGGTACGGAGAAACCCCCAATAATGTCATTTTAAACTCTTTAAAACAGTAAATTGTAATTTATCTTTACAAATTGTACATATCAATTATATTTATATACATAATATAAATCAACTTTTCTACTTTCACACCAAAGCCTTTAACTGTATTAGGCTAACGTGTTTCCTTTTCTTTATTCTGGAAAGTTATGTTGCAACTTTTTTCATTTTCTTCACTATTTGTCTTTGTTCGCCCTCAGTTCGCTTATTACCTTTGCATTTTTTTTTCTTGTTGATAGCTTTCATTCTGATGAAAGTGCGGGTCCTTACAAAACACATCACAGCAAAGTCCTCTATTCCTGGATATTTCGCGTTTATAACGTCCTTTAATCTTACAAAAACTTTTGGGTTACCATCAATGGAATTGCCGTGGAATCGTTGAAATTCTCTTTCCATTTTCAAAGCGAATTCCATGAACCGTTCAGTTGGCTTCATTAAAGATCCTCTTGAAATTGTTTGAAGCCAGTTCTTTCCTGAAAAATTTACGTGTTCAGTTGTGTTACCATACAAATGTGCTAATTTGGGGTGTTTACGTTTAACTCTATAAGCAACATATCCTGCAATCATCTCTAACAACTCAACATTTTCCTTCAAATCTGGAACATTTTCCTCTTCGTATTCGGTGCAATTCTCAAAAATGTCGCCCACTTCTGAAATGATTTCTTCAACCTCCTTGTTCTCGCACTCGCTGTCTAAGCTTTCCTGTAGACATGAAGTGTCTTGCTTCTTAGAAGATGACGGTTCTACAGTCGTATCTTCAGTTTTCGACAAAGTATTAGCACTTAAAATATCAATTTCTTTCTCATTCTTGCATGTGCCACCTGATATGAGTTCCCTCGCATTACGGCTCAAAATCAAAGACTTGATTCTTTCGGAGACGGTGGTAGGCAAAGGGTGATCGTAGAATCTCCCCAATCCTCTTACTTTAGAAAAGTAACTCTCAAGTATATCCTGATTGCATCTTGATGACATGACGTACGTGTAGCCTTCCAATGTTAACTCCTTAAACAAAGAGCGTAGACTGTTTATAGACATTAAAAACCCCTTCTGAAAAGGGAGCAAATCATCAGTAGGTTTTTTTTCTTTTTTTTGGATTTACTCTTTTCTTTCTTCTCATTTCCTTTTGATATGTGTTTTATTACTTTCATTGTGAGAATGAGGTCATACAGCTTGTCTAACGCGCCATCTTGTTCTGGTAAACAATTTCCGTATGCACTTTTAAATTTATATCCATCAACAGGAGCTCTGGAGTTCAGCACATCAAATCCATTGTTTATGACCTTTACAGCCTCACCAACATAACTGAACTCAGGAAGGTTATGACAGATGGCTTGTCCTACAGTGAGCTCAGCTGCTTTCCTTACATTTTGCCTTTCCGTACCAGCAACAAGCAAATGGTTCATGGTTAGTTTATGAGCGTATTGTAAATCTACGCCGGTGTCTTGAAGTTCAACTAACTTAATGAACGCTTCTTTTGTGAGCAAACTACCAGATTTAAGTCGATAACCATCGTCAAGCAGATGATTCCTTAACAGTTTTAAGGCATGAGGCACATCACAAAAAACCCATACTTTTCTGTTTTGATTTGATGGATTTTCGAATCCTGAGTCATCAAATGTAACCTTTAGATTCCCTATAAGTTTTCTGTTTGATGGCCCCATATCACACACAATTGCTTTCACTTTAAATTCAACATTTTCTATGACTTTAATCATTTCAGTCAACAAGTCTTTAGAAACGGCCGTGTCAAAGTTATAATAAATGGGCTGCATCCATTTTCCTACTAAACTTCTGATGACCGCAACTTGAGCATTGTTGTGGGGACCTCTGATAATCTCCTCTACCTGGTCAAAACATAAGTCACTGTTAACTTTCATTTCATCAAAGCTAAGAATTACGTCTTTTTCAAATGTAGTTAGTAGCTTTGATTGGGTTTTCATGACAGTAAGGCTTAAATCAATAAAACCTGGTGGAACGCTAAACTGCCTGAGTCTTCTTTTAATAGTGACTTCACTAGGAAGAGGATATTTCAATACATCCCTGCCAAAAGATAACGCTTTATAAGATATACAACGTAAAGTCGCAGCCTTTGCAATATCTTCAGATGACCAATTAGTGCACCGCCCTTTCATAACCACTTGTTGTTGACAGTCAGAAAAAGAACCCTCAACCACTTTTAGCGAATGTTTTGTTTTAAGTAACTCATCATTACACCGAGAGAGACGATCCTGTAAATTTGTATTCTTTTGCCTAAGTTCTTTTATTTCTTTCTCCATAATTTCTAATTTTTGACATAAGCCCACAGTGTCGCATTTACAGCATTGTTTGTTTTCATAGTTGATGTTTTCTCTACTAGTAGTTTCTTCATTAGTTGGTAATATATTTACCTGTAAAATCTCTTCTACTTCTTTACGGTAACTTCGTTTTTGTGCCCGAATTTCTCTCTGATTATTAGGCTCATTACTACCCCGTAAATCAACACTGGAGGATGGGAGATGTAAAGTTGGAACAGCATCAGGCTTCAACTTGCGTTTCGGAGGAAGATTCAACAGTTCACTTTTCAAATCCCTTTCATAATCAGAATCAGCAAAATGTATTGAGCACACACGAGCATTATCAACTGAAAACGAATCGGCACGTTTACAAGCATTTATCCATTTTTGTTTCGTCTCATTGTTCTTAGGAAATGTATGAAAATTAATTCCTAACTTACTTCCTTGTCTGCCGTGGTTAGTACAACTCGCGATCGCACAACAAACCATTATTTTTCACTCAAAACAACTTCAAACTTACTCTCAAAAACCCCTCAATACACTGATAACTGCAGCGTAACTCTGCACTTAATCGTCAATCACCGATAAGAATTTACACTCACGTAAACAACGTTGTATTCACTCATAAACGCAGTAACAACACAATAGGTTAAGGCAGTGGAGCGGTGGCTGGGTTCGCGGTGACGTCAGCGGCGCGGCTTGCTACTGCGCACACACCCCGTGACTCCTACCGTGTATTCTAGTATCCGTGCTACAGGCTGTTTGGTTTTCATTCGGTTGCTCCCACTCGCTTTCCTCGTTTGTTTATAAACGTCAAAAGAGCTATTAACGTTGATATCTATCAACTGGTAGATTCTGTACTCTGTACCCGCATACCAGTAGTGACTAACTACGCACATTCATAAGTGCACGAAGATGACGTGTAACGTCGACACACAATTGAACTTACGGACACACCACCATGAACGTACGCAAACACAGTGTCTTTACGTTTGTCGCGTTTACGTTCCACGTGCGCGTATACGTGATACGTGAAACAAATCTTACACTCTGATTATTCGTTTGTTTGGCCACATGTCTTTATAAACGTGTTAAGTACGATATTTTCACGTTCCATGTAGCTTATTAATAAACGACCCCAAAATGGGGGTCGCATGTTGTAGCATGCACGATCTACCACAAACGTGCTTAAAGTTGTTTTTGTCTCTAAAATTTTCGGAACATCGCCTCACAACATTTGGACAAGTGTCCAGTATATCACCTGCTCTACTTAACAATTATATTGACGATCTAGTAAGTAAGTGGAAATATCTAGTGAACAGTGGTATTAAGGTATCACTAGACAGATATTTCAATGCGCTGTTATTTCCTGACGTCTTGTTCGTAATTCAAAATACAGAATCTGCTTTACAAAAATCTGTTTTTGAGCTTCACCAGATTTGCAAACACTATAATATGAAAATCTCCCCTATAACAACAAAGGTAATTGCATTTCAAGGCAAGGAACCAACAAGAACAAAAGTGATGATTAATGATCAAATTATAGAACATGTGAGCTGTTTTAATTATTTTGGAAATGATATTGGCTATGATAGGAATTATGTTAAGTTAGGTAAATTCCAGACGATCTGTGGTACAGTCAACCGTATTTTTAGAAACAAGTTACATCGAGATACAAAATTAAAGTTTTAAAAGTTATGACATTCCGTGTACTGTCCTATGGTTGTGAATTATGGACAACAACCAAAAAACAAGACAGTAAAATACAGGCCTCGGAAACGGCGTTCTCAAGAGGAGATAAAAGGTGTTGTAAACTTGACCACCATAAGATTGAGTCCATAAGAGAGGAGTTAAAGTTTATAACTTGAATGAAAAATTAAAACATTACATACAACGGTGGAAAGATCACTTAGAAAGAATGTCAGATTTCAGACTGGCAAAACAAATCTGGAAAGACAAACTATAGGACACAGGTGCGTGTGGCTACTTTACTGGTCCATTTTGACAAATGCATCGTTTACCGAATGTACATTATTTAAATAGTTCCTCAAATCATGACAGTAGTGAGCGGATGCACCGTCATTCAAAAACAACATCTGCAATCTATCTTCAAAGAGTTCCATCAGATTCGTTTGCAAAAAATGTAAGTATTGTCATCCATTAAGCCTTTGTGTTAAGAAAAACGGACCTAAAAGATTATCACCAAGAAGACCGCACCACACATTAAATGAAAAGTATGTTGGTCATGTCTTGGGGCAGTCTCGTGTGTTTTCGTCTGCCCAAGTCAGGCGCGGATCCAGGAATTATTTGGGGGGGGGGTCGAACTAGGTCTAATGGCCAATTTGGGTGCGGGGAGGGAAGGGGTAAAAAAGGAAGAGTGACTTCTGCAGATTACAATAGTAATTAAAATAATAATAATAAAGAGAGATGATTATTTTTAATAGTAAAATATAGTTGCGTTAAAAAAATTTTGATAATAACAATATATTATAATTACAATGTAAACTCGAAACGATGGTTTCTTAAATTGGCATACATATCAATTACATTTTCTATGTCTATACTTTCACTGCAATGAATATGCATTAAACCAAGCCCATTGAGTCTTTCTTGGCCTATAGAAGATCGTAGCCACGATTTCAACAATCTTAAAAAAAAAAAAATACATGTTCTGCTGTTGGTATCGATATTGGCAACGTTACCAAAACACTTAATAATAAAAAATGTAGGCCTACACAAGGGTATATCTGTTTACTATATTTTGATGAGACATCTACTGCACTGTGTGAACCTACATTTTCTTCTCATGTTTATGCAACTCCCAGATCTCCAATTCAGCTTTTAGCTTTCTTTTCAACATATCTACAGTTTCGTTGAAGAATGAACAATACTGTGTTACCAAACTATGTATAATTTCATCGAAATTATCTGGTTTGGTCCTTGAGAAGAAAATATGCGTATTGTACAAATGTAATGTTTCTTTAGGGAAACGACCTTTTAAATCCAGAATCAAATTATCGAGTGCCTGTATATATATCGTCTCCTTATAGTATGCAACTATATCGTTTGTAGGATGATTTTGTCGAAGAGTTTGTCTGGAAGCTTTTCTGGGTATCCTTATTTCCACATCCAATGCCTCAGCAACACCATATACTTCCTCATATATATATATATTGAGCTGTTATTTTTTTTACTAGTATTGTATTTCTTATATGCCACACGTTGGTGACGTCATTTTGTGTGCTGTAATTTTGTTTATAAGTATTGTAATTTAAATATTTAATTACAGATATTACTTTTTTCTATCTGCACATGAAAAGAAAACTCTATCTCAGGGTTAACAATTATTAAATTGATTTATATTATTTAATACTGTGTATGATTTATTCTTTTCTTTAATCCTTACCAAATAACGTTAGTGTATAAATTTTTTAATAAATAACAAGGTAAGAATATCTACCATATAAATGTAAATAGCTTGATTCTGAATTCTTCACAACTGCAACGGGTTCAATTCTAGTTGATGTTTATCATCTGAAAGGTAATGCTAGGTTTCGTGATCTGTTCCTTCTCTAGGATTTCTTATTAGATTAAATGTTAAATTATATTTTCTTCTATGATTACTAAATTGATACTTCTTCGGAATATCGAATTTTATTGTATTGACACTCAAACTATCTTCCAGTACAGGCTTCTTCTTTTAGTTCGGCGTTCTCTAAATGATATACTCAGACTTCTTGAAATATTGTTGTTTATTAAGTTGTATACAAATTATGATTCTTTCAATGTTATAGATTTATACTCTCGTATGTTTATTAAATTCAATATCAATGTTAACTCCCTTCCTTTAAATGTTTCCTTTATTAAATACAAAATTAAACTCTTTTATAAAAATTAAACTCTTTTAATTTGTATCTTATTACATATAGAATTAGAGTTTTTGATGTGGCTCTTCTTAAATATAAAATTAGAATTTTTGATGTATATCTTATTACCTATTAAATTAGACTAACAAATTTTCTTTTATTTGAATACATTTCAAATCTAACAATTTACAATTTGCCATTTACATACCTCACTACATTCGTCACGTCTTTCCATCATATGACTCTTAACAACATATATAATTTTATTAATAATTATTAATTACATTTATTTGCTTTTTTACATTATCCCTATAATAAGTATATTTTAGATTACTATTACATTAGTCTTTCGTTTTATTTGAATGTTTATTTCCAATGTAATATAATAATTGTCAACACATATTTCTTAATGCTGTTCTATATAATATTGGAGTCTACCTCTATGTTGGTCGTGACTAACACTCAGTTCTTTTTGTTTACAATCCTAACATATGTTCATAATACTATTAATTTTATACATTGGCTTCTTCTAAAATTATTATTTTACTCTTATGTACTATGGTGTATTTTAACAGCAGTACAATATATATATATATATATATATATATATATATATATATATAAAAACAGCTTCGCAGTTGTCACGGCATCATTGTAAAATTTGTACAGTATCGCTTAAGTAACCCTGAGCAACTTTTGAGTCGATTTGAGTTCATTGAAAAAAATTGGCTCAGTTGCAATGTGCAAGTAAGTAAATTCGAAAGACACACAATTGCAACAAGTGTTTGGCCATAACATAATGCCATTCTTAAGCCTCGAGCCTTAACAGCTGTTGCAGAATCTTTCCATTCAGTTATTGAGTCTAAAACTGATATAATTTTTGGAAGAACGGATGGAAACTGGAGTACTCTATCATGCCTTTCTCTCCAGCAGGTCTCACAAATCCCCGAAAGTTTATGCCCTAATGTTCGTTTCAGAACATCTTCTCTCTTGGACGAACCTTTTAAAAATATATTGTCTCTTGCAGTCCCGAAACAGCATTTTTAATAGCCTGTACTTGGGATGTTCGAGAAATACTTAAATTGAGACAATGGTTGTAACAAAGGAAAAACTGCATTAGAGGTTTCTTCCATAAATGTTTTAATGGTTCCTCGTACTTCAGATACCATAGAACTACAATCGTCAGTTGTTATGGCAACGCAGTTGCTTAGATTTAAATTAATTTTTTTTTTTAGAACACTTATAACAATGTTTCCAATAGCTACTCCAGTCAACTTCGGTTCACCATTATTTTCATTATCCTCATTCATTTCGCCGCGAGAATTAATAAATTGAATGAATGATTCGTATACAATTTCATTGTCAGTATACCTAGTGATTAGTGATAATTCCGATTTATTTGAAACATCTGTTGTTTCATCGAACATAACACTAAAAATTTGAGCAACTTGGATTCTCTTAATAATTTTAGAAAATATGTCTCGTTCACAGCAATCAATCAAGTCGTTTTGAGTTGTCCTGCTTATGTATGTTGCGCGAGATGTTGACTCTTCAAGGTGTTTTTTCAAAACTACATCGCCGCTATCAATCCGAAACTTCAAGAAAGCTCGGAAATTGCCAGTATTTACGATCAAATCAGATTCACCAGTTGTCAGTTTGCCATCGTCTCGATGCTCTCGAAATGGAAGGTTCTGTCGACCCAGAAAAATAATGCTTTTTATTATAGGCACTAATTGATAACCATTCTCTTTCACGATTTTTTGACGTCCAGTATGTAATTTATTAGTAACGAGTAGCTCAAAATTGTTGTAAATTTTTAAAAAATATTTTGCTTTTATCACATCTTCCTGGTGATATTTTTTTTGTGCGTGATTTTCAAAGTCTCTATCTTTGCCCAGTACGTTAGCAAAATTGGTTATTGGTTCTGTAACTAATTTCTGCAATCGAGTACTTCCATGGCGCCCAACCTCAGCGGATGTAACAAAAAATGGGCAGTATTTACAAAAGAATCTCTTTTTTCGTGCGAGAACACTACCCATTCATAAGAATGTAATAGGTTGAAATTCGAATATCGTTTTTCATACGTTCCAGTTTTGTTATTTCGCTTGAGGTTATGGAAAAGAATACTTATGGTTTTGAAAGTAAATTCCATTTACATAACAATCAATATCTTTTCGTACATACAGACCAATATCAAAAGTAAAATTGCTATTGACAATTTGATCACATTGTTTTTCTAAACTAGATTGTTTAACTACATTATTCTCTTGCAATAAGTTACCAACATTATTTCCTATATTATCTACCTCGTTTAATACGTCTTCCTTCACATTGTCTGTTGCTCTCCCAGTATCTGACAGAATACCTTTATCAAATTTTAAGCAATCAGGGTTACCTTGATTATGGGAACTTGCTATTGGTGAAACATTTTTCAACGTTACTTCTGAAGAGCTGGTACAAGGTTCAGGATTATGTGTCGAGGACGCAAGAGTTGGCACAGTGTTCATTTCAGAGCGATGATACTTTTTAGAACTAATGAAGTAACTATCAATATTGATCGTTCATTTTTTCTTTTAGATGATCGTTGTTCCGACATAATTGCCTGGAATAAACAAATGACTTGCAAATAAAGTACGTAAAGCTTAGCTCACAGAAACACAAAAATGTTATATTTAGTTGATTAAAACTGCATTTTAATACATTCGTTTTTTTGCGATATGGAAGAACATGACTCGCTTATTTATGAAAGGCCTCATGTCACAAAAATTAAATTGTTGGGAAATTAATAAAACTGTTTATTTTAAAACGCAGTAGAATTTCTTGTACTTTATTTGCATAATGCTACTTTGTTACACTTCACAACTTTGTAAAAATTGTAAACAATTTTTTTCAGGTTTAATTTTGAAGTAATATGTGCTCAAACATTCCTGACAAAAGGCCTTTCGAAAACAAAGCATAATTTTACTATGGAAAAGTAAATATTTTGTTTTTTACTAAATTTAATTGATTTTGTGTAACTAAAATCAACGAAATCTTTAAATAATATAAATACAGCATTGCTCACAGAATATATGAATATATGTGCAGAAAATAATTTCATTATAGCTTTATATTGTCATCTTAAAATAATACAATATCGATAGATTTCTGACACTGTTAATCATTATACAAAAAAAGCACGGATAATCCGTAATTAAATTTTTAATATAAACTTTCAATCAAATGGAACATATCCGAAATATGATTTAAGTGAACAAAAATATGATCAAAATTATCCATGAAATGAGGTTAAAGGTTTCTGTCATAACTCTGGCTAAAACACATTTTAATCTCGTGTATTTCAACTAGTTCTACCTTTAAAATACTTACAACGTAAAACGAAACACTCCTTGAACATAGGATTCAGACATTTCCGCAATAACAAGTTTAAAAGTTCGTTTAAAAAATAAAAAAATAAGTCTAAACTCGAGATTTGTGTTGTATCGACTAATCATCGCATTAATCAGCTGACTAAGCTGACGCCGTTGGATAGGAAAGCGATTGCGCATATGTTATAATTTCGAAAAAAAATCGTGTTCGACATAAGGGCTGATTCTTATTGTACTACCCTCAAAACATGAAGAAAAGTCATTTCTCGTATAAAGTGCCTCTGTGAGTGTATTTTTTCTATGGCGAACGATAACTGCCATATTTATAACGATAAGTGCGATATCAAACAGAATAAAATAATTTGTTGTATATGTGCCTGAGTTGTAGAGGACTCAAGGTCTGTTGATTTTGATAAAGATCGGTTAAGGGGAAGGTGTAGTTTACGTTCAAATGTTTTAGCAAGTGTAAAGTACTTAATTTTGATAAATAAAGTATTCTGAAAAGAAGGTCATAATAATCCACCGTAGAAAGGTAGATGAAATATCTATAAATTAAGAGGGTAGTTGAAGGAGGGGTAATTTTCTATAAACGAAAATGATAGTTGAAATGGAAGGAGATAATTTTTTATGTGTACTACATTATCGACAACAAAGAAGTAGTTTGTTGTTAAAGTTCATTCCCGGACTGTTTGGCCGTGGTCCAATGTTTTCTGCAAAACCAGACGTTGCGACAGTGCCATCGACTTCCATCATCAGTGAAAATCGAGTGCGCTAACGTGAGGTGGTATACGTTAGTGACCACAGTACTGTGGTTAAGGCTGAAGCAAGAAGTAGAAAGAAGTAGTTTCTATGGAAGTATTTCATTTCGGAAATGATTTTAAATATAAATCTTAGAACATGGAAGTCATGTATGGTTCTCCATGCCGATATTTTTATTTAAATAATATTTTATTGCGTCTGTTTTGTTGAAATGCCAAAAAAGGTACTGGTTATCTTTCAGCTAATCTTCATGCGCTTTGTTGTTATCTCACGTTTATGAGTAGTGGGTAATTCCAGGACTACAACCTAATATAAACACAAAGAGGAAGATGTCAATTTTTGTTCTTTTAATATCTATACAGATTTTATAAACCGAGATGTCAGACAGATTGAAGTAGTGAGCTAGTTTACCTATTGTGCTAGTTTAGATATGAATGACCTAGCTAGGATAAGTTTGTTTCTTTGCCCATAATGAACTACTCTGCCCATTTCTAAAATTAACTAAAGGCACAATTGCGACTGCTGCCTGCGCATCCTGTGCTGAAATCTATTTCCGCCCTACCCAGCAGACGTTGGAACGTTTCAATAAATACCAACACGCATCTAGCCTACAAATTGGCGGAAGAGGCTCTGAGAGAATCTACGTTTCATCGGTCAGTAATCAAACAAAAATAAACAATAAAAGATCACAATGTGAATTTGCAAGTAACAATGTGAAAGGAGACACGTCACTACTAAATGTGCTCACAATTGTTATAATAACCAGTTTGTGTATATATCTGCCAATCCGACGTTAATTTTAGAATAGCCTTGTATTTCATGAAACTCGTTTTTCGTGATCTTGGCGATTTACCAGAAATAATGTAATATATATGTGTACTTAATATTACATAAGTTTTGTTCAAACGGCGACACTGATGTCGTAACCCCAATTCTACGGAAATTCTCGGCATTAGCTGTCCTGGCGCTAGTTGTTGTCCACACACAATTCTGGAGGGTCTTGATAGTGAACACCGCAGTTTACCAAAAATATGCTACGAATTGTTTAAATCAAGCGATCTTATTTCCGCTCCTTAGGATTTAGAATTTTAAGCTTAGCGCTATTTTTAAAAACGATCTTTAGCATCACCACTACCACTTTCCTGCATGTTTCTAGAGTCGGGAATGACCGAGACAAATAGTGATATTTTGGAGACCGTACTATGATCTTTAACACATGAAAGATGATATAATCAACGAATATGAATACAATTGGTCCCCACAACTAAAACACGTGGCCTTCATGTACAGTGTTGCACTTCCACTGTCACCGGGTCTTCATACGGAGGAACTGGATGCGCAAGCGCTTGTATAGCAATCTATATATATATATAACTTAAAGTCTTATGATTTATGTGTACCGAATACAAATCCACATCATTACACCGATTACCATAAAATTTTGCACAGGTAACCTTTGACACAAGGCGAAAAACACTGTCTAACTTGGAATTTGATATTTTGCCCCGTTCGCACGATTTAGGCCCTTTTAATTATGCCTTTACGTTGACGCGTGTAAAGATGTCAACAATACCATGGAGACCAGAATTAATTACAATAGTGACAAGTAAATAATGCGATTGTATCGACATATTTATTAATTTCGTATACAAATACGTCCATATACTTTGTAATGGTCTTAAACGATTATAAAATTTATATTTATACGCATTTCTGATGATGCAATGAACAAGTAATTAAATATATTAAATACTACTACTAAAGATGTCAAAACACCATGGAGACCAATTACTTACCATAGTAACAAGTAAATAAGCAAAAGCTATTTAGCGGCATCGGAACTGTACATTTATCCATTCCTGCAGTACATTTTTGATGTTTTATATAATACGCGATTGTATCGATATATTTGGATGTGGAAAAGAAGAAGTGTACTAATTGTAAATTGTCCTATTACTTAATGGAAAGCGATAATACGTGTTGTTTTCATTCGTGAGGTTAGGTGACAACGGTTTTTGGGTTTTAGTCTACTGCTGAAATAAATAAAAGCTATGGTTGAGGAAAACATAACGTTTGATGTTTTATACAATCCTTCTAACACAATAACACTTAAAATAAAGAATTTGCGTTTTTGATTGAACAGGTACTTTATAAATATCTCGGAAGTCTTTATAAACGGGTAATTTTAAATCTCAAAAGGCAGTTGCACCAACATAATAATTCAGTACAAGTTAAAATAGTACAGGTGTTGAAAACAGCTGTGGAGAGAATTTGACTAACGACTACAAATATGTTATATGAGCTGACAGAACGCCATATAGACACAGACAATAAAAATTATATTAGAATACTTATTAAAAGTCAAATATTCGCGTGCGAAGCCACGGGTAACAGCTAGTTTTCTATATAAAAACTTGATGCACGAGCCTAGTGTTACAGCAATGTAGACTGTTCAAACGGTGACGCTATTGAGATGTCATGATATCAATGTCGCGATTTAATGTCATAGTATGAACGAGGCTTTATAAGTACAGAACACTGTTCTTCATTCATAAATAAACCTACGCAATTATTAAATTTTTATTCAAAACGCTAGAATTAAAATTAGCCTAGACCTTGGTGTAGGCCTATAATTATAGTGTAATTATACAGTGCTTTTACAGTTATATAGAATGTTAATAGCGTTGATAATAATGACTTATTCTAGATGAAAACACAGTCAAGAGGAGTACGAGCGAATAAAATCTAAATAATCATAGGTTATGCATAGTGAGACCAGTCCTCGGGTCCTGCGGTTCTCCATTGCTACCGTCAGCGGTAATCATACGAACGTATAATTACAACCACGTGTATGAAAAATAGAAATCATCATTACTAGAAACCCGTTTCAAATTCACGTTTCTAGTTGGTGAAATTTGATATTACAGAGAAAATGCGTTGACGGTATAAATAAACATTTGACAATGCCGGCGATAACTTAGTGATTTGACAGGTTAAAGTAACATAATCCACCGGGCCGATGACACGACAAAAACCTTGGCAGTGTTTCACGCCTTCATTTACATCACAAAAGAATAACACAAAATTCCTGTTTCGACACAGTTGACAGAAGACTCTGTTTAAAGGGGACAAGCTCCGATATGCTAGTATTTCACGTATGATATACAGGTGATTACATTCTTTTCCATTCTGTTGTATGAATATATACATACATATTGTTACGTATCTTTCAGTGTGATCCGTGTCTCCTCGGTTAATTATTTACTTTTTATTTGTAAAAATATTAAAATAAAAAATTTTTATTTAATTTTGTTTTCTTAAAACCAATTAATTGTATTTAGTTTATTTGAATTTAATTTATTCCGTTATTCAAAATATTTAATTCGATATTAAACGGTTAAGAATTATTAATGAATGTTGATTTGCTTTTCATCAGTTTTGGTAAAGTTTTATTTAAAGAAATGTTTTGTCAGTTCGGTTCGATTGTGAAATCGACTCGTCGCATATAGGTTATTTGCTGATTCGCTTCTTTTTGATGACGTTCCAATTGCCTAGGTGCGGTCACTCTTCCTGTCCTATTTAAAAATCTTCTATTCTAATTTTATTTAATAAATAAAACTGCTTTTACCATCCATTAATTATATTTATTGGTTATTATTGCTTTCAAAATTAATATGACGATTCACAGATTGAAAATGTTCGTTTCCCGGGTCGACTCTTTACCTCGGGTCGTTTGTAACAAAATTAAGTTTTTTTTATTTTATAATATTAGGATTCTTTTTAACTGCTATGAAAGGTCAGAAATGCTATTAGCAACTACAATACTTACAAATGTTTAAAAATCTTACTTACTATTACACACAAAGTTAGTTTTTTTTTTAAGTATTGAACAATAATTATTTAATTCACACGTCCTAAGTCAACAAACATGGCCGCTTCGAGTTTGGTTTGAGATAATAAATTCAAAGATGGCCGCTTGGATTCCACCTCAAAGATTACGAAAGTTTTATGTCACTGTTTCTTTTAAAATAAATTATTTTATTTGAAGTGTTCACTGTAATTATAGTTAATTCTCTGTTTTCCTTCACTATTGTGTAGTGAATACGTGTTGGTGAAGTTATTCTTGGTGTTGTGTAATATTAAACTGTGCTTTTAGTATAAGGTTATTTTCTTACCATATCTAGTAGGAATATTGCTTTTCACTATTTGATTTCTTTTAGTTTTATGTTTTACTTATTCTTTTCAAATTTATACTTATTAGTTTTGCATTATCTTCATTTTTTAATTTTGTGTCGTTTTAAATATAATTTTCTTAACTTTCCCCACTCAGAATTGCTACTTTGTTAAACTTTGGCTTCCAGCTTCATACAGTTGACCTGTACGTTTTGCTGCCTAACAATAGAATAATAATAATTTCTTACTCCTGCAACGGTCTTGGCCAATTTTTGCTAATTTCTCATTGGTCAATAGATCTGAGTTCAGGGGTCACATGACCCTCATTATTTAAATTATTTGGTTTTTTCAATTTCCACTACTAATTACTCCCTGACTATTACTTAATTATGCTTAACTTAATTGACATCTTGTTTTTCCTGGTAAAATTACAAACAATTTTATACCAAACATGACCTGTGTGTATGAACTAATAGATATTTTTGATGATTTACAAAATCAGGTTTTATAGGCCTGTTAGTCATTTGGCTTTCACAAAATCATGTTCTAATTCCTTAAACTATTTAATACATTGTGATTGCTATAAAAATAAAATCTATTTAACAATTCCAGCTTATCATTACTAATTTACATTGGTTTGACCTTTTGTTAACTATTATTAAAAATAATTTTAATGTTTAACATTTTTCTAGGCCATATCGTTTCTTTAGTGCTTTGTTTTATTCTGTTACAATTAATATTTGTACTGTTGGTTTAATACCTTGCTTTTAATTACAAATTTATTCTCTGTTTTTTTATTATATTGGATTCAAATGCTTATTATACCCTTATTATTGTACTTCCTTAACAAACTTTATAAACAGCTTAATTTAGTGTCATGTTTCCATGATTGTTGTTCTAATGATTCTTCAATAGTAAAATTCACGTTTAACAAACATTAAAAATTGTTTAATATACAAAATTATTAACTCTTTTCCCTTCTGTCCAGGTTTGTTAGTTGATTAATAACACAGAGTACTAACATGTACATGAAATCAGCACACTTAAACAATTTCAAAGCCTTTTCTTTTAACATAAACAATAAGGCTTAAAAGGCTCAGAACCTTCAATCAATTAATATTAGAACTTATAATTACTTCCTTAACATTCACATTTAGTTTTATCTGTCACTATTTAGTGTTTTCTTAATTATATTTATTTATTTTCTTACTTGGTTCTTTCTGTGGTTTTAGATTACATTTAATACCATTGACTTAATCATTAAGCTTCACAGTTTTATTTGTATGATCAATGATTATCACTATTTTTTACTCATTACCTCACTTTTCACTGATACAATTTTTTATGGTTTCCTTCTTATAGTCTATAGTACATTATTTTTTATCTATTCTACACTACTGTATTGTACTTCTTTCCCTTTAATTAAGTTTTTGTTTATTTATTTTTTTTCGGGTTTTTATGTTGGATTTATTTAGTCTTATCCGAGGTTATTATTTATGGTTAATCTTGACGGTGATTTATTAACTCAATCTAATGGATTTTGGGGTATTGTCCACGTTTTAGTCAGTCTGTCTGTGTTTGTATATAGTTTTAATAGTATGGAAAGTTTTGTTACGTTACAATATATATCTGTAGACCCAAACCTACACTCGCTTCCTCACTTTGCAGTCTCATTAAGCCTACACTTCCTTAGTACACTAATGATACATGTGAAAATGCTTAATAGTAGTAATAACAAAAAATGACCCATTTCTATACATACACGCGCGCGCCCGTGTGAAAACAAAAACAGATTTTATGTATATATATTTGTATTACATTTTGAAGATGACAGTTTATACTGTTGAAACAGTGTTAATATACAACAAATATACAATAATATACAGTAGAGTCCAGCTAATCCGAAATAACTGGGACCGCATCCTTTTCGGATTAGCAGATATTCGGAGTAACCGGAATTTTCTCTCAAAATACGCATAAAATGCAAATCAAATGTATGCGTACGTCAGTTGTTTGTGCAGTGTAGGCCTAAGTAAGATCTTACGTACAGGTGGGGGTACCGGCAGACGGCGGCGCCGGCACTAGCAGTCTAAAAGCGCGTACAGTCATTGTTTACTACTCCAGTGAGCGTTCTGCAATTTTTGTGCGTGGTAGTGTTGTTTTCGTTAGTTTAATTTTTGAGACTTTTAAGAGGCATATAAACAGCTACTAACCAAAAACGTACTTTGTTTTCGATAAAAGACAAACTAGAATTTTTAAGACGGTAGGGGAAAGTGCATCGTGTTGGTGAGTGTATGTTAGAGGACGATGAAGTGTTCACAGGCCAAGAAATCGTAAAAATGGTCACTCAAGAGTCTGGCAATAACTCTGAAGAGAGGAAAAATGAACCAAACGGTACCACCAAGGAGTCAGTATCTCATCCAGACGCCACCGCTGCCTTTGATGTGGCCCTCGCTATGTCCAGCAGCGCGCTGCCGCTCCTCCACGAGATCTGTTTTTAAGACGCTGGCGCAATATCGCAACCAACTTGCAGGTATTCGTCACTTCGCCAGAAAATATAGCAGACTGTTTTAAAAAGTAAAAGCTGAAAGACTAATACAGTAATTGTGACGAAAGTGTAGAACTGCATATATACTACCGTAATTAACAAAATTATTTTCAACTGTTGTATTATTTTGTAAAAAATACAGTCAGGGTTTTGTAAAATGCGTTTTGCCTTTCTCGAAACTTTTTTATTTCACCGAATAACCGGACTTTCGGATTACCGGATTTCGGATTAGCGGGACTCGTCTTTATTTATTATTCCTTTGTAAGTAACTCGTTTAGTTTCTGCGGTTCCCATGTAATATCATCATAAACATGTAATATCTTCAAATAAATACACTGCAAGTAGGTTTATTTAGTCCTAGCTTACGTTTCACAGAAATTATTCTGCATCTTCAGAGGTTTTAAATTGTAATTATTAGAATTAATAGATTAGCCAGACAAACAGGCATACAGACAGAAAGAAACTGTTTGTTTATAGACATAGGCTTTCGTAGATTAGCAAAGTTTTATAGGTATGCTACTCTACATTCCTCCTTTTTAAATCTCAATACATAGAATCAAAGAATCAATAGGTAGGGTAAACTGAAGAACTCGATTCCAAAAATAGCTCTCTGTCGGAAACCAAATCTTTCCCACTTAAGCTTCACTAAAAGGTGGATAGGAGGAATATAACTCGAGTCCAATTGAATGGGGATGAAAGCAATTGTAACCCGGCCTTCTGGAAATCTTAAGGGCACACCAGAGCCAAGAACCATCCCAGAGTTTAGCAGCTTTTACTGGACTTCTTTAAACTGACCTCATCCAAAGTACACGTTGAAAGAATATCTCTTCAACACTATTTACGGTGGTACAGAAAGTTGTATTCAGACACGGTTTCAAAGTGGGATAACATAAGAATTAAAGTAGATATCCAAAAGCTGAACAACCTATGTTGTACAGATATCATCGAATTGGTCTAGACAGAATGTTAGAAGTGACCTGATAACTTAAAGGCAAATGTTTAGGGAATGAAGACAGTTAAGGTTAAGCTATATTTTATGGATATCGTAACGACTAACCTAAGAGTAGGAAACGACAAACTTCTATGGTCAAAATAAACAGGTAAATATAGCCGGGACAAGATGTCATTTCAGGAAACATTATTCGAATAACTGAAACTGAAAGGAGATTTAGAGAAACGTTGGTTGCTGTTAATAAGATGATAAGGTGAACAATGATTTAGAGCCATATTTCAAACAGGACGTTCCTTAATCGACTTATTTCATTTCTATGAAACATTCACGTTGTGAAAAAAATGTTTCTGACGTAGCGAACTGCAGAGAAATTTATAATAGCGAAGACAAAAAGCATAGAACAAGGAAGGGAGAAAGCGTAACGCTAAAAGACGGAAAGAATTACACACGGATCAGGAAACAGTAAAGAGCAACCCGTGTTGCAACGTTGTTCTGTATCTGGGTAGTCTGCACTGGGCAAATGGCAAACAATTGATGGACGAAGACGATAATACACTGAAGACAACGAGTCGACTGAAGTTTGAAAGATCGACTTCTAACAAGATGGGTAGGTGACACCAGGCGATTTAACGTTAGCGACAGATCGTGAAGACACAAGATGGAGAGACTTATCAATTTGTGAGTGGCCAGTAAAATGCATTTACCAATTGTGAAATAATAAAGATTATGATGACAAGTTATTTCCGATATAGCGATATTAATTTGCTTGTTGAACTGCACAAATCTACACTTTCTAAGTTTTAATCTAATTCAAATTAGAATTAGGCTAACTTATTACATCTCCAAAAACTCACAACCACCATAATCTGTAGTTAATATATAAAGCATAAAAAGCCTGAATACTTTAAATCTTAAAACTTTATTTGCTTCGTTCACTTAAGTCAACATAAATTTGACTTTCAACTTTTTCCAGTATTAGCAAATAAAACTTACAAAGCACGAGTAAAATATAAACCATACAAAGTATTTAGAAACATAAAATGGTTCTTAGGAAATCGTAAAATTATTCTCATAAATTTCGTTGTCTGAGCATACAGCGCTTAGAAAATTTTCTTGAATACCACCTCACGGCATTTATAACTATTTTGAAGTAAGAGTGTATGAATTTCAATAAAGTGCCACAAATGGTCTTTGCATTAGGCTAAACGTTTAGAACATGCAGTATATGAAAAAAAAAATATTATGATAAGAGAACATCATATGCAACAGGTACACCTATAATAATTTCTGCCAGTATGTGTACCACAGTGGTGTTTAATGTAGATATATGCAATCATGGCCGCAAATTGTCGAGTCGTTCATGGCCATTAGCAAACACGATGAGACAATAATGTGAAGGAGAAATTAAAATATCGACTTTATTGTCCTTTACACAGTAGGTTTCTATTTAATCAAAACAATGCACTCTATACTTTGTTGTCAAGTACTCTTGTGTCAAGTGTGGAGATATTCTGAATTGTGCTGTCACATAACAAACAAATAAACTAACCGAGTGTTGGTAACATCGATGGTTGGTAACAGTGGCGAAGCTAGTAGTTAAAGGATGGGTAGGCAAAAATTATCCTTAAATTATTTTTAAGGAATAACTAAGAGGGCGGTAATTCAAATCGGACGCTGAGGTAGAGTTTGCTGTTACCGAATGGTTCCGCAACCAGCCGTAAGAATTTTACTAGGAGGGAATCTACAGATTAGTGCAACAGTGGGACCCATGTCTTAATGTTAATGGAGACTTCTTTTAAAATCGTTGAATAAAAATGCTTTACAGCCCTAAAGGTATTTTTATTGAACAATCCTTGTATACGTCATACACAATAATACAACTGATTGAACTTCAAATTTTTAAACTTGATTAGTTTATATATATGTGTGTGTGTGTGTGTGTGTGTGCGCGTGCGTGCGTGCGTGTGTGTGTGTGTGTGTGTGTGTGTGTGTGTGTGTGTGTGTGTGTGTGTGTGTGTGTGTGTGTGTGTGTGTGTGTGTGTGTGTGTGTGTGTGTGTGTGTGTGTGTGTGTGTGTGTGTGTGTGTGTGTGTGTGTGTGTGTGTGTGTGTGTGTGTGTGTGTGTTTAATGTTACAAATAATTCAAATAACAATCTTGATCATCTGTTAGATCAACGGTATAACAGGAACACTTTTAATAACCGCATAAAATAAACACACTTATAAACAACACAGCCCACTTTAACTTAACTTTCTGCATCACAGAAGTGAGACATGCCTCAACGCTCTATGTGTACAGCGCGGGACAATCCCCCTCCCCCGCACTTCCCTATAAAACCAGCACATTGCTTACATACGATGTACAGTATACAAAAAACGCTGAGGCAAGTTCACGTTGCCTCATTCGCTTTAAACGAGCTATGCCGAATCTCACCTGTCACCATCTAGCGGTCGCTCAGTAAAGCACCTTTCGGCATAATAAATTCGACAGTCACAGTAACAATGTATAATCTTTACGTTACGTAGTTCATACGTATTTATAATTTCTATTCTACAGAATTTTTTAGGGTAGGCATTGCCTCAATTGCCTCCATGTAACTTCGCCACTGGTTGGTAATCTTCCGCTTTTCCTACGCTTAAAAAATTCTTCAAGTACTGTTTAAATACTTAAAATAATGGTACTTCTTCAAATAGGTTTATAGTTAAAGTTTTATTAAGTAGATGGAACTTCTACAAATCCCATAATTTAGGTGTATAATTTACTTTAGCATTCATCAACATACACGCTACGCAAAGTTTCTTTACTTTCTTTATCTTGATATCTAGAATAATGAGAATATTGATAATGTAAATAAATTTAAAATGAAAATAATTAGAACATTTTGGTAAGGCGCAATTTATTAATCTGAGCGTTTAGTGAATCTATATGAAAACTCTTGTAGGTCTATTTGTATTTTAAATTGTTACATAATATAAAAAAATTAGTAACTAAATAAATTTAATTGTAATTTAAAATCTCTAATCTCTTGCATAAGTCAGTTTCCAAAGAAGATTGTGTTAACATAGAGAGATAAGCAAGTGCTGGAATTCTGACAGAATTAGCAAACATTAAGACTGTACTACAAGTTAAAACATTTTCAACAATAAGCAATTTGCAATCTGCAATTGTATCTAGAAATGTGAATATTTTATCTCGATCATCTACACCTGATCGAGGTCTGATCTTAAAGTAATTTTTGTATTAATAATTAGCCGCTGTACGTAACAATCAAATACGTAGAGGTTTTCTTCCAATACGGCGTAAACTCGTTTTTCAGTAATATGAAATACTGATAACAAACGAAAATTTAATTTTATACAAATAATATGGGAATTAAATAAGAAACGTTTTACAAAAGTATACGAATTACAATTATTTCGTACATGTTCATAGACGTGTGGAGTGTTTGGGAGTGTGTGTGTGTGTGTGTGTGTGTTCGCGCGCGCGTGCGTGTACCATTACAAAGTTGGGTTTAAATGTATTTTAACACTAGCTGCTAGTGTTTATAGTGTTGCGACAGTCTCACTGATCGTCGTATGATATAGTGGAAACAAAGTACAGACACCAATGAAGTTGTTTTGATTGTTCATCATCTTTTTTCACAGCACTAAACTATGTAGAATATTGAAACTTTCAACTTGTGAAACTTACTTGTCTTTCCTTCTCGTCGCGTTTCGGCGTGGTGTTCGCCTTCGTCAGCTTTGAGACAGACTGCCATTAACTTGTAACGGTTTTTGTTTTGAAAGGTATAGTGGGGGTGGTGTGAGGAGGAAGGGGATTGGCGCGGGATCCAAATTATTGTTAGTTTTTTGTATAATTGTGTCAAAAAGTTTGTGTGATTTATACTGTAATTGGTCGTTAAGTATGTTGTTTGGTTGTGTTGTGTGGTGTTTGTATATTTCATATTGTTCTGCTGTGTTAAGTTTTTGACCTTTGGGTAAGTAGCGTAATATCTCAAGATTAGTATCTATGTTGGTGTAGCTGTGGTTTTTTGTGTGTATGTGTGTGGCAAACGCGGAATGTATATTGTTGTTGGATAAAGCTTTTATGTATTCAGAGTAGCGAGGTGAAAAAGATCTTCCCGTCTGGCCTATATAGAAACTATTGCAATCATTACAATTTAATTTGTAAACACCTGTTTTGTTGTATTTGTCTTTGTCCGTGTTTGTATCATTGATGTGTTTTTTGATGGTATTGTTTGTTCTGTATGCTATTTTGTACTTGTGTTTTCTGAATGTGTTGGCGAGTTTGTGTGTGTTGGAGTTATGGTATGTGAGTGTGATGTATTTAGTTTGTTGTGTGTTGTTGGTATTTTGTGTTTTGTTGTTTTTGTTTATGATGTGTTTGTGTAGTTTGTTTATTAAATTAGGGTTGTATCCGTTTTTTATTGCTATGTATTTGATTGTGTTGAGTTCGTCATTATAGTCCTGTTTACTTAATGGTATTTTAGTTAGTCTGTGGAGCATATGGTTGAAGACCGCATGTTTATGTTGTGTTGGGTGGTTTGATGTGCTGTGTATAACCATGTCGGTTGTGGTTGGTTTTCTGTATATTTTATACGTGTGTGTATTGTTAGTTTTGTTAATTGTTAGGTCCAGAAAATTTATACTATTGTTTTGTTCAATTTCCAGTGTAAATTTTAGTTTGTGGTGTATTGTGTTTATGTATTTGTGGAAGTTTTCAACCTGTCTTGTGATGCCATTGAATAAAAGTAATATATCATCTACATACCTGTGCCAATAAATGATTTTGTTGGTGTATTTGTTGTTGTTTATTATGTGGTTCTGTTCTATGTTGTGTATATATACTTCAGCCAGTATTCCTGATATGGGGGATCCCATCGGGAGACCATCTGTTTGTGTGTATATCTTGTTGTTGTATATAAAGTAATTTTGCTCAGTTATTATTTTGGTGAGTGTGATGATCTCATGTATGTGTGTTTCGGGCGTGTTGTTTTGTCTGAGTAAATGTTCTAGTGTTTGTATGGTTTCTTGAATGGGTACATTGGTGTATAAATTGGTTATATCAAGTATTGGTTTTATTAGTACAAAACACGCACATTAACGATCAAGACCCAATACGACACGACATAAAACGAAAACTCCAACGCACACATATACAACCAAAAAGTCACAACAAAGAAATAAAAACGCTTAATAATGTAAAACAAAAGTTACTTGAACACAACATAACAATATTAAAAGCTGATAAAGGGAACATAAACGTCATAATGGACAAACATGAACTAAACACTAAAATTGAGAATTTCTTCAACGAAAATAATATAACGAAAATAAATAAAGACCCCACGCTAAAATTTCAAAAACAGATTAACAAATTTATAAATAACACAAAACACATAATCCAACCAGAAAGCTCCAAATACCTTAAACAAATCAAACCTAACCCCCCCAAAACTAAAGGCTTTACCGAAAATACACCAACCTAACATTCCCGTCAGACCATTAATAAACAACACACAAGCTCCCTCCCACAAAATCGCAAAACACCTAGACAAAATAATCAGAAAAACATTAATCCCAGTAACAATACTTCTATCGAAAATAACATTGAACTAGTCAAGAAAACCAAACACATCCACATCCCACACAATTCAACATTAGCATCTTATACAACAGTATAAATCACACAAACATTTGACACAATTATACATAAAACTAACAATAATTTGGATCCCCGCGCCAATCCCCTTCCTCCACACACCACCACCACTATACCTTTCAAAACAAAAACCGTTACAAGTTAATGGCAGTCTGTCTCAAAGCTGACGAAGGCGAACACCACGCCGAAACGCGTACGAGAAGGAAAGTAAGTTTCACAAGTTGAAATTTTCAATATTCTATATAGTACCAATGAAGTCTTTAATTACTAGCTTTAATTCATCACAAATAAAAACAAGGTTGATTAATCCACAATCGACAAGGTATTATCTTATAACAATTCAAGTTAAACTTGTTCACACGCAATAATAATGTCAAGTAGTAGACTTCCGCACTAATTATAACATAAAAAGAACAACCACTTGATCCACACTGAATAAATCGCCACTTATAACTGACTCCTAAGCGGCAGCTGTCGCCTATATATCGCCTGCAGGTGTCCCAAAAGAATGTTCCATAATATGCGTCAACAATCACTCGGAAACTATGGACGGTAGGCTACTTTAGTGCTGCCATTGCAGAAACACGCACCTGCTTGGCTAGCCGACAAACAAGTATAACGATACTCTCTACTGTTAGAAAACGTTGAGTCTTACAATATGCTCACACATCATATGACATCATATATTAGCTTATATATTAACTAATTCCACTAACAGACACAGGGAGTTTGTAAAACTTTTTTTTGTAAGTCACATTTCTTCAGTTTCGAGAGAAAAGTTATCATTATTTTGATGTTTTACAGAAACACAAAATGTTTTTCAGATATGGAATTGAAAGTCACACTTTAAAAAATGTATTGTACACGTGTAGATTTACGAATATTAACTTCCTATGAACGCAGTCTCAAAAGCTTAAAAGCCAATTAAATATCTAAAAGGTCATGGTTTGCTGTACGTTTATTAACTTATAATAATAGCTACGCTTGGAATTTAAAGCTAATGAGCATATAATCTAAGAATGATATACCATTTTTACCGCTTTTGAAGATAATCTACCGTATAACTAATAATTACTGTTTAGATACTCCAATAGCTCCTATACGCTATTAAAGGATAGATGTTATTTTTTCCTTTGCTACAGCAGTAAACATTCTCTTTCACTAGGCTTCCTAAAAGAACACTACTATCTAGTTGTTTGTCAGATGACTTGCTCGATCTGTGAGGGGATAAAATCTATGAAGTTTCCTAATTTGTCTTTCAAGTTTCATAAAAAACGTATAAACACAAAACACGAATGTTCCCAATTGATGAGAGTCTGTTGGGCGGGGAACGTTTGCAGAGGTCCAGCCGCGAAGAGGGGGGGAACTGGTTTGGCGCAAACGGAAGATGAAGGCGAAATGAAAGCGTAAGAAGTCTGACTGGTTTTCTCTTTTGCTGCAAAATAATATAACATTTCGTTAAAGAAAAGGGGCACTCCGTTAGCGATCATGTCACTTTCGTGGCCTTCACATTGAAGAGAACGTATTCGCTACTTGGTTTTATTGGTTTTATTTTTAACCTATAAATTAGCAAACGTAAAAGTTGTTTTCGTACTTCATGTTTGCGTTCAAGCGTTACTGAACACCAAATATGCGAATATAAACGCAGCCAGCGGCACGGCTTAACTCATAGAATACTGGTTCACGTTAATTACTGCTAAAATTTCTTACATATTATAGCCTAAGTCAACGCTGAGAACGCTCAGAGACTCTTTTACAGACCTTTACCTAAATAGGCCTATATACTTTCTGGTTGCATTGTTTAGCACCAACTCAAATATAGGAAGGGCTACTAACGTTGAGTTCCTATATTACAGTCCATTACCCAAATATTTGGGCCCATGGTGTCTCTGTGCTACGTGAATGCCCGATTCGACTAAACGAAAAATAGAAGAAACGTACGAAAACAGACCATTTAAAGGCACTTTTTCTCGTAAAAAAACTACTTTTATACGATTGTTACCATCGAGTAACAGAATTCAGCTTTGTCGGAACTCGTTAATAAATATGGAAGACAAACAAGGAATTGAGTTTGACCGACCCAGTAACAAACATTTTGTTAGTTATTAATATAATTAGTTTGGTGTTATTCAATATAAAATGCTCCTGACAAAAAACGTTTTTTGTTACGATGGTGTTGATGATTCCGGCTTTTATTTGTATTTTATTAAATTTATTACGAGTTATTTTATGGTTAGTCTACGGAATTTCTGTTTTTCTGACGGCATATTTTATCTGCGAATATCTCCTCACCAAACCATCGTAATTGAATTTCGTTTCTTTGTAGTACACGATGTTTGCAAAATTAAGTATATTAAAAATTTTCAGATTAAAAAAAAGACGGTTCGTGTTTTTTATAATATAATTTGTGTTTTTCGTAGATTCTTTATGCGACTTCCATTTTGTTTGTGTTCTACTTACTTGTTTATTAATTCACATATCAACATTTACTGTCAGTTCCGGGCAGATTCACGTTGAGGTTAGTAAGAACAAGTTTCTCCTGTCTTCTGACGATTTAGATCTCTGTAACCATCTGGATGTTTATGCACATGCAATACATAAAACAAGGCTTTGATGACAAGTATAAAATTAACTTGTTAGTTAAAAAATGACACTGTGTACATAACTGTCAGTGCCTATGTAAATTAGTAAATATTTAGAATTCACAGCATTTAACAAATTACGAACGCATCCAGTTAAAATATTGGGGTGTCAAAACCGATTTGTTGACAACTGATAGGACATACGTATCAACGAAAAATGTTAACAATAATAATACAGTGGAAACCGTTTAACACGAAAATGGTAACACAAAATATCGGTTAACACGAAGTGTGACTCAGGTCACGATCGTTGCTTCTATTTTACAATAACAGTTTGTACTCTTAACACGAAAGTTTTACCTAGAACATATCCGTTAACACGAAAAACATTTTTATAATAATTTTGTTGCTGACTTTCAATAGCTGCATAATAAATAAACCCATAGTGCACGCCCCACAGCAGTGCATGTTAAAAACTGTGAAAGTCATATTTGAGTGCCGACGAACTTGACACGGGAAATTTTCGAGTTCCTACCGCTACCAATATGCTTTCTTTCCTGAGCCGTGTTCGTCGATGTTTAGAAACCAACTCGGAAGGTGAAATGTTTGGTCACATTGATAAATTAGAGCAATTTGTTGAAAATAAAGTAGAGCAAAATTGTGTTCAAAAGAAAATAACGGACTATTTTAAAAAGAATTGATCATTATCACTATAGGACCTTTAAAACATACACTGCATTACTGCACAAGAAAAACTAAGCATATTTTTTTACAAAAATTAACCAGAAATTATTCAGGAGGATAAATACAACGTTTATGTATAAGTATGATACCTTCTCAGTATTCTTTACTGATCTAATTTACTACACAATACAGTAAGTAATATATACGGTATTTATTATTTATAATGTAGGCCTACACTTAAACAAACTGTACATTTTTTGTTTCACTTTTTTGTGCGTTTAACTCTAATTTCGGTTAACACAAAAAACAGCTGGTCCCAGTCATTTCGCGTCAAACTTTTTCCTTTATATGTTATTAATATGTGACAGAGATCCCATTACCCGATTAAGGTATGTTAAAGTCATACCATAAAACAAGTCATTTTGAAGATGGTTTTAACCGTAAATGTCTGTAAAACAATAGGATGTAGGCTACTCCTTTTGTTTATAACTTGTCATGACAGAAGTGTCGAGTTACCTCATAAACATTAAATCACGACCAGCTTCGTAAGAAACCAAGTTAACATTTAACTGATGTTATGAACTTAATTCATAAGTGAAACCCAAAATTGTTCACAATAACAACGTCGCATTACAAGAAGAATAATAACAATAGTAAGTAGGCCTATACAACACGAGTAATAACAATTTGAAATAAATGTTCTGAATTGGATTAAGAAAAAAACAACACGACAACAAAGAGTATGTATTCTTCCAGAGGCTTCCGCGGATGGTGTCTACTTCATATTTGAAATTTTCTTCCGGTAAGGACCGCGAAGAAGACATATTCGACGCAGCCCTTAGCGGAAGAAGACATTAAGTACAGAATACTAAGATGCAGTTCAAAATTACACTAAATGTTTTGTAAACACTAACAAGCTCCTAAAGTAGAGACTGTGAATAACAGAGGCTGGTAAAGCTAGAGCTCAATAACAGGCCTGTATGAGAATCTGAGATCCTTTCTTGGACTTAACACAGAATTATATAAACACGAAAAAAGTGGAAATAAAATTCGGAATGTAAAGAAGGAAGAACACTGAAATTGTAAGTAACAGAACCGTCTAATAAATTATCGTTTAAGCTTATTTCCAATATAATAGAGCCTATTACCTATTGCTAATATGCAATGAAAACAAAATAGATTAAATTGAATCAAGCGAAAACGATTTCCTAGTACTTCTAAACGGGCAATGAAAACCATTATTATATGCAACAGATAGCCTTCAAGAATATTCAACCCTGACCTCACTTTGCAATCAAGTAAATGGTTGGAGAAAACATAGAGCTTCTATAAATCAATCCTTACCAATAATATCTGGAAGTGCTAATTCAAGTAAAACATAACATATAACAAATTGTTTGAATTAGTGATAGGTTACTACTTGGAGCCTTGTAGCCTTGTTGCTATACTTCATTCAAACTCGTGAAGAAGCTGTCCATTGGAGACAAAACTGAGAAGAAAGAGAACAACGGTCTTCTTTTCCTACTCCACGTCAAGGTATAGGCTTACAACTTGTTCCGTCTTCACTGATGCCATCTTCCTTGGTATACGTATACACAACAGTAATAGGTCTGCCTAATTGGTCTACTAAGAACAACAGTAACGAAGGAAAATCTGTAAACTCTGTATTTCGCACTTCAATGAGATCGTGTAGCCCAGGATACTGTAGGCTTTATGCTTTGCAACTTGAAGAAGTAATGCGGACGTAAAATACAATTACTACTGTGCACCAGGCAGTATCAGATGAAGCGGTGAAAAGAAAACAGGAACTATTTGACAAAATAGAGATTAAAGGCAGGAATTTTTTTAAAAACCGACGATTATCATCTCAAAAATATAACGGTATAGGAGGAAATATTATCCACGTTAAGAATAGCAATAAGATGATGAATCTATGAAGAGACCAGATTTTAGGACGAATGTTCAGGTTGGAAGAGAATTGTGGACTTCGTTCAGGAAAAAGAGAGTCCGATAGGTGTACCAAGATTTCAGTGAAAAATAAAAGAAAAAGATTTTGTACCATAATTTCATATCAAAGTTGTTCCACCAGAAAGACAATTTAGAAAGGAAAGTATATGTGTTAGGCTAACGTTGCTGGCTGAAAGCTGGTACAGATACGGCTGTTCACTGACTTCCGTTCGGGTTTTCGTGCAGACTAATTGGTAAACCTGGAAAATGTATTGGAAACACTAATAATTGTCTGCTTCAGCAATACACGTTCCAGGCACAGAGCAACACACACGACATATGCCGTGTGAGCGACTGCCACACATATGTGCATTGCACAAACGAATGTATATGTAGTTGTAGCAAGTCTTATGTAGTGTTACGCAGTGAAATTATTTCTTATGAATTAATTACGTCTTATGACTGTTATGATTTAAATCCACATAACCTGCTAGTAAGAAAAAAGTATTGGCAACAGTTACTTAACCTCTCGGTCCGGTTTGATAAAGCTATACGGTAGAAAGCTCTGAATACATTTGAATAAGCAAAATTTCGTTTATAATTGCAAGCAGTAATCGGCACGTGAGAATGATTTACATAAGGTAGGTTTCACGTTTGACAGCTTGCCTGCCTCAACAGACGACTTCGTCTGAGGTCTGCGGTAATTTTTCGTCAATAGCCGTCAATTTAAATACTTATTAATCTTCCTTGCAAGAAGCTACATTATCGCTTTTCAGTAGTAACAAATTAGCGTTTTTATAAAGGAAGACTTATAAGGAAGACTTCATTATATGACAAAATACACTTACTACATACGGATACTTACTTACGTAAGTCTGAATTTATCTTACTACGTATTATAAACTTATTATACACTCTTATTAATTTGTGAATTACCGTGTGTTGACGTTAAAGTATATAGAGAACAAAAGAATTGTTGTGCTGATTATATACCAGAATATTATCACAATAATTAAATTATTATTTTTTTTCGCATTTTAACGATAACTTCATTTTTTCATAAATACTTTCGACAGTAAGCGTGTTTGTTCTTGATACCCACCTAGGCCAGAACTGCCCATGTCATACAATAAATAGCTTAATAATAATGTTCAAAGTGTAATATACTAAATGTTTCTGAAACAGATCGTAAACTACAACTTTAAAGAAATTCGGTAGTTTACTTAAACTGTTTTATTTTTACATACAACATATTTTTAATTTACAAAATGTAACTGGATGGAAAACTGGCCGCTCGCGTAAAGTCCTTCCGCGTCTTCCGATCCCTGATCTCCAGCAACGGTTTCCTTGTAATATTGTTTCTTCCATTTGCGAATTAATTTCTTCCTTCTAACTCTTCTGGACCGTTCTCGACCCCACCTTCTCCTTGGTGTCAAGTGCAGCTTCTGTTACTTAATCGTTACTCACTCCTTTTCACGTCATATCAGCTCTGTAATTTTTAACGTCAATCAGATTTTCAGTTGGAAATATCATTCCTTACCGAAACTTCCCACTTGTGACCCTGTCTGTTCTTCAAATTCCTTCACCAAGCCTCCAAATGTTCGTTTCTGTAGCACTTAGAAGTTAATAGGTTCGTACTTTTGTGGTCTAGAACTTATCTCAGGACTATAAGACATGACTTTGCCTAGTATTTGTTATTTATATCGGTCTTTTGTTTTTGGCATCCGATAGGATGCCATTTAGTGCACCCACGATCTGGCTTTTGTATTTCTTTCTCTAATGGCTTCAGATAAATCTTTGTCTTGTACAACCTTCAGTCTTAGATAATTAGGCATACAGCTCGTATAGCTCTGCATCACTGACGACTGTCTAAATTAAATCCTGTTTTTGATAATTGATACTCATATATTCTGTCTTTTCTACAATTATATTCAACCCCATATTTTGTACCCTTCGAGTAGTTTTTACGTATAAGTTATGTACAGTGTATTAATTTTAAAAAATAGTGGACGCAGGGCAACAAATTCTACAGTTGTATTATAACATGTTTAAGTAAGTAAATATATCATCCGCCATGGTTAAGTTTTGCGTTCTCATGTATCTCAAAATATTTTTCAAACAAAACCGAATCATTAGGTTTACCAAATCTTTCAACTAAATGAAATTCTGATAGAATTAAAATAGTCATTTTGATTTCACAACGATAAAACTGGAATTAATTTTTAACGAAAGATAGCCTTATATCTTCAGAATCACTTGTCTAATTTTTATGGAAAAGGCATTAAATTGTTTTTTTAATCAGATTCAAACAATTAATGTATTAAATAATTAACATCATGTGTTGTACTTGGCATTAAAATGAATGTCAAATAATCAATATGTTTTTAATTTCCATTAATGTTTCCTGCTAAGGCAATAGACGTGATTTTCTTTCTGCAGTTGGGGTTTTCTTTCTCTTTTAAAATTAATAATTATTTTAGTGATAAAAGGGACTACTTTCTTAGTTAGTCGCACTCGAAGCCAAGGTAATATCACCAGGATTTTGAGAGACTTCGGGTAGATGAAATATAATAATGCACAGGCCAAGATAAAACATATCTAAAATACAAAAACAGAATTATATTGTTTTAAAGTACAACTACATGACAATAGAGAATTCTAACCAGCACAATTTTTGTTAATATTGTAGCACCTACTAAACTTTTTATGTCTACATTAAGTAGATGCGAATAGATATCTTTTTTTTTTCATTCATTCCTGTTGACTAAAAATTGTCTTATTATGAGGGTAAGCACATAATTAGAGAACAAATATAATAAATATGTTAATAATTTTACATAAGAAATATCGGAGTAAGTGTCATCAATATTTCATTGGTGAATAAGGAAAACATAAAATTGTTTGCTACAATATTCCTGAAACAAAAACACTGTTACGTAATATACAACCGCAATATTACATAGTATCCGTTATGTTATGTTCACAATGTAAACTCAAAGGCGCCGGTGTAATCTCATACGCGCAAACAACCGCACTGGTACGTCAAGACGGATATTCGTAGTCTGATGGTCAATTAAACCTCATGTTAAAGCATACTACGCACGAACGCTTTTATATCGGAAAGAGCAGAATATTGTTTACATTTTCCATTAAAACGGGTAAAACATATTTACCGTGTTTTCATTCCGGCCTCTTTTGTTTGTTTTAATTTAAAAGCTTTCGTTTATTCAATTCTGTTAAAAGGTGTTTCCATCTGGGTAACGTAATATTTTGTCAGTTCAGAATAAACATTTCGTATAACTACTAATATGCACGATCCCTGGTAAAGTTTTAAATTAATTATGTGTTAATAATGTAGGAACCTATATTGATGTTACATTAACTTATATGAGTTGAATTTTCTGTGTTATAATGTAGGTAGCAAAGGCAGAAATGAATGTCCCTGGTTCGTAGTGATGAATGTGGGTGCCTTTGTAGTGACGAAAGTCTGAGTAGATTCGACTGTTGTTAACATTTCGTTAATCAAATTCTAGCACCACGTCTTGCATATTTCCTGACGGAACTCCTGAATGGAGGGTTCCTGGCGCCTTAAAACCCAAATGTTTCCGTTAAAGGAGACAGCCTCAGAAGGAACCAGGCAGGATACAAAAATACATGGCAACTATTCAAGAATAAGTATAATTATACATAACATACATAAATATACGTACTCCTATATGTAAAGAAAATAAAAGTATAATTTTGTTTGTATTTGAAGACAACAAAGTCGGTTTTCATTTACTATTATTAAGGCAGAGATACTTCTTTCCATGTAAGGTTTTTATTAATATTTCACCTTTTCAAATTGTTTTATTTAATAACTTAACCATTTTTTCGTGTATGTTCAAGACTTGAATGCATTACAGTCAATTGTATGCTCCACAAATTATCCAGGCTGTTAGGCCGTAGTCCGTCAGATCCAACATAGGCATTTTGAGACGTCTCGGCTGTTCCCACGATGGTCATCGTCAGTCCCGCTGGACATAAATATATAAGCTCGTATAGGACTAAGTTGAGATCTGATGGACCCCGAAATGATGGGAGCTTAACGTAGCCCTACCCGGGCGTTTTCACCTCTTTGTTCCCGTAACACTGACGATGGTACACACACGGGCATATTCTTACCCAACTCAAAATAACGTGATTATTTATAACTTTCGTACTAATTGAAACTTAATGTAGTCTCATTTCTGTATTTCACAGTCAAAAATGAACTTAAGTGAGGGACGATGCGTCACGGACAACAGGGAAAGCAATTCAGATTCATAAATCAAAATAATATTTTAAATTTAGTTTTCTTTAAAATACGACTGTCTGACATTAAATGGAACTTGTATGCATAAAGTTAAGAATGCTGTTTGTAGTTATGATGTTGCTTAAAGTTATTCCAAATGTTACATAAACATACAAATTTTCCTTACCTGTATAAATCATAATGAGGAATATTAAGAGAGGGTATGTCCCTCTTTCTGGAAAAGGTAACAAGGAGTCCGTCACAGTTTGTAGAAGGAAGACTATAACAATTCAATTTTTTGTTTACAAATTATTTCACTGCGCCTCTTACCGTGATGTCATCGTGATATTTCACTTTATGTCGTGATGTTCATACGACACGAAATAAAAATATTCTCTGCAAGGACAGAATTAATGCCGCATTTCTTCTTATCGTAAAGAGAGCGTAATTTTATTACATTTTTCGGCCCAACATTTACTGTCAGCAGGCGTGTACACATTTTTGTGTCAGGCAATTTTATGGGTGAGGCAGTGAATTTTACGATGTATTTTGATTGGACGAAACATGGTTTATGTGTATGGGTATGTCTTTCTTTGCATGAAACAATAGTTAAGATAAACAGCCTGGCAGTGACTGTGTGTATTTAAGTATTGACCTACTAATAAATTACACAAAATGTATTATTGTTATCTTTTCATAACAACCGACGAGAAATTGTACAGTTATTTAAAAAAATATATAGGAACTTTACACCTACCGACCTCGTTTTGATAAATGGAAGAAAAATATTGGCCGTTTTCACTTCAAAATTTTAAAAACACTTTCGCGGAGTACCGTATATAGATTATTAATGATTAAGTAACAGCTGATGCCGATTGTAAGGGAAACAAGTAAAGAGCTACATGAAATAACGCGGCGATCACAAAAAGAGATAGCGGTGAAGTAGTAGGAGAGAGAGAATGAGGAAGAGGGAGAGAGATGGTCGTTGGAGAAATGGTCGTCCAGTTTCTCTTTCTGTGGCAGCCCAGTTTGACTTAGAACTAGTACAACAGCACTTCATCACAGTGTTAGCATCGGATGAATCACAACGATGTCTGTGGAATTGGTCAAGGTGAGCACGCTGTCTGTGTGTTTGTTAACTAAGAACGATAGTTGTTAATTGGTTAAACTATTATCATCCCGAGTGTAATGAAAGAAAGTCGTTTACAGTTAATGCGCGGGGCCGTGACCGGACAGTTTGGATACAGCAGTTTAGTGAGGTCGCGTCTAAATCTTTCCTTTCGTTTAATACAAAGAAACGTGTTGATTCCCAATCGTCTGATCGCTAACGCATTTACAGTGCCGCACATAACAAATACGACGAACAAGTAAAATATTTTCTCATGCGCTCGTTTACTTACGTTTTATTAATCATCACATCCTTTACAAGCTGCAACTCTCCAGCTAAAAAATAGAAAACCGTCATGCTATTTATAACTGAGTGATATGTGTGGTGCTAGTATTCTTACAGACAGCAAAATTGCGATTCATTGTTTCTTTGAAACAATGATCTATTCTGATGTGCAAAATGTAGTTTTATTGCAAGAAACTAGATTGATATGTATATGTCGAATTATTATACACATCACTAATTAATTATCATCATCATCAACTAATTAAAACACTAATTCAGTTTTATTTGCTTAGTAATAGTGCGCTTCGCAGTTTATTATGTAGGCCTAGACACTTAGTATACATCGCATGCACAACCGCCTGCGAGGGGAAAACACAAGCGAGCGCGCTCACACAACACACAAACAAAATAAACGTGTAAAATATGCATAACCACAAAAGGTTTAATTAAGAGGAGAAGGCATTATCGTAAATTTTATTGAATGTTTTAGTGGATGGTTAGTGAGGATCGGTCAATAATACAACTTTTAGTTATTTTGCGTCGACGTTTCGACAATATTTATTGTCATCTTCAGGACCTGTGTATGAAATACAATAGAAATATCAAACATAACGAAACAATTAAATATTTGGGTGAACGTGTTGGTGATGTGAGTGTGTGCGTGCGTATGTATGTATCATTTTTTATGTGAAGACTTATGATAGTTTGTTTACATCTTCAAATTATCTTTAAGAAAGCGAGCAAATTATAGTACGAGAGAACTTAATTTATACAGTATTACATTTTAAATTACTAAATATAATGTTATTTTAATTAATTAAACAAACAGTAACCAACAATTGGATATTACAGTAGATTGGTACATAAATTGTTTATACCAAATTGTTTGTACCAATCTACTTTAATATCCAATTGTTGGTTACTGTTTGTTTAATTAATTAAAATAACATTATATTTAGTAATTTAAATTGTAATACTGTATAAATTAAGTTCTCTCATACTATAATTTGCTCGCTTTCTTAAAGATAATTTGAAGATGTAAACAAACTATCATAAGTCTTCACATAAAAAATGATACATACATACGCACGCACACACTCACATCACCAACACGTTCACCCAAATATTTAATTGTTTCGTTATGTTTGATATTTCTATTGTATTTCATACACAGGTCCTGAAGATGATAATAAATATTGTCGAAACGTCGACGCAAAATAACTAAAAGTTGTATTATTGACCGATCCTCACTAACCATCCACTAAAACATTCACTGATTGACGGTCACTAAAAATTTAAGGATGTAAATATTATTAAATAAATTTTGTTACTTTATATTACAATGAATACAGTTTTATTTTGTAAAATTTATATAATCAGTAAAACTGTTATACGACACATCGCCCTTGATTTACGTTTCTACATGTTTAATACATTATTCAATTAACTTAATATCTTAAAAATTCTATCAACGTAATAACTGCATACAAAGGCAAAGTAACGTAAACGTAAACGGTGTTACAATTCTCAATCGATTGGCGTGTTTGGAAATACATCGACATATTAATAACAAAAAATGTATTTTCAGTGTATTCGTTACATTACATCACATTTCTTAGTAACAATCAGAGTCTAAGTATACTTTACCACTATGTCGCGGATTCGGTTAGACGAATTCTCTATGAACACCTTCAGTTGACAAAAATATCTCAAGTAAACGAAACAAATCAAATCTGTTGTACAGGTTATAATTTTTTCAGATGCTTGCACACGTTTGGAGACTCACACAGAAGTCTGAAGTGTAATGTCAAAAAGGATCCGTGCTCGTACGTTATATTTACACTAGTAAAAATTTGTGACGTCTCCCTTGTTAAGACAACACAAAAGTCGGGAACTAGTTCAATTCTTTACCAGTTAATTAAACTAGCTGCCGTTGTTAGTAAAACATACTTACCAACAAATTACAACACAATTATGACATAGGAAATTGACAAGGTTTGCACAAATTTATTCACTCACTTGATGTTAGCGAAAACATCTCTTTATTACTATTCAAATATTATGTTTGACTTTGTTTCTTTTTAAAGAAAAATTTCTTTAGTAAATACTGCTTTTAATGCTTTGAAGATATTAAGTTTATTATTCCTTTTATCTCAAAAATAACTCATCTAGATGTTTGTTTTGAATACCTCGGATCCGGGTCTGAACTTTCTCAAAATAATTAATTTATCACAAACTTCAACCAAATTATTGGAAGAATAATATTGGTGGTAATCTACATTATTATCTTACATTTATCTATATATTGCTGTTACTACTACTACATTACAAAAATTACAAATCTGATAATTTCTTCTTTACATTATTAAAGTTCTTTAGTGTTCTTTTGTTACTTCTCTTATTGAAACGAAAATTTACAAATGTTGTGTTTGGATATCACCTGAATTTAATATGAGGTTGTTGTTGGGTCCTTGGGTGTCATCTCCTGTCGTCTTCTAGGGTGGAGTACGTGGTTTCTCTTGAAGCTACTGTGACGATTTCATTAATAAAAATATGTTAATTAATTAAATTGTTAATGTATAAGCTGAGAAATTTTAAAATTTTAATAAAATCTCACATTTTAAACTAAATCTTATTGCTATCATTAAATAATAATAATATTTAATAAAAAGTCTAATAATAAAATAAAAGGGAATACAATTGTACAGAAAGGGTAAAGCTTGTTAATTAATCCTGCATATACAGGCACTGACCAGAATTAACTTGTTTTCTGATCCCTAAACAAACTAAATATAATTGTAAATTTTGTTATTATTTAAATAATTAAATAAGACCACTGTAATGTACTTTGATAACGTCTGTAACTAAGAATATCTCTATTTAATTATTTAATCAAACTTTAGTCCTTTAATTAAATTAGAAACATGGAACTACTTTTATGTTGACTAGTAATTGTCGCGAGATTACTACTCTTCCCCTAACTATTTTTGCCCACTTGCAATGGAGCGCTCACGCCGTAAGCTGCGTACAGCGTTGTTTCGCGACGCGTGTATAATTATGTGAATGGTTGGTTCAATGAATATTTAAATAACTAAATTTGTGCTGCGATGACATCTCTCTCTCTCAATGAATAAATAACAAACTATGTAATTCATACATTACTACAAACATGAAGGTGATATTCAACTAATCTATAATCATGTGAAGTGTATTACTGTGAAACAAACTTTCTATTTATTTATTATAACTACAAGAATTACAACAGTCGTCTAAGATGAGAGTATCCTACAAGAATTACTACAGTCGCCTAAGATGAGAGTACTTCACCCCGAATGATATAACAGACTTCAGGAACTTCACCGTCACCGGATACTAAGGCAACGACAGACCTTCAGGAAACGCACGAGGACCGAAGAACCAATTCTGCAGCAAATACTGAAAACCAGGTGACATGGAGGCTTGTCTTCCATGGTTATGAGTTACTAAAATTATTACCCACAAAAGACAATTTAACTCACCACTTTTAAGACTTTAAAAGACAGACAGTATATGTAACATGTAGTCTGTAATCTAATAACACTGGTTATAGCAAAAGAGTAAATGTTTAAACTAAAAGTTTTCTTGTTTTGAAAGATTAATAAAGTCCATTCTTCAAATGGCTCAATTTTCAATATTGTATATGGCAAGGTGACCATTATTAACTTAATATATATTCAATCCCGGATCCGTGGAATAAATTGAATAGATGTACATCATATTTTGAGGGCCCTTATGAAAGAGTAATATATATAATTATACTGCAAACTATATATGTTGAGAACTTTAAATAGAGAACTTTATCTCATAATGTAATAAAGAGATGTCATCTGAGTACCGAGTAAACTGAGTGCATAAATCAACAGTCTCCCCTTCCCAATATCCTGATATAAGAATTGTTTTATTTGTTGTGATTAATTTTCAGCTCGTCACAACGAAAGGCAGCCTGTATAATTGGCATAACCAATTTAACGCGGGTTCCCTACGTTATAACACAAGTTAAGATGTTATACTACATCGGGTTGATTATATCTGCTCTCGACGATCGGTTTTTTTACTTGAAGTTCATACTGTTGTAGTTGGAGTTTTCTTCGTCCGGATTTTGTAGTTCACATTTTACACCTTAATTATAGTTCTTACTTTGCAGTACTAAAGTCTGGTAGTTACATATCTTACAACTTACAGTTTTATATTTTTAAAAGAGATGTGTTGGCTAATTTTTCCTTTCTGTATATTCTTCCTAACTCTACACACACTACATTTTTCAAAATAAAATCATCTTACACTGGATATTCGTTTAACGGCATACACTTACGTGTATGTAGACAACACAAAACTCACATCTTTTCATGACGAAGTTCTACTGGCGACTGCGCGTATAGTTTAGGGGCGAGGGCTCAGTAAGCTGGTGCGTATTTACGCACTAAGAAAATAGTTCGTACTTTATATATTATTAATTATTCATTAATTAGAATGTAAATACTTTATGTTAACTTTATTACGACTTAGAGATTTCTTTATTTATACAGTCGCATTTCTAATAATTAAAGTAATTATTATTATTCTTTACTTAATACCTTTCTTGGCGGGTTGGTACTGGACAATTTCAAGTTGATTCAGGAATATGGGTATAGGTAAGGGTGGATAATACTCTTACTTATTAAAAATTAAAAAATTTTCATTTGTGCGATTTTCGTTATTTTTAAAATCGTCACAAATTTACACGAGTTTTATTTATACAATTATTTCACGAATTCGTCTTTAGAAATTGTTTTTTTGTTAACAGAATTTCCTGAAATTATTTAAGCGATGATTGCTAAAATACAGTTTCAATTATTACAGTGTTACATATAGTGTGAAAATCGTTTGGTGCTCCATCAGCGGCGACGGACGCTTCAGACGTGTGAGCAACAACGTATCCAAACACTATCATTTACCGCACAGCACGGAGTGTACTTGTAAAATATGATTTGTTTACGTTACCGTGTACAGTGCAGCTCGTCAGTTGTGTTCAATAATTCCGTGTGATGTTTGTACACAAAGGGCTTTGTAATAGGATTACATTGTGCTACGGCTGACTTTTGTTTACACTCTGACCGACACTAAATAATTCACATGTAACTAAACTGCCCTGCTGACTGTTTCTACAAGTGTCCCATTGTTCTGTTTTTTGCACGAGTTTCGTGCGCAGTATATTCGCTAAGCGGATTATTTTCTTTTGTGCTCCCATCCTTAGTGACATACAGGTTAACTTGTTTAATTACGCCGACTATATGCAATAATTACTTCTGTTTTCCTTGGTTAGTTTTGTTCGCATTGGTAGAATCAGTCCTATCACAAAAAAAACATACCGCTTGCGTTCCCTCAGCTGTAAGGCGCGAGTAAAATAATTTCTTTTCTAAGCTAAACGGTTATACAAAACTGACAATAATAAATAAACGTTATTCCTGCAATTATTTTTATAGCCTGACCTGTCACATATGCGCTGCGTTTCGTACACATTTTTGGAATGCATTAATCATCCAAACAAACCAATTAAATTTTATATTAGAAGTATTTTCCGGGCTGTTTGGCCAGGGTTTACAAACAAACCAAACGTTTCAGCAGCACCACTGGCTGTCATCTTCAGTGGAATTCTAGTCTACCTGAACACGGGTTGTCAAACGTCAGGCCTACAGTACTGTGGCTTGTTTGTAAATCCTGGACCACGGTCAAACAGCCCGGGAAATACTGCTAATAGAACTAGCACCGGCCGTGAAACCCTCAGAACAATAATTAAATTTTGTTTAATACTTGCGTTGCTCGTTCCTGAAGTTATCCGAACAGATACCGGTATACTACATTAATGGACCGACTAATTTATTAGCGTTACATTATAATGTCTGTAATCATAAAAAATCATTTGTAGTAGTAATGTAATAATTTATAGTTCTACATCATAAAATTAATTTACGGGCAAGTTTTAGAAACCGAAAAACGTCATGAAAACGTAACTGCGTACGATAAGAAGCGTGATTGGATTGTCATTAATAACACTTTTGCTGTTGGCAACCGTGTTTTGTTGATATTATTATCAACACCAAACGTTTGCACATTCTACGTTGGTAGTACAGTCAGTGATAAAGCTAAAAATCGTATCGACCGTTAAGGATGGTACATCTGTTTGAAAAAATACTAAATGGGCGAACCGTTTGATGTTAATAATAATGTAAACAAAACAAGATTGTTCCTATGGTTAAGAAGAAAACAGTATCTGCATAATTTATTGGTAATTTTTCGATTTTATAATATATTGTCGTAACAATATATATAATAGCCTAATAATTCCGCCAAAATATACGTAAAAGCAATAAAATGTAGGGACTAATTCCAGAAAAATTCTGATAGCATTCTCATAATACGGTAGAACTGCAAGTAACATCAACAGTTGGTATAAAGAATCCTGCGTTTGTGTGTGCATGTTAGGCGCGCGCGCGCGAGCGGGTGTGTATGTGTACGAATTTCCAAACAATATTTGATACATAATATTACTGCATAAACAATAAACGTTACATAATTATTAATGCATTATATATTTATTTATTAAAAAATTGTATTAATAATTCAAATGTAAATTAGGTCAATTGTTGACTAAGGATCAGTCCATAATAGATGTATAAAAGTATTGTTTTCGCAGTAAGTATACGCATAGCTTTGGTATGTTAAGTGACGCTACAACTAATTTTTTTAATATAATAAACAAAATTATACAAGTTCGTGTACATGAAATCACTTTTTTTCACGCTAGAGTAGTTAGTTGTACGACGATAAAGAAGCGATATAATAAGCACAGAATAATTTGTTTTGTGTGTTTGTAAGCGAGTGCTCTCGTCTATGTGAGATACATGTGCGAGTTGTGTGTTTTCGTGGAGGGTTGGTATCGTGTGTGTCGAAGTATGTTTCGAAACACACCACTGTGTCAATGGTATATTTGTTACAGATATTTCAGTGATAGAATACTGCTATTGTTGGTTAAAGCGCAATGGGAATCTGCTGATCGTGTACCGATTCTGTAACTATTGTGCTCTATTGTTCTACAGCCCAAACAACAATATTGTAATAATGCTGTGTCGCTCATAACATTTTTAAACTTATAAGAGAGTGTATCCTGAATGTTCGTGTCTGTGAAATTGGATTTGTATATTTTTTTTAGATTTTGTAAACAGCGCAGCATTGTTTTCATTACACGTGATCTCTGACGGTAATTATTTCAGCCAAAGTTTTCTCATGTCATGTCAACACTGCGCTTACTTCATGAATTTCTTCGCTTAACACTTGCGCGCTTACTAATTCCGTAAATTTATTTTTATAAAGAGTTATTTAATATGGTGTTAGCATTTTGTGTATACGAAAGGACTGTGGATTAGAATTAAGTGAAACACGGTATTTAAGACCTAACTAATTTTCACATAGTTCATCAACAAGTTTCATTTCGATTTTAAACAACATTACGACTTTCCTAGTTCTACGCACTAAAGACTGTCACAGCTTAATGTTTGCATAGGGCCTATACCAATAATGATCCCAACGTATTTCAACATTAAGTGTGGGGTAATTTTAAATTATAAATATTGTAAATATTATAATTATAAGTTGGGATCATTGTAAATATAGTTTTAAATTAAAATGAAAGTTTCTAACTATAATTTTATAACTCATGTATATGTAAGACTTTTTATCTCTTCAAACAAAGGTCCACGTTTTATTACACTATTTTCTGCCTACTTACTTTTTGTCAACTACTATTCGCACTGGCACTTGTCACTCTTTAAGTGAATCTTTTGATCTTTTGGCTTACAATAATTTTCAGATGACTTAAAGCACTTTTGTTTTTAGAGTCTCTTCTGTATTGATTAGTTCGTGATAAACTTTATCCCCAAATGAAATCCTAGAAATTATTTTCTTTTTCATGTAAATATTCATGCTCTTTCTTACCGACGACGCTTTTACAGTTGATAACTACATTTCAATGGTATTGTATTTACTAACACAAAACTTCTCGCCTCTGGTAAAGGATGCTTTCCAACTGAAGATGGCACGGCACTGAATGGGTCAAATGTTGGTTGTTAATAATAATTGTATAAGTATTGTATAATTGTATTGTAAGTATTTTATCGTATAATTGTATACTAATAAGTATTGTTAGTATGCCATATCGCCCAATTTTAAAAATATAAGTAAAAAGGCTATTTACGAGCTCTTAAAATTCTTTGTAAAAAACTAAATAATTTATTTATCTAAATGAAAAATAATATGCTTGATTTGCAATTTAATACGGCGATGACTATAAGGGTTTAGTAATATAAACGATTATGCTAGTTACGTAAAATGAACTATTATCTACGAGAAACCTCTTCCCTTCCCTTCCTGTAACAGTGTCCAGTGTTACAGGCCAAACTGGGGCCTCCTCCAAATATCTTCATCAACAGTCTCAATCTCCCGCGGACGCTGCCAGTTTCTTATCCCAGAAGACACTAACGTCTCGCTGAATATTGTCCTACCAGTTTGTTCTTGGTCTTCCTCTTCTTTTGATGCCCAGTGTCTGATCTTTCATTATTTTCTTGAGTGCTCTAATGATACACATTAGGCATCTAATGGCCTCTAGTGGTCTGGGTCCCACTTGAGGCACTGTAGGCTGATAGAAGCTATGATTCTGGTTCCCTTATATAGTTTTTGTAGTTCGTAAATGAACCTGAAGCGCTGTCCATTATTACCTGTCTCTGGCATAAACGTTTTCTTCATACTCGGCTTTCAATAAATGACCAACGTCTCTTTAATTATCTGCTATTTCTTATTGCATACAGGCCCTTGAATATGTGTTCGTAACGCATTTATGATTTGTTCAGGGCAATCTTACATAGAACGTGTGCGATTCCATCATCTTGCCGAAATCATTGTAGAATGTTATGTTATTTTGGGTTTTAACTCTCCTCTTGGAGTTTTTTCATCGATGCAAGTCATCTGTTTGCAATAATACAGTAAATAATCGAATGCATTTGAATACTTTAATACACTTTCGCTTGTTGGATATGGTATCCCTTTCAACATAAACTTAGATTTATTAAGTGAAATCGCGATGCATCGTTACCGTGCGGACCAGAAAAATTATGAATGTGTGGAGAGCAAGTGCATAGTTAAATATTCATAATTGAAGAAGAATAATTATTTCACAATTCATAGCTTTTAATTCTGACAAAGGCGAGGTTTGCAGGTACAGAACTGATAACAACAGGCTACAAAAAAAAAAAACAAATCATATACGCCAGCTTATATCGGATACTGTAAAATAGCGCCTACATACATTTTTATTTACAGAACGGTGTTAACTCACTTTTAGATCTGTTTGATCTGACACATTTATCATATTAAGTAGAACAACTGAAAGAATGCCCAGAGGACAATAAGGGATAACGCCCTTTGTAGGAAATAATTGCGCTTGAAATAATTAAGTCGGAAATAACAATGTTTTTCGCATTTTTTTGTAGACAGCGAAACACACAATCATGTTATTGGACCAAATGATTTTTCCGGTCAAACGGTAACTTGGAAGGACGAAACAATCGTTATAACGTTAAAGAAGGAACGGGAACGTCCTTGGTCAGAATATTTTTTCTTTGAAAAGGGGATTATCGTTGAATCGATAATCAATGTGTGGAAATTTCATCGTACAACCTGTGCTCCCCATGAGTCAGAATAAGCGCTTATGAACCTCTCAATTATGGATGGTGCTGTAGGAAGCATTAAGTAGTACAAGAGTAGCAGAGGATGTCCAATGGGATCGATTATTGATCGCTATAGTAAATTATCAAGTATGGATACGCAGAATTTAAAATTAATTTAGTCTCGTAGATCATAAAGTCCGAAAATGATATATATTTATACGATATCGCGACATGGTATATCCTAATATGTCTTATTAATAGAACGAAGTCTGGGTGTTTTGATATGATGGGATAACATAATATATCCCATCATACGCTGTTGTGTGTACTACTTTTCAAACGTATGCAAAAAGACTGGATTAATTTATCGATAAAATCACCTATTCTGAAAGAGTTACTTAAAAATAATAATTAAATTACTACAGGAAATAAGCAGTTTGGTTTGCATGCTTAACGCAATTCTAAATTCAGTGCTGAATTACAAGCATTGCCTTATAGTAAGGTATTGGAAAACTCAGATCTTGCGTAAAGTTTCAAAAACTGCGAGAAAGTCTCATGTAAGATGAAAGATGTATGTCTGGTGAAGACACACTAAAGACGTAAGGAAATATTTGTCGTTAGAACGAAAAGTGAGTTAAAGACAGGAATGAGTTATTAAAGGTTAAAAAAATTATGGAATCGAAAACTGGAACCCAGTATGTAAATGCCATTCGGAAGTAACTAAATGTCATTAATAACTAAATTACCTTCAATTCAATTACCGCCTTGTGACTTCTTGTAATTTTTCATAATGACGCGTTTCAGAGCTTATGCTCCATCATCAGATATTGACTAAAATAAAACTATCACTCTTGCCGAGGTCGTTACATAATATAAAATGTCAAAATTTGCATATGAACTGCACGCGGAAGTAGGGTGCGCACCCTACTTCCGCGTGCAGTTCACATGCAAATTTTGACATTTTAGATTATGTGACGGCCTCGGCACAAATGATAGTTTTATTTTAGTCAATATCTGATGATGGAGCATAAGCTCTGAAACGCGTCATAGTGAAAAAAAATTACAAGAAGTCACAAGGCGGACAAATTAAGGTAATTTAGTTATTAATTCGTACATGTGACTTGGATACCGCGTTCAACATGAATATTAAATGTCATTGAACAAACTGTATTGGACAGTGATCACTGCGTTGAATTTACTGTCAACGGGCTTGCTGAAGGGGACGGTTAGTTGTAAAACTCACACAGACTTTCATCAAACAATTAGAAGAGAGCACGGTACGCTGTTTTAATAATTATGCTGTTACGTCACTTTTGGCCACGCACGTGTTTCAACTCCTATACCTCAGCTGGCGTCTTTGTACGTCATTTATTTTTGCGTGTTAATAGTTTATGTATTACAAAACGTTTCAGCTATTAATTTTTGCTCGCATCTCGACTGACTGCTTCATATGCATGGCTTCATCACATTAAAAATACGTTTACGCTTTCAACCTGAGTTAATGAGGGAATGGAATTCCCGTTGGTACTCATAGTTTTGTTTACAAAGACAATGCAAGGTAATTAGAATACCATCCTACGTGAACGACCGTGTACCGATAATATTCAAGGAGCGTACGTCTATAGTAACATTTTTTTGTTTAATTCAGATATGATAATTACTTATGACTGGCCGTATTTCATAAAGGTTGAATTACAATTTTTGTACAAGAAACGTGCTAATCGTAACTAGAAACGGTTTTGAGCATCCAGTCCATGCTAAAAAAATATTAAAGCCGATGTCTAACAATTAATTATTTATATTAATATCTCATGTCACAAATGAGAAATGTAGAAATTTTAATGCACACACATTACTTGGCAATCGAACATAACGAAAGAGAATATAGGAAAAATCTATGATCTCTCTGCACAACACGTTAACACACTTGGCAAAAAAGCAAATAATCTCATAGCCGTATGATTTATTAGAGTTAGTCTGCTAACAAGTTTAAGATTATTTAAACCAAGATCACAATACAGAGATGTTAACGGTTCATAAGTTCAGTAATATTTTCTTCTTCTTCTTCTTCTTCTTCTTCTTCTTCTTCTTCTTCTTCTTCTTCTTCTTCTTCTTCTTCTTCTTCTTCTTCTTCTTCTTCTTCTTTATATGTTGCGCATTCTTTGCCTTCATATTCACAGTTCCCTCTTACTTCCGAATTACAAACCAAATTTGTTATGATATCCTTTTCTTATTCATCATTTCTACATGGTCTGCCAAAAAATCAGTAACAGTATCTGAAACGTCACCTTAATATTTTAAGGAAACATTAGGCCAATTACATGTGATAAGTGCCTGACAATTAAACTGACATGTGGGTTTTTTATTAAAATTTTCCCTATATCTTGTTTTCTTTGAAAATATATTTGCATTGCACGGTTGCTCTTCACCAGTTGTATTTTTCTGTGTTCGGGTCTAACGGGGTTTCCATATTTATTCAAAATAGGTCAGTTTTCAAATTCCGTCCTATCATGCTCTTATCTCTGGTCTGGTAATTAGGAAGGCAGTGGACCGCGCCTAGGTTAGAAATAGCGAACGACATAGTATTACTTCTAGCAGGACATTCGATACCTTAAAGTAATGCCATACACTAACCTATATATTTTAGTCTACATCACCGAGTACAAGATATCACCAGTAAGACACCTGGTGAAATTTAACGCTTCCAACATTAAAGAAAAATTTTGTACCTATAGACAAAACAGGAGATTACATTTGACTCTTCAGGACTGACTATCACATCAAGGTGCGTTTATTCAGCCCCCAGGTTAATGCAGTAGGTGGAATTAGGCACCTGGAATGGATCCTAGGATAATAATATGCGGCTTAAGTGTAGTGCCAGCCACACTAACCTCCCTTATATGCCATGCGACTCAAGACGGAAGACTACACTGCCAGGCACTCTAAGCTATTTCCGTGGTTCAAGAAAGAAATATTATTATTATTATTATTATTATTATTATTATTATTATTACTATTATTATTATTATTATTATTATTATTATTATTACGCCTTTATTATTATTATTTATTTATTTGGTTGGTGCTGGGACAACTAGAAGGAGCCCGATAAAAAGCTCCATCCTGAAGTAACACGCTAAGTGGTTCCATGATGGATATGAATGTCTAAATTAAAGGTGGCTTTTCTGACGGTTGAAGGTCCCACACAACAGGGGACAGACGATTTCTTCTGATTGTGCATAAAACATTTTTACCCCTCTTAAAAAAAATTTCAAGCCTGTAATGTTATTTTAGATTTTACTTTAAAACTCAGCAAAAGAAATTCCGCATGACTGTAACATTTCGAACATTTCTGCAAGTTACGATTCGCCACTTGAACGTCAAGAGTGCATCACGAAACATTGGCGTTTATGAACGGAATAATCATTCTTTTTAACCGCTTTATATTTACATGTTTTTAATATTAAAAGTTACTTCTTTTTGTACACAAATCGCCTCTTTTTAAAATATCCATATTGTGTTATTTCGAACGCTACACGAATGTGCTTACTGTAGTTATGTTGTGATTAGTGTGAACACAGTACGACACTGTGAACAAAATCACCGGTGAAGTTGCCGTTCAGAACGTCAGATATCAGTCAGTTCAGTAATATCTGTGTTTCATATTACGAATTTAAATTCACTTATTGGAACTATGATTAAGTTAGTCTAATAATTTTTCATGTAATCGTTTTTCGTCAGATGTTATATAGTAACAGATTTCTTCAAATATGTATTGTACACGATCAAAGGACTGATAACGCCCGAGAGGTAAAGTAGCCGTATGGCATAGAAAAACGTACTGTGGAAAGCATTACACTTCTGTCGCCTACTATCGTCCCATGTAAATTACTAAAAACCTGAATGTTCTATGTTAGCAATAGATTATTGCTCTATTAATGTCTGTTTAACCTCTTTATTTTGGCGGTAAATACAGTGTTTTCTGAATTACTGTGGTCGTACGTTCCTTACGAAATAATACGATGCCCTTTATTTTGGCTGGAAATGCTCCCGCGTTTAATAAATTCTGTCTTTAAGTCCCTTTTATTTTCCAGTCAGCTGTTTCTCGTTAAGAATTTGTTTGTTTCATGGATTTGACACATAAGTTGGTTAACGGTAAAATTTTGAATGTGTTACATAGCGTATAATGTGTCATTTCTGACCGTGTGACCAGGATTTTGAAAATCGGGGAAAGAATAATTAGATTTAACAATTTCTTAGAAACGTGAATTGTTTAGAAAAGACTTCCAAGGTCATATTTGTTTGTTCAACTTAGTTAGCCATATTTTTATACGTGTATAATGTGTACGCACGCGGTTTGCCACATGTTTTCACACAAACGTGTGTATCCTACTGCGCGAGAAACTGGTTTCAACGCTTACGGCCACAAACGCTCAGTGAAAAGTGTAATAACAGATACAGAATACCGGTTTGAAACAATAACCACTGTGTAATTACTGGAGAATGTTTCCATGAACTTGACATTGCTGGTGCACAGGCAAACAATACCCAGGCGAAACAATAATTAAAGTTTCCCTGAAAAAGAAATCGGAACAAAAACAAACAACGTAACCAAATTACTTACGAGTAATTAGAAAAGTACACTTTTGTTCTCAGCGAGAGAAGAGAGACACTGGGAAGGTAAATACCCGAAACCGGTAAGCACTTTCAATAGACTACGTTGCTTCTATACTCCCGTCTAGAGAAATCAAAGAGAGCGATAGATGAAATGAAAGAATTATAACAAATGGAGGACTACGTAACTTGGGAACATAATAAGACAAAAATAAAATAGTATATTGACAAACCACGCGTGTTGAAATACATGAAATGTGAGATTCTTAAAAGTACAGAGTTCAAGCAAGTTTAGATTTTGTCAAGCAATAAGATCGTTTTCATTTAAATAATGCCAGTCACCGGCAGAGTGTAAGTGTGAGCAGCTTTTAGTTAGGCCTACCTTTACAACCCAAGGTATTACAATATTACAGATCTGACGATTGAGTTTGGATTGTCGCTTCCAGATGCTCAATGGACTAACAAAAGTTTCATTTATCTCGCTAATGAGCACATAGCATCTTGTACGGTGCAAACATCGGCTGCGACAAGAATAACAAGAACGTTAGAAGCACCCTAGTGTCGTTGTGAAGAGACACCATGTGGCAGAGAGACAGTGGCTGAGTGAGACAGCAAATTGTTATCGCATTCACTCTTCCATCGTCGCCGTTTCTATACTTTCAACTGAAAAAAATTCTTTACTTTGTTCGACGTGTTCACCGCTCAAGAAAGACGGTCAAGATTCAAAGATCTGTTCTTGCTTCAGCAATCTAGTGTCTAATATCGAGCACAGGCCTCCTTCAACACCTTCCCGTAGCATCCTGGCATGAGTCATTCACATACAAATGATTGTTGGAACTCAAAACTCCACGCTATCCTACTGCATGATATTGTTCAAAGTATTATAGCCGGGGAGATCAAGATTGATTACCTCTCCGCAATAGTCCAAAGTTAAACCTGTCCAGGATCATTTTCTATATGCCCTAACTTGATACTCATGGGTTTTGTTCCACCTACCAAACAATGCTTGTCAAATAAGGATTCTTGTTTAGAAAACACAATACTAAAACTACGTTTAGGTGCGGCTGTGTTCTTTTTTGAAATATGAAAACATTTATTCTTTATAGAATATTGAAACTTTCAACTTGTGAAACGTACTTGTCTTTTCTTCTCGTACGCGTTTCGGCGTGCTGTTCGTCTTCGTCAGCTTTGAGCCAGGTTTTAAACATGCGGCTTTCAACCATATGCTCCATAGACTAACTAAAATACCATTAAGTAAACAGGACTATAATGACGAAGTCAACACAATCAAATACATAGCAATAAAAAACGGATACAACCCTAATTTAATAAACAAACTACACAAACACATCATAAACAAAAACAACAAAACACAAAATACCAACAACACAGTAGAAACTAAATACATCACACTCACATACCATAACTCCAACACACACAGACTCGCCAACACATTCAGAAAACACAAGTACAAAATAGCATACAGAACAAACAATACCATCAAAAAACACATCAATGATACAAACACGGACATAGACAAATACAACAAAACAGGTGTTTACAAATTAAATTGTAATAACTGCAATAGTTTCTACATAGGCCAGACGGGAAGATCTTTTTCATCTCGTTACTCTGAACACCTAAAAGCTTTTTCCAACAACAATATACATTCCGCTTTTGCCACACACATACACACAAAAAACCACAGCTACACCAACATAGATACTAATCTTGAAGTATTACACTACTTATCGAAAGGTCGAAAACTTAACACAGCAGAACAATATGAAATATACAAACACCACACAACACAACCAAACAACATACTTAACGACCAATTACAGTATAAATCACGCACACTTTTTGACACAATTATACAAAAAACTAACAATAATTTGGATCCCCGCGCCAATCCCCTTCCACCACACACCACCCCCACTATACCTTTCAAAATAAAAACCGTTACAAATTAATGGCAGTCTGTCTCAAAGCTGACGAAGGCGAACACCACGCCGAAACGCGTACGAGAAGAAAAGACAAGTAAGTTTCACAAGTTGAAAGTTTCAATATTCTATAAAGTTTAGTGCTGTGAAAAAAGATGATGAACAATCAAAACATTTATTCTTTGTTAAACTTTTTTTACATAATTGTAACATAATTTCATTTGATACAGTGTTTTCTTTGAAAACCTTATGTGGTGTCAATTAGTTATAAAAATGTTTTCGCTTCATTAAGTTTTGCGTATTTGTACACAACGTGGTAGCAACTTCCCCTTCATGGTTATAATCAACATGCAGTACTCGTAGTTCTATAGAACACGAAAGCTTTGTCATAACTCCCTGAAAACAAGTAGGCTCGAGATGCCGGCGTTTCTCTCCATATCGGTGGTCACTATACACTGGAACTATTGAGCTTAATGTGTTTACTGTTCATGTACCAATGGAAGTTACCAATCCTGGTAACAATATGTGTGTGTGTGTGTGTGTGTGTGTGTGTGTGTGTGTGTGTTCGTACTGTATTCAAACTTTTGTTATACGAATAATTTCAGTAGCTATCAAGCATATGTGATTTTATTTGATTCCGATTATGGAGGAGGTGAGTGCGTAGACGTTTTAAGGAGGTTTCTTCAACAGCAAAAACTTAAAAACTAACAATAATATCTTTTTTGTAACTATCTTTTGTCACTGTTAGCACGGCACAGCACGGCAATATATTAAAGGCCTGCATTTTTATGTAATATGCAAATTGTTACGTTATGGTAAATAAACTCGTGTAACTAGTACTCACAATAATATATTGTTTGGGTGTTTGTATTGGATGTACGAAATATTCTTTCATATCAATCTTTATTCCATCATTTAAAAAAAAAAACCCTTCTTAGTGCCAGTTAATAAAACAATATAACGTGCTCCGCACGCGCACGTGTGTTTCTTACTCGTCATTTTTGATTGACTAGCATCTAATTAGCTCCTTGCAGAAAGCAGTGAGATTCTATGTGAATGACGGACTTGTCGGTAGTTCAGATTATTCGAGACCCTAGAAAACTTCACAACAAATTTTACCCCTATGTAGAATAGTTTGCTTCCTTACAAAAAAAAAAAACGTAATATTTATCTAACAGTTTGTTCCATTGATTTAAAGTAATACTGTGTCGTAAAAATATGGAAACAACAAATCAAATACCATAATATAAATCTGTATCTCTCACAATGAAATACTGACAAACACTGAACTTAAAAACACTGTATTCAACCAATAAATAAAGGAATATACGAAACAACCCCAGTAATTTCATGCCACTGTTGATAGTATCTTCGTAGTTTCTGTTTTTAGTTATGACGTACACGAAACAGAAAGTCACAAGTCTATTATTTTCATTCTTTAAGGATTGTTTACGTGTAACCTAAAATTGAGATATAAAAGGGAGGTGGTTGTTTACGTGATGTTATTTTCTGTTTGTATAGAAAATATTTGGAGGAAAGTCAAGGTACAAGGTCGAAACCAATTACTACTTCTACTCGAATTACTCGCTAGAGGAACACACACACACACACACAACACACACGGAGGGGGTGTCTTTCACCACACCTGAATAGACGACCTTAATTTGAGTTGACCTTCACATGATTGTTTCTAAAGAGTACTGACTGACGTTCTAGGTCAGGGACGGTAATCATAAAACGTTACATTCGTCGTCTTTAGAAATGTCTGAAACACGTTAACGTGTACCGCCCGTGTAAGCGTCACGAGTGTAAACAAACACAAACACGCGATTTACTATACACAAAGTAATATGTAAAGATACTGTAGAATCACGGATTGTATGTTACTTACAGGAAATATCGAAAATTTTACTATCACATAACTTTTATTTCTGTATTAGACTAAACTTATTTCTGTGTTAGCCAACTGGCAAGTTTCCTATACTACTTTTGCCTCCAACCCAGACCTGTTACTTAGTTCTCTTATACCCTTCTTTCCTTACGGCGCCTACCATCGTTAATCTCTTTCTTTCTGTCCTCCTCTCTCCTCCCACTGTGGCCTCAAGAACCACTGAATAACCACCTTTGCTCTTCGTAACACGTCCCACCCAGTTACCTTCTTCTTCGGGACTGTATCTTAACATTTTGTTCCCCTTTTCTCTTCAGAACTCCTTATTATTCGTTCTGTCAAGCAATTTAATTATCTAAATTTTGCCTATTCCTACACTCAAAATCTTCAATCCTACCTCTATTTCCCTTTCTCAAGTCCACCTTTTACAGAAAGTTTCATACCGTAGCACTTCACCATCATCTTTAACATTCCCGGATCCATTATGCTGCAAAATATGGGTAATGTTCTTATATTAAAGGTTTCTTCAGCCAAGGCGATTCCTCTTTTATTCTCCATTTCGCTCCTTCGTCTTCCGTTAACTCCCCGAATACACTTACTTTTTAACTTTATTAGGCTACATTTCTCATTTCCTTGGGATAACTGTCATCATCTTATAGTTAATGATATCTTAAAATTTTGTTTTCTTAAAACCTACACCGTATTTATTTATTCCTACTTCGAACTTCATTATTATTCTTTGATGTGCGTAATACATGCTATAACTTAGCAATTATCCTATACTATTAAGAGAGCAATAATTGTATGTAGCTATGTTTTTTTTTCTCGAAAACGGCTCTAACGATTTTCTCGGAAGTTGGTACTTAAGGGTATTTTGACAACAGGAATCGATTGGACTCGGTTTCATTTTCCGCAAAATTCGTCTAAGGGCAAAATCTGAGGGTCTTTTTTTTTTAAATATCGCGGGACCGATACCGCGCGACAATTAATTATTGCTAGGCGACTGCAATTTCTAACCAGCCTTCGATAAATGCAAACGGTGCAGTATCGATATGTTTATATATAAAGAAGAATAAATAGCTGTTGCAATCAATATAAATAAACAAAATAAGAGTTGAGACGAACAATAATTGTATAGCCTATCTAATAATATTAAGCGAGCAATAACGTATTTAATTTATAACGAGTTCCCTGTATGCTGTTGTGTTTTCTGTGTTCTCTGAGGTAAGCATTAATACACGGACACGTCATGAACAAAAAAATTCAAGGATAGTATTGAAACGTTCGAAAAAGGTTGTTAGTAAGTTAAAGTTAATAATAATTTATGAGGTTTTTGAAACTGTTGCTTTTGCTTCTTTGTGACTTACACAGAAAGGTACGTTTTATTATAGAGTAAAACCCTCGGGTTGGTGCGTGGGGTATGTTACCTAAATATGGATTACACAATATGGATCAACTACTTCGTTCTATAGGAAATCCTAATATAGCCTTTGGTGGAAAGATCGTTGTCTTTGGAGGAGATTTCCGGTGATGTTTGCCCGTTCAACCTTGTGCTAACCGCAGTGAGTTGGTAGACCTTTCGATTAAGAAAAACAGTCTTTGGCGTCATTTCAACTTCTTTTCACTGACTCCTGTAATATTAACCAAGCAATAAGTGTATGTAGCTATGTTTCTTTTCTAGAAAACGGCTCTAACGATTTTCTCGGAAGTTGGTACTTAAGGGTATTTTGACACCAGGAATCGCTTGGACTCGGTCCGCAAAATTCGTCTAAGGGCCACATCTGAGGGCCTTTATTTTAAAATATCGTGGGACCGATACCGCGCGACAATTAATTATTGCTAGGTAACTGTAATATATAACCAGCTTTCTTAACGTACAGATAAATAAATTACAGAAACCGTCGATAAATGCAAACGGCGCAGTATCGATATGTATTACAACACTACCAAATTTAATGTGTTTATGTATTGGTGTGTGACTAATCTTTATGTAACATTACAACACATTAAATTCGTGTGTGTGTGTGTGTGTGTGCAAGAATGAAGGGTGCAATCATAATAATAATAACACTATTCGCTTGGTTTACAAATCATTTCAATTTTTATTAGCAATTCCTTATTTGTTTTGCGGTTTAAAACTCATTATTATTTTCACATAATTATTACGTGTACTTTGTAATCACATATTAAAAATTAATTTCTTATTTATTTTATGATTCCAAATGATTATTATCTTTACGTACTTACTACGTATAATTCGTAGTCTTATTTAAACACAAACATATTATATAATCTTATATTCTAATACACTGTTCTATCTAACTCTTTTTTTATTTTTATTAATAATTTTTCTTTCTTACTGCACATGCCTTTGCTTTCTATTAATTTCTCTAATGAGGTTGTCATTTACTACTAACAATTATAGATTTTAAATTACAGTTACTGTTAACTCTTATCGTTAAACAGTCTTTCATATTACCGTACTTAATGTACCAAAACATATTTACAAATATACCATTTCTTGACTCACATTGTACTTGAATTGTCTATTCTTTTTCTTTGATATTTAAAGTCTTTTGATTAGTCTCGGTTTCTTATAAATGCATGGACATTTGTCACCTTGTTATTTGTGTGGTACATCTGAAGCGTGTCCTCTTCGGTCCTAGATACGGATGCTCCTATCGTCCTGGAAGTTCTGGAGTCTGGTAGTCCTGGAATCTTGTAGTCCTTCGTCTACTGGAACCTCGTACTCTGGATTACTGGATTCTCGTACTCTGGTACACCTTCGTTCCTGGTCATGGCCTCTGGTCCCAACTGTTCACTCGAACGAATGTTCAGTCTTGAAGTCTCTGGCTTCTGCTTGTGATTGGTCTACTGTCGTTGTTGTTTCTTCGTAGATTCTTTGGCTGCCATGGTAATCGATCAAATATAGAAGTTCTAGTTGTTGGACATAGCCTCCAGCTGTTCTGATGATTTAACGAGAAACGAGTTGTCGTCCAGTAGAGCCTCCAGCTGCATGTGTGGTCGAACAAGGAAGAGAATGATGTTTGCGCGTCCCCTGTATTTATACCCAGGGCGCCAAACTCATGTCTCGACAATATTCTGCATGTCTGAGATTGTCTAACCCACGCTTTCTTGTTACACTTAATTTGCACGTCTTCGCGAATTTCGAAGTCTTTGGCACATTACTCGATACTCACTCGGTCGGTAATTTATAGGTGTTTCTCATGCACAAACCGTTTTTTCTTTATTTTACTTAATATAATTACTATTGATTTTTAACTACCTATAAATTTATTTTTAACTACACTTTTTATTCGTTTTGCACTATTTTTTATACACTTGTTCGTGTTATTTAAATACACATTTTGGTGTTTTCAGTTTTTCGCTACTATGCACACAAGCATTATAATTAAATAAACGCACATAATTTATATCGTTACTGAAAGGGTGGTGCTTTTCATGAATGAACAAGTCGCCCACACACACACACACACACACACACACACACACTTTACGTGTGTACACACATACAAAGAGCAGCTGGCATTAATCACCTGATCCAACATGCAAGTTAGGCGTTTCTTTTACAATTTAGATTGCAGGCTGAATTATTATTATTAACAAAATGCATTATTTATTTTTTCTAATCACTTATTTACATTACTTTGTGCAATGCACAGTACCCAACATATATGTACTGTTCCAGTATATATATGAAAAAGAATAAATAGCTGTTGAAATCAATGTAAATAAACAAAATAAGAGTTGAGACGAGCAATAATTGTTTACCATATCTAATTATATTAAGCGAGTAATAACGTATTTAATTTATAACGTGTTCCCTGTACGCTGTTGTGTTTTCTGTGGTCTCTGAGGTAAGCATTAATACACGGACACGTCATGAACAAAAAAATTCAAGGATTGTATTGAAACGTTCGAAAAAGGTTGTTAGTAAGTTAAAGTTAATAATAATTTATGAGTTTTTTGAAACTGTTGCTTTTGCTTCTTTGTGACTTACAACAGAAAGGTACGTTTTATTATAGAGTAAAACCCTCGGGTTGGTGCGTGGGGTATGTTACCTAAATATGGATTACACAATATGGATCAACTACTTCGTTCTATAGGAAATCCTAATATAGCCTTTGGTGGAAAGATCGTTGTCTTTGGAGGAGATTTCCGGCAATGTTTGCCCGTGCAACCTCGTGCTAACCGCAGTGAGTTGGTAGACCTTTCGATTAAGGAAAACAGTCTTTGGCGGCATTTTAACTTCTTTTCACTGACAGAAAATATGCGTGTGAATCCAGAGCAAAGAGACCTTGCTGAATATTTATTAAAAGTTGGCAATGGAGACTTGCCAGTGAATGCTATGCATGAGATTGAACTACTATAGGATATTCTTTCCAACGGCAATCTTACTGACGAAGTATTCGGAGACTTTCTGGCTAAAAATAGATATGAAGTACGAAGGACAGGGCTATACTAGAACCAATAATAAAGATGTTAATAAAATTAATGCAGAAATTATTGAAAAGCTTCCTGGAGAGTGCAAAGTTTACAACAGTTATGATTCTTTCAAAGATCAACCAGAAGGAGGTCTCGAATTTACTTCTGAACTCCTGAATTCCGTTGAAATAGCTGATCTACCAACCACATGAACTGAAACTTAAAAAAAATACTATAATAATGATCTTGCGAAACTTGGATGTCTCTGAATGGACTATGCAATGGAACAAGGTTAATAGTTACTGAGTTGTGTAACAATATTATTGAATCAAAGATTATCGCTGGTGAGAATGCAGGCCGAGAAGTCCATATCCCAAGAATCACATTTGATTCTAGCAAAAATCAACTTGGATGTACTATGCAACGGCATCAGTTCCCCAAAAGACCTGCTTTTGCAATGACCATTCACAAAGCTCAAGGACAAACATTTGAATTCGTTGGTATCTACTTACTTATATCAGTTTTTATGCATGGAATGTTGTATGTAGCATTTTCTAGAGTAAAAAGACGAAGCAGCTTAAAAGTTCTTTTGCCACCAGAAAATCCTCACCATCCACGAAATGTTGTATGGAAAGAAATACTAAATACTAGAAGACTAGAAATACTAGAACACTTTAATATAACTTTCCAATAATTTTGTATTATTTTTGTATTATACTGTATTTTGTATTATTCTATTTACTTGTATTTTTTATATGTGTAGAATGCAATAGCTGTTATTTTAAATATTTATACAATACACGTATAGTTTCTGTTTACGTTTACATATTTCTGCTTATGTTTACAAATCCTAGAAAATTTTAATGTAAAAATAATCTGTATATTTTTTACATAAATAAATATCAAACCGCGCAAAGCTCGGTACCCCGATATTTTATTATTAACTGAGTTAATAATGGATAGATCTATCTATGTAAAAGAGAGGAATAAGTGGATGGTTTTTTTTGTGTTACTTGCAGAAAACGGATGGATTCAGTTAGTGAAATAGTCACATGAATTATAAAACAGCTCATTAAATACAAACAGGATCATTTGTTGTGTCAAATTAAATCAACATCTGACAGCGCGGTTGGAAGGTGGAACGAATCACATGACATTAGTTATTTTTACTTTTGCTTACTATTGAACCGATTCTTAACATAATTTTTGCCAGCGATCAAAAAACGTTTACGCTCTAACGGATTTCTGGACGAAATTGTCTCCCCCTAAAAACTGTCTAGTCTTGAACCACGAGATAGGAACTATTTTAGTGGAGGCGTGGATGCAATGTACAACTATGTGAAATATTAGTAATAATAAAAAATAATAATAATAATAAATATTATTAAGGTAAAATAGGTGTGACGACGATAATTCTACACGTCCATTAAATATTGACCGTTTGTAAGGTATGTTGTGTGTAGTTAATGATCACAGCAGCTCACATTTTACACGGCCTGTTTATAACCATAACCTCCCTCCACTGCTACAGCAACCATTAACGTAATTCAAATGTATTCGAGCTCAGTGTCCATAAAATTGATGTTAATTGTCTCAGATTAATTCATTCTTGCAATAATTGTGCTCTCGCTGCCGCAGACAGATATTACTGCTGTAATGTTCGAAGCGGATAATCAAGGTCTCGATCACTTGTTTGTTCCCGCTGTAATTCATTGCTGAGTACAACAGAAACCACTATTTTTGACCGTCTTACTCATATTACTGTTAACAGAGAATTTAGATTCGTAATACAATACGACTTAAACCCTTTACAAATTCACGACCACGCCTATGATCGTATGTGGTTTATGTCGAGAGAAGAGTGTTTTCTGATAACGGAATACATTTTTTACTTCTTCGTCTTCTTCTCTTCAAGGATTTGGTTAAATAAACTTGTTCCGGAACCCATCTCATCCTCGGACGACCCATGTCTCTTCTACCACTAGCCTTTAGAGTTCAGTGCCGCTTTCGGCAGTCGATACTCTGTCATCCTTTTCAGATGATCCCACCATTGTCTTCTGTAAATTGAAATAATTTCATTTATGTCCCTTACTTCGCGTTCTGCTCCGATATCCTCATTCCTTATTATACCTTTTAAAGTACAATTTAAAGTGTTTCGAAGGAAATGCATTTCAGTAGTCTGAATCTTGCTCCATTCCCTTTTTGTCATGACCCGCGCCTCACTCGCATATGTCAATGTGAGTATTGCAATTATCTTATAAAATTTAATCCTTGTGCTGTGTCTTCTTTTATTTCTTAGATTTCTATAAATCGTACCACAGATATTCTTGAATTTAATTATTTCTCTTTTATATCATATTCAGATTTATAGCTTACTCCACAGCTGAGATATTTAATACGGCTCACTTGTTCTAAAGTGCCGTTGTTTATAACTATCTTAGTCCTCACTGGATGTTTACCTTTAAAGGCCATGGTTTTTGTCTTTCTTACTGAAATTGTCAGTGAGTAGCTTACTCACTTGCCACTTCTTGTAATAGAAACATATCTCTTTGTAAATCATCCTCATTTTCTTGAATAAGAACTATGTCATCCGCATATAGCAGAGAACCCATACAAATTGATTTGTTAAGCTGTATTCCAGAAGCCATTCTGGATTTCCATGATCTCAACATGTCGTCAATATATAAGCTATCATTTTCTATATAGGTAACTCGAAGTTTCTTGCAGTTTCTCGATGTTATACAATTTGTTTCTTCTGCAAGTAGTAATTTCGTATATATTTTTTTTTTTGTAACACCTGACGCACGTTTCACTGAAAAATATCAATGTCATCAGAGGTTTGTAAGTAAATTAATAACAATCGAAATAATTCTATGTAAATATAGAAATTAACGAATAATCGAATTTGTATCGATTTTAATGTAAAATAACTGATAATCGATTTAGGTTGATTAGTTAAAGATTGTTTTAATGTTTATTTTATTCAGCAGCTGTTTTTTCGGTATATTTGAAACATTTGATGTTTATATTTTATTCATTTTTATTTTTTAATAAATTTATAATTTTAAAAAGATTGTCCTGTTTTGTTTTTATTTGGGTTTGTTCTTTAATTAATAAATTATTGTTATTGTGTTTGTAAATATTAAGATTAAAAAAAATAAAATATACCAAATTACTACTTCCAGAAGAAACAAATTGTATAACATCACAACATTATATATATATATATTGTAACGTGATATTTCTAGTATTATAATATAAGTCTTAAATCTTACCCTTCAATGTAATTATATCCTGTAGATCCAAGTTGTTGGTGCCAATTTATGTAAAGTAAAATAAAAAATTAACTCTTTTTCAGTCTTGTCTTAATTCTCAGCTTTATTTTATTGCTCTTTACTTTTTAACATAAAATATATTAAAATTTATTGACATGCAATGCCCATCTCTTCATTCGGTAGCTCATTTACATTCAATAACATAAGAACTCTTTCTCAGGGTTAATAAAAATTTTAAAGTCAATATACAGTCAAAGTCATACATAACGACATGTCATACATATAGACAAAAAAATAAATAAATAAAAGATCAGATTCATGAATGTAATGTTGGGTATGTGTGTTGTGTCATGGGTTCTTTGGATTATACAAAAGAAACAACTTACTCTAATCAGAACAAACTAAAATAGTACAATGAGAAAATAAAATTAATAATCATAATGTTTAAAGTGTTTTTGTTATATCAGTTCACTGTTCTAGTTGCTTTAAATTGAATAATGATTGAACAAATATATGTCTTAGCTTAATAGAACCATCTCACCAAATTTCTGTTTAGTTTTACAGATTATTTTCTTGTTATAATTCTTCTGGCCTTCAGTTTCCGTGTTTTATATTAAGCCCAGTATAGTCTAATTATTTCTGGAACTTTCCTTCATTAATTTACTGTGTGACATTATTTTTTAGTACAAATGTTCAGCTTCGAATTATATCTGTTCTGGCTTATTTCAAATTCAAAAATTGAATAATTCCTTCTTCTTTTAATCTCTCGATTTACTAGGTAAAGCTCTTGGCTTCACGACATGTTTTATGGGTCACAGGGTTGTTTTTATACCTTTATAATTAACATGATTTATTCTAATCTTATTTTTACTTGTCCCTGTTGTACATAATTAGTTTCTAGGGATATATTCCATTAGTTATAAGTATTGTACACCTTGCTTAATCTTATTAGATGCGTTAAATAGTTATTTTATATAAATTACATGTGTTACTCACTGTTTATATTATAACCAGGTCTATTTCCTATGCACTTTCACTATACACTGCTTTTTTAACACTGATCACTGCTATTTTCATTATCACCTTCCTTACATTAGGTAGTTGGTAATTATTGTTTAATATTATTTTAATTGTTTTTTTATATCACTTATAGTCCGTAGTGAGATTACATAAAATAACTCTTTGAGGTTCGCATACCTCTATATAGTTTGATAGGTTCATGCCATAACAAATGTTTTCTTACTCAATTCCTAACTTATTAACACTTATACACTATATTTCTATTTACATTGACATTTATTTACATTTTTTATTATCATTTGATCTTCCCTCCTGGGTGTAGTAGTCATAGTCATGTCTGATAGTCTTGTCATTGTCATTAAAATAATTAATTAATAGGTTTTCATTTCCTATTTCCATTGTAATTAGCCTACTTATTATAATATTTTCTTTTGTTATTACTTTTTACTCATTGAGATTATTATTTATTTTTAAATAATTACATCCATCTTATTTTCATTCCTTTATTTGTTAATTTGTTTTTATACTTTTCTGCGTATTATCTATAAGAAAGATTGCGTTTAGGCATAATTCACAACGAATTTTGATGATTAATTTATATTTATTCTAGGGCATAATCTTGTTATGTTACATTATATATATATTCAAACTCTTTTTGCTACAGTCCGTTTCTTGATTTATATAATATATTTATTATTTATACTGAAATTACCTCGAGATGTTTTATTATCCTTACTAGGAACATGTTTCGAGAGCTATTATGCTCTCATCCTCACCTTCGCGATTCTGCGTCTAGTGAAGTACCTATTCTATAAACAAAATTGAAAATAAAATCAAATATAAAATAAAAACTGAACAATTAAGAATTAATGAAAATGAACAACACATAAATAATAACAACAACAAAAAATGGGCCACATTCACATACATAAATAATAAAATGACAAAGCTAGCAAAATTATTTAAAAACACAGATATCAAAATAGCATACAAAACTAATAAAAATAATTTACAAAAACTAAATAACCCACACAACAAAGATAATGCAACTACTAACGGTATATAGTCCAGTCGCCAGAGATTTTGACTTGATAAAAAATTGGGGCAAAGCAATATTTGGTGCACGTGTTAAATAAACGTTAGTAATTAATATAAAAAAATCTTTGCATGTTTACCTTTCTAGGGTTTTCTGAAAATGGTCTGGAAAAATCGTAAAGACAGATTTTCTTAAAGCACTCCGTAAATATGTACAGTTGGAAGAAATAAAAAGGTGTATATTGAAGAGCAAACAATTTCCTTCAGAAAGTCTCCTTACATATTTTTACGTTAATGGAACTGTTTTCCTGAAAATTGGTAATGATGAGCGCTGCGTTTTAAAAAGAGCGTTTGCCCCCGATCTTGCGTAATTCGCTAAATTAGCCAGGCGCGTCTATTTAAAAATATCATAACTTTCTTTAATCTAAGCGTAGCCAGTTAAAGAAAGGCTAGTTTTGAAGAGGAACAATATAGCTTTCAAAATTTGTTGATTTTTACATAAATATTTTATTTGAACATAAAGAATATAGTGTATAAATATTTACTGTAGACACAAAAAGAAGTGAAACCACAAAATTACAAGTACTATACAACAACAAGTACAATACAATACAATTAATACAATTACAAGTACTATTTAAAAAAATAGTAGTTCTTTGCTAATTTACCTTTAAAAGAGATAAACTTTTTATTTTATAATAATGAAAACTACTTTTTAAGTTGTTATTTAAAAAAAAAAAAACCTTTTCAAAAGTGAGTATTTCGCCGTATTTTAAATTTACTCTAAAATTCAGAGTTTATCTGCCTTTATTAATCTTAAAAATAGAGATATCGAAATACAAAAAATTGTATTTGAAAGCTGCAAGTGTTCTGCATCACAAACTACACTCATGAAAATTAAAATCATTTTCAAAATTAAAAAAAATAAATAAAAATTGTGTATACTAAAAAAAGGTGCCTCCTTTGCGTTACATACATGTATCTTTTAAGTGGGTTTATTTGAGTACTTGAAATTAACGTTACAGCTACTACAATGCTAAATCTATCTATTCATGTTATTTCTCTTACCTGATTATACATATACTCTAAAAACAAGATCCTAGAAAACAGGTAAAATTTTATACGGCGCGGCGTTCTATTCCTCTCGAGTGTGCAACTGTAGTAGTAGTAGTAGTTGCTGCGCGCGCAACACCCATTGTTGTGGTGTGCCGTACAAACATCTGCTATACAAGAACGGAGCAGTAACGCAGTTGATATTTCTTCAAAGGTTATAATCAAAACATTACAAATATTTTTGTTTTTATCATATAAAACAGGTAAAAAAAATTGCAGTTTAAAGTTTTTGTTTACACTTTTTATACATGCTAATATTCATTTATTTGTGAACACGTGTAGTGGAGTCAAAATAAAAATCAAATGTGAATTGTTTTGGGAGTCGATTTTTTGTATGCTAAATTGGTTAATGTTTTGTTGTTAATCTGCTAATAGTTAAGTTTTGTGTAAAAACAACCCGTTTATTTTTTTATTAACAATTTAAGTTGCAAAATAGCGTTTTTATAAATACCTTTGGACCTAACAAGCCGATTTTAATGTGAATTTTTTTCAGTATTCTATAATAAATTAAGAACATTTCTAGCATTAATACGAAAGTCGATATTATTATTATTGTTAATAAATAAATAAAGTGGCGATGGCGTTTATAAACAAATTGCTGTTGTTTTAACACAAATTAATGAAAGTTGATAAGACTTGAGGGAAAGGTAACCTCTGTGGAGTACTATAAACCCCACAAATTTCATATTGAAATGTTGAATATAACCTCAAAAAAATCGCAATTCACAAAACAACTTTGAGTGCTCATAAAGTATGGCAAGATTGTGGCACAAAGGTGTACGACGGCTTAAATTAAAGCTTATTAAAAATACTTTCGGGTGGTTAATTAACAAAATTTTTTGGCCTTTCTGACACCATTTTTTGACCATTTAAAAAAATTAAACGTAAAGAACTGCATTTTTTCTAAAAAAAAAAAATTATTTGTACTGATCATTTTTTACATACATTAAAAGTTTATAAAAGGCACATATTTAAAAAAACAAATTTGGTAAAAACGGTGGATTTAAAATTGAAAATGAAAAAATTTTCAAAAGAGATATTGTGACTTCACTAGTGGTGAAGTTTTAAAGAATACTTTTACTGAACATAAGTGCTACATAAGGTTTTTTGATTTTTAGGTATTAAATATGGACCAGTGTGATACTGAAATATGTTTTATTTGTAATGCTGATCTTTGTATTGAAGATACAGAAAAAGTGACTCGAGGACTACCGAATTTAATAAGAGTTAGCTCTGAGAGAAACGATGGAAAATATGAAATGTTAAAAAAAGTTGATTCAATTTTAGTACACAGGAAATGTCGAGAAAAATATACGTTAAAAAGGAATGATGTTTTGTTATAAGGATTTAGGCACTTTGTCGAAAAAAAGTAAATATAGCCCAGTCAAGAGTAAAGTCAGAAAGAGTAAAGAATTGTTTGATTTCAAAAAAACTTTGTATAATTTGTGGATTAGATCCCGATAAAAGTAATACGAGATTAAGTATTAATCAACGCAAAAATATTTCCATAATTCAAAGTCCTACTTTTAAAGAAAAATTATTAGAAATGATTGCAGAACATAATGACGAATTAAGAAAAGCAATTCTACGACGAATTTCTTGTGATGATTTGGTAGCTGTACAAGCGAGATATCACCGCAGTTGTCACAAAAAAGTGTTAAACAGTTACACTAGTGACACAAGTGATGCTAAAGGTCGACCCAAGGATGTAAAAATCTCACGTCAAATGGAATTGATTTTTGATTATTTAAGTGACAGTGATGATACCCAGTTTACGCTCATAGAATTAATTGCATTAATAGGTAAATATATTGCTTAATTATAAATTATAATTATACTACTTTTTAAATTAAATTTTCATGTTTATTTTATTTAATATCTAATTTTCTTAAACAGGCCATGATGCTTGTCATCCAAATACCATTATTGCTAAATTAAAAGAAAATTATGGCGATTGTATAAGAATTATATCTAGAAAAGGTGGCTCAACCCTCATATGTCTTGTAGATCGTGAATACAATGTCATGCGTCAAGTATGGATAGCCTCAAAAAAAGATGAAAATGAAGAAAAAAGAAAAATCTTAAATCTGCAGCAGCAATTATTCGAAACGATGTTAATCTGAAGAAAAGTAATACAGAATTTTATCCTCCAAGTGATAATATATTCCAAAATATTAATGAGAATATCCCAGAATCCCTTCAGTTTCTGATAGAAGAAATAATTTTATAAAATTAAAAAGGTGATATTAGTTCATATGAAACAAAATGCACAGCAATTACTCATTCAATTTCTGAGTTGCATAAGACCTAGAATCTTTCTATCACCATTGCAAGTTGGTCTGTATGTAATGTTGCATAGGAAATTTGCTTCAAAACGAATTACAGATATATTGTCGCATCTGGGAGTGTGTTCATCATACAAAGAAGCAACACTTTATGAGGATAGTGTATTGCTTAGTCCACGTTCTCCATTTAGATCTGGTTGTTTTGCACAATTGGCATTTGACAATTCAGATATTAACATCAATACTATAGACGGGAAAAATACTTTTCATAGTATGGGAGGTATTATGATTGTAAGTCCCAGAGATTGTTGTTATAACAAAGTTCCCTTAAAACGATTGACAGTTAAGCCTACTGCAAAATAAATCAGCAAAATTTACAAAATACCATTCCAAATTTTTGAAAATATTAATACACATGCACTCCAAAACATTGTTTTTGAAAAAGTAGATAATCCGAGTTTTAATAATATGATTTTTCTAATGCTGACTTGCTTTGGATTTATGGAGTGACCAAACCAGGCAAAACCAGGCATTACTGGCTGGAATGCCTTTATGTCCAAGCTTTTGGAAAATATGACTTATACATTATCTAGAATTGTTTGCTTGCCTTTTTACACTCTCTTCCAACTGACAAAAATACAATATACACCGTTTTAAAATACGCTGTAAAACTAGTGAAAAACTTAAATCTATTTAATTGTTTTGTTACTTTCGATCAACCTTTGTATCAGAAAGCGTTTGAAATGGTCCAATCCTCACCTGATGATGATATACATAATGTCATAATGTTACAAGTCCAGCAATGGCTCGGCAATGATATAATACCAAAGACTGGGGTTGGAATGTTGGAGAAATTTTAACGCCTATAAAAATGACACAGCCAGCTGCCCCAAAATCTTTATTAAAAATGATCTTTTGTAATTGCAAAACTGGCTGCAAAAAAGGATCGTGTACATGCAGAAGCGCTGGTCTTTTATGTTCATCGGTTTGTGGTACATGCTCAACTGAAACTTGCAAAAACTTTCCAATTGTTGACGAGATTGATTTTGATGATAATGACTTTGATGATAGTGAGAAAAAAATCCTCGAAGAAGAAGAAGAAGAAGAAGAAGAAGAAGAAGAAGAAGAAGAAGAAGAAGAAGAAGAAGAAGAAGAAGAAGAAGAAGAAGAAGAAGAAGAAGAAATCACTAACTAAATTCTCAACATAAATAATTTTTAAAATTCCAAATTTAAAAAAATGTATATATTCTTGTATAATGTTATTTTGTTTGTATTCGTTTTACCTTTTATTAAAAAGAGAGCTTTTCTTTGAAATATTTTATTTATTACTGGAGGATTTGCCCGGCTTTGCTTGGGAGAAAGTGGTGCCATATTCTTACTTGCTAGGAAATTCACTTTAATTTGATACCATTTATGCTGTTTTTTTCACATCCACCAAGCAGGGGGGGATATTTATAATAATCAAAATTAATATGCACGTCAAATTGTTACTTACATTGAAATTCCCTTTAATTTGATACCCCACGTGCGGTATTTTCATATTTTCCATTTTTGACATCACCCCTCCTCCAATTCCACCAATTTATTGAGCCCCGGAGACCAAAAATTTTTGGTGCGTATATGCATGTCACATACGTATTTCATATTTTCCATTTTTGACACCCCTCCATTACAACCCATTTATTGAGCCCCAGGGCCCAAACATATTCAATAGTACGTATATGCATGTAAAATTGTTACTTGCATTGAAATTCCCTTTAATTTGATACCCCACAGTATTTTCATATTTCATATTTTTCATTTTTGACATCCCCCCCGGGCCCAAAACACCTATCTTATGTTGGTTCTCCCGTTGCGTAAAAAATTTGTGCCAAGTTAGGTGGAAATCGGTCCCGTGGTTTTTCATATTTTCCATTTTTGACCTCCCCCAAAACCACCCATTTATTAAGCCCCAGGGCCCAAGAATTTTTAATAGTGCTTATATCCATGAAAAATTGTTACTTGCATTGAAATCCCCTTTAATTTGATACCCTACATGCGGTATTTTCATATTTTCCATTTTTGACATCCACCAGGGCCCAAAACACCTATCTTATGTTGGTTCTCCCGTTGCATAAAATATTTGTGCTAAGTTTTGTTGAAATTGGTCAATGACTTTTATGTATATTAAGATACACATATTTAATAATATTATTCAACAGAGGAAGATTTGTTAAAATCGACCATTCCGTCTATCGATTTAATATCGATTTACTCCTAACGATGAAATAATAACAAAATCGTTATTTTGATTTTATTACTATTAAAATTGGAACTGTTTTAAACAAAAAGAATGAAGACTTTATCATGAGAAAATGGTTTATTTAGTAGTAAGGAAAGAAATTCACGGAATGTAAACGCTTTTATCGATTTTACCGCGCGCTGCCCTTAAATAAGGGATTTTTTTTAAAAAGCCTGACCTTATAAACATGCAAAGATGATTTTAAACCGATATTTAGACCTTTTTCAATAACTATACCAAATATCACTTTGCCTCAATTTTTTAAGAAATTTTACCGTTATTTTTACTCTGGCGACTGGACTAATATATAAAATTGAATGCCAAGATTGCAATAAATGTTACATATGACAAACGAAAAAACAGCTGAAAAAACGATATTTTGAACATCTAAATTCATACAAAAAACCAGAAATATATAAATCCAATTTAGCCACACATGCAATAAACACGGGCCATGAATTCCCAGACATAACCAATATGACACTAATAAAACACATACCACACAAAGGGACCATAATGAACATTTGGGAAAATTTACAAATATACAAAGATAAAACACAAAACAAACTAATACCCGAACAAATACAAATCAATACAAAACAAGACACAATTTTCAAAGCACTCAACATCGAAAATACACAAAATACTAATACATACACCACAAAACACACAAAATACCACTTTGAGATACCAGAAACCAACAGGAGGCCACGATTGCGACAGACCAACACATAGTACTTTTCACTAGACGCAGAATAGCGAAGGCTGAGGATGAGAGCACAATAGCTCTCGAAACATTCCTAGTAAGGATAATAAAACATCTTGAGGTAATTTCAGTATAAATAATAAATATATATATATATATATAAATTAATGTTGGGGAAACACAGTATCCCTACCTAACTCCCTTATTTATATTATTGGAATGCCACCTGAGAGGCTACCATTCAGATCCAGGACTACAGATGTGCTTTTGTAAAGGATCTTAACAAAATTTATTAAATGCTGTGGATATCCTCTTCTATCCATAATATTCCATAACTTTTGACGGTCTACATTATCAAATGCTTTTTTCAGATCAACAAAAGGGATATGCGTTTCTTGGTTATACTCCCGTCTTTTCTGTATTAACTGTCGTAATACAAACAATGCATCCACAGTCGACCTATTCTTTCTAAAACTCATTTGCTCCTTTAAGAAGTAATGCATCTGTAATTACTTTTTATCTCAGATTGAGAATTTTGTGTATATTTTGTACGTTGAATCCAGCAAGCTTATTCCTCTATAATTATTTTCATCTGTTCTGTCTCCTTGTTTATATAACGAAATCACCTTTTCCCGCCTTTTACTTATCACTGCGAAACATGTGCCACCGTTCTGGTTTCTTGCGCAAAACATTTTTTAGTAACCCCTCTGAATTCTGTTACTTAGGTGTATGAAATTACGAGCGTCTAGCGCTATGAGGCAATACAATAAAAACTATATGCGACCTTGCAAGTCATCTGAAAAACCTGTGACATTTATTTCAGTATTCTCCATGTAATTTTGTCAGTAGCTTTCCTCAACCCAGTTTTTGTTTTGAACTATTATTGTCATGTGAACAAAATCTAAAGGTAGTTAGTGCTAAAACATGTAACCCTGGAGATAAAAAATAAATTTAAATTTTTCTGATAAACATTTAGACTTAACTGTTCTATGTGACTGAATAAATTGCAGTTTGAATTTACCATCCTAGTATTACAGACATAATTAAATAGTTCAAAAGATAATCTACTTTCAACTGATATAAACTGATGTGAAGAAGAAATTCAATTTGTGAAAATTATTTTTAATATAAAATTAAAGTAGTCATAATTGTTCGCACAGTAAGTTTTAATTCACACATCCTTCTTAGCCTTCGTAAAATCTTGTTTTATGGTAGTCTAAAAAAATTTTAATAAATAAACATAATATTCCGATTTGGGTTAAAATTCGTTTTAGTTTGATATGCCGGATCAGTTTTTGCGATTTGTTTCTACATTTCGACCTCTTACATTTTCCCCCATCCCCATGCTCCCAACCTGTAGTTTCGGGGGGACCAAGCTCAAAGAAAAGGGGCCCTGTGAGATAAAAGTACGAACACGAATGGCAAGCTTCTCGAAAATCAGTTGATGCGTTCGAAGCTATCGTGAGACGTAGGCTACACCAAATTGACAAACCCGCACAAATGCCAGTCGAGTCAAAACCGAAAACTCAGTTCGCTCATTCATTTATTTGACTATACCAAAAGTTATGTAATATAATGTAATTTAATGTAAAATATATGATTTTGTTTAATGATTAACACTTATAAGGTAGAAGGAAAAGAACAACGTAGCCTAATTAAAGCATAATTACAAGCCTATGTTACAATATGTGTCCTTAACGGAATAGTTTACAAAAGTTAATTAAGTGAACGGAAAGGACGCCAGTACGCTGACTACCGTAATCCTGTTGATTTCGGTCGTCAGTGTGATGCGGGTCAGTGAGTCGTTCTGATCCAGTGAGCGTCACACTCGGCCGAACGTGTCAATCACAAGGGCAGTCTGGTCCAGTCATGTCAGTTAAACCGACTGACTTCTGCACGTAAGCAGTTCATTTACAATTTATTATGTACGTATGAAACCGTGAGCACGATTTATGTGTTATCAGTTAGGTGTGTAAAATATGTTTTTGTGCTTATCATTAAATCAACAGATATTTATATAGGTTATGTATTTAGGTTACTTATATAGGTTATTTATTATAGGTTGCCAATAATGTACATATATAAAACTGTTATAGGACCCATGCCACATTATAGTTGTGAAACCTGGAAATTAACTCAAAGAGCACTGGACCGCTTGATTTTTGGGAGTAAATTTCTAGGCTCCATAAGGATGAAACGTAAGACTCCATATATGTACAAACGTGGGTGCACGATACAATATAACAAAAAAGGTTCGTTGTACTTCCAAAGTGCCAATATTAGAAATGCACACAAAATTTAGGAGACGCAACGAGTTGAATGTATCGTGAGAAAGGACAATGGTAGAGTAGTAAAAAGAGTGCACGTAGGACATGTGTAGAGCAAAAGAATGCCTAAGGAAAAGATGCAAAAATGGTATTGCCGCAAATCTTAAACGGAGAGTGGGACATAAAATGTTATTGACAAGAGTGGGAAAACGGAAGTCTTCAGCTACCTATAGAGTCCAGTTTGAAGGAAAAGTTAAGCAAGATCAAGGCACAGTTTTGGTTTGTAGCTCCATGGAAGGAGACGGAATAACTGACTATAATTATGTAATTAAAATTTTAAGTCTTGCGGTCACAACCCGTTAAATTGTTTGTTGCAGTGTTCTAACAAAACTCAAATGACTACAAAAAAATGTCTTAAATAATGAACACTCATATTCTATAAATTAATATACATGAAAATGTTTACAGTCATAACCACAACAACAAAGTAAAAGCCCATGTTCCTGACCTTTCCCTCTTTTTTTGCTGTGTACAGGCGTACTATTGAAAATATGTAACTCAAGGGAGTGAAGAAACGCACTGTGTACACATTTGTGTCTATCTAGAGCACTAATAAAGTGCCTTTGAAGCTCATTCAGTGATCGTAGTTAATGCTAAAATTAACTTAACTAAATGATTTTTAAGATTTTTAATGTATTAACTAAGCCTCCAGATGGCCTAATGGCTAGCACGTGGGCGCGCGTTCGATTCCCGGCGGAGGCCGAGTACGGCGTGGACTCAACGTCGTGAGGCAAAATTGAGTAGGTGTCAGATAACAGCGGCGCCTCCTGGCTGTGAATACCGCAACTAACGACTGGCGACGCGTTGTACTAGCCATCCAACCGTCCCGCTAAACACAAAAGCCGTGCTGTAGGCTTATGCCTTAGTCCTTTACGGACTATTGAGCAGGGGCTTATTATTTTTAACGTTTTAACTGATTAAAAATGTACGAGAAGGCTTATTTACAAATTTGTAAAACATAAGCAATACCGCCTAGCGTAGAACTAATCAGTAATTGCCATAATCACTACTCCTATTACTCCACTGACTTCAGTGGCTCAACGCGATTGAAACTAGTAACACAGCAGTTAGTAGTAGGACTGCAACATTCACCACTCAATAATAAATGGATCACGTAACCTACACACTACACACATACGCCTCAATTACTGTAAGAAGTTATGAAATTACTGTTGAAAAGTATAAGTCAAGTGTTGTACCTGTGTGTTCGCGCGAGCCGTAACGTGACCTCCCCCTCCCCAACAGCCCACACACACACACACACACACACACACACACACACACACACACACACACACACGCACGCACGCACGCACGCACGCACACTGTAATTTAATCATCTTAAATAGCCTGTGTCAAATTAGACAAATTTCCACAGTTGTAGCGTGTAGTTGATTTATTACTTGGTTAGCGAGTGTGTCGGTGAATGGCGGAATTCACGTCTACCAATTTTACTTAAAAACAAACAATGAAAACGTTCCGGCTCCGAGACTTCCGGAAGAAACACGCGTTATCCAGATTGTAGTACTTCCTACGGTGTATGCATTATTCTTGGCCATACACCTAATCCTTATAAAAACACGGCCGTTATCGATGCGGTAGCTAAATGAAACTAAGAATATTTCCGGAAAAATAAAGTACGCAAATTAGAGTAACGTTAATAACGGGGTAGTTATTACAATTCGCGCCGGTGTGCAACTGTCCCTCTCTTTTTTCGTTTGTATCTTATTTTTCAAATACCTACTTTTCAACACTAATATTATTTTAATTAAACATTTGTCATCATCATCTTCTTTACAACACGGCATAGGCAAGGGCTGTCTGTTCAAAGGTCTTTCGGCCATCTCTTCCTAGGATTACCTATACATCTGTGTCATGACAGGTGGCTGGAAGATTGTATTTCCAGACTTGTTGGCCAGTCTGGAATTTGAATTCTTTCTAAGTTGTACTCTTTCCACCGTTGTTTGCAATCTTTTAATATTTCATTCAAATTAATAACTTGTAATTCTTCTCTTATAGGCTTTATACGGTCAAGGTTAGAACACCTTTTAACTCCTCTTAAGAACGCTATTTCTGTGGACTGTACTTTACTTCCCTGTTTCTGATTGTTCTCAATAATTCACACCCATAGAACAGTACAGTGGCAGCCATAAATTCGTAAAACTTTAGTTTTTTATCTCAACGTACCTTGTTTCTAAAAATACGGTTCATTGTCCCACAGATCATCTGGAACTAACCCTAACTTAACATCAATATCATAATTCCTATCATAGCCAATATCAATTCTCAAATTCTTAAAATGGCGCACCTGTTCTAGATTTGATCGTTAATCATTACTTTTATTCTTATTGGGCTGCTTTCTTGTTTACTTTTAAAATCGGTACAGACATAACATGTAAACAAATGTTAAAAACTGAAATTTTTTGCTAGATATTTCTTTAAAATCTTTTAGGACGATACTAACATGATGTAGATGAGGACGTGTTCCTAGCACTGCTGAAACAGTCTCAGATATGTAGTGGTTTATTAAATTGGGTCATTCAAAGATCACCTTTCGTGTTTCGGTATCAGACATTTTTATTTATATTGCTCAACTCGGTTTCTTTTTACTGTATTAGTTGTATAGCTAAAGCAGTTAGGGTTTTTGCTTACTCGTTCTTTCATAACTCTTGGACGACAGTTAAGTTTGTTAACAGTTTTACTTTTGGAAACGAAAATTTACCTCTTCTTATCGTAAACAGTAACTGGCCGATAGATATGAGTAGTTACGGCTGTACCTCTGATGTGTCCACACGGGTGCGATGCACATTTTGCATATTTGGTAACGACATCCCTACAGAATTAAGAGTGGTAACTGACCGTTATTAATTAGTTCGCTAAATATATGGATATTAGACTGTAAAGAAATCTTACCGTAATGTAAACGTCAATTTTATCCTTCAATGGACACCGGCCGCGGAAGCCTAGGAGAAAATATAATTTTATCCTTGTCTGAAAAACTACTGATATACTGATTACACGAATGCTTAATAAATGGCTCAGTAACATGTTGTTCCTACTACATAGAAAACGTCTTTTTTTACAAAAGGACTACAGAGTTAGTACTCACTTTTACAAAAATAAGTAGATCTGCTTTACTTAATAGGAAAACAGTAGGCTATAAGCGAAACGGTCGATTATTAAGAAACGACCGGTTGCTAGGTAAGATAATTTAACTGGCAACTGAAGGATTCTCTGAAACAACTAAAATGATATAAGGTTACAAGTGTTAACGTTTACCCTTGACGGAATCTTTAATCTTTACCTTTTTAATCTTTATCCGGTGAAAGGAAACGTTTCTTCAACTGGATAAAGACATTAATGGAAGAAAAATCCTTTTGGGAAAATAAGAGCATAATGCCTAATTAAAAAGGGAGACCTAGGTGAGGTATTTGTAGTAGATGGTCACTAGGAAGTAACTTTTAAGCAAGAAGTCTGTGGATCATGTCTTTAATACGCACTGCGTATGAGATGTACTACAGGGAATTTGGAAAAGGCATTTCAGGAGAAACGAGGGATGAATTTACGTAAGGAGGATGTCGATGTGGGGTCGCTTGTTGCCTACTGTAGCTTGAAAAATATTCCTCGATTCAGGAAAATATGAGAAATTTGCAAAGAACAAACGTTTCAAATTGTTTATCGGTTGTTAGACTATTAAAAGCAAGACTTTAGAATGAGGTACGCTGCCGTCTCAGTGAAGAGTACCCACCCAGCACTGACATGGAGTCATAGATTGCTCTTGGTTTTAATATCTTCTCTAGTTTCAAAGTTTCTATGCTTCTTAAATTTAAAGTGATTTAGAATAATGATTTAGAAGGCTATAATAGCACAAGCATACTGTTTTAGTTTTATTCTAATTTTTTTTTTCTCAAAGATTTCCGTAATTAGAAATGATTACTTATTTGAAAATTTAAGAAACTGGCTTAGGCAATATAAGAATATATTACAATTTACCTCTTTTATCCGTCTAGTGGCTTTTCCTTTTTTATATTTCACTACGCGTTTTTGGACATATGTCCCATCTTCAGGTGTAATTCCTCAATAAAATTGTCAGGTAATTTAAATTCATATATTCATATATTTTTATAATTAATGTTAAGATGTTATTCAATTTGTTTCTTCTGGAAGTAGGAAAATTTCGTATTTTATTTTAACACCTGACGCACGTTTCACTAAAAAATATCAGTATCATCAGTGGTTTGTAAGTAAATTAATAACAATTACTTATAATTATAATTCATATATTTTAAATTTATTTACGACGTGTGCGTAAATTATACGTAATTTTTTAATTATCTGACGAACTATACTGAGGGATTACTCCTGAAAATGGGACGTACGTCCAGAAACGCGTAGGGAAATATAAAAATGGAAAACCACTAGACTGGTAAAAGAGGTAAACTTTATTCTACTCAGTGGCTTGGATACTGAAGGAAGGAATTTAAAAATATCAATATTTTAACGGTTCTCAGAAACTGTTTTATTATTTTAGTTGGTTCTCGATTAAAACAATTTAGGTCGTGCATTCTGACACTACCTTCTTGTTCGTAAATTATTTTAGTCTTCATTATTCATAATTAAGTAAATATGTATTATTTTAAAAAGTTGTTTAAATGTCCATTAGATTAAGTCCGTACTTCAACGAGTGTTATTTTTCACGGCAGTTTTATAGAATTTCCCAAAGAAATTAAAACTGCGCGCATGTCAGGACAAAATCACACGCTAAAAAGAGTTTTCTTTAGAAACAACAAAGTAAAAGGCTTATAGCGACCAATGAAAGAGTTAGCGATGATTGTAACAAACGACACCTCAGTCCTTGCTAAGTTTCATTGCCGCCGTAACAAAAACAGTCTTAAAATAATTGTTCAAAATTTTGTCTTATTATAACAGTTGATAAACTTGTATTATAGCAGACTTGTATTACGATCGTTGCTTTTTATTATTTCTTAAAATATATTGGAAGTTGTTATGAGACGATATCTTATTCCATAAAATGAGTCATTTTAAAGGCGCGTAGGAAGAAAAGATTGGGAGTAAACGCTATCGATTGGTCTGCTCTATTATTCGTGATTGCATGACATTATGTGCACTCAAAGACAGTGACCTACCTACAGTCGCTAAAAGGCTGTAGCTGCCGGATGCATTTACGCCATTACGTAGCCATTAAAGGTGAAATTTCATTTCGCTAAAATCACATTCCATTATTACACTTCGTGACACCGAAATGGAAGATAGTCTATTATCAGTATTTCTCAGTAACGACCTTCGTTTGATTTATTTTTGTGCCACTCATTTAATGAACCAATAATAAAAGGTAAAGACGTGTAGTTAGTTTATGCTTATGTAAATTTAAAAGAAAATGAAAATAAAATGTTTAAACAGATATTAAAAATTGATAACAAAACAAACATAACAAAAATAATTACCTGCAATTGAGCTTTGATTGTGCAGAAAAATCCTTAAGAGCAACCGAATTCAGTTTTTGGAGACACGCGGCTGGATGTGAAAAACGATGGTAATTGTATATTAACTGACGGACGACTTAAGAAATTAGCAGCTAATTTGGCATAAACGTCACCAAAGAATGAGAGAAAACAAATGTTGAACGGAAATTCATAAGGCTATCAGAGTCCAGGGAGGCCAAGAAAAATGTGGATAGAAGGCATAAGAGGCGGTGACTTTAAATAAATCTTTCGGAGCCACCAGAAACGACAGAAAATGGCGGATAAGTTATTGAGCTGCGAGTTCCTATGAGTGAAGCGAGAGTTCTGTTAGTGGTCAAGTTGTGTCGACAAGATGTGGCAATGGCCATATGGTTTCATTTTTTTCTTGAATAAAAATAATGTTGCTTGCGACAGTTTAGCAACTAATATATCGTCAGAATATGTTACTAGCATACGGCAGGGTAATACGATGGTGGGATTGCCACATTCGGGCTCAACGTCCAGTGAATTTTCTGTCTGGGTTGTCTGCCATAAACTAGCTGTCTTATCGGACTGAAGGGACCAGTTTCCCCTTTACGCAGTACAACAGCCGACTAAATTCACGCCTGTTATAATCCAAACATAAGGCGGTCCAGGTTAATTTACCTTACGCCTTAATTTGGTACTGGTGTCTATTTATCGACCTTTCGGTCTAAATCCGTACTGTTCTGCATCAACAGGGTTATCTCTTGTTGGATGTGGCACTTCAACACGGATAACGGCCTTGGTTGGAGAGAGGCTTAGGGCTCCCATTGACAGTTAATATCACTTCATCAAACCCTGGGAATTTTTGAGGACCAGTGTCCAGTCAATCCGGTACAAACGTACAACCTTTCCAAATTCACTCGACCCCTTCGACAAATATAATATTGTCACCTTCCCTTTTTAATTTCTATACAGACGATATTTTACAGAACTGGCAGATGAACCTTCCAGAATATTTTATGTTTAGTAAGTCTCCAGTTACCACGTTGTTATTTGTTGATGACACCAGGCTATCCTGCAGAACTCGAAAAGCGGCTTGCAGATGGATGTATACTCATTGAGTCGAATCTGCAAGGACTTCGGATAACAGATCTCCATATTGAAAACCAAGGTAATGTGGAACTGATCCCGTATGAGCAACATTTTGTTGTAGACTGTACTGTTCTGTAGCAGGTAAGTAATTTCGAATATCTGGCTGCAATGTCTTACATTACAAACAATAATGTGGTGCAGAAGCTGCACATATTCAACCACATGTGTGGGACCATCAGGAGAACTCTAAAATCAACGAGTAAAGAAACACACCTGAAGTTCTATACATGGTTACGGACCTCCCCACTCATCACCACTCTTCACTGTGGGTTGTAACATACTCTCTTCGCTACTAGAATGATTGGAATATCTTAACCGAATGGATGATTACTGCATCCCCAAACTATGGGATTATAAGCCGAAAGGACAAATAGATGTGAAGCGTCCGAAAAAGCGTTGAAGTGACCAGCTCTAGTCAACCTGCACGGGATAATTTTTGGTTTAATCTTTGGTGAAAATGGTGATGAATAAAAATAATCATACAAGGAAATCGGACAGAAAGTCTTATTATAAAAGACTATAACTGTCAATGGGGATTATTTATTATGCTAACCGTGATTGAATTAATTAATGTATAAATTTAATAATTTCTCAAATGTATCTAGCCCTTAAGTTGGATACCATTTATAAATATCATTTTATATGCGTATTGATAGCACAATAAATTAATTATTAAATATATAAAATTTATCGATCTCTGACATGTATGTGTATAATTTAATCTTATTGATGATTCTCACTATCTATGCTCATCAACACATACGTGATATCAATTATTTAATTGAACATAAGAAACTCTTAAAATCTATTTGCATTCCTTCAAACTTTAGGTTAATATTTGGGTTGCATTGGTAATAATGAACGCATATTTCTGATCAACTAAAATACTAGTTTAATTATCACTCATAACATATTATAATAGTACATAGGTTACGTCGCTGTACCTGAAATACATACATATTTTATAACAAACAAATACATGTCTCAATATATGCTGAAAAACAAAGAAAAACATACATACATATATAAATCAAATGATGTTACAATTCAATATTCTACTTATTTAATGCGTTCATTAAATCCCAAATAAGCTTTTGTTTATACGTTCATTAACTACTTTATTCAGATTTATTCATTACTTTTCTTAATAATTTTGAAGTTAAACTACTTGATATTTTAAATGTAAACTGTCTGAAAACTCTAACTGTAAAACTTTAGTATAACTATTCAAAATTTGAGTGTAGACTGTTTAAATAATTGAGTGTAGACTGACTAAAAATTTAGTATCACTGCCTAAAAATTAAGTATCACTGCCTATTCGTCTTCCTGGACAGCTGATTTTATTAATTTGTCCCTACTCAAAATTTTGTCTCTGGCGCGCTTCACGCCTACTTCTTTTCGAGATTGGTCAGTTTTTGATTTTCTTGGAAAATACTGTCCCACTATGTCAAAATTCTACGTCATAGTTCTTCCGATAGGTTCTTCGTTTCAGTTGCTATGGAGACATCCCTCACCATCAAATTTCTCGCTGGCTGAAGGCCTCTGATAGGTCCTTAGGTCTCCCTGCTTTCTGCCCTGACGATCATTGACCCGCTTCGAAGAAACTACGGCTAATAACCACTTGTCTATCAGCCTATTGTCTGAGTAAACTCTGCGTTTCTATAGATTCCCATTATCTGTACTTACAGTCTTCCTGGCGTATTGTTCTATGCTCTAACCCCTTTTTTCTGGCTATTACTAATTTCGAACATCTGCTGGTCGTTGAAGTCACCCCAACTTTCCCTTCGTAAATTCTTGTCTGTCAATTAGACGATACCTCCAGCTGTGTAACATGACTGTAGTCTTTGTCAGCCTATCTTCCACTATTGTTTCTTAAGGTGCAGCGCATCCGTCTCATTGTAGTATGGAGTCTCACTCGTTTTTGTCGCTTATCGTCTACTGACGTAATATGGCCACATCTGCTACAATTCTCGGTACGGGTGTGAATGTCCTTACTTACTTTGTTACAGCTGCGGAGAGCAATAATTCTGGACGAAACTTTCCCTGTCATCTTACGCCACCAAATTCTATAGTTGGATTGAACTTAATGTGTTTCTATTGTCAAGTCAGCAACGCTTCACTGACACCTTCTCATTACTCCTTATTTATTGCTCCACCATAAGTCGTCGACACTTGCCTCGTGTGAACGTACTCTGCCGAGGTGAAAATTTAAAATTTTTAAAATTTTCTGCTCGTTACAAGACCTTTGGTTAATTAAGAATAGCTTCTCAAATTGCCTGCTTAATAAAAGTAGACCGATGTTATAAACGTACAGTTTATTCATACTTCAATGGAAGTAGACATTCTCTGTCACCGGTCTGTTCTTAATATTATTAAAGTGGTATCTGTTGGCTCGAAACACTGCAATTGTTATAAATTGCATGCATATTACAAAGATAACAAAGAAAGTGATTTGGCAATGTTGACATGAATCCCAGATTCATGAAATAAGTACACTGTAATGACAAACAGTATAAGTTATTATAACGCAAATAGAAAAAGAGTCTGTTCACTTCTTATGTATCTGTGTTACAAAGCATCAGCAATTACAGTTGTTCGTAGTGTTATGACTACCATAAAAAAGTCATATTAATTTCTAACTGAAAATGATGTTGTTCATAGAAAATGAGAACAACAGAAGATGAGGGGTGGGAAACGGTAGTCTTCAGGTACCTATTGAGTCCAGTTTGAAGAGCAAGGTAGGCAAGACCAAGGCTCGGTTTTGGTTTGTAGTGCCATGGAAGCAGGGGGAATATCTGAACTACTATAATTACAATTTTTATATTGTACATGAATACCATAATTATGTTACATTCGAAGGCCAAACTTTATGTAGGCGTATACTAAATTTCGAAATATGTTAAAAATTAAATCAACGAATACCATTTCAATTTAAAATCTGTGCACTGTACGTATTTGGTTGCGCACTTGAATTCTGTAAAATGTAAGAATAATTAGTTTACTATAGTACGTTTTACTATACAAATACAATTGCTGACGATATGTTATATTATATTATATTATATTATATTACACTAGGCAAAATTTATTTATTTTACTACGCAAAATTGAAAATAATTATAATGAAAGCGATAAGCAACGTTATAGTATGTTTGTGGATCACACAATTATAAATTCAATTTGAATTGTTAACAAATGTAAACAAGTTTTCTCGTCTAATAGAAGTTGGGTATGCTCTTTTAACTTTAAGTGCCGGTCACATTAACAGATTCGAACAACAGTTATCACGAATCAAGTACATAAAACCGAAAATTAAACAACGAGAAATAAGTAATTAAACTTCAATAACGCAATTTGCTCAAAAAATAAACACAAACGGTTTGTTCTCTGGTTCCCTCATTGCATCGTTCCCTTGATGAATGTTATGTTATTAAGTGTAATTCATAAATGATTAACACTTAATGCTAGGACTAATGCTAAAGTCAATATGACATAGCACAGAATAAGAAAACAAAATATTCACAATTAATCGGAAAGTAAGAACGATGGAAACACCATCATTATTGAAGGTTTATTCACACATTTAACAAAGCATAATCAGGCACTTTTAACAAGAAAAATCAGGCACTTTATCAGAGCATAGTTTCATTTTCTCTGAACAAGTAAACAATGTGGAAGAAGACAATAATAATAACATAACAAATTAGTTAGGTTACGTAAATAAGTAGATGACTTATTCAAAATCTGAGTATTAAACGTGCATGTAATTGACGGGATTGTGTGTTTTATCATATTAATGAAATACATAAAATAATATACTCGTACTATTATCAGTTTAAGTAAATTACTCCTTACGTTTACTAAATACTGTTTCATTTGCCGAAGTAAATAATTAACGTTTATTCAATGATTTAGTTGGTTTCACTTTTAACTTCAGTATTATTCACAGGGTTACAAAATTTTGTGAAATATATGTTTTGGCGTCAGTAAGTAAGGAACATTTTACGTTATTTCAGAGTTTTCAGAGGGTGAGTCGGGGGCGAAGAATAATGGTGATTTTGAATGTTCTCATCGTTTTTTGCTTATTGTTAGATAAGATAAATGGGAGGGCGTGCTTTTGCCTGCAGGTGTTGCCGCCGACTGCTAGTTACTCGGATCCATCCATCATTTATAGCGATCGAGCGCGCTCGTGTATGAGGGCACATCAAGCAAAAATCAAGTCAGTGTGGTACCACCACTAGGGAGATAAACTTTTTGTAAATATTTCACTTTAGAACAAAGCCTTTCCTTTTGTCTTCCACAATTTACGAAAATATAGGGGTTTATCAGTAAATCAAACTGTTGAAAAAATATATTGTATTCAAGGAACACTGAACATTTCAATGTTACTGCTTATATACGAGGTGGGAATTAGCTGCTAGGTACATTTAAATGTTCAAAAGAATGTGATACAACACTTTGATTAATAACAAAGACTTTAATCAAACGATTGGAAGATAACGTTGAAACTTGTGGTGTTTAAAGTATGAAAATATTCGTTCATAAAATATATTAATATAGAATCCGTACAATCTATTAAAGCCCTTAACAAATTCATTTAAATCAATATCATTTAATTTAGTGTTCCTTCATGTTGTTATATAACTCATTACTTGAATAACAAAGAAATTCAATAATGTCAAAATAGTTACTTACTTATACACCAAGGTATAATTGCATTTCAAACACACACACACAAAGACAAAAACAGTTCTCTTAATGGACACACATGGTGGATCTGTCTGAATTAATTAACGAAAAACCCTGTGTATGTTTATATGATGACTTGAAGTGTCCACCAGCGTATTCTGCTCTTATATTGTTCACTTTTAAATCATTACACTCTTAAATTTTAACATCAGTATATATTTGGCTTAAGCTAATTTTAATTGTTTAAAGTGAAATAAAACTATGTAGTTTGGCTGGCAACAATTTGATCATCCGCCTTATAACCCAGTCCCTACAATAAGCGAATATCACATTTTCAAGCATGAGAAATCCTTCCTTGGTAGCAAACATGTCAAACAAGCTGTTAGTACATGTTTCAAATCACAGCAGGCATATTTCTACGACTTAGGTTTATAATGCTTGGTGCCTCACTATGAAAAGTGTTTAGTGTTTCAAAAATGACGAAAACTATATAGGAACGTAGATTTAGGTGTGTACTTCAAGCACAAATAAAAATATTTTGTAAACATATTCTTAGTTTCCTTTAATACCCTGTCGGGACTTACTTTCTGAATAGCTCCCGTACTTAATTTCGATTTAATCAAACTTACATCACCAATGGAAACAAACGCCATTAACATTAAACGGCTTCTGTGATCTAACGTTCTCATAAGACTGTGAAACCGGACTTAGTTTGTACGGAGTTTCCTGTGTAGGACCGACATGAAGAGTGTGTATAGGAAGTGAAAAATTAACAAAAGACCTGATGTACCATATCGTGTTTCTGTGTTATGGACATGGTACAGTTACGCTATAAAAATCAATATTATAAGCACGTAGGTAAGTGAGTATCGGTGCTAAAATATTTTTTTTTTTTTTTATGTAGAACGAAGGTGAAATTCTGTTGCATTTAATAGTCACCATGGGTGTTAGACTTGTAGTATCTCGGCATTGTTACTGACGTAGGCCTTTGTCCAATGCTGTGACATCACGGTCGCAGAAATAATAATAATAAAGAGATGTTTGTAGTAATAGCCGTAGTAATTGTGAGAGTATTTGTAACATCACCTGGAAAACGTACGTAAATTGGAGTTATGTAAAATTCAGGCTGAATTTTAAACCTAGTATAAATACTGTAAATCAAGGATGCCTGTTAGCGAAGGATGCTAACTTTCAAATATATATGTTAAGTTGTATGTGTAAGGTTCCAGGAACGATGAAGTAAACTGATACATCTGAACACACACAAGCGCGCGCGTGTCAATATATTAGGTCCAGTCGCGTTTTACTACGTCTAATTTAAAATGTAGGTACCCTATTAGTTCAATTTTTTTTGTCCGATTTTGTAGTCTGATTTTTTTGGAACTCAATCTAACACCCCTTGAATACTCGCTATTTGAAAATAAAAAAATAACTACCTTTTTTATGTATGCTACTTGTGAGTAAAATGAAAGTACCTTTTGGTTTTACGAGAGAAATTCGTTCATTGCATTTAGAGAGGGAGTATTATTTAAGCGTATACTGAGGATTGTTAGCGTCCCAATTCTCTGTACATCAGCGACTCTGTATATTATGTGTATGTATGCCTATAACATACAGGGTTCAAAACATTTATAACAATTATTGGTTTGAAGGCCAGACCATATTATTAGAAACGAGACGTATATTTACGAAAATTTAATTTTACAATTAATTATGCTTGTAATATGATATACATTATATAACGTATATTTGTGTGTTATACATGTAACATACAATATCATTTAATACACGTACATAATTATCTGTCACTTAGTAATACCTGTCATAGCTGTGAATTATGGATGAGCTGAACCGAAAATATATCGAACGACTGAAAGAACATTTATCCTATTGTAGTACAATTTGATTAAAATATTTTAAATGATAGATGAACTAAAATAATATGGGTAAGGCTAATTTCAGGTAATACTTTGTTCAACTCATTACTTGATCCTAACTTTATTGAAGTTGAACACGATAAGTATTTTATTTTGTTTATTATGTTTTTATTATAACTCTGAAAATAAAGTCGTGTGAAGAAATGATACTTCTGTGTGCCTGATCGAAATTCGTCGATTATCAACCCTGGATCGGATATCAGAAAAGTAATTTGACAAGGGGGATTGTCTTCTTATGAGAGAAAAACGGGCTTCTTAGAGTGAACCCTCCCCAAATCGTTTGTTGTTATTGGTCATCCTAAACAAACACTGATGGAAAACCGACGAAAGGTATTATTGAATTTTAAAAGATATCTTAGGGTGTAATAAAGCTTTGAGCGACCGTTGTTTATATAGTATGGAAGTGGAAGGGGGAATGTCTCAAAGCACGAGCAATCTTTACTCCAACTTTACTCTGGGAAAATATTTTTTAGTGAAAATATATCGAAATATAGAAGACGATTACTGTGCGACTTTTCTAAAAATATTTAAAAATTACGAATTTATAATTTATTTATGGAGTTTACGTGCCTATTAAATTTTACTTAACGTAAACATATAGATTTTTATAATGATTGGTTTAAACCTGTTTTTTTCTGTATAAATTTAATAAAATTTAAGAAAATTGAATACTAAATAAATGATATTTATGTATTAAAGGAACACAAAAATATATTTATAATTGTATGCAAAAACCGTATACACATAATTTACCTACATAATTTTTAAAGAATATTTTGAAAGAATTATTTAACCTTCTCCGATAAAATTGTCGATAAAATTTCATTAGCGTACTAACACTCTTGTTCATGACTTCTGAAATATATAGTAATTTGTAATGTCTATTTCTGAAGCCTTTTGAAGTTGGTTTAGTTGGAAGATTGCATTTTAAGTAACATAATGAACAGCCTGTAATTTTACGGTCTATATTATTATTTAAGCAACTCTTAAAGACATTCTACAGTGTGTTGAAACGACTTGGGAAAATTCCAATTATTAATGCCAGAGTGCAATAAAATTAATTATTTTCACGTGATATCTAGTGCTGAGTACAAAAATAGTCATGGGTGTTTACGAATTAGCGAGTTCAAATATAATTAATTTTTGTTTACTATTATTCCGTAGTAAACTCATACTACAATGCATTCGTTATAAATCCCGTCTTTATAGTAATAAAACTGTTTTGAAGCGCCGAAGTGGCTTAAGTGTGTTCTTCAGGAGTAGCCTATGACAAACAAGGAAGGATGTGTATGGATTCAATCATCTGTTATTACATTAAGTACTAACTCCATTATTAATTTCTAGAAGCTGAGTTGATGTGTGGCTGAAAAACTCCTATAAACAGTGAGCCAAATGTCGTTTGACACTGACAATTATAAACAAATGCTTTTTAGTTAAGCAATTTATGGTTCAATTCTGTTATTATGTGCTAACCGGTATCGAATCTATGACCTACAAATTCAAAACCAATCAATTAAGACTCTATTTCTATGAAATATTGTGGCCATTTTTTCACCAATAACACAAACGTACGGTACAAGATGCGGAGTAAATAAATGAGATTAAGATATTTACAAACCTATATTGTGCATAAGTTATCATAAGTTAAAATTTAGAGTCTACAATATAAATTATATGATTCAAATGACATAGGCATACTTGAAATTACATTTTCACGTTAATTTTGTTTGGTAAAATTAAATAGGCTATATGAAAACATTGTTCTCTAACTCGATGACTATATTATGTCATCTGCATTCATCTTGTTGAACAACGAACATAATTTTTTTTTTTTTTACTTGAAAATAGCATTATTGACCCTATACTCAAATCTTCACGTGCTAGTTCAACGTATTTTGGCTGAATTCACTTGAGGGAAAGTGGATGTTTGTTTTTAGTTTAGTGTCTTTTGCCGCATAGTAGGCTAGGCCTAAATAAGAAAGCTGTATATGTTTTTTCTGGGAGAGGGGTGTGTGCAGGTTACAAGTGCTTCTATTGCCTATAGATTATATTTTAAGTTTATCTTACTTCATTAACATTATTCTTTTATCCCGGATTCGTATCGTGTAACAATGCAAAAAAAGTTAGCCTATGACATAAGTTAGCCTTTTTCATTCATAAAAGCTCGAGCCATCTGGTGTCAATGGAGCGGCGCTCCATCATGTTGTAAAATGAAGTCATTTGAATCTGCTTGCAGTATCGGGAAGAGCCACTGTTGAAGCATATCGACATATACGAGTGGCTCGTACACGTTTTCTTACCACACGCCAGATAGTGGCCAATGACTAATTCCATAACAATGCTTGAGAACTAAAAAATTGCGCCATAAAATCAGGTCATTCTTTTTGAACACTTGTAAGACAGGAAATAAAACTTGATTATATTTAGAATACTTGTGATTCGATTGGAATTTTATATTACTTTTCCTTAATAAAATATTGCTTTATGAAATCGGTTCATTCTTTTTGAATAACCCCGTATGTTCAGCAATCCGTTGAATTTGCGTCCCGTCGGGTGGGGGCCGTGGTCATAGCCCTGGAAGTAGAAAATGTGACAGCCTATGCTACCATTACTCATGGTTATAAACCTACTGAATACGCTATCCTAATTTTTTTGCGGACTCATCTCCTGTCGGTAGTATGACATCCAAACAGGAGATTATGTTGCTCGAACAGGTATGTCCGGAAATGATAACTACCGGAAGCTCTCGAGAAGGGAGTTAGAGGTTCTGTATCGTCCATGTTCGATAGTGTTTTGTCTTCTCAAAACTCCCACCGTAGTCCACATTACGGCACAGGAGAAGCCGAACTTCGATTGATGATGGGCGCATTACCTCCAGCTTTCGGTGGAGCCCTATATGGGTTATGTCGGTGAGAGGGCTAAGCAAACTCTGTAGTCGGAGCTGATTTGACATGTCCACATTGTTCGCTGTAATTGTGGCGTGGGGTTGGGGGTCGCTCCCCATTATTACCTGTTTGATGGAGGAAACGCCGTCTCCTCTAAGTCTACACTAGACAATGGTAGGACTATGACTTGTTTAATGTAGTTAATGTGGTATTACTTTTACCTTTGGTGTATAGTAGCCTATACTTTTATTATTACTTTATGCTAGTATTATACAGAGGTTTCAAATGGCACACATATAATCACTGATAAGTTGGTCCAACAAACAAAACTCAAACCTATTGAAGCAGATTTGAGTGTAAAACAAAATTAGTTTTTGTCTCTAATTAAAGTAGCGTGAAATTGCTACCCCCTTCTCTGATTTGCGTCGAAACGTGTCCACACGAGGACAGGGAATGGGAACCTGTCCCTTATTACAGGTAAACGCACTTTAAATGAGCCGAACTTAATTTTCACGTAGCTTCGGAAATAGAGACACCTTGTTTTCACCTGGTTATGATACTTTAAATTAGCAACTTCTTCAGCAACTTTAGTATACTGCAGTTTTTGTTTGAAATGACAATTGCAACTAACAATTATTCTAAACAATAAAACCTTTATTGAATTGAGGAAATCTGAGTGGCAAGACAGTTCAGCTGTATTTGTCACTAATTGAAACAGAATATTAAGTGTTTATTAATATTTTCACCAATAATAGTACTATAATTAGATATTAGTGGCAGCTGTCGTGTAACACCTAGTGTGACACATACAATCTAGACCAGCAATTAGTTGATATCTGGCGCTCTTATTCTATTGCTCATCCACTCCTTACAGTTTTACTGTACAAGACGCTAGTTTACGTCGCCTGCTTAAAGTATAATGTTAAGCTAAGTAAAAATTATATAATTATAATTTTCTCTCTAAAAGCACTTGGTTATAGGTCGGCGTTTTCAACATTGTTTTTGTTACATAATTATACGCGACCCGGTCTGGTTACGACGAGATTGAGCGCTGTAATCGCACTGACAATTTGGCGCCGGACACGATCCGTTTCATAGTGTCATGTCAATCAGACGTCAATCACATTATGGTTTCGACTTTCACTTCCTCAGAAATTAATGTGATTCTCTTTATGGTTATATTTTTCCAGTCGTAGAACAAAACATATGTTATCGACTCCAGAGTTTGTTCAGGAAATTTGCTTTTTATTCGTCTATTGAACACGCATTTTCATTCAAAATTTCAATTTTAGAATTACACAGCTACGTGGTTGCTTAAAGACATTGATTACAGATAAGTAGGTGACTGTGTTACAGGCAGTGTGTGTAACTCAGACGTAGACATTCTTTGAATGAGTTTTGGCAAAAAGAATACTGTTTAATTAAAAGTTTCATATTAGTATTTCAGTTGCATGATTTCATATCGATTTACATAAAGAAAAGAATATTTGATTAAAAAAATGAAAGCGTTGTCAGATCATAATAGATTAATTAATTAATAGATATATATTGATTAATTAGTTGATAATAGATAATGATAATAAATTAATTCATTGATTTTAATCTATGTTTATACATATGCGTGTCTGTGCGTATGCGTGTGTGTTAATTTAAATATGTCAATTAATAAGTATATTATTGGTTGGAAATTAGAAGTAACGATGAAATATATCAAAGTATAGAAATTATAACAGAAAGATTGAGAAAAAGGAGACTATTATTTTTGGACATTTATATAGCATGGACGGGAATAGTTTACAAAGAAAATCTTCAAATATCTGTTTGGGAAGAAGTCAACATCAGGTTGAATTAAAGAAATCCAACATGATTTAGAAAAAAATTAGGACACACAGAAGAAGCAACTGAAAGAGTAGTTTTTCGGGCAAAAGTGTTAAAAATGGAAGGAGTCGAGGATAGGAGAGAGGAAAACTCAGGTTCAAAGTGAACTGAAGACAGGAAGAAGAGACACAGTGAAAAGATGAAAGAATATTGGAGAAAAATAAAAGAACAGAGAGTAAAGAATTGAAATTGGTATGTGGTTCTTAGATGGCCGATACAAAAAAAAAGTATATTATTGCTTTCCTTTTCTAGATGATTTAACTTTAATTCATTTTGAATTAGACCTATTTATAGTTATTCAAATTAGCGTCCTCTTTTTTAAGAGATATATATATATATATATACATATTTATATTTTTTTTAGAATATACCATAAAATAATTACGTACCCTCGCACACGCGCATTACACAAGCGGCTACGTATAATTGCGCACCATTTAACTACATTTAAAGTTCCTTTACAACTCTAAATATACTTAAAACTAACATTTTTCACAAAGGCTAAAACTAACCTTATCAGCTACTTTACATTGGTCCAACCTGCAATGTCTACTTATTCATATATCTTATGGCAACCTTCTGTGCTGCATTTCATATTGACTTCCTGTTGTTAACGTTATCAGTTTTTTAGCGATGTCGTCTGGGGTAGGACGTCATTTTCCTCTGTATACAGAAAAATTATGTAAATGAGAGAATAGAATGTTACTTGTCGAGGTTTATGCGTAACTGAGGATACCCACAAGAAGACATGACATTAGTAACCCAATATAAACGAAAGGTAAAGCGATTAACATGGCTAAAGTGTAGTCACGCAAGTGAACGTGTGAGCTGGCATGCGTGCGGCTACAGGCACGCATGTACATAATTACCATGGACATCATCGTCATCATCACTTGTCTACCCACTGTTGAACGCATAACTCTTCGGTCATTCAGAAATGGTTTATTTCTTTGAACATTTTTTGTCCCGTTTGCAGTACCACCATCTCTGAAAGGTAGCCAGCTGTCTTCTTTATATTCGTGGTCTTTAAAATGTTTGAAATCGTTGCGAATTGTTTTCCTCTACTGCCTTCTTATCAGTATTAAATTGTGGATGTGCATAATTTTTATAACACTATCGAATTGGTTATTCACGTATCTAATCCGAAATGCATTGTAGGAAGCACACACTTGATTAGAAAGCTTTCTTCTTATACACAGTGGCAGGTTGTTATTGTTTCTGTCAGCGGTCGCCGTATTAAAGACAATCCACGGAAGTCACTTATGATTGCCTTTCACTTATGAATGTAAAGTCAATCCTCATACACTTATTTGGTTAACAGCTTGAGGCATTGCTTCGCCAACTTATGTTATTGTTTTAACAGAAAATGTTACATTTTATTTTTAACTGTGAGCCCCTTAAAATCGACTTTCGGGCCTTCATATTGTTCACGTTTATGAATAATTTAATTATATTTCCATATTTATTGTTAAAATAAACTTCAAATTTTCATCAAGAAGCTCATTCATTGCTCATTTGCACATCCACTACAGACTGAATATTACTAATCATATCACTAAATACAACCGTCACTTGCACATTACGTCAGTTTTAACTGTTTGTTTTTTTCAGTACATTCATATGAACCGACCTCTAATAATGATGAAAACAATCTCGTTGATGTATAACTTTATACCATCTACTGCCTTTATTTAAGCTCATGAGTCTGTGTGTATTTTTTACTCACTAGTAAATTTATAATTAATATTATTACTGACGTCAACGGCGCAAAATACATACTCGAAAACTGCAGTAAATTGATTGTTAGAATTAAAATTAAATTGCAAGTGAAGGGCCTACAAGTATGTTACTTGGAAAATGAAATTTAAAAAAATGGAAAGCCATATTTATTATTTGATTTTAATCAATACATTTTCATGTATCCAAACAGGTTTTCCAGTTATGAAGACAATGTTTCTCAACAGTCTACAGCTATACATATGATTCTATCCACAATAATTGACTTTTGATTATTAGAAAGCAGTAGCCTATGTGAAAATCTTGTATAGTACACCGTTTGTTTCTACTGCGTTAGGAGGACATTACAGTAATAATCGATTTGGTTCGATTTGTCTCGAACGCTTTCGGACAATATGAAACTGAAAGTCGCGGAAGATGTTCACACAGCCTCCGATGTAATTTTGCAATTTTTATCTTCTCGTGATATCCACAACAAATCAAGTGATGAACATCGAAATTACAACAGCCAGCAATAGTAAAATTATATCCAACAGTGAAAGCATGACATTGACATTGACAACACGACAAATTTACAATGTATACCAGATTTGTTGTAATATATTTTCTGTATTTTGTTGCGCAGGTTGTCGCGATAGCGTGCCTTATCACGTCCTGCGTGTCTACGCCCACTACAGGAATCGTGCCTCAACCGGAGAGCGAACAAGTATGTAAATTTGTATTTACTTTTTACTTAAGCGCACACGCACGCCCGCACTGGATTTACATACACATCAGGGGCAAGACTGAAATTAAAATATTCTACTACAGGAAAAACCCGTGACATATTGAGTTTTGAGTTCATAAATAAGAAATTACGTTACTGCGTTCACGAAACGTTTTGCATATTAACGTAACGCGTGACGGATTCCTTACATGTTACACAGAAATATTTTAAGTAAACTCTTTATCATAAAATGTCCTACATAATGTTTTACGTGGCTCTTATCGCGGCAAGCGTTATGTTTACATTAGTGAAATGTTTCGTTTTAAATGTTCAGAAACCTTTGTGAAAAGTTAATAAAAATTTTTTTGTAAGATTCTTAAAAACGTCTGAAATAATACTTGAGTTGCATTTATTCAGCCGATATTTGGTTGTGATTGGTTGATCGTCCATATTTGAACCTGATTTAAAATAATTCAAGTCAAATCAAATTAAAATTTAGATACGTTACATATAAATGTAATATTATATAACAATACGTTTATATTGTGAAAACTGATTTTTCCAAATTTGAATTATTATTTTCTAACTCCCCGTCTCGATTCACAGGGAATCAGTACCCGTATTCGGTCCAATAAGCTAAAAAAAAAAATACAAATAACTTAAACATCCTGTCTGTCACTCCAGTGATAAAAATTCATACAAGTTTATGACTCGTATGTCAGCGACAGCTGTTAAAATGTACAAGTGGATCGACTTACCTTGCGTAATCCGGTATCAAGTGAATGAGTGGCGTATCCTCAATTGATACACAAAAAGTCACACACACCTGCACACAGACCTTAACTTAACACACAGAAAAGGAAACTCGAAAAATAAAGTTTTCTAAACAAATTGTTTAAAAATTGCCAGGACCATATTAATGTTGTGGCGTTTAAGGCTATGTTTCATTTAGCCCTAAAACGCCGCATACTTTTGTGTCGTGTATTTTATTCTAACACTTATATCGCATAACACTGTTTTACTATGCTGAGGTTCCTGCTGGACCTTCACAACATCCGCACCCTCCACTACACCAATGAGAACCTTCCACTGCAAAATAATATCGAAATTATCGATATGCATCTTAATGTATAAAACCACTACACGCGCATTACAATAACTCTTTCTCATTGTAATATATCTTTTAATACATTAATACATATAAATCGTGAAATTATTGCACTTTTTAAACGAACTCATTACAGGAATTTAGTGCTTGAACTCTCAGCGCTTTCTAAGTTTTTCATAACGTTTTCATCATTCCAATTAAAGTACCTATTTATGTGTATGTTTGTGTGCTAGACTGTCTGATAGAATGGTAAATATATTAACTTACTATTATTATATTTTACAAATGTGTTTGTGCTATTGATTTAGGTTTATAAGGGATTGTTTCTTAATTGTTTTTTTGTTTTTGTTACTTTTACGTACGTACGACTGTCTGAATAACCACATCTTCATCTTTCCATGTCGATTATACAGATGTAATTTTTCTTTAGTATTGGTAAATGTTTTTAAATTTATGTAACGGTGTGGACCAAGTATAGTATAGAAGCTTAGTCACAATATATGAATCAGCTAATGGAACGTAATCATTATTTCTTTTTAATATTATTTAGTACATGAATCAGAAAGTGCAATACTTTCTATTAGTTATTTTCTGGATTAGGAAATATAGTTTGGCCGGTTAACGAGGCCGGCTGGACTACAAGCTAACACAAATACACACACGCAACTGGCCCGACCTCATCTTTACTCGGCGCACAATGTCTGCTGTCTGGCGCACTGGACATTTCAGCAGAGTTTATTACAGTTATATTTTGTCTTAACAAATCCACAATATTTGAATTTTTGCACTGAATTTTAAGAAACACAATAACAATCACGGCCTAAATACGACGAGAAATACTGTGTACAGTACAGGAATGACTTGTGTAAACTGTTTTAGAAAATAATGAACTCTGTGTCGTAATTGTGTTGTGTTTTTACTCATTTCATTACAAGTGTAGAGTTCAATAGAGTAGTCAAAATAAATTACTTTTACACAAAACATTGTTAAAGCGCACTGGATGCCAGTTGATAATTCACTGACCGGATATGGGGGCCAGGGCCAGGCCTGCGTATGTGCGTGCGTTAGCAAAGGGCCTGCTAATCTTTCAGCCGCCCTCCTTGTCCGGCTACAGTATAATTGTTATTTTCCTCTCCTGGCGTGAAGAGACTTCCCCCATTGAGAAGAAGACCTCGTTTACCCTACATCAGGACTGATGGACAACTACTTTTCAGTTTTCTGATATGATAGTCTTACACAAATTGATGGACGAGACTGGCTTGCACGTTTAACCTTTCCTGTGTTCACGTGTAACCTTTTGGATGGTTGGTGTGAAGAGATCTAGAGATAACAGTCGATTTATAGCGTATCATATACAGCAAATCAGACGTTGTTTGAAATACTTTCGATTGTGAACGTTGAATTATGTCAGTACTGAGTTTAATGCCAGAACCACAAATTCTATGCAGTATGTCCTGGACGGCCTAATTACAGCTTTATATAAGAGTATTTTTCCCTGACAACAATTTTAATATTCTACCGAGTAACATTTTCAATCTGCTTATGCTTTGTATGATATGCACCTATCAAATGATTTAAGTATAAAGATGGGATCGTAACAGCTTCACACATCATGTTCCAAAGATTTCTACGTTATGAATAAAAACTTGTTAATTTTGAAAACAATAAAAGCGCCAAATGTTTACTCCTAATAATGTTCTATTAGGTATAAAATGAATAGTATTTAATGAAAATAACATGAATAAATGTAATTGGGAGGGAACTTTTAACGGCATCAGAATTTATTGCGAATTCTGAATTTATATAATGACTTAGGTCATATGCTAAGAACATACAATAAAACAACAGCACGATTTACATACACTACAATTTTATCTTACGAAAAACAAAAATACGTATAACTGAATTAATCACACTTTCACGCTAGAAGAAAGTCGATATTTTATTGAATTCTGTTCTCGAATTTGCAAGTATACATACACAGACGTACGTGTGGTGTACACACTGAATGACCAGAAATTTCATATTTCTATAATTTTATTTCCAGAAATTGGAGTATACGTTATTCTCATAATTGGATTCACTTCTGTCCCTCGTGCAAGTGAGTTTGCGTGCGTGTCCATGTGAGAGAGTTGAAATGCAAATGTGTGCACGCGTGTGGAAAAGTGATAACTGATAATTAACGTTATAACACGATTTGAAACGATCTCATATTACAAACACACGAAAACACTCCCAGCTTCACTACTCTGGCAAACGTACATCCGCTGAACGTTTTTTTCATGTGTGAGTGCGTTCGCGCGAATGTGCTATTTTGTAAAAAAAAAACAAAAAAATACTCATACATAAATTTATTTGTGTAGGCAAGGTGAGCTGCTGTTATAGGTTATTAGATAAATAAAATAATTAAAACATAACTATCATTGTAACGTCTGAATACGTATTTACATTACTTTTAGTTTATTATGTTCATTATAACAATTAATGAAGTTGCTGTTGGAGATCTCCTGTACAAAAGTATACACAGATTGCTGTTATGCCATTAAATGTGCAAAATATTTAATAATCCATTAAAGAGGTTTCATATGGCGTGAATGTACAGTAATTCCTCGCTTATATCGTTTCGGTATTATACTTCATGTATCTACAGCGTCAGTCCCCGATACTCGCTTACGTTGCCCGGATTAACATCGTTTCGTTGTTATACCTCATGTATTTATAGCATCACTCCCCGCTATGAAGTAGATGTGCTTTCATTATAACGTCGCGACGACGACTCAGTAGAAATCCGTTCTTTAGACAGCGGGTGAAACGGCTAATCAGTTGTGGTGTCAAGTAATCCTGCTTCCGTTTCCGAGTGAGACCCATTAACTCTGTGTAAAGAACGCTGATAATTATGTGGGTCTGGGCTAGTGACCAAAAATATGTGTCAGTACTTTAGACCTATGTAAACATTTATGTTCAACTATTACTGTACCGAGTTTAAGTTAAGTTAACCATAAAGTTTTAATTGTTTTGTATTCAAAATGGCTGTATTTCAATAAAAATTCGAAGCCTTAAACTTCACCTCTGCCTTTGTTGATGTTTCTTACGGAAAAAAAATCTTATCCACGTTATCCCTTCATCCACAAAAGACCGTCATGGGCTCTGGTCGTTTCTAGCCTTCTATCTATCTGCCATCAGGACCATCAGTCACTGGCTACCCAAATTTGCTGTTCACTTCGTTTTTCTAATTCTTTAAACGATGTCATCTATTAAAATTTGCGAATTTGTTCACTAAAAAAAGGATCTCTCATCGAACAACGTGCAGTTTTGTATTGTTTTTTTTTTACGGTCCACGTTTTACTTACACAGGGACAAAATAAATACTCGTTTATTAAAAATAAAATGGTATATCGATCTTCGTTCAATGTCAACAAAAACTATTTTACCAGGTATACAATGTTTTCAGGAGATTCTCTAAATGTTCGTTTACCAACCCTTGTTCTGCTTGTTGCCATAATCTCTTAGTTACCGCTCTGCGCAATCTGAATCAAAAGCCTTCTTTTAATCTGCATATAAATCTGAGTTTACACACACACACACACACACACACATTCATTATTAGATAAACATTATAATGTATAATTATAATTATAGTGATTTCAGAATTTACTGTTTGTTTATTAACTCTTATGTATTCATGATTACTCTTCACATTCATATACGAGACTTTATTTAGATTAATGATTTAGACCAGAAATGTGGGCTTAAGACAACATTTGTTGCGGCTAAGAGAGGTAACATTAAGGCTTTAGTAACTACATGAAGGCTTTAGTAACCAACGAATGTAAATAAATAATTTACAATAATATCAATACATGTCAATGACCTAGTTCGAATTGAGCATTCTAAATTTAACTGTCAGCGTAATATCTTGCTTCATAATTTACTGATAAAGGAATAAATATTTCATAATTTTTGAAAAAAAATAATAGCGAGTTATGAATAGAACGTATGCGTGTGACAGAGTGATAAATCAGAAGAGAGGAAAGAGCGAAAGTTCGCTCAGTGAGAGTGGAAAGGAGATGGGAAAATTTATCAAGACATACGGAAGGACAGAGAACCGGAGAAAGTGACGATGTGAATGAGTACGAAACGAGGCAAGAGAGTATTGTGAGTGGCCAAGGGAAATCTAGGTGCAAAGCTGTGTGGGGAGGGGCCGTACGATGACTGAACGGATACGTTGAGAGAGACAATATACAAATATACTCTGCGTGCTTGATTGCTTACCCGCGTGTACGTATGGCTTAGAGGACAGAAGTAGTCACGTGCGTGTCAGAAAGTGAGAGGCACAAAAATTTAATGCGAATTTATCTTCGTGTATAAGTTATTACACGTGTGCGCTTTCAACAAATTTCGGTAAACAGCTGTTAATTTGTTTATGACTTTATTCGGCTACTTTAACTTTTCGTATTTTATTTCTTGCTGGGCACGTTTATTTTGAAAGTACTACAAATGTAAATAAGTAGGTCTATGAACCTGATAACGTTTTAGTGTTTGACCCAGTTATTTATAGATACTCCTTAAAATGGAATAATCAAATGTTAATTATACACTGATCCCGTACATAACTTTTGCTTCTAACGCACCTGTCTCAGTCATTCTTATATGCTTCTCTCTTAATATCGTTTATTTTTTTACTGTACTCCTGTCCTTTAACTTTTCCTTTTCCACTGTCTCCTTGAGTTTAATTGTTACAATTCCCTTTCGCCTTACCTATAAAGTTTTCTGTTCTCTTCAGTATTGTACCTAAAAGCGTTTTGTTTTACTTTATTCTTTTCAAAGCCTAGTCATTACTATCTCTGTCAGCCTATTTTATTCTCTCCATTTTTCTGCACACGCACATCTCAGAAGCCTCAATCCTTTGGTTCTCTAAATTGTCCTGTGTGACTATAATAAATGTACAGTTTTCCAGCAACGTAACAAAAATGTCTACGTAACAATATATTTTATGAATGTAATATTCTTTATCGACTGTGTATGCACAACGTATTCTTGTTTCACATAATTCAAAACTTTTATTAACTAAGTATTGGAAACTTAGCAGACGGGCAAATAAGCTATAACTGCTTGCAGGCGAAGTGAATTTACCTTTTGTAGATCAAAAGACATTATCATATTTCATAAAGCTCACATAAAATGTAATAGTCACATAAATCGTTGTGAGTTATATCTCTTCTAAAAAGATGATGTTAACTTATGATAATTAAGTGTCATAATTTCATTAAAATGTCACTACGCATATTAAATTTAGTTAAGAAACATTTGTTTTACTGTAATTAAGCCCAACCAAAATTAATTCAATTTTAAATTTAACATAGGCATGGTATTGTCTTTTGATGGGATAAAATGCTTGTTCGTCTCTCTTCTGCTTTTAAGTGAACATATGGCTTGATTTAAATGGAGTTACATGAAAACGTTAAGTTTCATTATTAAATTTAATTTATTAAAACTCACCCGAAAAGACGAAATTCTTGTGTTTTTATTTTAAAATTCTGACAACTCAATCATATCTGCTGTTTGTGTTGGATAATAAAAAATGTTTATTGTAAAATATATATAAGTACTTTCTCTATTATGAAATTTTACCGTAAGACTAGGAAAATTATTTTCAATTGAAGTAGAAATACCCTGCATCACAAACTCAATTTCACTGAGAGGACAGGATTATTTTCTCACAGAACGACCTAAATGTTTATTTACCGTTGGCTAAATAACTATGAAAGTGTCGTCATGATAATTTAATCGTAAACACCTTGGCATAAGCTTGACGGTTTATTCCGTGATTGGGTAGAGAGCGCGAGGCTGAAATAACGAAACACATGACTAACTTAGTGATTCGCCTTCCTGTTTTTCTTCTTCTTCTTTTTCTTTCCTTTCATGAAACATAGAACTAGTGACTTGTTCCCTTCTTACACTCAGCGCTTACTGCAAATAATATATTAATGTACTTTTTTTTGCGAACTACATTTCTTTGGAAAACGTCTTAAAATTTTACATAATTAGCTATTTCAAATGTACTTAAACCATTGCTATTTCGTGCAAATCGCTTTTCTCAGACTGTAGGCTAAATTTTGTATAAAATTGACTCAACATTCTTAATATCGTTCGTCACCAAAGTTACTTAGAATTTCTCACGTCAAACACATAGTTTTCAATTATTAATACTTTGAAAGTCGATTTTGAAATTTCCAAAAGTGGCCGTAATCACCATGCTCAAACATTTTCTTTTTTCTGTACACATTCCTTTTAAGCGAATAAATCAGTAAAATACGTTAATATCGAGATGTAAACGAACACAAAGGATAGAGAATTCATGAATTCTATAAAACAATTATTTTAAATTTTATACTGTACAACTACATCTCTCAGTGTAACGAAAACTACTACATTTTCGCTCCGTATTTTGTTCAGGCCCATAGGCCTACTATATGCAAAAATACAAGAGAACGAGATTTTTGTGTTTTCTGGATGTCAGGGTCCACGTGGTGACAGTGGACTATTGTCATGACATTAAATTTGACAGAGACAAAATTGTTCGTGAGTTTAGATTACGTAGATTAATGTTACGGAAACATGTTGGAGAACTTTATCTCTTAAATTTCCTTTTTATGAGAATGATTCTCACACCTAATTTTACTTCCTGTAAATTTTGTTTTATTTCACCTAAAGAACTCGTACAAAACTGCAAGGAGAAAATCTGAACCAAAATATTTAAAGTACTGTTAGGTTAATCCCATAACGGTGTAGTGTGTAGTAATTATCCAGTTTTCCAGCAAAATAACAAAATAATATCAGCAGCAGATCTTTTTGTGAGTGTAATTTTTTTGTCGATCGTGTGTGCACAACGCATTCTGGTTTGACAGAATTTTATTACCGTACCTAACATTTTCATCAAATAAACATATAGGCTATAACAGACATTAATCGCCGTTTGCAGGAGAAACGAATGAAGCTTTTTTGGATCAAAGGACATTATTACCTTTCATAAAACGCACATAAAATTTAATAGTAACGTAAATCGCAGTTTAATATATATGCATTCTAAAACTGCGCTGTTATGACATTACATGTCGCGAACATTAGGGGTTAACATCTGATATATTTGACCTTATTTTTCTTGACACTTTCTAGCAATTTCCTTAATGCTTCTCTCTTGCTAACATGTACATTCCACACAGGTGTATATGTTACGTTCCTGGGCGTGGCATATTGGATTTTCATATCACTAATAACGTGTCCAAAATACAATCAGCTTATTCTGGAAGCCATACTGAATATTCTTATTATCATAGGAATTGGGCTTGTTTTATAAACAATACAATGAAAATTATGTGGAAGTGAGAAGCGTACATGAAGAATGTGATTTGCAAAATATACGCTTTTGGATATTTGCTGTTGGTATTACATAGGTTGTTATAATTTTTAATATCAAATGTGATCATGTTTGAGCTTGTAACCCCGTTTGTATTACAAAAATCGGTATGGAGAACCATACAAGGTTTTCATGTTCTCATTAATTATAAAATTATTTTTAATATGTAGGCCTATACTCAGAACGAAACCAAATATATCAGCATGCTTTTGATGAAAACACTGAGAAAGATAATCAAAATACGAATTAAAAATAAAGAAATACTTTGATTAAATTATCTTTTATTTAAACAACGCGAAACAAAGCGACTACCGCCCGGCGTTTGTTATCTGTAATTTTCTGAAAACGAAAAATTATTTTGTTTACTTATCCGTGGTGACAAAGCATGAAACGATATCAGTTGTTAATATTTCATTGAAATTTTTAAGTTTTCGATAGAATAAATTTTTAACATTAATTCAAAATATTACCCCCTCCCTCTTCAACTACCTTCTTCATTTATAAATATTTCATTAGCTATCTATAATGGATTATTATACTCTTGTTACTCGTTACTTACTCTTGTTAAAACGTTAAAAGTTGCAGATAAACCAACGCTCTCCTTAACCGATCTTCACCAAAATCAACAATCCTTGAGTCTTCTACAACTCGGGCACATATGCAAAAATTTATTTGATTCTGTTTGGTTTTGCGGCACTTATCGTTCGCCATAGCAAAAATTCTACACACAGCACTTTTCGGAAAATTACTTTTCCTCATGTTTTGAGGGTAGTAAAATCAGAATCAACCCTTATCTCGAACACGATTTTTTCGGGATCACCATACTTCCATTTCCTTACGGAACATGGAAGTGAAGATTACATAAACAAACACACTTGAAAAGGAAACAGGACAACACGATAAATTGAATTACTAATTAGAAGGTATTAATATATTCGTACATATATTTTAAACACATACCATTTGAGAGTTTTACTGTTTTCTGTTGTAACGTATCCTTAGCTTGGGTATTATCCCATTGTAACACAACTGCCAGGCCGTGATCAACATTATTAAAATTATAGTTACTATCGAAACGTTGGTCGATGACAGCAACCCCGTGAACGTAAACTATACACAGAACTCAACAAATTCACAAAAGTAACAAAAACAGACGGCCTCCTTCAGTGTGGCGGCAAAGAGGTCGTAAGTACCGCATTTTAATGTTACTGTGTTTCAGAGGAGGCATAATCACAGTCTCTCGCCGGACTTTCTACCTCTTCGCTGCCACACTGAAGAAGGTCACCGTGGGGATGGTCGAAACGTCTGTTTTTGTTATTTTTGTGAATTTGTTGAGTTTTATATATAGTTTATGTTGACGGGGTTGCTGTCATGGTCCAGCTTTTCGATAGCGACTATAATTTAATAACGTTGGACCACGGCATAACATCCCGTCAATTGTTTTCCCCTCAAATACCGGCCGTGACAGCCTACGTTCTTTGTTATTGTACCATTAATTTAATTGTTTTCAGCAATTAATTTTATAATGCATTGCAATTTTTACATGATTTTCAAAATTGTTATATCGCTGCCTGTAATAGGCGTATTTACGGGCGACTAAAATGTAAGTACATATTTGAAAGGGATCAAAAATATAAGTAGAAGATAATGTAGAATAAATATAGGATACACCTGATCATGGTTGTCAGTAACGGCCGTGGGTGTTACCGTTGTGTATATTAAAGGTGTTATCACGACAGACTAATGGCCAACGTTAATTCCGCAACAATTGATCTATGTTATCTCAATCACAATGTGTATTACGCATGACTGGTGAAAATAAAACTCTGTACCACTTTACTGTCTCACAATCGTACACGCGCTCGAACAAGAAAACGCACTTATTGTGCTCTGACGTTACTGGCATACACAGAATATGGTTCAGTTTATGAGTGTTCGTTGGAGAGTTTGCTTCTGTATATACATTTTAGTATATTCACAGAACAAATACTGTTACTTACGTTTCGTGATTAAAACAATGTTTAGACTTATTCCTAGGAATAATACTAGTTTAACTAAACATTCGCGTGCGCCCACACATACACACAAACGGTTGAGTTTATGAACGGTCGACAACATTTAAAGGCCTATAGAGCATGCAAGTAGTTAGTAGAATATTAAGCATAATAATGATTAGCTTATTGTGTACTTAAATACCTTGATTTTTTTTTAATAGCTAACTGATGTGTATTTACGACAGTGATGATGAAGACGTGAAAATGCTTTGGTAAATTTAATAACGTGTTAAAACCATTTGGGACGTGTCCAGTTGTCGGTGTTTGGCCTGTCTTCACACACAACAAACTGAACTATATTGGATGTGATAGTCCTGTGCAGTTAATATTGCAATAATTGCTCCTGTCTCTATTGATTTGCGACAAGCCCTCTCACTGATTACACCAGACAGGTACACACATTCCGATAACTATTTAGTCGGGCAAACAAGATGCGACTGCTGCTGCTACACTTGAGCGACCACCATTGTTAGTAAACCTATTCTACACGATACAATATGTTATCGTATAATAAAATGTTTCTCTAATTCTACACTTAAAACGAGCTATGTAATTGTTTAGTTTAATAATCGTAACAATGTTTAGAAATATGTTTCGAATAGTATTTTGAACCGATATAAAAAGTAAAGTTCGAAAAGCGGCTACATCACGGCAGTAGTTAACCTTTTTTACACTTTTTGAAATACGCAAATACGTAGTCGCTAATGACCTGACGATAAGGTTAATAATAAAAAGTAGATTACGTTGTTCATATTTCAAACAGGCCTCCAACAATAATGGACATCAGAATTTGCAGCGCCACTAGACAACATTCAGTGCGTGTGAAACGAAATATTTTGCACCGAGAAATAGTTATAAGTATTGTAATAAAACATGTATGTGTCCATAAGAAACGATAGTATGAAATATACAACCTTCTTTGTAGAAACACTAAGCAGCCTCAGCAAAAATGCAGTCAGAGGTACAAGGCGTGTAGAAATATTTATACGCGAACGCATATCCACATACACACACACATTTGCATAAATTGTTCTTAAAAAAAAATATGCTTCAAGTAAAAAGCTGAAATAAACATTTTTGAAGAACCATGCACGATTGAGTCGACCAGATTTATCATTTCTCTGAAATATTTTAGTATTAGTCATCTCTTAAAAATCGAACTTAAAGTAGATTATTTAGAGGCCCAATCAATAAATAGGAAATAGACAAAAGACCGTACAAATGCCGGACTCGAATACAACGTAGCCTACCGCTACTGATGATTCAATATAAACATATAGGCCTATATTGCCTTCTCAGAAGGGTTAAGTTGGACTCTTATCATCGTCAGAATTTATTAAAAACGTTAGACTATTAAACAAACTGTGGTCGTGTACGGGTATAAGTTAAGCTAGTTAATTAAATACAAACTTAAGCCTATCGGTGATTCGTTCACTAACAAGCGTGAATCGTCAAAAAGCTAATAAACAACCACCACCTTCAAAGTTAAACACAATTGCAGAAAAACTAGAGAAAAGAACGGGTACTTACACCCTAAGTCCGCTGGACAGAACTGGAAACACAATTGCTGGAAAACTGTAGAAAAGAACGGGTACTTACACCCTAAGTCCGCTGGACAGAATTGGAAACACAATTCCAGGAAAACTGTAGAAAAGAACGGGTACTTACACTCTAAGTCCGCTGGACAGATTTGGAAAGTACGATCACATACGAACATCAGAGACCAGCAACGCCCCGATTAAAGACACAACTAAGCACACTGGACCCACTGACAGCTAACCCCGCCTATCTCGACACATACTGTTTTAAATTCATAAACCAGATACTAGAAACATCTTTACTAGACTTAATGTTAGGCCTACAATTATCACTTACAGCCATAAAAGATGACTCAATGATTTTACGTTTATTAATATTAGTTTCCCGCCCAACGTTATCTACTTGATTCCAGAGGATTTTATGTAGGCCATCACACCCGATTTCAGCTAATTTAGGTAGGCTAGTCTTCCGTTCTTTAAAGTTTTTCTTATTTTCTGCCAGACGTACCTTCAGAGCCCTTGAAATTTCGCCGAAATACTGTAATCTCCATTCATACGGGAGGCTGTGCATAACATTTTTACACTCTAATTTAGGTATGTTGGTTACGGCATTACACAGAACTTTTCCTAAGATGTTACGGGTGTGGAAGGCAGTACACAACGAAGTCTAAATTTCGTTGCGGTTCAGTGAACTCTTTTCAAATTTCCCGAACATATGGAATAACTAACCTGTTATTCACATTATTGTTGTTATTATGGTGAGCGATCATTCTCATAACTAAAGTGTCATTAATAAATCTCTGACTATAACCGCTCCTCGAAAAGTCGTAAACAAAATTATCAATTTTATTTATAATATTCACAATTATAATGTATGGCCTCAGCACGGGATTTTAAAGTATAATGACCCTCTTTTTGTGTGATCAGGATGCTTGGACAAATTGTAGATACATATTCTTCCGTTTGAGGTGGTTTACGGTATCCTGATTACAAATGACTAATATATACTAGAACGGCAGGGAATTATTATTTTGTAACTCTTACGCATAAATAATAAAAGAAGTTAAATTATTCAGACACTCTAAAAATTCCATTAGTTTTTCTTTATCATGTTTCCAAACAACAAAGGTGTCATCGACATACTTAACCCAAATCTTAGGTTTGTTGATGTAATCGTCAAATACTCACCTCTCTAACCAGTCCAAGTATGTGTTAGGAAACGCGGGAGATAGTGATGAGCCCATATGTAGACCCCACTTCTGAAAGTAAAATCCATCTTAGAACTGAAAGTAAACTGACTTAAGACATAATTCCAATAATTCCACAACACCAGCTACAACAAAAATGTGTCCATGTTGAGAGTGTTATCTTCCTCCAGCCGTCACTTCTCAATGTCTACAGCATCACCAATAGAAATGCTTAGAAAGAGATTGACCGTATTATCAGAATGTCATTATTATCAAGTACAGAATTTCTGATAATGTAAAGAAAATGCTTAGAATCTTTAACAATGTACTGCAACTCTCTGAAAGTTAGTAACAAACATTCTGAATGATAAGTAACAAATATACGACAAAACTCGTACGTTGGTAACAGTCCGACCTAACGCTTCTGATAATGTTTACTTACCATCAAAAGTTAGGTTTAAAGATCGAGTATATTTCCGTTTGTAAAAGTATGGTAGGTAACAAATATATTAACCTTATTAAGAAACTGATAGTGGGAAGGAAACTAGAAAGATCTTTTGAAGTACTGTAGGACTATGACTCTATTAAAATACCGGTAATGTGTATTGATCAAGACTTCTGTACAACGTGCTACGCTGAGGAAATAAATAGCACTCCATCGCTATGTGTCTGAGCAAGTAGACGTGAGCAGTCTCGCCGGGAACCAGCATTGGAACAGGACGGACCTCTCTTCTGGACTGCTCTCTCCAGCTTGGAAGCTGAAGTTTTCGCTGTCATCAGCCGCTGCCCTGCTGCCTGCTGCTTCGCCGCTGGACAGCCATCATCTTGGCCCGCTTGCTGCCTGAGACAACAAGAAAACAGAAGACCACAACTCAGCTGGCTGGCGAATTGAGTAGCCAGCACAAGCTCAGCTGAGTGCGTAGGGCCACCCGCAAAGTGACCCTTTTCAGGACCACCGTCTTGCCGCTGAAGAGGAAGCGAATAGCCTGCCAGAGCTGTAAGTTGCGCAGCGCACCTAGCCCGCTGACGCTAAGGCTCTTAGGTAGCGCTGCCTAGGACGATCCTTGCGAGCCCCCACCAGTGGTAAGCGAGCTTGGATATCGCCTAGGTAAAGAGGCCGGTGATTATCTCTTGGTAAGGAGAGGTATCTAACGAAGCCGGTGATTAGCCCAGCTCGTAGAAAGCCTGAGCGTTCCAGTAGTCCCGCAAGCGATCCGGCTCGGGCCGGACCCTAGGTCCCTGGTTACCGCCGGAGGCAGCCTGGCTGCCTCTGGTCGGCGAACCTCCCGCTCGTTGGCGGAAATGCCCGGCTCGGGCGCGTCAACGAGCACGCAGTCGCTCGCCACTGGCCCGCCCCACACGAGCGATTCGCCGTGTTCTCCGCTGATGGAAGCGGACTAAGTCGATCCCCGGTCGGTTCCGCTGCCCGGTGACGAGACCGACGCTTTCGTGGCGGTTGGGCCACGGGGGCGGCCGGTTAAGAAACCGAGGCGGAATCGGTCCTCCTCAACCTCTTCCTCGGCGTCCGCCGTGGAAGTTGTCCCCGTCGATGGCGAATCCGGCCCGGGGCCGACTGTGTCCGGCGGTGCCCAAGCACCGCCGGCCTCTGGTCGAATCCCGCCCGTATACGTTCACGGCGTGAACAACGTCACCGGTTTTTACCGGCGATTGATAGTGGCTCCCGGACTTTCCCCGGCCAACGTTGACTTGAAGCTCCTTGGGGGCGATACAGTCAAGATCGTTGTCCGAGGAATGGACGTGTACCGCAGCGTCGTGGCGTACGTGGAATCCCAACAATTCCAGTACCACACCTTCTTGCCCAAACACGTGAGGCCTCTGTCGTTTATCCTCAGAGGCTTGGACGTGGAATCTCCTATCGAGGAAATCCTCGATGAGCTGGGCTCTCCTGTTCGCGCGGTACATCGAGTGTTTGCTCCTGCCGGACCAAGGCGTCCAATTCCTCTGGTCCGCATCATGGCGGAGAATAGCGAGGCAGGCGCAAGCCTACTCTCTCTTAAGCGGCTTTTTGGTTTCCGCGTAAAAGTGGAAAGAAGCCGCGCTCCCGGGGCTCTGCCTCAGTGTTACAGGTGCCAACGCTTCGGGCACCACTCCGAAACTTGTTCAAACGCTCCGGCGTGCGTGAGGTGCTCTCTACCTCACGCCAACAAACTTTGTGATGCGCCTGCATTCAAACGGTGCATGAACTGCGGCGGAAGTCACCCCGCCAACTACCGGGCATGTCCGGTGTTTCAGCGGGAGCTCGAGCGGCGAAAGCCGAAAGGGCGCCTGCCACCGCCGAGGCATCCGGTAGCTGGTTCGAGACCTGCAACCGAGCAGCCAGGCCCTGCGCCTCCTGCTGCGGCTGCCGTGTCTTCCGCCACAGTTGCAAACAGGCAACAGAAAAGACCTAAAGGCCCGAAGCAAACACCTGCAGTATAGGCAACCCCTACTCAGGCTCCTTCCCAGGCCCCTGTCCCTCTGGCGAAAAAGCGCCGAAACCACGCGGCATCTCAAAAAAGTGAGACAGACCAGCCTACTCTGGACATCTCGGTTGTGGAGTCTGAGAATACTCAACCCTCCCCAACAACGGAGAACCCTGACCCAGCTTTAGAAGCAGCCTCGCCTGACCTCCCGCCCCCGCGGTTCCCCAACGCAGGCAAAAAGAAGCGGCATCGCAAGCCCCGTGGCGCTCGTTCCCGGGCTCCTGCCAACCCGGCCGCACAGTCCAGACAGCCTGCACAGCGCGCAAAATCCGACGCACTCGCATCTGTCCCTCTTGCTAGCACCTCCGCTAGAGGCGCTACACCTGGCCCCAAGAAACCCCTGGCTTCCACCAATCCCCCGATTGATAAGCCTCGGCGCTCTTATGCCTCAAAAATCGTACCTGACGAGTACCAGGTCGTCCACAACTTCCTTGCTGAGTTCGATCTCAACAAAGTTGCTCAGACCTTCAGGTCCATCCGCTCCCGCTTGGAGACTGCCGACATAACCGAGAGATTCATGCTCTTGGTGGAAGCCGCCACTTGTGTAGGTCTTCTATGAGTCGGGTCCTGAAACGAGATCTCTCGATTCTTTCCTGGAACGCCAACGGGTTGTCCAACAAGATCCAGGAACTCCAAGAATTACTGGCCCGACTCAAACCCGATGTAGTGATTCTCAATGAGACCCACTTGACCCCTGCGAGTCGGTTACGACTGGCCAACTATGTGTGCTATCGAAACGACAGACCGGGCACTGCTGGTGGCGGTACTGCCGTCGCGGTGAGGCTCAATCTCGACCATCACCGAGTCGTCTTGCCTGCAATGACTCACCTCGAAGGCACCGCTGTGGAGTTGTCAAACACTCTAGGCGGCGTACAGATGGTCGCGGCGTATAAACCGCCGCAAAAAGAGCTCCTTCACCCCGATCTAGCTGTCGCGTTTGATGCACACAGGAGGGTCATCATGGCCGGCGAACTGAACTGTAAACATCGCGATTGGAACAGTCGCTTGACTGCCCCAAACGGGAAACGTTTACGCAGGTTTGCTGATTCTCGTAGGATAACAGTGATTGGGCCTACCCAACCTACGTTCTATTCCCCCCCCCCCCCAACGCAACGCGGCTCCCAATGTCTTGGACATAGCGGTGATCCAAGGAATTGACTGTCCGGTCCATGTGTCCGCGCTAACGGAACTATCGTCCGATCATCTCCCCATCTTGATACACGTCGCTACCCAGCACGTCGTACGCAGAGATGTCAGGGAGGTGGTAGAATGGGACCGCTATGGCCCGGCGTTAAGTCGCCGATTGCCAGACGCGGGACCACTCGAAACCGTCCGCCAAGTCGACGAGGCAGTTGCCGCCTTTGACGGGGTTGTCGTATCTGCGATCGACGCGTCTTCCAGGATGAAGCTTGGCGTCACGCCCCACTGGCAGCGGATCCCAGAGGAGACGAGTGCTCTCACTTGCGAGAGAAATCGCCTCCGGAGACGCTGGCAGCGGACCCGTGATCCGGCCGACAAGGCAGCGGACAACCGGGCAACCGGAATTTTACGTCGTGAAATGCAGGCCTACCGGAGACGCTGTTGGGAACTCGCCGTGGCCCAAGCAGGGGACGGATCGGACGAGAGTAGCCCTTACCGGATACCTTCGGCGTTGGTAGGGAAGAGGCGCCGGCCTCGCATCCCGGCCATTGCTGGACCTTTCGGTCAAATCCTGGGTCGCCCGGTGGCGAAGGCCGAGTACTTGGGCGCGTGTTTCGAGCGACAGTTCGCTCCTAACCCGCCCATGGACTGGGACTTCGATGAAGAAGTCGAGAACGAAGTGGAAGACTTTCTGTCTCTTCCGATCACTGCGGAGCCCGAACCCATTACTAGGGAAGAGGTCACAGATCGGCTCGTCGAACTCGTGCCAAGAAAAGCTCCTGGCCCGGACGGCGTCTCGAACGTCGCTCTTACTCGACTCCCGGAGCAAGAAGTACTTTTCTTGGTCGCGCTGTTCAACGCGGGTCTCAGACTGGCCTATTTCCCCCAGAAATGGCGTAAGGCGACGGTCATAGTGATCCCGAAGCAGGGAAAGGACGCTTCCCGTCCCGGCAACCTCCGGCCCATTAGTCTACTGTCAGCCACGTCAAAGGTTCTCGAACGTCTCGTACAACGGAGAGTATTAGACCATCTAAGAAATTTCGATGTACTGGTCCCCGAACAGTTCGGCTTCCGTGTGGGGCATTCCACCACTCATCAGCTGATGAGACTGGTGGAATATATCACGGGCGCCGGATGTCGGAAAGAGCAGACTGTCGCCTGTTTCCTAGATGTGGAAAAGGCCTTTGATAGTGTCTGGCACGACGGGCTCTTGTTCAAGCTCCGGGAAATCCAGCTCCCAGATTGCTACCTTCGCTTGATTGCTAGTTTTCTGACGGAGAGGACTGTCAGCGTGAGGATAGACGACCATGTCTCTTCCGAGAGACGCATTACAGCCGGGATACATCAAGGTAGTGTGCTAGGGCCTCTCCTGTTCTCCGTGTACGTCAACGACGAACCCAGAGAGCCTGGAGTCCAGATGGCCCTGTTTGCCGACGACACGGCGGTCTATACCGCCGATCGGAACGCTGACAGGGCTATCCTACGACTCCAGCGCGCACTCGATGCGTATTCGACGTGAATGGAAAGCTGGAAAGTTGCCGTCAACGACACCAAGAGCTCCGCGGTGCTATTCTCAAAGCGCCTGAAAGAACCACGAGGCCGAGTGAGACTCGGTAGAACGTACTTGCCCTGGTCGAGAGAAGTAAAGTACCTCGGTGTCCACCTTGATCGTCGGCTCACCTGGCGTGCCCACGCTGAGACGATGCGAAAGAAAGCGTACGCTCGTCTCGCGCAACTGTTTCCGATACTTGTCAACAAGGCTATGACCCGCAAGCTGGGTAAGTTGATCGTCAACGCGTATCTGTTGCCGATCATTACCTATGCTTTTCCCGTCTGGGGTTACCTCGCAACCGTTCATAAAAGAAGGTTGCAAAGCGTTCTCGATAGAGGTCTTCGGCTAGCGGCCAAAGTCCCCTGTCGGTTTTCTTCTCGTCTCCTGAGAAGAGGACTCGGTGTCCGCTCCTTGGATGACACCGCAAGGCGACTTGCACGTAAATTTTACGTCCGAGCTGCGAGGACCCAGACAAACCCACTCATAGCTGGCCTTGGCAAGTACCGAACACGTCCAGGTGAATCTTGGAAACGGCCTCGACAAATACTGTACTAGTCGAACTAGTACGAGCATGTCGTTGTAGCGACCAATAAAAATCAATTAAATAATATTCCGTCTGGACAGGACTACTAGGCAGGAGCCCCTACCGGAGGCTCGGTACTAGGAAACCATTGGGTCGTCTCACGACGCACAACCCAACAGCTCTGACACTTGTGTCTGAGCATAGCTGCATCTCTGCGTCGCTCAGTGAGTGAGCGAGGCAAGCATGGCTGTTCCAGAAATCATTGTACGTGTCAGAATTACGAAATACCCCTTCCAGGCGTTACTTGACTACCGAAGTCCGCTATATCACTACAATGCAAGGCGGCGGGCGGAGGTATAAATATATTGGACTTTGGACTTTGAAGCGGCCCAGTTCAGTTACACATGGCGATTTTAGAAGTGCTGCGGTTAGGAGTTATTCTAGCGGTTTAGTAGGAATGGGTTATTTTGTTAATAAGTAAGAAACTGTAAGAAGCTGACATTTATTGTTGTGTGTTGGACAAATTATTGTATAACAGAGCCTTTGTGTTATAACTGTTGTTTGTGTCTATTTAAGGTTTGTAATTAGTGACTTCGCTGGTGTCAGTTATTTTGTTTTCACTGTGCACGACCATCTGTATAGGCTACATGACGTACGACGTAACAATATGTATACTATTATTTTCAAATTTAAATACATATAATTTAAATTGCGCTTTCTCATTATAAGCCTTCATTGTTAGGCTGACATGAATACATAAGATGAGAGAGATATGTCACATACTGTCCTAGAGGTTACATTTACGAATCAGTAGTCATGTCAGTATTCAATCAAGTTGCCACGTGCATGCCTTTTGGTATGTGTCACATATTAAATAAAATCGCGTCACAATTTAATTTATGAAGAGCAAGAGTTTCAATTCAGATACTTAATATACTCCAAATACCGACGCCGTCCAGTATATTAACAGGAGTTATACTACTTAATTTAATTGTACAAACTACACATAGTAGAATTTTTTATCTTGAAATGACAAAATTAATCTTATAAGAATGAGGACCTTATAAAAATCCTGTAAGAAAAAGATTTAGTTTAAAAAGATATTTGCTAAGGTATAAAACTTTACGTGCAGTAGCAAACTGAGTTACCAAAATGACTCCATAAATGGAGTCATAGTTGAATAGTGAATAGTAAATGAAGGTGAATAGTTGATGTGAATTACATATTAGTAATTCTTTGTAAACACCTCTTAGACATTTAAGAATTTTATTTAACAATGTAAACAACACGTTAAAATCTTAAAAATGTGAGAGTTTGTAATATATATTTAAGTAATTTCAGATGTCGAGTAAAACAGCTTTCACAAACTTTATTATGAAGATTATTTTGTTTTGATGTTATTTGAACATTTTTCTTACGTATTAATTTTTTTTCTGCTGGGGTGAAATAACATTCTGAGCTGGCAACATATTTATTTAAATTTGTAAAATGTGTCTGATTTACAACTTCATACAATTAATTCATAACTTGTTAAATCCTGTAAAACTTTGTGCATTACATATTGCATGAAAAAGGTAAAAAACGACACCTTTTATTCCTAATTTGTAAGAAATTGTCTATGTATTCAAAATATAATATTGCTTTAGATTCAGAGGAATGACTGAAAGCCTACGATCTGTAACAACATTTATTTACTATTCTAATTTATACACGTCTTCCTCTCTCTGCCCTACATTTAGAGTTACTGCAGAAAAGTGTTCTTTACGAACAAGAGTGCATAGTATTATATGAACTGTACTGATTTATAATGCCCCATAAACGTTGAAATAAGTACTTTAAATAATAATGACTGCAGTATTGCAACTACACTGGTAGATTTTACCATAAATGTAAAAATAAAATGCACAGTTGATAATTTCTTGTTAAACTTGAAACGACTTGAACTCAATCTGCAAAAAAAATTATTTTCAATTTTATGTGCGTCGATAAATATATGTTTTACAGAGCAAATGCAGAAAACAATTTCCTCCATGCCATTTTCTCTTCTTGTTTCTATTAATTTTTTCATCATATTTCCGGTATTTTAGTACTGTAATAAAATTACAGTAGATGCTAATAAAACGCTATTCTTTACTTTTGTATTTTTTGTTACAATCGCCTGTAGTTTCTCATTTTGTAATGTACTCGTATTTTGGCAATAAAAGAATACATGTTAGAAATAAGTTAATTGTTATATAAACGTGTCCAATATTAACTGTTTTAATCACCATTTTCTTTATACCGGCTTACACTAAAACTAGAAACTTGGTTTGGCTTGACTATACTTTGCTCAGTAAAGAGAACAATAATGCCCATAACTGTATCAGATATAATTTACTTAATCTACATTTAGCATACCGTAAACAAATTACCTATTACATTAAACAATTGCTTATAATGTTCTTTTTAGAAAAATGAACATTTTTTTATCGTTATCTGCACTAGAATAAATGAAAGAATAAACATCCCTTAACCTGTATCAGATAAATGTGACTACGGAAATGTATACGGTGAATATATGAAATGTGTACGATGAAATCGTTGACCAAGTGCAAAGACATGGAGAGTCGTCGAATTACCTTCCGAGAGATTGCATCAGAGGTGGGAATAAGCATTGGTTCAGTACATCAAACTTTAACCGAAAATCTGGCTGTGCGAAGAGTGTCTGCAAAATTTGTGCCAAAGCTGTTAATAATGGAGCAGAAGCGACTTCGTTTGGAAGTTTCGCAGGACATATTGGACTCTATAAAAACTGACCCAAGCTTTCTCAACACTGTGATCATTGGCAATGAGACGTGGATGTATGGGTACGATCACGAAATCACAGTTCAGTCTTCACACTGGACACTTTCGTCATCCCCGATGTCGAAAAAAGCAAGATAAGTGTGGAGTAAAATCAAAGTCATGCTGATTGTGTGTTGAGATCCGGTCCGAGTGGACCTAAAAAATGTTGATGTCGGCACGTGTGTACCAAAAAATGTTCTATTAGGAAGATTGATGTTTGCGGTGCTATTGCCAGGATGCAGAATAATGACGATAGTGGACTGTATAATAAATTTATTAAGTTTCTGCTGTACACTTAAATCATGGTGTTGAGATTGGCTAAGTCTGAACAGATTTTAATTTTGAATAAACAGAGTCGTTAAGAACGCTACATGTTAGATGAGGAGCAAATGTGCGGCACTCAGAATAAAATGTTAAGCCCTAAGGCCTAGACGAATGTCGTATGAATTATCGTAAGACTTGAGGCGCGAGTACGCGTCACTCAAGCTACATGAAAAAGAATTAGCAATGTATTGCTAATGTATTGCAAGTATGCAATATATGTTGTGGCCTAAGGCCTACAATGATTGCTGACGACAAGAAAAATGAATGATGACAGAACAAGCGAGCAAACGTCTGCCGCCTGCCGTAGCTCGGACAACTGTAACGTTGTAAAAACATGATAAGCACAATTTGAAAACGTACAGATTAGCCAACCTATTAATGCGAAAATTACCACATTACTGTCCATAACTGCCCGCAAAAATCAAAAGATTTTTTTAATACATTTTAATAACTTATTGTAGAAAAATACAGAGTTCTTAATAATAGAAGTCAATCTCAATAAGTTGTATTGAAACTTGAGTTTGAAATCTTAGATAACAGTTATGACATTAACTGTTTAGAGATAAGCTTGAGTGATGATAAGAGTTGAGCATGAGTATAAATGCAAGATTAGCAATGTACTGCCAATATATATTGTAACTATACAATATTAAACAATATAAGACATGAAAAATACATGGTTTGACAATGTTTAATGATGAATAATCGGTGACTCATCACATGATGGGCCCGATAAATTGTAACATTTATGCAAGTCATAATGGTTATATTGAACCAGATGAGGCCAGTAGACCTATACAATAGTATTGAATACAATGAACAAACAAAATTATTATAAAATTATACATGTAAAGACAAATTTAGCATGACGCTTTATAGTTTGCACGATGCATGCTATACCTGATGTTTCAGGAATATACAATAAATTTTTATGTGAAAACAAGCTATACATAGTTGAATGATTGCAAGCACAAAGTGTAATGAGATGTATGTCATAATTAAAGCTGAATAATAATTGTGCAATACATGATCACAAAATACAATATAAAAATATAGGCGTGGCGTATGGTTATAGACAGTAGATGCGGATAAAACAATGTGTTTTACATAGATACAAGTTATACATAATAAATACAATAGAAATCGGTTTAGATAATTACAAAATGTAATACATGTGTTGAACAATTGCGAAAAATAAATTCATAGAGTAACAAAATAACACACATATTGACAAAATGTGCGAAAAAATGCATACATGGTTTGTATAGCTGCAGACCATGGGAATATTATAACAAAGTGTTTACATAAAAACAATAGTAAGCAAAGACATGAGGCATAAATCAAATGTTGCATATACGAAAATACAAAATAATAATTAAAGCTTTGCATATTAAATAAACTGACACTTGCTTGAGTAAAACAAACAGTTTTTGAATCAAAAATATACAAATTAAAGCCTATGCTAAAAACAAAGGTGCTTATAACTAACAAAGTCTTCTTTGAACATCTGATTTATGTATTTTTGACAAATATATACAAAGGAAAATCAACCCTTTTTTACTGTTCGTCCCTTGTAGGGACCAAACATAATTTATGGATTGGTCTGCGATAGGTGCCAGTGGGCGTGCGAACGTCAACTACTCTAATTAAGTTGTCTGGGCCGGGAAATGTGGCGGTAATTACACCAAATTTCCACGCTAATGGAGGTAAGTTATCCTCAATCAGTAAAACCAGGTCACCAATGGAAACGTTGTCCTTGGCGAATTTCCATTTGTGACGTTGTTGTAATTGATGTAAGTAGTCGCGAGACCAAGCTTTCCAAATGACTTGGACAAACGTCTGGAGAAGTTGCCAACGTCCAAGACGAGAGATGGGAATGTGAGATAAGTCAGGATCAGGTATCGCCGTTAATGGTGCGCAAATCAAAAAATGGCCTGGTGTAAGTGGCACCGGATCATTTACATCCGATAAAACGGCAAATAATGGACGTGAGTTTAGACATGCCTCTATCTGAGACAAAACCGTCGTAAACTCCTCGAAGGTGAGTATAGACTTGCCTGCCACGCGGCGCAAATGATACTTTAAACTCTTTATACCGCTCTCCCAAAGACCACCAAAATGAGGTGATGAGGGCGGAATAAATGACCATGTAATACCATGAGAGGTCGTAAAAGATTGGATTGATGAGGTGGCATCCTTATTATACCAAAGATTGTAAAGGTCATGCAAAACATTGCTGGCCTTCCTAAAGTTCGTGCCATTATCAGAATATAACTGGCTGGGTATGCCCCTTCGGGACATGAAACGACGTAAGGCAGCTATAAACGCGTTGGCTGTAAGGTCTGAGACCAATTCCAAATGAATGGCCCTGGTTGCTAAGCAGATGAACAAAGACACATACGATTTTGACAGAGTCCTAGATTTCTGCCCGCCATGACGAATCATGAAGGGACCACCATAATCAACTGCGCAGAATAGAAACGGCCGCGAAGGATTGACTATAGGAGATGGCAAAATACCAAGTCTCTGAACCTGATGTCTGGCACTAAACCTGAGACACTTGACGCATCTACGAATGATGGAGCGAATGACTATCTTGGCGTTAATGATCCACCAACTTTGACGAAGTGAGTGATGCACGAGTTGAGCACCAGCGTGGAGTAGACGAATGTGTTCGCGTTCAATAATAAAGCGAGTAATATGAGCCGATGAATGCAAGACAATAGGATGCTTATTGTCATAAGGTAGTTGCGACTGCTGTAATCGTCCGCCGACGCGTATTACGCCAGACTCATCAAGGAACGGGTCCAGAGAAGACAACTTACTCCTGATAGAAACAGAAGACCCATTACGAAGACAATTAATCTCGGCAGCGAAGTGGATCGACTGAGATTGTTTTATGAAAAAATTAAGAGTAGAATGAATTTCAACGGGGGTAAGAGCGCCCGAAAATTTCTCGGCCCTGGAGAGTCTAATATTTTTGATGAATCGAAAGCAGTAGGCGTATACACGAGTCAGACGGTGCAAGGAAGAAAAGTCCTTTGAAAGATCAATGGCTAAGGTAGACATTAAAGAAAGTTTGGGGGTTTGTTTCTCCTCCGCAGTGAATTCAGGAGACGACAGATTAGAAGGTAAAAAGGGTGGAAAAAGATTGGATTCGGAAGATTGAGACAAACAAGCAGTAGCATAGGACTCACCCAACTGGGGATTGTCAGACTTAAATGGTAGCGAAACAACGAACCTACCCTCTTCATTGCGATGAGTAGACTTAACGAAATGCTCCTCACAAGCTGAATCGTTACTAATGGGCGCATTATCAGGGATAGTTTCGGTCTCCCAAAATTTCTCGAGAGACGCCAGAATTTGACTGTCGTTGTTCCTAGCCAGGAACGAACGAAACAGCAGGACCCTTATAACGGCAGTTTTTGGGCAGATTGCCGGCTAGAATATAGCCTAACTTTGTTTCTTGTATAATAGGGAAATGAGAACCGCTTACATATTTGTTAGGTAAAATTAAATCTAAGTAAAATTGCGCTCCTAAAAGTATATCGATATCAGCTGATATGTTGAAATGCGGATCGGCAAGGAAAACGTTATCTGGGACATTAAACTGATTTATGTCAAAACATTGTGCTGGCAATTTATGGGTTAATGCAGATAAGACCGCGCATGTTGCTTGGAAACTAAATCCTTGATAGCGTGAAATAATGCGTATAGACGCTAAATTAGTGGCAAAACAAGCGGTATTATTTATACCTGTAATCGGTATGTTAGATTCAGTCAAGTTAAGCCGTAATTTATTAGCAAATGATTCCGTACAAAAGTTTATTTGTGACCCCGCATCTAATAGAACTCTTGCGGGTTGTCTATTGCCAGCCCGGTCAATGACAAACACAATTGCTGTTGATAAAAGAACATTGTTTGTAGATTGTAATTTAAGTGAACAGTAGTTGCTGCTGCTGGCAGAAACTGGTTTTGACACATTATTTATGTGTAGCAATGTATGGTGTCATTTTGAACAGATCTTACATGATTGTTTGATCTTACAATTTGATGAAAAATGATCTGGTCTTAAACAATTTGTACAGATTTTATGATTTAATATAAATTGCTCTCGTTCTGATGTGCTTAATGCACGAAATTTGTCACACATGTAAATTGGATGACTAGATTTACAGCATAAGCATAAATAATTGCTTGAAGCTGAGTGATAACTTTTAAATGCAGTGCTGCCAGCAGAGTTTCGTGATTTGTGTTTGTCAGATTTATTGAATCTTAAAGTTGACTTGTTGAGCTGCTGTCCTTCATCGATATGCAGTGTATTTTCTAGCAACTGTCTACGTGCGTTTAAAAACTGAGTGAAGCTTTGAAAGTTAGGAAGATTATCGGGGTCTATAGACTCCTTCCATAATTTAAACGTGGTATGATCCAGTTTTGCTGACAATAATTGTACAGTCATAAGCTCGAATGAATCCACTGACAGTCGCATGGCCGCCAGTGAATTAACGGAAGACGTTATTGTATTTATGAATTCTGCCAGACTTTGGACAGAGTGCTTAATTGTTGACTTTACTTCAAGCAAATTTTGAATATAATACTTAGCTAGTATGAATTTGTTGTCATATCTAGCGGACAGCAAACTCAACGCTATCGAATAGTTTTCGTTACAATCGGTAATGCCTTAATTAAATCTAGCGGCTCATTTTTCAGAGACGAATACAAATAATGTAATTTCTGCATTGACGTTAAATCAGATCTGGCGTACACCAAGTCCAGAAATATTGAATAAAAGTGCTGCCATTCTAAGATATTACCTGTGAAGCAGGGCAGACTTATCGGTTTTAATTGTATGTTGCTTGTTAATACGGGAGATACAGTCTGAACGTTGAAGCTTTCTATCAACTGCAAGATATTGGCTTCTGTTGAATATAACAGCTCTTCAACTTCAATTCGGTCTTCTTGAGCAGCGTTTATGTCTTTAGAAATGAGTTCAATTTCGGACTGTACCTCATCGTATTTTGTTGCCAAACTTTTTAGACTTTCGAGTCTATCTGTTAAAAAATGTTTTGTGTTAGTGTTTTTATCAAAGTTAATGATAGCCGAATTAATTCGCACTATGGCAGACTTTATGCCGCCTCCCTTTCTGACGAACACTTTGAGGCCTTCTTCAGCCATTGTACGCACCTGTACCTGGTATGCGTTGTCCTGGAGCGTCGAGGCCGTGGAGAAGATGGCAAACACACAGACCGGAGAGATGACTGCTTAAACTGGAGTGTAGACGCTAGCACATGGATGTTCTTGCAGTGATGTCGTCACGAGGCTCAATGGCGATGAAAGAAATGCTGAGTAAGTCCCGAGACGGTCGAATCAGCGAATATTCTGAATCACCCGTGAGGCCAGAAATTGGGGCAGAAAAATGATGAAAACCGCTGTTAAGTTGCAAAAGGTGAATGACGAATCCAGGCACGGAGCGACCAAAAAAATGTTGAGATCCGGTCCGAGTGGACCTAAAAAATGTTGATGTCGGCACGTGTGTACCAAAAAATGTTCTATTAGGAAGAATGATGTTTGCGGTGCTATTGCCAGGATGCAGAATAATGACGATAGTGGACTGTATAATACATTTATTAAGTTTCTGCTGTACACTTAAATCATGGTGTTGAGATTGGCTAAGTCTGAACAGATTTTAATTTTGAATAAACAGAGTCGTTAAGAACGCTACATGTTAGATGAGGCGCAAATGTGCGGCACTCAGAATAAAATGTTAAGGCCTAAGGCCTAGACGAATGTCGTATGAATTGTCGTAAGACTTGAGGCGCGAGTACGCGTCACTCAAGCTACATGAAAAAGAATTAGCAATGTATTGCAAGTATGCAATATATGTTGTGGCCTAAGGTCTACAATGATTGTCTGACGACAAGAAAAATGAATGATGACAGAACAAGCGAGCAAACGTAATGACGTCTCCCGCCTGCCGTAGCTCGGACAACTGTAACATTGTAAAAACATGATAAGCACAATTTGAAAACGTACAGATTAGCCAACCTATTAATGCGAAAATTACCACATTACTGTCCATTGTGTTTTTTGATTCATGTGGGATAGTGGGTCATGAGTACGCACCACAAGGCCAAAGAATTACCAAAGAATGCTATTTAGAGTTTATGCGTCACAAAGAGGCCAGACCTGTGGGCAGCGCAAACTTCACAACTCCATCACGATAACACACCTGCCCATTCTTCTCATCAAATTCTCGGCAAAAAACAACACTCCTCAGCTACGCCAGCCTCCCTACTCTCCTGACATGATTCCCTGTGATTTTTGGGGTCATTTCCTAAGTTGAAAATGCCGCTGAAGGGGACTCGATTTGAGTCAAGAGAAGGGATCATACACAATACGACGAGATAGCTGTACTCCATACCAGAAGATGACTTCCAGACATGTTTCTGAAAGTGGCAAGACCGGAAGAATTGTGTGGCATCCAAAGGGGGGTACTTTGAAGGGAAAAAATTTTCGAAACCTGCAGATAATTAAACGTATTTTTCCTGAGCAAAGGTCTGCTACTTTTTGAACACGACTCGTATATCTTTTTTATATTATAATTAACATAATACAAAAAACGGTTAATATAATTAATTAAAATTAATTTGTGGCACTAAGTTCGTAGCACGTGAGCGGTATGAACTTCGTACACATCTTCTGGACTTATTTGCCCCACTTATTACTTTACCTACGGGTTATCATAAACTCAAGACAACTTTTCCATAATTCTTTATGCTAAACTTTGTTACATGGTAGTAAAGTATATCTTCAATACATTGTCCCCGACAACCTCTGTCTGACTTTGTGACTCATAAAATCTTGCCCTTTTGGAATGTTCTTCATAGTTATACGAATTAGGAATTATCTCAAAATTAAAAACATTTATTCCAAAAGCTGGACGTGTTAAGCGAACAGCTCTAAAAGTTAAAACTCCTGTTAATAAGTTAAAAGTTAATAAGACACAAAAATTCCTTTATTACTAAGATACTATTTGTGTTATTTAACTTTATTATGCATACTTAAACACTTCTTTTTGAGTATCCCAAAATAAAAGTCTCTGTACACTGTACAGGATCGCCTGTCAGATCAGAGTCAAGCACTTTTAGCTGGATCACGATTGTAATATTAGTGGATATGTAACATTGTAACATTAGTTAGAGATTTACACGTACTGACTAAATTATACTTCCTAAATACATATTAACTATGGCGTATGTGTAGTAATGTAATATTTAGCTTACATTTGTCTATTACAGGGAGTATAACAAACCGTCTTTGTAGCGTCAGAGGATATTTATTGCCAACATTAAATGATTGATATTAACGGGTATTCATCACAGTACAAACTTTTAACTAACGATTGGTTGAATTTGGTATCTATGTATTAATATTTTTATTAAGTTATAGTAGTAATGAACAAGCCGTAGTTGTAAACAACATCCAGTTCTGCAAGAGGAATGAAAAAAAAATACTTATTGGATCGCATACTCAATTTTAGAAACAAGTTTATTTATTTCTTTACGTATAAAATATTATGCATAATACCTCTACAAAATTAAATATCAAGCTAATGAGAACAGTGTGAAAGCCAGTTAAAGGTCACAGTTATCACTTTCATTTAACAACTATATAGGTATTCGTGATCTTCTAACTGCATGTATACTCATAGCTACATGAATATACTTCGTCGTGATAAACTGCATCTCAGTCTCGGATACTATAAATCTGGGCAGATTCCTTTGCAGGTCTACTTCGCCGAAGAGTGATTTACTAAATAATATAAACCATCAGTAGACCATTCATTTCTAGAGAGCGAAGTAAGTTCTCTTATTACGATTGAATACTTTTTTTAGACAGTATACTTAGATCTTATATTTACTAGACTTTATTTTTATTTCAGGTAACTTGTGTACCTAAATCATGTAGCATAAAATTATAGTAAAATTAAACGAACTATGTTGAGATAATAGTTATTAATCTAACATATGTATAGTGTTCCTATGTGTTTCTTTTTATAAACTTAAGGGCTCGGAAACTAAGGCCTTTAGCCCAACGACGTCTACCAGAAGCGTTGCTCGACGAGGTGTATCGTTTTCACCTACACTTTAGTGGACTCAAAGAAAGTGGTAACTCGTACACCCTAAGACAGAAAACGACATTTTCAAAGCCTATACAGTAATCTTGCTGTTTTTAGAAAGGACATAGTTGTGTCTATCGCTGTTTGTTTCCGACGACATCTTACCTTTTACTCTGCGTCTCTGCCTCAGTTCTGCAAGAGTAATACAGTCTTCGATTATGTGTTTAACTGTAGGTTCTCCGCCACAATTGCAGACGGATCGTTCTTGTCATTGTAGGAGGTACAAAGACGTCAAATTCGTGTGCCCAATTCGCAGTGATGCAAACTTGTTCACGACTACTGCGACCACTGGCTACTTACCATTTACGAACGCTCTGCATCACGCCAGAAAGTTTGGTCTGCCGTGTGTTCAACAGCTCCTGCCACACGTTAATAATGGTGGCTGTGGCAGCTAGGTGAGCGTTGTCACGTCGCATGACAATCGTCTAGTGGGCGTCCTCAGCACTTTTCGCTGCAGCGTCAGCTTCTTCATTACCGTCAATACCTACATGACGGACACCAAACTGAAGTAAAAGATCTTCAAGGTCTTCTAACGCACGGCATAGCGCCATTATCTGCTGTAATAACAGATCCACTGTACCTGGATTGTCCAAGACAATTAGAAGGCTCACTGAATCCGTACAAATAAAAAATTTCCTTTCAACTCGGTGTTCACACGGAGTAGGAGGCGCGCTCGATGACGATCCCACTCCGCTCTCGGTCTTCGACCCGTCAATGGTGTGTTCCTCGACGTATTCCTCCAGGACCGATTTAAATAGGAGTTTCAGTTCAGTTGGGTGGCGTGATCTCTACTGGCGACATCCAGCCGGCAATTTGGTTTGCGAAGAAGAAAGGGGGAATTTCGCACGGAAAGTACGCTTTGATCATCGACGCCTGGATGTTGTAGCGCCAGGATTTTGTGCCCAGGAACGCCGACTGGTCTGGTGAACGTAAAACGGCGGTCGTATACTGTATCAAGTCTGTTGTTCGCCAGCAACACGTGGTTTATGTGGCTCGGTAATGCTAAAATAGAGCTAGGTCGTCGTTTTCTTTCTTTTAAGATTTCCTGGCGGCACTACAGTCACATAGCATTGAACTCTCCATAAGTGTTCACAGTCCGTGTATTCATTGTTAAAAATCGTAGGTAAACTGAAAAGGATTTGCCAATTCTTTACTGTCAGATGTTGCTTTGGTTCAGGTAATTCTTCCCTGACTGCTTCCTCATAATCAGGATGTCGTGTGAGTCCCAATTGGCACTTATTAGTAAGTACTTTTGCGTAAGGCATACCTGGTTCAAATTCCCAGAAACCTAGTACTGTATACTTGAAGAATTGAAGAATTGAAGCGTTAGCTACGATATATCAACACTATTGCAGGATTGACAGAAACCTTTCAGTCAAACTAGCTGTTTGACACTTCAGCTCGACATATTTTATTTTATATATATTCCTACGATATTTATTATAAGACATTTTACCTTCAGGAGAGTTTACTGAATGGCCGGAAGGAAACACAAAAAGCGAAACAGTCATGTTATATGTTTTCCTGCATGAAGAGTAAAAAAAATCACAGGTATCCGTTACCGCTTAATATAGCTAACACTATAATTGTTTCACGTACCTCACATCACACTGTTTGTCTTAGTCATTGACATTAACACCGAATATATCTTAATATAAATTTACTGTAATGACGGTACTAGCAAATCACGCTAAAACTTCTCAGTATTCAGTTAATACATCGGTTATTATAACTACGGATTGGGTATTTAAACTTTTATGTCCCACACAAACCTGATTGGGTCAGATGTACGTTACGCTTGCTTCACGCACACCGGGGTTAAACAGAAGACAAATCTACCGCCTTAAATCGTTCTACACAAATACAGAATTTAAACAAACGATAAACGAATTCGACACAGGCTAAGTTTGAAAAATCGTGCGCTTCTGATGGCGTTACGTAAATTTTATTTTCCACCCCTACTTGATATGTAAATTATATTTTCAAACGTAAAGCTTTTCCATTCTGTCTTTTATTGTTATTGTCTGCGCCTGGAGACAATGTGTGCTCTCCCTGTTTCACGAGCTGCTTGAGGAGGTTTTATCGCGATTATCACCGCGAACGTTTTATTTTCCCCAACCAAATTGTTCAATATTCTTGTAGTACAGTGCGATTGTTTTCCAATTCGCTCGTGATCTGAGCGCGTAGTACTGAAGAAGCAAATCTTAACCATATGAAACTCGTTAACGATGTTTAAGTGCTAATTAGGTTTCACCAGCAGGATGTGCAACGTATGTTAACGGTCTTGAATATTCAACTTACCTTCTTATTTGTCGTGACTGCTTTTATAAACCGTCAGCAAATTCTGTTCTTTCAAGATTGCGGCAGCATAAAATTATTATTTGGTAAACCTGGAATTATAGATCTCATATTAAACTAACACGACAAGGTTGTATTTGCAGTATTATCTTTCTGGGTGACATGATACATAAACTGCAAGAGAAATTATTCAATTACCAAAACGAAGATATTTCCCATTGCGTTAGGATACGCGCGCACACACACACATACACGCATACACGCATACACGCGAGCGCGCGAGCACGCTAGCGGTCATTTACATAGACACACTCAAGCATTATATAAACAAACACAAACAAGTATGTCTATGCATAGTTCTTACCGAGAAGATTATAGTGTTTTAGTAATAGACTTAGTAATAGGTAAGACAAATTCATAGTAGTTCTTGCACGTATTAGGTTATATGCTATTATATACATTTACCACAAACAATTAACATTTAAGGAAAATTAATTGTGCATAGTAATAAAGTATATATTAACCTTCTACTCTAGTCGCTAAAACGCTCAAGAAATTTTGCCTTTCACGATATTCTTTCAACGAAAATTATAATAAGTAATTAAAGTTTAAATAAACTATATTATGTATTACATTATAGAACTGATTTCATAAAACAACTCTAACATGTATGAACATTTTGATATCTTATCAGTCGATAGCAAGAACGTTCATACCCTTCCAGACTTTTTATTTTAATTTCCCTATAATCACCTTTAATAACTTACTCAACGTTAATTTCGTTTTTAATTTCTTTCCAGACAATTTATCAAAGTGTTCATTAATTTTTTTTTCATTTAATATTCTAGAAAATTTGACTTTCAGAATGACAATTTTTTTGTTAATTATTAGATACAGTCAATATTAATGAGACTTATATAAACTCATTTTTTCTTTTCTTAAACGACTGAAATGTAATAAAAGTAGTTAGTTAATGTTAATTTTTAGTTTAGTAGGGCTCAATAATTGTACTCGTAATTTTAACTTAGTATATATAATTGTAGCTTGAATGAACATAACTTTAGTAATTTTGACTATAAAATTGAAATTAACATTGTAACCAGACCGCTGTATGACGGTCGTTACAAAAGATAATAAGTTGATAGAAAATTTTATAAAAATAGAATTTTCAAATAGTAAAAGATTTTGTTTATGTTTATTAAGAGGTGTGTATAAGAAATAAATCTGTTTTAAAAGGTTCTTGTAAAAATTTTGATAACAGGCAGGTATTTATTGACCGTCGAGCACTTCTTGAAGATTTGAACCAAGTCTGGAGTTAAATAGTTTAACTCCAGTTAGCAATCGATTGGTGACTTTTCTGGCTGGTCCAATATCTCGTTCAAATAAAATATTTTCTTCTTAGTTAAGTCCTTCAGCCTTAATAAATACTCTTAAATTAACCTGTGAAATAAGTAACAGATAAGAAATAATGGAAATATATAGATTTATTGACAATTTAAATAAATAATCGATTTTTTATCGATGGAGAGCAATTATCGACTCTGTCTCGGGAATTATCGATTGTGTCATACAGAACAAAATTTATGATATTTAATATATTAAAAGACAGGTTCTTTGAGCGAATAAAATTAATAGTCAGAGAAGGGTGACGAGAAAGTATAACATTAACAATTAACACAAATACAATAATTGTTATTCAATAAAATTTAAATAATTCCAATAAGTAATGTGTATGTATGTTGTCAAACCAATATGCAGACGATGACGTCACTGCTGGAAGATAAAGAAGGCAGGCTTGAATTTTCAAAATGGCCGCTACTAGATATGGCGAGTTCACTGCAAAATCGGCATGTCCAAAAATCACGACAGAATTACCTTCGTGAATGTCTGAAATCTTCCCGCACTGGTGTAATATGTCTGTTAAGTTATTTGGTGTATTCTGACGAAGTGTTCTGTGTAAACTTGTGTTGGTTAGTTTATTTTGTATGTGTTCACTTCTTTGAGCTAACGTTCTCAAGATATGGTTATGATTTGTAGAGTGAATTGGTTTAAATATAAGGTTTTACTGTTTTCTGTCACTCGTATCATGAAGTTAGATGTTTGTTTTCACTATTGTCGAGAACGTATGGATAGCTTTACTTTTAAAAAGTGTCTAATTCGTCTAACTCTCGTTTCACTTATTTTAATGGCTAAACGCTAGTACCATTTTCGACTCGATTTAAAGAAAGTTTTGTCACACAACTATTCAGCTTGATATTCAACAAAAGACTAATTAACTTGGTCATAAATCTGGCCCAGTTAATCTTTGAAAAAGTATTGTTAACATATTTCGATTACCTGTACACATGATAAAATATTACATTATATATGGAATTTATCTATTTTATTCATCACTTTTATGAATTATGAACCTTATTATTGGTTTAATCATCTCATTCCCTTTAAATTGATGTATTATAGTCCATATCTCTAGACATTTTGTGGAAATTAACAAATTTTGTTCACTTTTTGGAAATATAGGCTCAAAATTGGATTTCCGTCTTTATACAAAATTCCTCCATTTTAGGTATCAGTAATACTATTATAATAAATTTTAATTAGTCATATTCCTCTTCCTTTCCTTAAATACATATAAATTAAACCCTTGAACTGGTTTTTTGTGTTAATCTGTAAATTTGACATTGCTCTTGAAAATTAATTAATTTATATATTTTGAAAATTTACAATGTTTTAAGGTATATTTCCTTATTATCATTTTAACTCATAGGATCATTTCCATTAGTGGTGAACTGAGTTATCTTATATAAATCTTGCTAGTTTACAGGATTTATAAGTGAATTATACTGGTTTATATTGTTTCTGTGAATTCACCAAATGGCCTAGATTTTAGAATTTTATATTTCTGTCTTTCTCAAACAAATTTAAACTTAACTCCTCCTCTGACTTTACATAATTACAATTATATGAAAATAACATGTCTTATAACTTATTGTGTGGTGTAGTAGTTAATTAACACTACGGTTATTAAAATAAATAATTATGAACATTGTTTAGCAATCTGCACAATTGAACATATTGCAGACATGGTTTGAACATATATCTTTTAACTATTTTTGAGTTAACATAGCATACCTATTTAAACATTATTAATGGTATGTAGGCTATTATTTAGCAAACATAATTCTTTTTAGAACACATAACATAAATCTTATTTTCTAATAACTCTTACAAATACATTTTACTAACACATTGATTTTAGGACTGTGAATAAACAGTCTATTTAAACATTTTACACTTGTTAATATTATATTAATCCCAGTCCTTTCTGGTCTAAACCATTATTATTTGTGATCCCCTGCATCAGTAAACATGAACTCCTATACTCTATTTATTATCATTTTTTACAAATGTCTTGTAAATAAAGATTTACATTGAAATAATAAAATACTGGAAATCTTCCATTTTATTATTTTATTATGCTGTTTATTATTAGATATTAAAGTTGTTATATTGCATACTGATAAGTTATAGCTTCACCAACTTTAAGTTTATTGCATTTCTAAAAAACACACAAATTCACTTTCACTGTTGGTTCTGATATTTTGAGTCTTATTATCTCAGACCAGACCTTTAGTAATCATGGACTGTTAAGACTAGTTTATTTTCTTTATTACCCAATAGCTTTAGTCGATTCACTTCTTATAACGCTATATAGCACTTTAGTTTTTTAAATAATTACATTTTTATAGGATTTTGGGTATGTTATACTTTCTTTGCATAGTTTTTGTGGGTTTGGGGTTGATAGTAGTTTATATAATAATAGGTTTTACAACGGTGTTTCTTTCATACTATTTCTTTCTCTCCTCCTGTCTTCTTTCTTGTCCTTCTTCGTATCTTCCTTCTGGTCTTCCTTCTTGTCCTTCTTCTAGTCTTCATTCTTGTCCTTCTTCTAGTCTTCATTCTTGTCCCTCTTCTAGTCTTCATTCTTGTCCCTCTTCTAGTCTTCATTCTTCTGGTTTTCTTGTCTTCCTTCTTCATTCTTGGGTAAACCAAGGTACTTTGTGTTATCTCGACTGAGGTTTAGTTTGGAACATTTAATTTATTCACTGATACTGACTTTATTCTTCTCTACAGGTATCAGGGTATTGTTTTCTTCCTGATCACAAATTTTATTCTTCCCTTTTCTTGTTTTTGGGGTATTTTGGTATTCACTACTCTTTAATTGAGTCTCTTTTTTCTTGATATGGTCTTATATAACTGGTCTACTGCTCTTAGCTCCCTGGGTAAATTACTGATATGATACTATGAGTTGCTTCGATACTTTCTTTGGTTTTTTTTTTAAACAGTGGTTTTTATATATAATGTAATGAGGATTTTTATTTTATCGTGGTTCATTCCTTTGATTTATTTAAATGTCATTCAATATTATTATAACATTTGTTGGTGTAATTAAACTTTATGATTTCATATGACTTAAGATGTAGTGGATTTTCTGTCACGCTACAACATTATTTGCTAAATACTTAACAGCATAATGAAGCTCTTATACACGTAATTTAATAACTTTAAAAGGGTAGTAAATTAAGTAGAAAGTACAGTGACTACTCCCCAGATATAGTCATACTAAGTTATTAGTTAAAGTTACCCTCTGTCCAGTTTTCACAGTGTTAAGAATCAAGTAGTACAATACGTTAGTAGGGCACTTTTGTTAATATAGTAATACATACACGCTACGCTAATATATGAACTTATTTATCATCATCTTCTTCTTCTCAACGGTTTTAGGCTTTAGCGGTCTGTTCCTATTCCACAGTCCCACCTTTTCTTAGGTCTACCAACTTTTCTTTTGTATCTAGGATTGTAATCTTTCGCCATCTTTGATATTCTACTTTCTTCCATTCTATTGATATGTTCAATCCCCGTTCTTCTGTATTCTTTAATCCTTTCATTAGCTGCAAGACAGAACGGTTCAAGTTATAAACAAATAAATCGGAGTTTGGACCAAACAGAATGATTGAAGTTTTAAACGATTTTTCACCTCTCGTTCACGGTATTACATTATATTTAGGTAAAGGAGAAAAATTAAGTAAAATTACAGTTATGTAAAGTTGTAGGCCTATTTAGTTTGTACATAATTACGTTTAAGTTTGGTCACAAGGAAAGGAATTAGTGTACATTATATAGGTTGCAAAGCGGTGCTCAAACTGACGAACATTATAATCTGATGTACCACACCTAATGGAAAAGACGAGTAAAGCAGATGGAAACTCTAAAACGCTTAAAGTAATCAACCAGTGCAAAAACATCCCAGTATGTACACAACAGATAGGCTATCTTTGTCAGGTGGTTAGGACGTTAGGACTAGAGTTTATGTAAACGAAACAATTTCGTAATTACTTACTTCAACATATTTCTAATAAACAACAAATATTGTTTCAATTTTCTCAGGTGTAGCTCCACCTAGTTGTTCACATAGACACATAGTAGGCCAACGTCTCTATTTTAACGCAGGTTCATGTGTAGTAATTAACATGAACTGTTACACTATCTGTACAAGAGAGATGTGAAAATTGCTGTCAGTATTCTCATTAGTGACGCCTTCAAGTATCATTGACACGCTTTTGAAGAACAAATCAAATTGTATTTGCATTATTACTTCATTGTTGTGTCATTTTAGTTCTACCTTCCCTTGCGTTTATTTCACCTGTTACGTTACGGACTTTGATTATTAGTTCATTTGTATTGTATTCAATTCATTCGAAACGTTTGTGTGGCCTGTTATGATTAAACAACAATGTCTACTTTATAAAATTAATTCCTTGTTCTTAGAAAATAGCATACAAAGGTGTCTTTGTACGGTATATGTCTACTTTATAAAATTAATTCCTTGTTATTGCGTTTATAAAATTAATTCGAACCTGTGCGTTTGATTTCTCTATTTATCGGATCTCGCTGCGTGGTTGTTGTTCGCTTGTAAATGCTCCGCTTTACTTTCCTCTAATATCTCCTTCTAGATTGATGCAGTAACAATTAGGATATTATTCCGATTAGCTCTTTCATGGTTTTCAGCTCATGGTCAGATCAGAAAAATGAGGTGATTTTTCCGATCTGACGATGAGCTGAGAAGCTTGAAAGCGCTAATCGGATTAATTTTACTTCCATGTTCCTTAAGGACATGGAAGTGTCTGTGTGTGTGTCTGTGTGTCTGTGTGTCTGTCCGTCTATCTCTCTGTAGATTTTTTTTCTATGGCAAACGATAACAGCCGCAAATTCAAACAGAATCAAATAATTTTTTGCATACAGCCCTGATTTGTAGAGTACTCACGACCTGTTGTTTTGGTGAAGATCGGTTGAGGGAAAGGGGTAGTTTACCGACAACGGTTTTTTTTTTATCAAGGGTAATTTTTTTTGGCAAACGATAACAGCCGCAAATTCAAATATAATCAAAATAATCAAATAATGTTTCGCATACAGCCCTGAATTGTACAGTTCTCAAGACCTATTGTTTTTGGCGAAGATCGGTTAAGGGGAAGGGGTAGTTTACCTGCAACGTTTTATGTTTAAACAAGGGTATTTTGTGTGGCAAACGATAACAGCTGCAAATTCAAACAGAATCAAATAATGTTTTGTATACAGCCCTAATTTGTAGAGTACTCAAGATCTATTGTTTTTGGTGAAGATAGGTTAAGGGCAAGGGGTAGTTTACCTGCAACGTTTTTTTATCAAGGGTAATTTTCTATGGCAAACGATAACACCCGCAAATTCAAACAGAATCAAATAATTTTTTGCATACTTCCCTAAATTGTAGAGATCTCAAGGACTTTTGATTTTGGTGAAGATCGGTTAAGGGGAGGGGGTAGTTTACCAGCAACCTTTTACGTTTTAACAACAGTAAAGTACTTGAAAATTCATTTAAACTTTTTCAAACAATGGTAATTGTTAAAAATAAAATAATTTTGTTGCCAGGCAATAAAATTATAATTTTTTCATTTTAGTGTAAATCATGTATGAGTGAAAATATATCGTTCGTGGCAGGCAAGCATATCTCAATTATGTAATGTTTACGTTTCCATTTTATTATTATGATTACTGCAATAAAAAGGCAGGGAAGACACACACACACACACACACACACACGCACAAAATTCGCGTTATTTCTGGCCTCACTCATGTTTATTTTCTTACATTTGCACGCTTTTTAAATGGAAAGTGCCGAAACCCATACCAACATAACGCGTGCAAGCCCAAAAAGTGTCCAGCGTGGATAGCGATTTGCTTCCTGTGGATCGCTGGGCAGTGTAACTGCACGTGTTTACAGAGGAACGATTCATAGACAGACTTTTCGTCTTTAGGGAATGAACCCTCTGCAAGATGCTGAGGGTCCATGAGTGACTTCCGAGCGCTCCTTCTTTTCCGCGTGTTTGTTCTGTGAAACGTACACTGTAGATTCGCAGCTTTACTCTAAGCAACGCTCAATAGGAAATGTTGAAAATTTTTGTCCACGGTGTACCCTCATACACACTAAACCTGCTCTGATGTTTTAATTACGGACATCATAATCTTAAAACTTTGGAAACTTGAGCACTACTTAATGGAGATCAATCATTAACTTATACAAGCCATTAATTTTATGCATATTTTTTATATATATATCTGTACTACGTTATCGGCAACAAAGAAATAGTTTTTGTTAAAATTCCTTCCCGGGATGTTTGGCCGTAGTCCAATTTTTTCTACAAAACCAGACGTTTCGGCAATGCCATAGACTTCCATCATCAGTGAAAATCGAGTGCGATAACGTGAGGTGGTATACGTTAGTGACCACAGTACTGTGGTTAAGGCTGAAGCAGTAAGTAGAAAGAAGTAGTTTCTATGGTAATATTTCATTTCGAAAATGATTTTAAATATAAATCTTAGAACATGGAAGTCATGTGTGGTTCTCCATACCGATATTTTCTATAGTGGTGTGCAACCGTGATAATTCTGTTTGTGATTATAACCAGTAACACAACTTTCTTAATTAAAATTCCTAATTTCCGGTGGCTTGATGAGGGTGGGCTCCAATATGGCTGACAACGAATGCAAGTCACACAACCTTCGAAATGAACAGAATGGCGCGGAGTAAATACCAGCACTCTGAAGGAAGTATCACAGAAGTTGTCTAATAACATCCAACGCAGTTGTTTCCAGAATACGAATTTGTCCTGTCAAAGAGACAGAAGACACACACACCTACGTGTACACACACATGTAAGTAGCGCACTTGCGAGTGTCTGACTAAATATTAGAATTATTCGTTTCTCGGATTTGACAGGTCGGTTGCTGCTGTTCGCTGCTTACTAGTGTTTCCTATGATGTCTTCTTCGGGCGTGGTGATGTTTACCGCTGTAAACTTACTAGTGTTTCCTACGATTTTTTCTTCGGGTGTGGTGATGTTTACCGCTGTAAATTCTGTTTACTACTGGAGCAGCGATATGTGCTTCCGTGTGACTGACAGCTGGTTAAGGTACGGCAAAAAAATGAACAGCGTGACTCAGTAGCAGATCTAAGTACATACACTCCTGAACAAGACATCTATAGACAAAAATGAAGAAAACAATAAAAACAGACATTTAATTAAGAAAATTGTGTTAGTAGTTATAATCACAAACACGATTACCACTGTTGCACACCACTACAGAAAAATTATTCCGATTAGCGCTTTTAAGCTTCTCAGCTCATCGTCAGATCGGAAATAACAGTCCGATCTGACGATGACCTGAGAAACTTGGAAGCGCTAATCGGAATAATTTTTCTATAGTGGTGAAAAACAGACAGACAGACGCACATACGTATACATAAACACACAGGCCTAGGCCTAAGTATGTTTTTAATAAACATTAAAACAGAAGAAAGTATAATATTACTAGACACACTTAAAGTAACGTGATTTCCTATATAAGTTCTGTGGAATAGTTTTCAGTGCAACGCATATCCTTAGAATAAGTTTATATAAAATTTTCACAAATACATTCAAAATCATTGTAAAAATCTGTACATATTTGTAAAACTGGAACACTGATGATATTTTTTATATCTGTATATCATATATCACGGTACCTGATGGAACATAATAATAAAATTATTATTTATAAATATTTGAATAAATTATAATATTATATTTATTATATCAGTAATAATATTTAATTACTATAATATAACAACCATAATTACTACAAAGAATAATGACTAAATAATAAATTATCGAGATTAAAACACTCGTTTCTTTTGATATAAAACTCTTTCACAAATGTAAGTTTTATTTTAGAAAAGTATGACAATTTTTTCTTTAGAACATGCTGTATATGATCTAGTATTTAGATGTTTTATTGAAAACAGTAAACTACTATTGCTCTGAACGTGTTTGTATGTGTGCGCGCCAGTGTTTGTACTATTTAAGTTGATAGCAAGAATTTATTACCTGGTTGTAGACAAGTCAAAATAATTTCAAAACTGTTGTAAGACAACCGAAAGAAATCTACAAGCTCCGGGGGGTTCATGTATACGTTCATGCATATAGTACATATACACGAGACAGATTATAATCTACTAAAAATGTCTATAGGCAATTAAATATTGTACGTGCTACATTACTGTTTCCATACCAAAGGAACTGTAATCTTATCAAGTCACTGGTGACGCTTTTATTCAGTTTAACGGCTCTTCTTACTTTCAGTTATTTCGAAGAAGTCCAAAAATATATCCCTTCATTTTTTAATGGAAAGGACGGATGCTGTTTTGGTCTAGTGAATGGTGCGTAGTTATACAGTGTTCGACAAACCCAATATTTCTTTTGGTGTTCAAAAAGGACATCACTTGCTCAGAAATACGTCTTTCCTTAAAACGTCCTGTTCAATCCAAATAGTTCATATGGAAATCTTTGTTTCTTACCTGAAAAATTTTTTTTTGGGGGGGTTATCACGTCTGGTTATGTAATTTATTAACAAAAAATATTAGAAACAAGATAAATTTTCCTAGCTGATACAGGATTTGAATTATGCCTGCTTCAAAATAAAGTAATTTTACAACTTATATTAAATATAAAATTAATTGAAAATAGCAGCAATGAAATAAAAGAACGATTAAACAAAGGGAAAAAAGTAATAGGATCGTTGAACTCTGTTTTATTGGATAAATCAATCACAAGAGACACAAAAAAGAGACTGTATAAGAGCATCTTCCTAAATATATTCACAGATGGAGCCGAAACATGGGATATGACAAGGAAAACTAGAAAAAAACTCATAGCTACCAAAATATATTATTTAAGACGCAGTTGTAGAAAAACGAAACTGGAAAGAGGCGGAAATGAAACAATTAGACAGAGTATGAAAATGACGAAGAACATAGTGGAAGAGATTGAGAAAAACAACTAGTATGGTTTGGACACACAAAAAGAATGGACGAAACCAGGTGGCCTAAGAGAATTTTAGTATGGATACCATATGAGAGGAAGAAAAGAGGAAGGCCACGAAGAATTTGGCGAGAGGGTGTAGATGAAGCTATGAAACTTAGAGGCCTGGAAGAAGACATGTGCTATGGAAACTAGGGACGGAGAAGCGGCCTAGGCCGTAGAAATCCGTTATATATATATATATATATATATATATATATATATATATATTATAAGGTAACAAGATACCACCTCCAAAGAAAGACAAGTATACCATCAAAATTCGTAGTAAAATATGCAGAAACGCAATCTTATTAATATTAAAAGAAATAGAAGAATAAAATAAAGGGTAATTTATAAATACATTTATAATATTTATAAATACAGTAATAAAGAGACAATATATTACTTAAAGATAATTAATATTTTCAAGGAATAAAAAGAAATCGAAACAAAAGGGAAGTATTATCATAAATGAATAATTGGGAAATAGGGAAATAGAGAAGGCAAATTTAGGAATTAAATAATGCAACTAACATGACAAAACAATAACTGACGATGACAAATACCCAGAAGAGACGATCAAATGACAAAAAATGTAAATAGTTATTAGTAAACAATTATAATGTACAAATATTAAACTTAGCATGTAAGAAATAAGACATTGAGTATAGCCTTAGATTAAAACTATGAGGAGGTCTGCGAACCTCAAACAGCTATTTCGTATAAGTGAACTACAGACTGTAATTAATATAAAATTACAAATATAATAATATTGAACAATAATTGTAAACGTTATGGAGTGTAACAGTGTACGAAAGTGAGAACAACGGGGATAGACTTTAAGAAGTAAAAACAGTGTATAGTGTAAGTGAATAAACATATTTACAATATGAACATTGCATGAACCATATAATTTATATGAAACAACAAGATAACTCATATAGTGCAATAAAACCAAGGGGAAATAATCAAAAAATAAAGAACCTTCCGTTAAAAACTTATAATGTAATAGTTACGAAGATAGAATAAGATTCTACGGAATATTATTAATTATAAATTGGGAGACCGAACTTGTGACCATAAATATAGCATTGCCAAGACCTTAACTGAATAAATCAGTGTTATAATAGAAATGATTGTTGTTGAAAAAAATATTGAAACCAGGCAGAACGTGTCGAATTTTAATGCTGGTTTTTATACAAATTAAAGGCGGATACGAGACGAAACGATACTGAAAGACTATGAAAATAAATAGAAGAATGATGTTTTAATCGATGGTACAGAAACTAGAAGTCCAGACGCAAAGGATCAAGAAAGAAGATCGTAAAAAAAACTACCATATGGGTGAGATCTTTCCAATAGTCAACCAAGATATTTGAAAACATCTTAATATTTAAAGTTCGAATCACAGCGATATACTATCCCAAAAACAATAAAAACTTTAGAACAGTGAATTCTAATTGTACACAAATAATTATTAGTAGTAAGAGTTTCTTTTTCAATTGTTCATTTGCACTTTTGTACGATCCAAAGAACCCACTGATACACAACATGCATCAACAACACCTAATTACAAAACATTCATTTATAAATATTATGTTTTATGATATATTTACGACTTATGTACTATACTTTGACATGACTTATACATGAACCCTGAGATTGAGATTTTACATGCTCTACAACAGTAATGAGTTTCAAAAAGATTAAATACAAATAATTGAATTTTAAACAAGAACGAACAAGGAGATTGAGTATTTATTTTAAACCGTAAGAGTCTTCTAACTAGTAGAATATATAATTCTATATAATTAGTAGACATATTATTTTTTTTAGCATTTACGTGTATAATCTTTCATGTTATTTTTTTTGTTTTCATTCTTCATTTCTTTATTACATTTCAGTTTTGTAGGTTACTTTGTGTTTAGATTTAAAAAATGTTTTGTCTTAAAGATAAGAAGACAATATTCTATTAACATTATTCTTGTTTCTCTTATAATTAATTTAATTAACATCTATAATAACAGTTCTGTCTGCAACAGAACAGGAGAAAAAGTCAATACAAAAACTGTCAACTGCCAGTGTCAGGTTAGTGTTTCCGTATTGTAGTCTCAGAAATGTTTTATCTCTCTTTCACCCAAGATATTAAAGTGATATAATTAGTCTTTGTAAACAGACTTCACTTCCTACATTGTGTTGCTTTGACTTTACTTTCATGAAACATAACGTTAATTCTGTCTGAGTGCACAAATTTAACAAAATTTTTGTTTCCTTGTTTCTTTTAAAATTGTTGTTTTCATCAAAAAGTCCATTTTCTTAGAAATGCAAAATTTCGTCTTTAAAAACAAATTAAATTAATATATTATTCAAAAATATAATAACAATATGTATTTTTCAACAATAACGAAACACACGATTTGCTTTATACTCTTGTAAAACGTAAATTTTTACCTAAACCTATGTAGATATCATTTATTGTTTAAAGAAATAGTTAAGTATTAAGCTAAAAATTAACTAAAATTAATAACCTCCATAAGATGTGAAATATTATGGGTTTGATAATAGAAATGAGTCTTTTAGTTTGCAGACAATGTTAAAATATAGTTTGTTATTTTGAAAACTTTTTAAAATTTTAATACTTCTCAATGATAAATCACGTTTTACTTTGTGTCCTTAGACTTGGGAAACGTTGAACGTCTATCTATCTTTAGACCATCCTACGCTTGTTTCGTTGTTTTAACAGTGTCTCTACTATTTTTAATTTACGAAAATGATTAAAATATTTGCTGTAGAATTTCGTATTTTGTTGTTTTTAAGATGCCGTAGAGTATTAAAACTTTATAAAATGCTGAAAACAGAATTTGTGTTTGGCATTCACTATTTTTTAAACGCATTTTCAAGAAATTACGCGCAAGAAAGAAGAATGCTGCGCGAGTTCGTTGAGACGATCGCTAATTGTCATCAGGCGAACAATTAAATCTATATTAGCAACTATATCTTTGATGCCAAAGCGTTGCAATCCATGTAACAAACGTCACTTATGTTTTCGTCTTCATCTACTATTGTTTTCATTTCCTTTCCAGAGGCAGCATGATTTCTGTATTCTGTTTTCAGACTAATTATAGTGTCGTATACATAATTGACTAATTATGATTTGAGCTTTGAATGTTGCCAAAGGTACATATTAAATAAACGTTCAAGAATGTGCTATACACAGAAGGAGCTTGTATGTATGAGGACTGTTGTTAACTAGGATTTCGTGAACGACGTTAAAAAAGGTCACGCTGTTAACTATTAATACATATTATACAAATACAAACTACATTATTAAGTTTATATTATACGTATATCAACTAAATACAGTGTGTACCGTTTGTAGACTTTAATTTGTTACTAGTGTGTACTATTCTAAAGTCAAGTTAATTATAAAATTAGCGAATGATCATCTCTCTTGTTTTTAATTCAGTCAAATTGTCAGTTCCAGATGTTACACTTTATCGTAATGTGTTCAAAAGTATTATTCCTTTCTGGCGGAAAAGCCCCATCTGACGAAAATGGCTCACTGGCAAAATGCGAGCTTCGCAGAACAATGAAATCAAGAAAGGAAAATAATTTATTTGAAATAAATATGATCCCTTCAATCTGATTTTCATTTTTATCAGCTACACTCAAGGTTGTGGTTAAATTGATCACTTTAAATATTTTATCATATTATGAACCTGAAAATGTCAGAGAACTTGATTCAGATTTTTCATACTTAGACATATTTTCAGAGCTGTTTTTCATATTCTTGATCATTCATACATAAAAATAGACCATCTAATATTGACAACCGATTTATTTTTATCATCAATGTGTCTTTCAGCTATAAAGATTGCAAAACGCACTGCAAATAATACGAAAGTTCTACTATAATAATTGCTCGTGGTTAAGCAGAATTAGGTTAATCAAGTTCACCTTCAAGTTAAATAGCATAGCAATTCAGAGTTATTGTTCTAATAAAATACATCCTTTCACTATCGTTTACTTGAATACACGCAGTAAATTTTATAATTTCTCTATTGATTTTCTTAAAATATTTATTTAATTTTCTCCTCCCATTGAGTTGACTGTGTACAATAATGCTAAACGTTAATCGACATTGAATTTCTTGCATTACAGCTTCATCCTCTAATCCAATTTTCTGCTATTTTGCTTTGAATGTGGTAAGGGAAACGAGAAACACGATAAAAAAACTACAACACTTTGGAGTACTGAATGATTCAGATGAAAGCGTGTAGTTGCTCTTTTGACTCAACCCTTTCGACACTCAATAATTCACACCACTCGCAGCGTCTGCCTAATAAAAGTTTACTAAACCGAGATTATCAATCACTACACTTATATTTGCATCCAGTATATTGGTTTCTAAAAATAATATTTAATTGCGTTATACTCAATTTCCTTTTATTTAACTTTATGTAACAACTTACAATTAGACAATACAGCTTACAGCTTATAAAATGGTTTTCGAAGTGTTGTTACAAAAGACGCACCAGACAAGAGTCTTACTATATTAGTGGCTCATTCTGGAGAATATTCACATAGTTCTGCTTTTGGTAGGTACTGAAATTTATCAACGATCAGCTGAGCAATCCATAAGTGATGATAAATACTTTGACGTATTACGTATGAAAGTTTTGATTTAATTGAACCAGCTTGGATCCTGTAAAAAATTGAGCGAATTGAATTCCTAGCTACAGTTCAGAATTTCGATGACCGTACAGGCATTTGTAAAATTTTTTTGATTTACAAAATTGGCAAAATTGGCCCCACTTTTTATACAAGCTTTATACAAGGAAACATGTTTAAGGAAATTCAGTTTCTATTCTGGTGGCAAATTTATTGGTTTCAAATATTTGAAATACATTAAATTAATAAACTGGTTTTTGATTCAAACCAAGAGTAAGGAATAACATAATCTTAGATGCCTCTGCAGATATTGTCGAATAATAGATTATATTGACAGATCCTAGTAATAGATTGACTATGTTAAGCAATCTTTTAATGTGTGGTTTCGTGAAAAGCAGTGTTATTTTGATTACGTAACTAAAATCGATTATCTGGGGGCGGATTATTCCGGTACGCAAATTTACTTCGGCATGTCGGAACAAGATAAAAATGCGAGGAAAGAATAATTTGATTCATGAAATGTTTACGTTTTATGTTACGTCCTGTGCACCTTCCCCCCTAAACATTTTTTTTAATGTATAGAATTCTAAGCTGTCTTATATTAGCGCCTAGTTATGAGTTACAATGATGAAAAAAAAAGCTTCAAAAAAATTTTACGAAGAATATTGTAAAAACATATATTTATAAAATATATGGATTGCCCAAAAACAAAATTGGTTTGCAAGAAAGTGAATTCCCAAATTAATGTAAAACATATGGTAATTAAATAATTTATATTAAATATATAACATAAAGAAATATCCACGGTATAAAAATTCTATAAACGTGTAATCGTGATTATCATAACGGTGCAGTGGAGAATCATACAAGAGTGTGGTGTGTATTAAATTTGTCGTACCTTAACGGCCCGACCCAACCGACCGTAAATAAGTACGTTACACTTACATCGAGTGTACGTGCGTCGCATTGTACAGCGTCGTTTATTTTTCCATTCCGTTCTATATCCTTCGGTGTAATCTAATCTTCGTACCCTATTGAACGGTTAACCCAAACTCAAGCCGGCATCTTCACAATAGAGAACACGTAGAAGGTTAGCTGCAGTTATTACTGGACTCGGGCGACATTGTGTGGTTAGGTGCTAAGTTCGTTGTTCGCTTGTTTGTACCCTGGTAACTAAAAGAATAGCTGGACCAGTTCTGACAGATGAGGTGACAAGTTACTCATCTTAAATGTGGGAGTGTAAACGAGGAAAGGGAATCTTATAAAAAACAAACAAGAGGATGTTACAAGCTGAAAGGCATTGAAAAAAACATGTAGGTAGATGAAACCTATCGAATTTGATATCGTTTTATTGTAATAATTAATAAAGAGCGTCGAAAATACGATTCCAACAATATGAATAACTTACAAGAGGTGAGGTGAACGATCTGTTTTAGCATATTCGATATGATGCAAAATCATGTGTACATAAAACATTTTAATAAGCAAAATTTTGGGATAAAGTCAAGAGCAGAATTATATTTAATTAATACGTACGTCTCATAATTTTCCGAATTCACACACACACACACACACACACACACACACACACACACGCGCGCGCGCGCGCGCGCGCGCGCGCACACACACACACACTAGTAAACAAATGCATTTCATTAAGCTGCCATTTAACTTTAACACGTGAAATCCACACTGCCATCGCCTAAAACACGTGATTTTAATGTACTAAAAAAATATATGATGTAACACGTTTGAATAAGAACATTATAGACTTGCTGTTAACTACTTTATGTGTTCTAGTCGATGTTATTTGAAGCTTATGTTTTTCTAAACGATTGATTGTAATGCTTGGGAATATTTAAGGTGTGTATCCGTTGGAATGACAAAAGGGACGTTACTTAAAGCGTAGTTCTGTATTTTAATTTACAAAATGCACAAACACTTTCCTCTTGAAGTTTAAACCGAAGGCACGCACATTTCACACTGATTTTCCAATGTACTGGACACCGGACATCAAATTGCCAATCTGCCAATCTGTATACAATCACTTTATTGACTCACGAAAGCCACGGCTTTGAATTAGAATTTAAACATGCATGTCAGATACCTTCTAACCACACATATACTAGTGGTAACACTACAGCTTACACAGGGGCTGCAATATAGCATGTCTAAACCCATGTTCACTTCGATCAAACCTTTATGACAGGAGATACTGTTGGTATTTTCTGTATTCATCTTGTGATTACACACACACACACACACACACACACACACACACACACATTTTATAAGTAACTTTTAAGTATTCTTGCAGGTTTTTATATTATGAACAGTGCTTCTAACAGTAACTTCTCCTAGTAAAATTATATTGTATTATCACCTTACGCACGTTTCAGCATGATGATTAAATTAGCACCATCAGAGGTTTATAAGTAATAAACAAACAACTGAATTGATATAGAATACTACTGAAACAGTGTTATATTCAAAAAATAATAAAAAATATATTCTTGTACAAAAAGATTTATTATTGTTAATAATAGTACAAAAATATGTACAAGAATCACTGAGCAAATATGAATAAGTTATATAATGTATATAACACATAATGTATACTGTATATAAAAAAACTAGCATCTATCAGAATTCACTCTCTCTAGGTAATGATATCACATCGGTGGCTTAGGATCGTCGAGTCACTTTTAATTTTATATTCTTAAAGTATAACAAGAGTACAATGTCTAGAAAGTGTGTTACATATCTTAATAATCACTGATTACACATGAATACATTTTACCGAATATACAAATTTGTGAATCTCAAAATGTAAAGCCATACACGTTATTAAATTTGTTGAACTTGATATACCTAATACTATTTACTCCACTGCGAGTTGCAGTCGCATTTTTTCTGTAGGTGTAAAGATTTTATCGGGGAGAACACATTCCTAGCTATAGTCACAACTTCCAGAGATTACTACTTCCACAGCTTTGCCGTTTACTCATCGTAGTAAACTAGTAGCTAGAATGAAGATCATGTTGACTGTACATTCCAAACACCCGACGAGTTATAATAGTTATTATTAAACGTGTTCTACTTCTTATACTTGACCACGTAGGCTATAATTTTGTTCTACGAGACCTCTTGTGGCTGTTGGCGTATTCTCAAGATCTTCATTTTTTACGAAGTACTAGAACGTTTTTAGAGTAACCGGTAATATTTCACCAACAAGCTATAGTAGTCGAACGCTATCTGTTTATGTGCTGTATCAGAATTCAAGTAGGTGTCAGGTATAAACCACAGTCTATTTGTGCTTTTTCTTCCTTAAAGAATGAGATTTTAATTTCGTAAATTTTTTTGGTTAGGTTATGTTTGATAAATAGGTAGTTATTCGATAAATAACACCCAACTTGTACATTTATATACAACTCAAACATTTTATGTCGTAGATGCATTAATTGGCAGAAAGATATTAATTTTTATTTATTTTAAAAGGGGACTGCCTGTAAGGCAATCTACTATGAACTATGTAGTATAATATCCTACTGTCTACTATACAAACAATAAACTACCATACTATATGAATAGCTTTGAAATTGTGACACTAAAACACGTCTTTTCCTGGTTGCTTAATTACTCGCATTTCTCTCCATACGTCATGAAAATTCTTTTCATGTACTTAATTCAGTACACACTATAAAACTAAAAACTGCTAATAAAACTGTTTCTAAATGCCACTGTATATTTTAATTATATTAATATCTTAAACGTATTTTAATACACAAAACAGTATGTTGTATAAATAACAACAAATTTTAAGTAATAAAATTAATTGTAATTTATTGCAGTATATGGATCAGTAATTTCCAACCGTCGGCCCGCGGTCTCATCAGGGAAAACTAATTTAATAACTACACTATTTATTTTAATAAGTGAATGAGTAATGCACTAGTATTTTAACTGAAAATGCCCCTTGCGGGAGGAAACTATGAAACAAATCTTGCACTGATTGACTGCTGATTCGAAACGTACAGTAAATTTAACTTTATTTATTTAATATGAGAACTGCTCAAAGACTATTTTATTTTCATGGTATTACAAGATCCAGTTTACTTCCTTCCATGCCTCGGCTAGACAAAACGGACACGCTTGTCCCATTATTAGTCTTCGATTCGTAATCAGTCGCATCTGTTATTCAGAGTTACGTTTGAAGTGTTTTCAGCTCGAATCTTAGAGAAGACCTGTGTTTTTAGTGGCTGTAGCAGATCGACTTCTCAGTTTTCAGATTAAGAGTTTATCTAAATAAATACACAATGCCTAATTCTTTCTTGTAACTTCATTATTATATTCACATAATAAAGATCGTACGGTAACAATATGTATTAAGATATGTTAAGCATTTAAATTACCTCGTTCTACTTATTTACAATTTAATACCGTCTTTTTTAATTAAAACTAACTCCCGGGCTGTTTTGCCGTGGTCCAAAGTTTTTCACAAAACCAGACGTTTCGGCAGTACCACTGACTGACGTCTTCAGTGAAAACGAGTCAACGCTAACGTACTACATCCCATGTTAGCGTTGACTCGTTTTCACTGAAGATGGCTGTCATTGGTACTGCTGAAACGTCTGGTTTTGTGAGAAACTTTGGACTACAGCCTAACAGCCCGGGAGTTAATTTTAATCAAAATGACACCGGCCGTGTAAACTTTGTACAACTTTACTGTCTTTCTTGTTTTTACGTTACTTTGTCAAACCGGTATTTTCGCGACCTGCCAGTGGGTTACTGAGTTTAATTGTGATCCTGTGGCACTTTTAAGTTCGACACCATTGATATAGAGTATCGTATTTTTCTAAACAAATGAATAGGAATGAACATATGATTACTGGAGACTGGAAAATTTATCACTCAAATTACATAAAAGAACATTAATTAAGAGATCTTTCATTGGAGAGACCGTATAAGGTAAACATTCATGTTGCACATAACGTTTGGCTTAGGATAAATGTTTTAACTTTGTGTGTATTCAAATCTATTAGCTCTGAAAGTTTTAATTTTACAATGTTCACACAGGACGCTGTATCATAAGCGTGAAGACTTCAGTAGGCCTATAAAGAGGAAAATGAAGAGCTATCTGGATTAGTCTTGATCCTTGATTTGTCTGGGTGACTTGTTGGCTCAATCGTCGGCCACGTTACGTCAGTTTCCATTCAACAGACGGTTCCCACATTCGGCATTATTCATACATGCGCGAACGTCTTCATCTATACCATCGAGTCAAGCTCATGCCATAACAAACAAGCAGTAAATCTCGAGTGAAATTTTTTATTATGTTTTTTTATGTTTACATATTTTTGTTCTCTATACTCACCAGTCAGTTTATACTTTTTCTTAATTTAGTTTATTCACCACCCGTTGTTGAAACTCAATCACTGCTGAACAGGGTACTACTCGTGCCGTCATCATAACGTTCAAGTAAAGAAGAGAGTGACCAGGCTGTGGCCAAACATGTAGACCTAAACTACATACTTTACGATTTTCTTTAATTACAGTGGCGTGTTACCATCAGTAGAAACTAGGAGCAACGTGTGATCATATCTTCTTTTTTAACTACCGTGCCCTTTGAGAAGGTTAGCAGCCATACGGCAATCCGGATTTTAGATGAAGCTGCTCTAAATAAATCCATTTGGAAACACTGGAAACATTCTCATAGATTATGCAATCAGCAATATCCCTTTTGCCTCGACTTCTTCTGATTTGCATTTTTCCTACTATTATTAACTCTAGAAGATGATATTTTTCTCCTCTCATTGGAGTTATTGGATATCAGAAATAAATTACTTACATTTCGTACTCGTCCTCTGATCATATACTTGGCTATTAAACTTTAGTTTTGTAGAAATTAAAGAGGGTAGACATTAGCTCACAGGGCAAGCTTATCTTGGGATTAATCTTGTCCAGATTTATTATCTGTCTGACTGAAATAACGCCATAAAATATAAAGGCTGAAGTTATTTACAAATGGTTTTGTATAGGTTGTCCACTTTTAGGCTGATCGGTATTTTCTCATTTTACAAGTACACCTTCTTTTCTTCCTCAGGGAGTAAATTCATCTTTTTTCTGCAGCTTAATTTATTAAAAAATTAAGCGTTTATTCTGGACACACACATGTTGATGGTGTAAAATAATGTACTTTACAATTACATGTTCTAATAACTGAACTCGATTATTTTACAATTACAGTACATTAAAATATATGATATATTTGAAGTGATAGATTGAAGAAATATTTGAAACTTTATAAAGTTTTGTTAATATAATAGATATGTAGAAATGTATAATGTGTTGTAACATTTTATTATTATGATGATTTTTTACATTTGGAAAGAGACTAGCAATGCTCGTCATGTCCTCATCTTGACATTCTGTGTCGAATATATTTAATGTAGTCAACAGTGTTGAGATCCATCCTCAATCACACACATTGATGGCCTGTGGAGAACTATTTGAAAGAGGTAGATGCGTTGATTTTCTTATAAAACAATGCAATAAACTGCAACAAAAGAGGTAACGACTACTCATCATATGGTTTAGTACTATGACTGTCTTTGCTTGTTTGAGAGCATTTTATTCTTACGCGTTTACGGACATTTAATCATTAATACAGAAAATTTTATGTATACATGAAAACTTATTTTAGTTAACAGGGAATAATTTTATGAATTAAACTTATTTTCAATTTGTATGTCACAGAATAGTAACATAGTAACAAACTAGAAATGCTGTAAATCACATTTTGGTGTCGTTTTTTATTTAAACTACGTACCATGCTCGAAATTTAGTTCTTTGTGTACTAGCGCATGATAAAATTATTTTGTATGTGTGTGCAAATGCGCGTGTGTGTGGGTCTCTCGTTATAAAGTATATAACTATATAACATATGTATGCACGCGAATCTAAAAAAATGTAATTAACTTTTATAGCGTTCATAAATATTGAGTTGTTTACGTCAACACGAAATTACTTAATAACCATTAAGTGGAGGTGGGAGTACCCGTTTTGCATAAATACTGTAATTTTTCATGAATAATATATGAATAATAATGGGTTACTCGTGTTTATCATTTATTATACTTGAAACGTTCCTATTACTTTTATTAATGTTTATTGCCTGTTTTTTACGGCGAAGTGTTTCACAAAATAAACATGTAGTATTCGATAAAAGTAATCATACTTAGTCCAGTTTTAATCACGAGATTATTCATATTATTTTCCGTCACGTTTGGTTCATTTAATAAATTTACTAAATGAGTAAATTAATTATTCGCCGGTTTTGTGTGCAGAGAAAAGTACATTCCTATGAATCTTTAACAACTTTTAAAGCATTCTGTTTGTCTCTATTGTTACCGTATCTTTACTTCCTTCTTTTCCTTTCTCTCTTTCTATCTCCATTTTCTCTCTACCATCTCTCTCTCTCTCTCTCTCTCTCTGTCCGTAATTGTATAATATTTAATATGTCACATATGGATTTGATCAGGCCTCCTTCAATTTTATCTTTAACCTTTATAAAACCCTTCCTAATATCTTAATTTAATGTACCTTCAATTCCTTGTCTATTGTTCCATTTTTTTGATGCGTTAGATTCGTTAGGTGCGCCGCGTTAGGTTTTGCGATTTTGCAGGTAAAAGTACTTAAAATAGTTATACTCAATATTTACTTTGAAAAAGAAATAAGTGAAAAATATTCAAGAGCTTAAACGTATTTTACAGGGGACTTGGATACGACTGGCCTGGCTTTTCGTTAAAGTCCAATTCTCAGACCCATAAAAAAGTGTGGGAAGGGCCATCACCCTGTAGAACGTTAGGAGTGTTTATTTACTTGCTAACTTAAAATTTCGTTTGATGGTCCTACACATAACGTTGAACTTATGAACTTATTCACAACGTCGTTGCTTGTCTTATAGACACATTGTAGCCCAGATATTCAAAATTGCTGACTTATGATTGTAAGTGTATAGTAATTCTTGAACAGCTGATATATAAATTTTATTGTCATTCGATTTCTCTCTACCATTGCTTTTTTTATATTCCACCATTATTGAATACCTAAATGAGAATTAACGTCAACGAGTGCGTTCTCCTTTATTTTCGACAATCAGAAGTTGTAAAGTTTTTTTGTTATTTGACATCTTCGTCGGAGTGAGCGCGTTAAATGCATGGACATACGCATATAAATTCGTATAGTATGCTTAAATTTGCAATTTTCTACTATATTAAAACACAATTTTTGAGTAGTTTTAAAGTCTACTGTTTCAACTGTAAATTTTTCAAGAATATAACAGACCAAACTTTGTATAGAGAAACTATTATATACAGAGAGTATTTTAAAACTTGCTGCTTAAAAGGAGTCGCTTTTCCGTTGGACGACACAAGACAGGAAAACAACAATTACGTTCCTACGAATTGTAATCTTTTGTTTGATACTGTATGGAGAGAAATTAATTTTAGAAGTTTTAAACAATACTTGTTTACTACTTTCTACGGATTATAAAACAATAGTCTTTTGTAATATACATTTTTATAAAACTAGAAAAATTATTTTCTTCACAGCTTCTTAATTTTACTATTGTGTTGAACTCAGATTGATGTAACAAGATTTCCTTTGCCTATGTACATTCGTTGTTGCTTTTATTTAAAACAAATTTATATACTGGCACGTCTTACAGTATATAACCAAGACGATGCATTAAGTGTGTTTTTAGTCGTAACTAATGCTACCTCCTCAGACCTCAATACCAATATTTTTACTAAAAAAATGTTAAAAAAATATATAATACTAACATTGTTTTAGCTCTGAAATTTTATTTTAATATCCGTTTGTCAGCTAGGTATGCTGATTAGAGAAAACTCGCCTACAGTTATAAAATTAAAGCAGCATTATTCAGGTTCAGTTTTCTACTTCATGTTATCACTGTGAAATAAAAGGTAAACACTCCTACTTATTGAAGTGTGGTGCTAGAAAATAATGGTGAAAGTGGTGGGCTGTAGGGAAAAAGTTATGGATTACGAAGCTTGCCGGAGAGGTCAAGAGAAGAAACACTTGAAATGGAGACGAGCACAGACAACTGAGCACATATATTTTCACTCGCAGGCTGACGTTATCGTGACTAACAATAACAAATTCTTCGCTTATAGCCCCCTCTTTATTGATATCGTTATTAATAACAGACGTTTCGCGCATTCTGTGGTGTTGGATCCTTAACTCTACCATTACTGTTGCCTCATTACAGAATTGGTGAAGTGTTTGATTTTAAAAGTGGTATAAATTTTGGTGATTGTCAACCGAAATAAATTTACCGATTAGCACTTTACACAGTGACTTTATAAACAGAACAATGTAAGAAGAAATAGCAGAAATGAGGAATAGTTTTGAATTTGTGTTCAAATGGTTAGAGAATGAATTGAGGCTCCCTACTGTGGACTAAAAAGGAATTCTGAAAATCGAAAAGCGTGGAGACTAGTAGCTGCCGACCAGATTTCCGGCTACTATCATAACAATCAGTTGTAATGGATTGGTGGGCTCCGAAAACTTACATTCCATGTAAAAAGAGGCTTATATAAGTTCGCTTTGGAGTCCGTACTCAGAAGCTGTACTGATTTTCTTTGTACGTGAAAACAGTTTATCGCAGAGATACTGATCTTCCTTTGTGTGTGTGAAGTACGATCTAGTAAAAGAAAAAAAAAACATGTGAAAGCTAGTTTGTAGTTACAAACTTTTATATGACGATTTGCGGCACTTATGGCTTCGCCTATTCTTTATACATTGTACACACGTCTCTTAGAATAACAGTTCGAATTAGTAATTACTGTAGTTTCTTAATTAAAGCGAAATGTTTAATATTTCCAGCATTACTAATAAGTAGGTACAATTTATGCAGTAAACGCGTGCGCTAGTTCTCATTGATCATGCTCGAGACATCAAAGACGAGTGTCTACAGTAGAATACAGAAGAAACTAATATCTGTCAATATGTAACTTACATTTTACGTACCGGTTACCTCAGCGTGACAAGGTAATGTGTTACATACTGTGAAGTTGTCGTATACTTTCACCGTAGTTTTGTGCGTGAAGGTCATTTCCTAGAGATAAGTTTTTTCCACTTGATATATACGTGTATCTAGTCTTTTGTTAATTAATAACGTGTTCTACGGACCACCTTATCCAACCGGATGAACCTGTTCTGTATCGAACTTCCTGTCTTAAAAATGTTAATCAGATAGAGCCAACCACAAATGATGATCCTTATGTGCCTTGTTTATGATCGCTTATGAGTGTTACATTTTCACCACAGTACAATACTTCTGAATCATGTTTTTGTAAATATGAAAGAAAATGTCATTGACAAGACTTGTACTAAAATTGTTGACCATACTACTTTCCATGGATGTCCTCGTCCACGTACTATGTTCGCCACTCTATTCCGTCTTAGCTAAGCCCCTTAGATGGTACAAAATGGAGAGTATTATTATTACTATTACTTTGTATTATCTCCTTACATCTTTGCGATGTCACTAATCAATCTGTGTCTGTTTTCCTGCCTGCTTTTTATTTAGTGACTAGACTTGCTGGAAATGATTGTAAATAACCTCTAAAGTATGCTCATTTATCCTACTGACACGTTATTGACAAGTTGCATGTTTCTAAGTTTCTATTACATAGGCTATCACGGCAAAAATTATTGATAAAACAATTTATATCCGGACTGTTTGGCCGTAGTCGATTGCTTTGTTCTGTTATTGTCTAAACATTTCGGCCAGGCATAAGAAGCCTTCTTCAGTAGAAAAAACTTATAATGTGTTCGACGAAAGGGTGAAGAGCCGAACGTACCCCTAACTGAGGTAGAAGTACCCTTGCTTTCAGAAAAGGACAGAACAAAGCAATTGACCACGGCGAAACAGCCCGGATATAAATTATTTTATAATTTATTTTTAAATAAGATCTTAGCAAAACTGAATTACATGAGAAACAAGTAGTTTCGTACATTAATACAACAATATACCTTTTGAAATATTTCGAGATTGAGATACGTAAGTACTTCGCCCTTCATAATGCAATACATTGAGCAATTAATATATTCATCTCACGTCTAGAAAGTGAGATACGTTAACTAGGACAGTAACATTTTGGAACATTAAATTATTCAAAATGCAGTGACTAGCTGGCGTTTTGGTTCAATCCATTCCGTCTTCAATTATTGATGTGGTCCAAAGTGCCTATCAAACGTCCAACAAGCCCAATACTTAATTATTCAAAGAGATCGATTTGAATAGTAAAACGCATACACACATAGAGACTTACGTGGATCCAGAAAGCGGGAAGAAGCTAATAGTGTGAGAATTGTCGATTGCATAATGGAACGTATGAAAAAAAGTGATGATTGCCAAGTTATAAATAACAAGCAGAATTATCACTGTTGCACACTACTATACAAAAAATATTCCGATTAGCGCTTTCAAGCTTCACAGCTCATCGTCAGATCGGAAATGAACAAATAACTTAAAAGTAAACCCTTCACCCCCACCCCACCACACCCTGTTCACACACAACAAGCTATAATTCAATGTCCCTTCCTCCCCTTTGAGCCCTGTCCCTCCATCTGGACAGTTACATATTTTTCTAGCAAATTCCTTGTGTTTCAGTGTTGTGTGTGTGTGTGTGTGTGTGTGTGTGTGTGTGTGTGTGTGTGTGTGTGTGTGTGTGTGTGTGTGTGTGTGTGTGTGTGTGTGCATTCCTTTTAAACCTACCGTCTTTCTCCCCACATGTGGGCCAGTCACACACCCTTATTTAAAAATATCCAATTAGTCCTCTGCAATTTAATTCTTAATCTTATCTGTCTGTCCTCTTTCATTTACTTCTTAATTATGTTATAAAATATTTCTTCATTATAAAATTTTAATAAGTGAAAACATGATGGAATAAGCAAATATATTTTATGATCTTGAATTCATTATGTAAAGTATTTATTGCTTTACTGACGTTTCATAAACATAATTGTTATTTATTTATATTTAGTACAATTAATAAAGAATAATTTCATAATTTAAGATAATTGTAAATAAAATATATTAATAATAATAAAATTTATTATTAATAAATTATATCAGTAAGAAAATTATAATTATTATCATTTTAATATAATATATTGACGTTGTTGTAAGGTAATGGAAACAACGAACTGGTCCTGGAATCTACTTACTTCCCCATAATTTCTCTATTAACACTCTGCTGTTTGCTGATGATCAAGTTATCCTACAAGAAAAAGAAAATGTGTTACAAAGACCAGTGTATCAGCACAGTAAAATTTACCGTGAATATAATTAAAAAATTTCCGATAATAAGACTAAAAGTCTAAAATAACGGCATTTAAAGGGAAATTCCCAGTACGCTCTAAAGTAGTAATATACAGTAAAATTATTGGACAGATATCCTACTACAGCTATCTAGGGTGCGACGTAAGCAATAAATATGAAAACGATTGTTAAAATAAATTACAAATCAATAATAAAATAAACAGGTACCAGAGGATATGTGGCACAATTCATACGGCTCTGGAAAATAAAGTACGAAAAGATACAGAATTGAAATTTTATAAAGTAATGGCGGCACCAGTATTGATGTACGGGAGCGAATCGTGAACACTGACCCAAAAGCAGAGAAAACGAATTCAAGGTGCTGAAATGAGTTCCTTAAAGAGAGACAAAAGATGCACTCTAATAGATCACATAGGAAATGCAGACATAAGGGAAGAGCTGAATATATACTCGAAGAACGATAACATTAAAAAAAATAAAGAAAATTGGATACAACACATCGATAGAATAGGTGACTCGGGAATACCAAAAAAGATAATCCAGTATAAGCCGCTTGGGGAACGAGATAAAGGCAAATCAAGAATACGGTGGCTGTGAAGACGGAACAGGCTGCAAGCCTAACCTTTGAAGTGAAGAAGAAGAAGAATATTGTAATTTTAGAGGCTATTATTTTTCATTCCGGTTGAATTTCCATAGAAATCCGTTATGCCAATCAAGTCCGATTTGGGCGAAAGAAGAATTATTTTTGATTGTCCTACCGTTTTCTTCCTACGTCAAGTTACGTTTTCAAGTCAACGATTCTGACACGCACACACACACACACACATAACTGTGTATACAAAAGTGTAAAAAAATATTTTATCTGCGTAGCATTTATGTGGTTTTATTATTCACGCATTAACGTGATACATAACAGGGTACAAATTTAAATTTCGTTACATATGTGTTTCCGTGCCCTCCTAATACTATGTAGTCCCTATTGTCTTATCTGTTATATTTTTGCAGTATCATAATACACGGTTGTTTTTCAGTCCCATATGATAAATACCTTGATACGTACCTTAATCAACACTCAACCTTGTATATTTTTTTGTAATCAACTTTATCTTTAAAAAATGTTTGTATTTGCCTTCAACGACATCCAAAAGAAGGTAATACGATTTGCAAAGAACTAGCTGTACTGTAGATCATATTAGATAATACTAAAGTTCTGATTCTGCATCGTAAACAATTTACTGAGAACACTATTCGTCGCAAATTGAGACAGTTAATTTGCCCACACTTCCTTCCTGGTAAAGTTTATTAATATCGTAATTATTTTATAAAATCTTCCGCCCTGGAATTTTTTCCGTACGGATTCATGGTTTCAAGAATTAGATGAAAGGCAAAAAAATATTTAACTTTACGTAATGAGCTACGTCGGAGATCGACTGCAGTGTGTGCAAACCTTAAAAAAGCATTGTGTCTAAGGTAATGAATGGTATGTCTCATGCCACGTCCTACTTTAATCCCAATCGCCCGCGTTTATTTATTAGTTATGAGTAATGAATAGTATCAATTCAGCACAATACGTGACTTTGTGCGTCACATAAGCTGACATCGTATAATACAGTAACTGCAGCTTAACACCTTTAATGAATCCGACCCGTGTCGTGCGTAGGCAATTTGCTGTCAGTCTAGGTATTTGTTTACACAGTGTAAGATACAAGACTGTCAATATCATGCTACGTAGGGCATATATAAAAGAGTCATTAAAGTTGGTAAGAGTAGCTTTGATTGCTGACGTTAACTGTTTCAGCGATTTAAGCATAAAGAGGTGTCTGTTTCATTGTTAAATGATCACACACACGCACTCGCGTTTAACCTACTGACAAATACACCTCATTGCTTCGCGCGCGCTCGGGTGTGTATGTGTGTGTCTTTGAGGCTCGAAATAATACAATAATTGCGTTACGTTTGTGAACCTTATCGTCCATAAGCACAAAGCATTTTTCTAATATTTGCACAGGATATAGCAGACAATTAATTCGATGATCATTTATTTTCAGCCGAAACGTAGATGTTACAAAAGCTTCAGCCGGTAAAGTATGTAGTTAATATTTTTGTACCATACCACGTTATAATTAAGTTGTTTTCAATGAGTACTTTTACCGACAAAACCAATTAACTTGAAGTGATTACAAAGAACTCTCGTTGTTAGTGCAGACTGTCCTATTATTGATCCACGAAAATGTAATTTGGTACATTAGATCTGAAACAAGTTCTCGTTAACTCTGTTCTATTGAAGACGAATGTACAGTGTATTCGAGTACATCAATGCACAGTAGGTAAGTATTCGTCACACACTTTCATTCTTCTTTACAACAATTTGTACGTTTTTCATGATTTTACCGTTTCTTTTCTTCTATTCTTAGGTGACACGACGGTTTTAACCGTTCAGCCAATATTTTCATCGCATCCTAGGTTTGTTTCTGACATTCGGCTAGTACCAGCTTTTTTCTCGTGAAGGAGTTCTTTTAACTATTTTTCTCTTTCTCTCATAATCGGTATTTAAGTTATTTCATTTCCGTAATATTTCTATATCACTTTGTACTAATACACATTTATTTGTATGGTCCTTACAGTTAAATAAATCAATTCCAACCGATATAAAATTTTCACTCTCTTATCCTAAAGATGGACTTCTGTTACCTTGAATCACACAGTCTGCGTTCTTTAGGTTTACCTTAAATTTATATTATTCACAAGTCTCTAATAATTCTACACCCGCTATAATGTCCTTTTTACGCGATAATAACAGGATCCTCTGTTCAAAATTATATGGGACTTACTGTTTAAATGTGGATATAGGCCTGTTACCCTTTTCACATACTTTCTTAGACGCTTGTCACGTCATAAGAGTTAGCAACTATGGATATTGTTTGTTGCATTTCAATATGTCTGGTTTTGCGTTAAAAAAGGTTGATCTCTAATTAACCTACATTTTACTTGTTCAATTTGGAGTAGAATGGTTTTCATAAAACATTCTGAAAGTAGTCTCATATGTTACAGATGAAAAAGTTGAAATAAAAATATCATCGAGAGAAAAATGAAGCGATATGCGAATTTGTCGTTACAGGTTACTTATTTCCAGAGGCGAGGGTTATGCCGCCCGTAAGCTGCCTTACATCAATTTCCATTCAGCCAACGGGTTCCATATTCGACATTCTTTATGCACGTACGAACGTCTCTATTCGTTCTGGAAACCCATCAGTTTGGGTTCATCTCGTATCCAATAACCAATAAATCACTAAAAATTTTGCCTGCCTTCACTCTTTTCGTTGGAATATATTTATCCGTTTTCCTCGGTATAATTCGGTTACTTATAGCCCATGCATGTTTTGTATGTGTCAACGACGCATCGTTTTCCACATCAGAAATTTTTATATAACTCTCTTGTCTTCAAGTTAACTGCAGTGACTATTTCGGTTGATCGATCGGTCATCGGTCACAACTTTCTTGCTAGATTTGACACATTACTGTTGACGATAATAATGTATAGTTCTACTATTTGAATAATATTATAGAATAACAAACCATTGTAATGTTTGTCGACTAATGAATATAATTAAACAATAAATAACAGTTTATGTAGTAATAATAGAGTTTTCGACTACATTGTAGCTTAGGTAGAGCACTTAATTATAACTTTCTGTAGACACAATGTCTCATTGAACGTGTGCATTTGCAAGAGTTGTGACGGCAATTTTAACTCCCATAATACTCGTCACTAAAAATCATTAGTTAACCATCTGGACAAGGGTAAAATATTTTTCAGTATTGTTATAACAACATGTTATAATAACATTGTTTTTCAACATGTTATAACATTTTATATAAGTATCATATTTATAAGCGTCACAGAAACAATGCAGTGTTATATTAATTTCAATGAGTAGTGTAATAAGATGAAATTTATGTTGTTAACTAATGACTAAGGTAAGAGTTAGTTCGAATTTATGTGAAGAGGTTAACTAATGGTTAAAGAGAGAATTCGCTGGACGAAACAATGCTGTGAGCCTTGTGATCTTCTCATTGTACAACCAGGACAGTAATAAGCAAAATCACGACCCTCCTCACAGAGAGACAAACCACGAGATATGCTAGCGTATTCAGCCTGAATAGTATCAAGGCGCCATTTTCAGTTCTTACACAACAATCAGACAACAATCAACTGACTGCCACTCTTATCCGGTTACAAGGCACTCTGACAAGTCTATATATGAAGAAAGCCTGGGGCAGTAGAAGTCGTTAACTGCTTTCGTTTTGAGTTTTTCTCAAAACATTTTAAAAGATGTGTTCTGTACGTAGATAAGTGATTTTAAATTCAAACGTAATGAAACATTGTTGTAGACGGATTATCAAAGTAGTTAAATGTTTAAATACCACAAAGGAAATATTCACAACTAGTGCAAATGCTTATTTAATACTGACCCAGTTTAGACAGTTTGCGGCTACAATAAGGAAAATGTTTACTCCATAACTACTTACCATTAACGTTATACACTAACGTCTACGGATTAAACTTTATATTTCAACTTTTAAATTATGTACTTAGTTGTTCAATATTTTAATGAATTCAATAGTTTTCATTCTGTTTATAGGATATATATTAAAAAAAACAAAATTTTACTCTACTCATAAAAAAAGACAAAATAAAATATAGTCAATCCGATTCTTAAAATTATTGTTAGTCGATGGCGCAATATTCTCATTACAAATTATAAGGTTTTGGATATTAGCAATCTTGAGTTAAAATTAGTAAACACGACGTTTCGACCTCTATAGAATCAGAGGTCGTCTTCAGGCGAACAAACAATTAGTACAACGATAAATCTGTCACTAACAAATAGATATCACGAAACTACAAATCTTAGTTAAATAAATATATTGCTAAATAGTAATAATAAAACAGTACTCAGCACTCCCGCGAGGGAGAATTTCTCCTGTAGTTGCAACGTAAACAATAGGAGGAATCCTTCCGTGTTGGAATGGTGAGTAGCCTACTGTTTTATAATAATAATAATAATAATAAGCACAAAAGCCTACTTCAGCGGTTGTGACAAAAAACGCATGTTTATTTAACGCTTTAGGATTCCATTCGTAGTTTTCTGACTGTATTTAGTATTAATTCTTCCCGTTTCGTCTCAGTGTAGACTTAAAAGAGTACACGTTACCCGGCGCCTTTGCTCTTTTTGCTTTTTCATTGTTGGCACATAACTGAAAACTTGCACACTCAAACTGATGGAGACACCTCAACTAAAACGATTGTGGTGCCATACGTCAAGTGAATAATCAGAGTACTCAGCATACAAACTAGCAAAAAATAGGGAAACCACTACACCGAAATAAAGAATCTCCAGTGAAACCACGGACGTCTAAGAAAAATCAACTGCATTCTAACAGAAGAACGTAATCTCAGCGGATAGCGAGTGATTATTGTACTCTGATGATACATGTTACTTTGACTCTCGTTATTTAATTAACTAATTTGCGGAAATTACATGACGCCTTCTCGTCGGTTTTGTTCGCATATCCATTAACTGTTCTGGCAGTACTGCAGTGTGCTAAGATTTGATTACACCCATCAACGGGATGCCTCATGTATGTGTTCATGCACGATTAGTTTCAACTTCGTACGTCAATATAAAACAAGTAGCAGAGGAAGATCCGGCCCCGTTTGATATGCACTTCCCCTGATTCGATGTTCTCACGCTTTCTCCAAAGTCCTACCGTACGATTCAGTTAAATGCGTGTATTGATATAAACGGCTTGTTTGGGCTGGCTTGCACCAATCACTGATAGCTTCACAGGGGTCTTCAGCGCACGCAGTTCCACAACTTCCGCCCTTCCTTCCTTGCCACTGTGTCTCATTTTCACTTTCGCTTTGGTATTACAACCATGCAAGCACACATGCACACTTACGCGCGCGCCCCCTCCACACACACACACACACAACACGGACTTCGTAATGTTTCTTACGTTAGCGTTATTTTGTTCTTCGTATTAGTAGTTGTAGATACTGAACGAGGGAATTAGAATCACTCATACAGCGGCATGAAAACGCAGTACACTTTATTATTTTCTTTGCGTATGAACCACTGTGGACTACGTTTGGTTCAACTGGTTCATCCCTTCTTCTCCTCTCTCTTCCTCCTCTCCCACATCTCCTTCGTTGTTGATCGATGTATTTCCCTCCGTTCGTCGGTCCAGATGGCACCTGTCTTCTTCTTGGGGGTTTTCCCTGAAAACCTTGGGCATTTTTAATTTCTTATTGAGTGGCAAGCATTTTTCAGTTTATTACTGAGTAATTATTTTCTGTTTCTTTGAACCACGTATTGGATATTTTGAGCTTTTGAAGTAGTTAAAAAGCTTCCCTGTCAGACTGTCAGGAATCATTCTTTTAACATGTCCGTAGTACACTGTTTTTACACGAACAGGCCAACCGTGGACCACGCGAATATCATTTCCTTTTCTTCTCCTGCCAGAAGGCCCTCATTCGAACCTAATGCGCCGCCTTCCTTTCCACTATCCACCCCTTTCTTGTCTTCTTCTCACCGCTGAGAACCTCAAGATTTTGAATTTCTTTTCTGTAGGCCCTACGTATTTTTATCCACACAGTCGTTCAAAGAGATACCCAGTTTCATCACTTCCTCCTTGAATTGTTTGGTGTATCCGTTCAGACTGGAACGTAGTACACTTTATTTTATTAGTATTTTTTTTAATTTTTTATTTGTTAGTTGTTATATACGTTTTCTATATGCATTGAGCATCTATAATGTTTTCAATGTTAATTTTAATAAAGCCTGAATAATTAATTTCTTACAGTATTCAGCTTTATTTTCACAGCATCTTTTTAATAAATAACTTTACTTCGTATAAAGTTTATATTCGTATCATTATTTGTAAAATTTGTAATTTGCATACAATTGTGTAGCAAGAATGTGCCATCAACATATCTATAATAATTTGATAGAAGGTCGTCGTTTTTATTAAAAACATTTAATCATAATCATATTGTTTTCTTCCAAAAATGTTTCAGAAGTAGAGACCCAGATAAAAAACGCCATATGATTCAAACCACAACTTATTACCGTATTGAAATAATTTTATAATAGATTTTAGTACGTCAGTTAATTGTTTTATATTTTCATTTATATTATTGGTATTAACTAATATAATTACAATACTGACGTTCACATCATAAGCATCTAATCAATGAATTTTAAAGGAAATGATATTTCACAATAGTCATTTGAATTCTGTAGCGTTGGTACTTGTTTTTGTGAATCCGACGTTTGATGAATTTAGTAACTGAAATGAAATTTATGATACGCCTGTGCATAGTATGTTTATTAGTTACAATGGTCATGAAATGTTTATTAAGTTTCTTTATCTTTTGTAAAATATAACTTATACTGTACGTCATGGTAATGGGATAACAAGCGGTTTCTAGCTCCTCTAAAATGTTAACACACTTTTTACTTATCTTATATTCTGGGCATATTCTATGTAGATACTTTCCTGCAGTTTATAGATTGATGGATTCAATTACTCATCTTCATTTCCTTGAACAATTAGCTGGGCGTCCGCGAAAAATATGGAATTTTTATTTCTGTCTTGGTTTGTTTTTATTTGTGAATTTACTTGAGATTTTAAAAGCTAAGCAAATCCCCTGCTTAACTTAATTATTGGTGTTTTATTTTCTTACTTATTTTTGATCCTTTATTTGTTGATATTTTTAATACCTAAAGTATATTTTATAGAGCCAGTGTAAGGTATTCAGCATATGTTCTCTAGTAGAATATTTGCCTCACGATGCCTATAGTCTATCGAAGATTTTCTCGTAGTCTGTAAACCCTATTTGGTGTGCATTGTCAGCTTGGAGTTACAACGGTAACACGTTTGATATGGGTTGAAGACGACGTGTCATCTGCCGAGCGAGTACCCATCCAACTTTCAGGCCATTTATTTACACATTTTGGACACAGTCACGTGCACGGTAGCAACGCCTGCGATCAACAACACTACCTCTGACAATCATTGTGAGGAAAATAACAAAAACGTAATTCCGAAACATTTGTTTTGTTTGGCGAACTTTTTCACTTTTTGTTAATGCCTTTCACGATTGTTCACAGTTATTTAAATAATTTTTAAATTGCTTTAACACACTTTTAAACTTTTCTACCTCAGCAATGTACCAGCGAGACGTGCCCTGCATGATCCCAGATGTAGGTCCATTGTTATTTACTTCAGCGCAAGTTAGGCGTGTTAATATTACTGATTAGTTCCAGTCTGGACTTAAACAAATACCTGTCTAATTTGCTCTGTGTCTCGGGAACTGCTTTAATTACAAACTATACAAACATTTTGCGTAACAGTGTTTCCTAATTACATTCTATTGTCTAAGTTCGTCTCCGTAGTCTTAGTTACTATACTGACTTATTTTAAAAAAGAGTTTTCTCTCCGTGTAGTGAATCTCTTTGAAAAATTGTTTATAAAATTATCATTCAAGACGCATAGATTTTTAATCTACACAACCGTTAGTATGTGTTAGAAGTAGTTGCTACTTGGTATGTATGAATTGTTATTGTTAAAACAAAAGAAGTGTTTTGTGAACGATAAAGCTGCAGTCGTTTTAAAATTTACGCCAAGTATGGCACGTTTCTTAAAAGAAATATCGGTTTGCTAAAGCTGCGTTCATTATAGTTGTAATGCATTTGACGCAGTGTTTACTTTAAATATTATGCTATCGTCTAAATGAAATTTTGTTAGATACCCAAAAAATTTCTGTAATCAACACCATTTTTTTACCTAGCACTAGTAACCCTAACAAAATAATTTGTAATAACTCTTCGAGGTAGATGCACACACTATATAAAAATCTGTCAACATGCCTGGAAAATGTTGATGGTACCATTACCTTTACATGCTATCTTAATATGATAATATTGTCCGCTGTAAATAAATCTTCTTCTTCTTCTTCTATGGCGTCACATTTCGGAGTCGAAACTTAGCCTCCATAATCTTCCGCTTCCATTTTCCCCTGTCCTTGGTGATTGATGACCACAGTTTTATTTTAAGTAAAGTATCAGCGTACCTTGCCACAGCGTCAGTCCAGTGATGCTTGGGTCTTCCGACAGGCCTTCTACCCTCGATTTGACTAAACAGTACCTTCCTAGGTATTCGGTTGCGTTCCATCCTAATGATGAGTCCTGCCCATTGCAATCTATGCAGTCGGATGGTGGTGGCCAGATCATTGTTTTTATATAGCTTGTAAAGTTCCTCATTGTGACGTATTCTCCATTCCCCATTGACTGGGATTGATCCATATATTCTCCTCAAAATATTCCTTTCAAAGGTATTTTACTATGTTATCGGTTCGTTTATTCAGAGTCCAAGTCTCGCTGCCATATGCTATCACTGGTCTAATCATAATTTTATAAAATGTGACCTTAGACTGACGGTGGATATTGTCTTAAATATAGTTGTCAACGAAGCATATGCTCTATTTGCGGCCTGTATAATAATTATTTCATTTATTTCTTCATTATATTCTGCAATCCAAAATCCCAAATATTTATACCGATTAACTATTTCCAGGGTTAGTGGTTCGATTTCAAACTGTTCAGGTGTCCTGTTTTTCCTTTGAGTGGTAGTCATAACTTTTGTTTTATCTGTATTCACCTGTAGTCTATCTCTAATGTACTAATTTAATGGGTATTTTAAAATAAAACTTAATTTCAAAAGTTTATTCCTATCTATGCTGCTATACGCTTGCCTAAAATCTACAAAGATTTGTGTTAGGTCCAGATTGTTTTCCCACATCTCTTCCATCAGTATTTTGACTGTGAAGATTTGGTCTGTAGTGGACCTTCCACCTCGGAAGCCACCTTGGTGTTCCCCCAGAATTCCTTCAACAGATGGCTCCAGGCTCTTCTGCAGTATTCCAGTGAATATTTTGTAACCGGTACACAATATTAAGATACCTCTGTAATTTCTGCAGTATAACTTATTCGGTTTTTTATGAATAGGTACTATTAAGCTAATGTTCCATTCTTCAGGCATGTATTCCTCTTTCCATATTTCTTGAATAAACTTTTGCATCTCTTCTTCTATGCAAGCGTATTTTATTAGTTCATTTGAGATTGAGTCAACTCCTGGGGCTTTCAAAATTCTTCAAATGTATATATCCGCTCTAAATGATATATTCATGACAAATTACTTTTTTAACGTTCGGTTTCTCTGCCCTCTTAGTGAAATTGATATACTGGTTGCAGCTGTTGTAGGCTAGATACTTTTAGAATATGGTATTTACAAATAAGTAAGTCATCCCTGCATTTATACATCAGGAATCTTCTACAGCTACTACAGTCTCTCTAACATGTCTCTCCTTTCACACTAATCACCACGTTGCAAACCTCTTTTCACCAGCTCTTCAAATACGTATGTCATGAGTGGTCTTCTGGGCCTATTGTATAGGTGAAACCAAGTCAACTTGTGTAGCACCTTTTTGGGCTAACGATCACCAGTCACACATTCCAGGCGCTTTGTGTTTATGGTGTCTAAAATTTTCTTCCCAACACACAGTTGCCTTCAGATATTTTCATTTCTAATGCGTTGGAGCCTGGACCAGAAGTCCACATACACATACCGTTTTCAGAAATCTATTTTCACTTCTTGGAGACTTTGCAAGTTTCTTGGCTTTACCTCCCAAGTTTCAGAGCATAGGCCTAGATGAGTAATGTGGTAAATCTCTTTTACAATTTCTTTACGCAGATTTAGACATTGTTTTGTATGGAAAATGTTTAAGAATTTTGTATAGCAATCATTTATGACGCAAGAAATAGTTACATCGTTTATGATGTGAACGAGTGGGCCACAAAAAGTGAATGTGTATTGTTCGCCACGGCCCATTAGGTACCTGGCAAGGATATAAATTAATTTTAAATAATACAATTAGTTTCAGATATCACTCCTTGCATGTTTTTGACATTTGCTCAATATCACCAGTAGTATTTGTTTAGTAACAATTTATATTCTGTTAGCTCAGACTACTTGGTTCCACAAACTAGTATATTCTCCTTAAATTCTAAATATAGAAACATATCCATGCTGAATAGATGTTTTTTTGCAGATTGGAAACGTTTGTCAATGAACTGTAATTTTAATTATTAATGTAGAAAGCATACGGCTGCAAATTGTAAGGGATTTTAGAGGTTTAGAAAGTAGAAACGGATTATTACAAAAGTGTGCTGAAAAACGATTTTTAGGAATCTTTTGCAGTGCTACCCCTATTAAAATCTTCAAAAATAAAACTGCAATGTTTTCACAGTCTATATTAAGAATGTGGATTGAATTGATTGTAGGAAGCCAACCCAGCATCTTCAACCCTCCACATCGACTATTTGGAAAAATTTATGTCTAGAAAAAAAAGTTTAATGAAAACTCATAGCGGACTTTGGAGTATTTTTAGAGGCAAATTTTATATGTACTCTATGGAAATGACGGTCAATTAGCAACTATTTTTAAATAATTAAGAAAGTTTTTTGTAATTGCAAGAAGGTGGTCATATTTCTCGTGTCTGTTTTACGTAAACATAAGCCTGAAAATAGCAATCTGCAGAGTTGGCTACACAGAAGTGTACTTTTCAAAAAAAGAATGTGGCTGTTCACACTATATTGACAAAAGTATCTGTGACTGTTCACAGATGGGCAGACCTATAGACACCAACACTTATGAATATACGCTTTCAGTGTTCTTGGAAAATCATTCTTGTTTTGTTAACACATGAAAAGAAATGTGGCTGATAGAGGACATTCATTGTTTTAATCAATAAGTTCGCTGTCAGGACGTGTAGCTGGCGTTCAACTTAACAACATAAATCAGCGCGTCTATTATTTTAGTTCCTTTTCAATTCAATTGCTTTGTACGAGATGCTCTATTTCTTTTCCGGTCAGCCGTCCCAATAACACAATTCCCTAACATGGAAAGTTTAAAACTCTCAGTTCAGATGTTAATATACTACAGCCTACATGTAACTCTGTTGTTTGTCGTCGTAAAATAGTGTTATGAAGGTTAAGAGTATTTGTACAATATAAATAGTACATGATTTAACTTAGGTTGGCACACAGACAGACAGAGTAATCTTCCACATGGCCAGCCGATTCTTTAGTTCAGTTAGTGATTGACAAAGTGTCAACTTTTTCAGTTATACTTGTGTGTAGCTGAATTCACATCCCTGAGAAAAATTAAAAATTCCAATCCGAAGCACAAAGAAAATCTAATTTGACATGAACCGATGACCGGTCCCGTATTTAACGTCAAACAACGGTCAGAAATACAGTAATTACAGAATTTCCACGGGAAAGGCATTTAAGTTTTTCATAAGTTTCCTATCATGTAAAACAGTTTTGAGTTCTTCTTTTGATATCTGTAACATTTTCTCAACGGTAAAGCAAAATAATATTACAAAAATAATTTAATAATTGTAGGCTATAAATAAAATTTAATTTCTGTTTAATTTATTTAATGATTTTTTCACTTGACTATTTTGTAAACAAGATGTAGTGAAGAATTTTCTTCATCATTATCAAAGATTGGTTTGAACGTTCACCGACGTTTCCCGAGTTTTAATTTCCACTTATTCGGTCGTTCCGCACGTTATCTTCTAAGTTCGTACTCCCCGGGGTGTACGCTTGTTTTCTGCAGTCTGCCCGTTCTTCTCGGGTATTGCGCTGCCACTTCAGCATTTCTTTTGATTTCGTATTATACAAAGTAAATCAACTGTTTATCTGTGATCTCGACTGTAATTGAATGTAAGTACAGTAATCCGTTTTACCCAATCGTCTCTTATCCTTTCTTCTGGACATTCTAGCTGACTGTGTACAAAAATTCGTTTCGGTAGCTGTTAATGCTTTTTTGTACGTTGTCTTGTTATTGGATATCTGAATGAATTTCCTCACACTACTACAAGAACGCCTAAAATTATTTTAAATACAAAATGTAGTTCAGCGGGATCTTTGGTAAGTACCCGCTACATTTACACATATTTGAAATATACGTAAGCGCCGTACTCCACAAGTTATGCAAGCACGTACCGACACTGAACGAGGATAATTTAATAGCTTTCTTTGTCTCCAACTGGCGAGTAGCGTCTGCACAGCTACAAAAGGTGCTCAGACGGAATTCAACAGTAGTAGGAGGCACATTCGGTCGTATTAAGTGTCGGAATGAAGGCAGCGGGCAAGCCAAACCTATTATGTGACGGTAACAGCATCACTTCAACGCGCGCGCGCACGTGACACGTACAGTTTCGCAATGTCCTCGATTTACTGCACCTACAGGAAGCGTAATATTACAAATACTTATAAATTTTCGACAATCACGCGCGGTGGTATTGCATTTGCTTAGGCACTGTACATTGTTTATAAAAATTAATTTACTTTAAGAACGACTTTTTTTTGTTAAACCGATGTTTTCCACTTCAGTTTCATTTCTTCATTTGACAACTTAATTATTTATTTACCTATTTACACAAGACCTTAAAATATCAAAGAAATTTTTACTCAATTGATTCCTTATGACATTAAATTTATACCTTTTAATTTGAATAATATGTACCTAATCAAGATAGAATACCTTGAAATCAGCGCTTTATGCTGTGCAACTCACGAATACCGAGCTCGCTTATAATATTATACCTCATACGTAACGAGCAAAAGTACGAGATTTGTTTGGTTTTGTATCCTAGTAGTGATAATTACACTCGCTTTTAACGAGTAGGAACGAATTAGAGACTTGGTTATAACGAGCATTTTATCGCAGGCTTGTTCATTGGTTAAGATCTAAAGAAAGTTCGTTACAATATGGCATTGTAAACATTCGTTTAAAATCATCAATGTAATATAGTGAAAATAATAATCTAATTGATGAATTCGTGGAATGTTTAAATGAATTACAAAACTGTTTTGATATCTACAGATATAAAATTACTAAACAAACAAAAAATAGATGATTTTTTTAAAGTTAAGTTCTGTGTGCGGAATAGAATTTTGGCGATTCCTTTTAGAACGAAGAACCAAAAGGCAAATAAATTAGATTGAATGTTCTTGTAATTCAAAAATAAATATTGTACATATGGCACGGAAAGTTTTGCCTTTTTCTGATAGGCCTATATAGCCGGCTGAATTTTGGTAAGTTTTTACTACGGATACTATTCCTATAATTTTCGAATGCACTATACTCCAATATTCACCGAAGAATGTTAGCGACTCAAAACGTTTAAGTCTAAATTTCACTTTTAAGCGTAGAATGTAAAAGCTGTGAAAATTTTATTGGGCAAAGCCTCTTCTATAGTTGAATTTTTTTATTGCAAGTTCGATAATCACGGTATAAAAATTTAGGCCTGCGAGTCGACAACTCGGATGTAGCGAGCACCCAGTTTTAACGAACACATTTGTCCGGTCCCTTGAATCTCGTTATGAGCAAGTTCCACTGTATTATTAACCTTTATGTTATAGCGCTGTGACGGGTGGCTAATACTGGCAAAAACATTTACAAAACTATTTCAAAGTTTTAGGTAACAAAGCTTAAAAATGGACTCACAATATGGAGACATGTCGGTTTTTCATTAGCCTATGGCGTTCGAAATAGCTAAAATTTTATGAGAAACAATGTCTCCATTTTGCTGTACCCACTTATTTTGCTTCTGACTTAGCAAAGCTAACTTGCCTGTCTCAGCAGCCCTGATCTTTGGCATATTTTCATGTGATGCTTAGTACTGGTCTACAGGTTTGAATGTTTATATTAGCTTTCCGTAAATTTAAAAATAAAGATCTCTTTAATACTGTGAACTAGCCATTATAACTCATTGTCTGATTATAGTCAGAAATAGTAGTTATTTCAGAAAACGTTTTGCTCACCTGTCATTTATTGAGACATTATGGCGTTCAAAGTACGTAATTTTGTTTCTTATAAAATTGGTGTAACAATTTTTGAATTACAAGAGAAGAAACGAAAGAACGGACGAACATACCACCTAACTACAGTATCATCCTTCTTATCCTTCTTACATAGTTGAGTAATAATTCAGTTATAGCAGTAACGAGAATGTTGGAAAAAATCTGTAATGCCAATAAACGTTTGCTAATCAAAGTTTTTTAAACAAAGTATAACTAAAACTTGTTGCTCTAATATAAGAATATCCTTGTCTTGTTGACATCCAGTACCGATTTTACAAAATCTTTATAAGTTTTCTTCTGTGTCAATAAAAAAAAATATTAAGAACATGAGTGTGACGAATATATTACATTTACTTTGCCTAAACGGATTTTACTTTATTTATTTAAATGAATTTTACGTAAATAATATTTAAGTCTTATTTTTTCAGTCCTAATAGCTCATTAATAACATATCTCACACCGTGGATAGTTTCATATTAAACCCATACTTTTAACAAACACACTTTAAGCATTACCACCATCATCATGACGGGTTTACACTCCTTTAATGAGTCATTTCACCCTCACAACATTTTTATTACGATAAATTCAAAATGATGCAGAATCGTATACATTAACAACGTTAGTAAAATCATCATTATCATCTTTTATAAAGGTTAAGCCAAAAACAGTTTGTTCTGATCCTAAGCAGACAGACTAAAAGAAGTCACTCTAGCGCTTCATCGAACGTCCCAGTCATATCCGTTCCTTTGGCTTATGTTGTGATTCAATAGTTGTTTGAGGATGCAGCAGTCGACTAGTCGGCTAAGAGTTCCAACCAACTTAGCCGATAGTGAGCAATCCTAAGCCCATGAGTATCGGTATACTATGTTTTAGTTCCTGTCGTTTATCTAAATTCTTTTACAATTTTGATAGTACCTGCCTCTTCTTCCTCACACCTGGCTACCAACTACAGATGCACACAATAAACCCTAACATGCACTGCTCTTCCATCTATGTGCGTCCACCTTCTCAACGGCCGGTCAACATTGGCGTACGTCTCCCCACAATTCTCATACCATCTGGTTGAAGGGGACTTGCCCCAGATCAGCCCGAGTCCGGCCCGATTCGGACCTAACTCAAACAACCCAAAAAAAAAAATTTTGATAGTATGTATTGCCACGTCCCTGAGTAAAATCTCATTTCGGCTGATTAAATACAACTAGCCTGAGATTTCATTAAAGTTATTACTTTTTAGTCTCATAACAAAATGTGGGCATCACATTTTAGAAAATAATGCGTGTTTCTTTACCCGTTAATTGTAGAGCTTTCCTTATGGTACCGAGCATATGGTTGAACTTATGAGTAACTTATTCACCGCGTCTTTGTTGTAATCTTCTTTTTCCTCTGCCTTTCCAGGATTAGGTATGTCTGCCTGTTCCTGCTTTACTACCTAATCCTCGGCCTTCCCACGCTTCTTCTACCTATCAGGTGATAATCAAGGCCTGCTTAATATCCTTTCTTTCTGCATTTTAGATACTTGTTCTTTCTCTTGTTTTTAACATAAGATAGGCCTACATTATCCAGATATTCAAAATTGCTGACCTGCTGCATAACAGTAGGCCTACCATCTATAACAATTTTCGTACTGCAGAAGTCTTAAGAAATAAAACAGAAATAAATATACTGGCAACAAATAAGTGTGCACATGAAGATAACTTACATGAGAAGGTTATCTTACAATCGTGTAATATAGAAGGCCGCTTCAAACATCACTCTTCATTGTACTACCTAAAGATGATAGTACTGTAGAATCGCTTCTGTAGACTTTGAAGACATATGGAGAGGATTATTCACCCTGGATGTACAGTTTTCGCAACTGACGGATGGCAAAATTGTACCTTGGTTATATGAGAAAGCGTATGGTCAACTCCTCCTACTTAATGCCACTTCCATCAGCCACTTCCTTTACCTATATGGCTGCAAACTACATCTACACACACACACGCGCGCGCGCATTACTCTACCTTCAATGTGCCTCCATCTTCTTCGCTTCCGGCGTGCACTGGCGTGCGTCTCCTCACACCCTACCATCTGTTTGAAGGGGGCTTGCCCCGGATCAGCCCGAGGCTTGTCCTTCTGGACAAGTCTCAAACATCACGAAAAAAAATCGACTCCTTTAACTTCGTAAAATAATTAACTCTGCCTTGAATCTGAAACAAACGTGGTGTCGCTAAGCGAAAGATGGCGCGGAAGATGACGTTTAATGTAAATGAGATGTGACACTGACAGTTGAAATTTAATTGTAATTTTATGTGTGTACACGTGAAATAAAGAAAAAAATAGAGAAAGTGGTAGATAGATAGACAGAAAGTGGGGTGAGTGAAAGAGAAAGGAGTATACGAGAGAAGACGTTTTTAATTTTTACGTATGAGCTTTCCACGGTGAATGTGTATTGCATGCAGACGAAAATAATTTAGTCCTTACGTAAGTACGTCATTAAATAAGCATTTAATCATTAATTTAAAGCGCTGAACGTAAACACTGGTTGACATAACGAACGCCAGTATTGTTCAACAAGCACCTGAGCATGACATTATAATTGGATTTGTTTTGGGCCTGAGCAAATGTGATTTTATCAGACTAATTACACGTGATTCCAGAAACGAAACTACTTTCGCTTGGACGGGAGTATTTTCTCAGGCAAAGACGTCCAAAAGGCATTTAAAAATATTTTATTCAATCTATAATATCACTTAGAATTTACAGTTAATAGAATGTCATCACTAACTTCGCTTACACATTTGACTTGTCACTTCGCATAGAGCATACCGCGACTTCAGTTGTCATTCGTTCGCACATATACACAAACATGTTCCTATGTCCAAGCAGCGTCGACAGAAGACATAACTTTCAAAACCTGAATAGGATAAAAGGGATGGTGCTGAAATATAGCGATACACATACTATTCTCATATAACAATTTTCTGTTACTAAATGCGTATGCGTGAGCGTTCGTGCGAGTGTAGTGTGTGTGTGTGTGTGTGTGTGCGCGCGTGTGTGCGTGCGTGCCTGTGTGTGAGCGCGTACAATGGCGAGTATGTTTGTCGAGTTTCTAAACAAAATTCATAAGGCAGAACATTCTTTCATCGTTCTACATTATTGCATGTTTCGATACTTTTTATATTAGACCTATAATATTTTAATTAAATTTATTGTCCGTAGTAAACTGTTATTATTAGTAAAGACAATAGTGGCAGAATAAAGCCGAGAAATGAATCTATACTGAAAACAATACGAGAGTCTTTGTATATAATTGTGAATAGTGATATAAAAATCAGAACAAATATCAAGCGAAGAAACAAAATAAAATTGCTATAACTTAAAGTAAATTTAGCTATTATTATTTCATTATTTTCTTTCGCATAATAATTTTCTTCTGAATGTAAAAAATTGTGTAATGAGAAATACGCTGTCAATAGAATTTTCAGCACGTTCTGTAGACTCAGCGTGTGTGTAGAGGCGGCGCCAGTGTTTTGTATGAGTCATCAGTGCACTTGAGTGATAGTTACTGAATTGGACTAGACGGATATACGAAGAGTACGGACAGCGAATAGTGCGGGCGTCAGAAATGATGCGAAGAGTGCGGACAGTGGTACAGTCTGATACATGAGAAGGGTAGACTGCGATTTTACAAACATTTGACATGCAAATAGTGCGGACACCGCCTCGGGCTCGGACGGGGGTCGAGTAGAGACACTGAATATTTCTCGTTTAGACCATATCACTACATTGTATTGAAGCACCTTTGTAAACTGATTCCCATCACCCTTTTCCAGGTTTTGAACTGGCAAAATGACGGTAAGACTGACAATCATTTTGTCGTGTTTAAAATCACATTTGAGTGTCTTCTTTTTTGTTGCAATTTTGTATTTATGGTTTGTTTAATACTTTTAATGTTTTAACTTTTTATCTGTTACATTTTTAATTATGTACATATATACATATCTATAAATTCAACTTCGACCTACTCCAGTTCTTGAATGAAAGAAATAGTTTTTAAGCGTGATTTCATATCTCCCGTTTCTTCATACCTTTGAACAGTTCTTCCTATTCTTTCGTCCATCGTTCTCATAGAAAAACGAAATACTGCTCATTTATTGTTAAGAGTGTTGACGTACCTTAATAAAAAGACTTAAAAAACATAAACGCTTGGTAGATTCACAAAATTTGTTGTTAAATTCTGACAATTGTTTCAGCCGATTGCATTATTCTCAAAGAGATGGTAAGAATAACTAAATACAAAGAATGTGTCAGAGCAGGGATTCTGAAATAATGTAGTTGGTAGAAGTAAAGAAAGCATTGCCTAGTGGATGGAAGAAATAACCTAAATATATTTAATTACGTAAACACTGAATCGTATTATCTTATAGAATTTGACTCTGATTGTCGCATTAAGATTTTGTCTTCTGTTCTGGACCAATAGCCTATTTCTGCGCTCCCCCCTAATTCTCTCTCTCTCTCTCTCTCTCTCTCTCTCTCTCTCTCTCTCTCTCTCTTTCTCGCGCGCGCGCACACAACACACTCTTTTTACATCCGAGCCTGTCATTGTTTTTACTTATTGGTCAAATTTAGATTGGAGTGTGTACTGATCTACAGTACGATTTTCTTGAATCGTAACCTATACACAAAGCATTAGGCCTACATAGTCAAAAACTTGCAAACTTTATTTGATATTTGATTTCAGCTTAGTAAGAACATGTTACGTATAAATACAGGTCTCCAATAGGTATCCACAGGCTTGTTATAGACACAACATTGGAAAGTTACAGTTTACAAAATAACAGCTGTAGGCGTACTAAACATTTTATAACTCGGTGAAAAGTTCATATTGTTCCCTTCCTGTTGTGTCTAATGCTTATTTCGTCTTATAAAACTATGTGTAGTGTATTTGGACTTGTAACTACAGGTATTCTATGAAATTTAATTTGTGTAGAGGTAAGTAAACCGTTATAAGTCTTACATACATTTTTTAAATCAAAAAGCACCCTCTCTACGCACTCTTCGCATGTCAAATGTTTGTGAGTTCATGGTCCGCGCTCCTCAGGTATCAGACGTACTACTGTTCTGCAGTCTAGTCTGCACCGGACTAGACTCTTTGTCTCTAGAGATGGGGGTAAAGAAAGAATGAATGTGTTTGTGTGAGTAGCGTTTGTTAGTGAATCATCTGGGTTTCGTACCCGTGCAGACTGGCATCTACTCGCAAAAGCAATTATACGTTGAAATTTGACTGCAGTCCTGGATAACTTGTTAACTTATATTGACTACCGTGCACCGTGCTGTTTATAGTAGTCCGAAAGTTAATGATCTCAACGCATGCGTGTCTGACACAGTCGGTTGTAACTACAGTTTTGAAAGGTGAATGTTTTAAACTTCAAAGCGTGGAAAAGAGAAAATAATACAGAGTCGATGGACACCAGCGATCTCTTATCGATATGGACTCTTCTGGAAGCTGCTTTTAAATGCTGTGCGAACTTATGTTTTAGAACCAGTTTGAAAATATTTACAACCGAAATTTTTGTTAACGTATTATCGTCGTTGTTTTGCTTAATTTTGATGAGGAAGCGATTTATGTGTTGTATGTGAAAGAGAGAGATGGAGAGAGAGGGAGAGAGAGAGAGAGAGAGTGAGAGAGACCGAGTTAGATATGCAATTTACTAAAAATCCAGAAATTGTAATGTTTCGTTACAAGTACCTTGTACAAATCAAAAATTTCCGGTGATAGTGACCAATATAATGATAAGGAACCATATGGCGACAATTAGTTACATCAATTAACTGTATTTCAATAAATTTAGTGACAATAGGATTCTTATTATTTTGTTGTGAATAGTGCGTAGCATGTTGGCATAGCCTTAATATACACTGTCAATTTAATGTGATTTTGACAAAATGGTTAATAGAATTGATGAAGCTTGGAAGGATTTATTTGTCTCTGGATCATCTGTACAACTGTGTCCTAGTGGCACCAATACTATTTCTAATATTTTTAAATGTGCGGTGATGTTTGTAATTTGATTTATTTAGGTAAACAGAATGTTACAAAACCACCAAGAATGACTGTGTTTGAAGTCTTCTTCCGGTATGGTATTTTTCGCATCGAATGTGTCTTATAAGACAACGTTTCACCCATATTACAATACACCTGACGATATCGATTGTAATACGAGTGAAACGTTGACTTCAGACAAATTCGACTCGGTCCATATAGAGAGAAGGGTTCAAATACAGAACGATTTAAATTGTCTCGAATTGGGCATTTTCAGTTCTAGAGAAGTGAATAATACTTAAGATTATCATACGTTGTAACACTAATATGGTCTTCTTTACTCCGGTGGAGTCGAGAATATCATGAGATTTGCTTTTCTTAAGCGTATTTGGTTTGATCCGATATTCAAAAAGCTGAACATCGGATATGAACATACGCCAAATCTGTAAGTTTTGGCTAAGCGCGTTCAACAAACAAAGAAACAAACACGCACAAAGAAAAAATAAAAACAAAGAAAAAGACAAATATATATTTTTCTATTATGATTATACGAAGAGGGAAAGTGGGAAATTGAGTTGACAATGATACCCTTAATGTATCCTTGAATTAGTTTTCATTCCTATGCACATTACACGTGTTAACGTATGAGCGCGGTGAAAGGTTACACAAGAGGGAAAGGTTCAGTCAAAGAAAAAACAGACTGTAAAGGAAAGCTACTAAGGCGTATATTTGTAAACGTAATTCTGTTTGACGGTCGTGTTAAAAAAGTAGAGTGTAATAGCCGATGGTTCAGACGCATGGCCACTAAAATATGTCTTAGGAAAAGCTCTAAGTTTCTCTAAAATACATTTTGGGGGGAAACTGTAGAGCAATCCTACTAGATCTTGAGGAATTTAGAAGAAAAAGATAACAAAGATAGGAGGATTTATCAGAAGTACACGTTCAATAAAAAAATTCTTAAATTTCTGTTTAGCTTGGCTGAATATACCTGTATGGCGGAATAAAAATAGTTGAATTTCTATATTGCGTTTATTACAGGATACATTTGCTGTCAACAACAGTCTTACTCATGACACAATTTTAAAAAACTTCAACGGAATCGACGATACAGTTGTGTAACCCACGATGTCAATATCCACTTACGTATCCCGCGCGAGTGTTAAAGAAGTATTGTGAAACGTGATGATTGGATCTGACCAATTCGTGCGTGCGTGCCAGTCTGCTCGTGAAATCAGACAGGAAGCGTCTTTTCAATTGTACTTGCAGTGTGACTAACAAAAATTATTGGCCTGAATCTAACACAAGATTGCCGGAAGTAAACTTGACAGTTTAATATTACCACTCGACCGAGTATATCACAGCAAAGTCTTGAGCTTTACGTGATACAAGTACACATAAAATTTAGAAGGTTAGAAACGGTACGGTACATGCATTTTTCATGATAGAATAGGAAAGTACAGGAAGAAGTAATAAACATTTGGAATGTATAAATTTTATACAAATTGTTGAGAAAACAATTTAGAAAACGAAAATATATAGTAATTTTTAGAAAGAAACTACCAACTGAATGAGTTAATCAATCGATGAGCGTATTTTTCGAACGATACGTAATTGTACTCTGTATCTACTTTTGAATCCTACGTTTTTTAGTAGAAGAAGCTGAATTAAATGAAAAATAATTTGAATGTGTTATGGACGGCATTTCGTGTCAGGTCATCCGATTGAGAGGAGAAGCTGAACTATATGAAGGAGCGAATACACAAATTGAGTGAGCATATGGAGCGAGTTGTCCAAAATAAAATAATTATTAACAAAAAAGACTTGACTAAAATCTACAGATAAAATACTATTATCGTAGATCGGTTCAAACATTCTGTCACGTTTCCTGACTCACAAACTCCAACCATCTCGGTTGATTGACGGGGAGTCGGTGTCAAGGCTCCTAACCATTATCTACTTATTTATACAGTTTTACAAGATTTTTCTTCATCTGCCCGGCCCCCCTTGCTTTTATTTGTCAACTCAACGTTTATTTTGTAACTCCATGTTCTGTCATTCACTGGAAGTGTGAACGCCAAATCAAATGTTTATTTATGAGGACCATAAACACAAATTATATATGTAATTCCCATAAATTCATCTATTCCTTTGTTATAATTTCTGCTATCTATTTCTAACAACAATTAATTATTTTATTACGTCAAAAAACAAACAGGTAACTGGAAACAAACGATACTATACTATTTGTACCTGAAGTCAACAAACTTACTGTGCAAAAAGCCAGCGCTTGTGGGATTCACCCAGTAGCTCATGATTGGTTGCCGACACGATAAGCGGAGTTCATTGTGGCCCGGCATCCTAACGAGGGTCCGACTCTTTCATCAGTGAGAATTAGCGTTATTTAAAATGAATATTGAACTGTTATTGACAAACATAACATTATTAATTAACTTTAGAATTATGTAATACAGTATTAGGTTACGTAAGTAGACATAGAAGACGCAGACTTTCTTAAGTTTCTTTTTAAGCAAATTTTATATTATAAACAGAAAGAAGAAAGAGAAAGGGAAAGAGAGGGAGATCCTTTGAGACAAAAGGTGGCCCGTAAATAAAGACAGAGAAAGATACAATTCTGGGCATAAAAATAAAAAAATAATCAAAGGAGTTGAGTGAATTTGTTTACGTTGCTTAACAGCAGTACACAGATGAAGTTTAACACCTATTCTTGTGAGGTAATCAAGTATAAATATTGACTATATTTTGTCAGTACTGCTGTGTTTTATAGGTACTATTTAACTGATTCTTAATTTTTCTAGTATTCAGAATTAGGTGTATGGTACAAATAAAGAACACTATTGCATAAAATACGTCTTGTTACATCGAAATAAATAATTAGGAAACGTTCTTTTCAGTAGTCGGTTAGGCAGGTCACGGTAGAACCGTGTGTACTAGATAGTAGAAAACTTCTCAGTTAGGGAATAGATCCTTCCCTAACCCAATTGTGTCACATCGGTTACTTTGGGAAAGGGACGTTTACACTTTGCCTAGTTGCAAGTAAAACTCGGTGGACCTATGAGCTTCATCTATGAACTAAGTATTACTGCAGTTTCCATGAAAAAAATCGGTAGTTATAAGAAAGTAGTCATTTGTATAATAACAGATCTGTACACAAGTAATAAGTAAAATTTACAGGATACGTTTTTAGATCCATAAATTCAGCCGCTGACTGAAATTTTGTAGCCATTACTATATCGATATTTGCTGTTTGCCATTTAGTCTATTACGTGAGGAATTTTCTGCCGATTTTTAGTTAGTGTCCATGGATCCTTATGATTTTTTTTTTGAAAACTCTTCATAAAGTGTTATATAATAAAGTTAAGGACATTTTTTGGCCCGTTCTTAAATTTAGGGGTTGTTTTCACCCTGTTTCAGGGGTGAAAAAACAAAATTTAATTAACCCCGGGATTCGATAGAGAATTAAATTATAATCAAAACGGAAGTATACAATTTTTCGAAAAATGCACTGTTTGCAAGTTACAAGGGTTCAAAGTTTTGCAAAAAACCGCGTTTTTTAAAATTAATCTGCAAATAACTCAAAAACGACGCCATTTTGGGAAACATTTGCATAACTCAAACTTAAAGCTTATTGTCAGGCAAACATTTTCTTATGTTAAATGATTCTCGAGACAGCCAAAACAATATGCCAATTCACCGGTTTTTGATCAAATTACGTGCTTAAAACTGATATATCTCGGTGAAAATTTTTTCGATTGTAACCAAATTAATATCAAATAAAAGCTCTGTTAATGTTCTAAAATCTTTGGATCAATTACTTGTCTAGCTTAAAATATTACGAAGTTATGTAGGAAAATATCATAATTTCTGCAAATGTTTTCCAAGAAATTTAAAAAAAGGACGTCCGCCATTTTGTCAAATATGCATAGTAAGCCGAGATACTGTAGTTTTCGGTTGTCTATTATATTAGCAATGTCCTCAATTTTTTTGAACTATATATGTATTGCTGTACAGTAACACGTAACGTTTTAAGAAAATTCAAGTTTTTGGATTTTCGCCAATATTCCGCTTTTTACTAAATATTCAGTAACGATGCGTTTTATCGAAAAATTGTTATGATTCAAAAATAAAGCTTATAGAAAAACAAAACTTTCAAATTTTGTTTCATTCCTGTATGACTAAAACTCGATGAGTTAAAGCAGTTTAAAGGGTGTATTTTGTCGGCATCGTGTAAAACATTTTTGACTTCTAGGCGAAATATCTAGTGTACAGTAGGTTGTTTTACCATAGTGCATAGGACAATAGTTGTAGCTCTTTAAATTTCCTACAAAATGCATTTTTATTGAAATTTGTTTCTTAAATATTGACTGTGTTATGACCAAAAATGCAAACGCGCTCCAACAAACGCGATTTTATTATCGTACGTTATATGTTCGGGTGCGGTCCTGAGAGCCTATTAATTTATACTAAACTAAACATTTTGAAACTGACAATAGAAATAAGTATTATTTTTATTTTTGAACGTCTATTGTAAACAAAACAATATCTTTTGCAATTTGTCACTGTCTGTACTGCTGGTTATATCAGTCGAATATTTAATTTAATAAAATAATATAATGTTTATGGTTCAATTTTCTTTGATTAAATTGTATAAGTATGGATGAAATATATTTTTTTCGACTGAATTTTGAATGTACCCAATTTCATGACTTCAAAGTACATCCTCGCGTTGTTTCAGGTTTTCAACCCTTTAGGGGTGGGTTTCAACCCTTTAAAGTATAACCCTTTCGTCGGATGTATTCCTTGACGTCAAAATTGTAATCAGCACCGCCAAAAACCTATAGGTACTCACTTTCGAGGCTCTGGCCGGCATTCTCGCGAAGTTTAATACTTTTACACCCCCGATTATAGTCTGCTTCAACCCTTTAAAAACTACGATTTGCGCCGAATATAATTTTTGACGTCAGAATCGTAATCAGCACCCCAAAAAACCTATAAGTACCTAATTTCAGGGCTTCAAAATGCATCTTCGCGTCATTTCATATTTTCAACCCTTTAGGGATAGTTTTCAACTCTTTAGTGGTGAGAGCGGGCCACAATTTTTCCTTAACTTTGTTCTAGAACCTTTTAGGAAGCGATAGCATAAGGAATCAAAAAATTACATGGACACTAACTCAAAATCGGCAGATAGGTTCTTTGTCATGCCTCACGTAATAGACTAATTATGACCATCGTGAATACTGTTATCGAGGACAAAGTCAGCTCATATTTACTTATGCTTTGTAATCAGACAACATTAATTTTTCTCAATTAAAGCATCGGTCACACACACACACACACACACACACACACACACACACACACACACACACACACACATAAGCACTGTTTTAACTGTTTTACATATATAAATGCATAATTGTTGCTGTAAATAGTGGTATGTCCATGCACACGATGCCCACGTTATAAATATGAATCTGGGTGCTTTACGTTGCTTGATTTAAATCCTCCGAGTGAATTAGGGATGAAGTTAGTATAGGATAAAAGAACCATATATCATCAATTAATTAACGCTCGCTTTGTAAATATCGGCTTCATGTCAAAGACAACGAATGAAAAAATATGCAATAACACATAATACATATTGCATTTGTAACATAATATGTTATGTAACATAATATGTAAGGTCGTATTATTGTCACAAGGTTTATCAAATGAAATGATGCCATTAATATCATAAACTACTTTCTGTAATTTTTTTTTTTTTCGTTGTTTAAGACCTGAAGATGTCAGTAATGACGAAAAGCTTTGTCTAAATAATAAAAACAATTATAGCAGTTTAGCAATTTTATAAAAGAAAAGTAAGGATGGCTGCTAATTTAAACAGTACGAAGAATACTTTCTGTAAACTTTTATGAATGGAGTACGGAGTAAATTTTTGTTTATGACAGGTTTAGAGACTCATTAAGTAATTAGAACTAATACTGAATTGGCTAACCTAATGACCAAGTCCAAGTTCAAGTAGTGTAAGCTTAACGTGCTTCGGTGGTTGCAGTCCCCGGGCGAACCCGATGCCTGCCTGTTGCCTGCTTTTTACTTAGAATAACTAACTCGCACTTTCCTGGATTGGAACTTCCTTTGATTAATTTTTTTTGATGGACGGACGGTTAATTTATCTTGGTCTCTGGACTTGACATATCATTTCTCACAAAGCAGGGAGAGTTGGAGATGTAGCGGAGGGCCTGGTACTGGAATGCTTCCATGCGGGCAACAACGGATGAACTAAGTAGTGACCAAAATGCAGGCACTGCGTATGTAAGGAAGATTCTAAGAAAGAGTAGATTGATTGTGAGTTTAGCGTGCATGGGCTCTGAACTCCGATGAGAAAGAAATGGGTGTAGCTTGGCTTTGATGCCGCGAGCACGCTAGAGACTCTGGGACACGAGTGCTGCGAAGCTTAAGCGCCGGTCAAGTATTTCACAAACCCTTTCCATTCAATTTGGCTCCCGTTTAGTAAGAGTTACTATTATCGGGAAGTAAGTTTATGGGAGAAGGCGATCGCCTCGGATTTCTCCGTATTGATCTCCACCTTCCAATTCCTTAGCCATTCCGGAAGCACCAGGCCAGCGGCGTAACCGACGTTAGCCGAGGTGGTATGATACATGGGGTTATCTGTATATAGCGAACGAATGATTCCAGGCTGTACAGGCAGGTCGTTCGTGTACGCAAGGTACATAACGGGGACAGAACCCTGAGGAACGCCTGCGTCAATCGGTCAAACGGATGAGTACGACCTATCGAGTCTAACCTATTGACACAGTAACCTGTCTTTAAAGTTATATCAGATGTTACATGAAACTAAGATAATGACGTCACAGTCTATTTCACTTACTCCCTCTTCCCCTCTCAACTTCATTTACCTCTCCCATTCTTGACCCCTCCCTCATACATCTCACACTGAGTTTACCTTTCTCTCCATTAATGTAGTATGGACTTATATAGACAAATTTTCTTATACATAAAAATAAAACTAAACGATTGGTAAGGACTGTCAGAGAATTAAATTTATTTTTATCATCTCTGGACTGTCAGAGAATTAAATTTATTTTTATCATCTCTTCTTTCCCCACAATCAAGTAGCTTCGATCTCTTTTGGCTCTCGAATACGGTATCACGTTACTACATTTAAAATGAAATATTTCAGAACGTTTCACTGTGCTGTTTGGTAAACTGTTTAAATTTTTTGAAGAGGCTGGGTCACGTTTGTCTCCGTTTTATAGCGACTACCTAGTATTATAAAATGTAATTTACATTCCGGAATTTCTACGTACATTATTATTTTTCATTACATTTTGCAGTGACTAATCTCAAATTTTTGCAATTTTCCGATGTAATGAACATTTTACTTTTGTTGAAGCTCAAGTCTCTGTTTCGTAGCAACACCTCAAAAATTCAAAAACTCTAGTTATAAATGAATTTAATAATTAATTTTGTATAGATTTACCGATTGACGTAACCGGTCTGGGATCGGGACCTCAGTTCGTTTCAAATACATAATTAATGTGACTTTACACGTAAGACAACAGTTCTAAAATTGGAATTATGTGCAAGGTGTCTAGGTTTTTACCTTTTTTTTTAATTTTAACGGTTTAATAATATCTGGAGTACGTATGTTAAGAATGGGACGTATGTTCTGAAATAAGTAGACTATAAACAATAAGGAGCGTCAACAAAGTCACGTGATGCAAAAAGACGCGTAACTAATTAAAATTAATGGCAATAGCTTATACTAATTTTATGTAACGTAAATGTAAAAGTCGTATGGGAGATTTTTGCACTAATCTTATTTTTTCTAACACTGTTTAACGCAGAGTGCGCTCGTCAGTAAGCAGCAGTCTCAAATTGCATCTGCCTTCTACTGGAATTAAGCAGTTTCCTAATTAATAACGTAATAATGAGATATTGGTCGAAATAACTATTAACCAGGTAAAATTTATAATTACTACATATTTTGAAGTAACTGCGCTACTTCTGAAGATGTACAGAGTGTAAGTTGCTTGACACCAGATACCCTAATTTAATAGTGGGCGTGAATTAAAAGAATCGAAAGTTGTAGTTACTAGAAATAATTTTACAATTGTCCCGACATTGGAAAAAATTTATAGTTATCATCAAGATCTGTATACGGACAATACAGAAATATTAATCGTTAGCCATACACATATAACGATTGTTTCTGTTGAATAGGTGTTGCATGAAGAACAATGACAACTAGTGTACATAGATCTTATATTGATAAAATATAATTGTGACATCCCGATTATTGTCCTGATTATGTCAATATTATATTGCTGAAATATCGAAATGAATTTAAAATTATGTGTAGCCACAGTTCGAAGGTCACAAAAGTTCTGATCACTAGACTTTTCGAAGAACAAAATTCTGAAAGCAGCTTGTGGACTATACTGAATTTTTCTTCTATCTACAGACGTAGTTTCCTTTTTTAGATATGACGATAGCCATTAAGTTCATAACGTGATAACGTGATTCTATAAGAGCAGTTAAATAAGATAAATCTGTTAAATGTGTCAGATAAATGTGTGATAATGATCTTACTTATTAACTCAGAAATAAATTTTAGTGAACGCTAAAAAGGCGAATTAAGTAACCTATTTTTTAGTATAATTTAGTTTAATGTATTTAAACTGTAAATTATAGTCTATTAGGCGAGCTATACATAATGTATTATTATTGAAGTTTTTTCCTGGAAAACAATAACAAATCTATGGCTCGAGGTCAAAAGAGCCTAACAACTGTACGGTACTTAGTAATCTCTACGGTGTAATGAATGGGGAGGAGAAAATGAAAAACATAGTTTAACACGTGCCTCTTGGCAAGGTGAAACGGAGTTTGTGTATGGAACGCTTCAGCCTATGGGGATACGAGAGTCAGTGTGGGCTGATTAATGCAGAAACTCGTTGTGTGGTGTTTTTTTGTAACCTACTGTTACGATTAATTTTAGAACTTGCAATGTTTATTAAAGACACGAACTGCTATAACAATATAAATTTAAATGTTTGTAAAGTAATTTACTTTGGCAGTGAAAGTAGTTCTGTATAAATGCAAGAACGAAATCACCTGTTGTTTAAAAATAAAACTATGTATCCTTCAAGTTTTTTATCAGTGGAATGTGGCTTGGGGCGAGGCTCCACTTTCCATTTCCATTTCACCGCGATCGTATCTACGTCACTACTAATCCGTCTCTGTCCGTGCTGACAAAGGCTACAGCTACTGCTGCTTTCTCGGCCGTGATCGTTTAAATTTCACGCTCACTCGGTACCCCACCCATCCTAATAAAGACATGATACACTTCACTGTTCTACATTCCTTTATGTTTACAATCGTTTGCGTTGTTTTTAAAGAATCGTTTCCAATTAATAAGTTGCAACTAGACTAGCAAAAATTCAATTTCGTATGAATCAATAACCACACAATTTATTGCTGATAAGCACTCTATGATCCTAGAGTATCACAGGATGTAACTTATTTTTCCTAATGTTATTTTGATTACAGAAAATAATTTTTATGACGTTTCGGTTGTATGTTGTAAATATACATTCGAGAACAAAAATCAGCGATCACAGTCTTCCGAATGTCGTTTTGGAATACATTACAGTGTTCTGTTAATGAGATGTACCTAATGTTAATACCAGTGTAGCGTAAACTAATGGTATTAACTAATGGTATAGACTAATGGTAATGAAGGAAATTAGTCTTATTTTCCTTTAAGTCTTATTTTGATTTATTTTGTGCATTTAATCTTTTCATATCACACTGCAATATCATACTTTGTTGTGGGCTTGTTAATCGTTTAAATTTACCTGTTTTTTTTTTTTTACTGATTCTGCTTTTTCTACCATTAATGTAAGTTATCTAAACATTGCTTCTGCCCCTTAGACCTCGTATTATATTGCTATGCCTTTCTTTTTACCCTTTCTTGTATCATTTTTATTGTGTTATAACTTGTTAAACCACCTCTTACCTCCTTAGATTTTGTTACACAATTTTTTACATCCTTTATTTGCTTTTATATCTTGTTAAATCTTTCTTTTTAGGATTCTGGAAAATGGCCTAGATAATGGTAGAATTACAGCAGGCCTACATCCAGTGTAGGTATTATTCTTACTAAATATAGAACAATCATATCTAGTAGGTCTCCTTTTTGTAAATACTGTAGTCCTAATGTACGACATCATATTCCATCCCTATTTACGTGTAGTAACGATATTTTTAATTTAAATCTTACCATCATATTTAAATTAGTTCATTTTTACGTTCGAGGTCAGGTTTTATTCACCGTTTCTGAATTTTTCCCTGCCTCTTCATATCTTTGTTGTTTGGTATGCTTTTTATAGCAAAAAGTTAAACAATAATTTGCTTTTAAATTTTGGTTTTACTAATTCTCTAGACATTCATTCTTTACCTTCTTCATAACCCTTTTTTCATATTACCAAACTTTCATGAATTTTTCACATTGTGAGGATAGTAGTGGAGAAAATGATAACTCGTGAAAGTATTCTATTTACTTACGATACTCATAAAATTAAAATACAGATATATGTGAAATATATGTACGAAATTTAAAGGCCTTAATTATTTTTCAAATTAACGCAGCATGTTTCCAGGACTAGGACTACAAGAACATTAACTATGGATAGCGGCAGCTGCCGGTGTAATTAGTGGGAAAATCTCAATTGTGACTGGAGAGGCAACTTTGAATATGAAGAAACCGGTAACAAAATGTTATGGAGAGGAGTTTTGTTACTTCGCGAAATATTCAACATTGAGTACTATTATTATAAACTAATATCGTGTCCACATAATTAATTATACCCTAATAAACCCTACTGGAGGCCTAATTGACTTTGTCTACAAATAAGTATTAGGCCTATCAATATCAGTATTGTATTGTTTAATGTCGCGCACGTTTCGTCAATAGCTATTAAAATGTATTAATGAATAATCGATTAGTATTTATTATTAATGATATTCTTCGGGAGTACTGTTCAGTGATTTGGAGTCACACAAGGGACGACACCGATCGGAAATTTGAAGCAGTCCAAAACTCGTTTTCTCTTTTCTACAATATCGTGGCATGCGCATAAGTTTTTCGCTCATGAGGCCAATTGTGAACAATGAGGTATTATGACCCTTAAAATAGAAAAGCACTACGAAATGTATTATTTATGTATAAGAGTATTCGCGGCCTTATTAAGACAGATGTCTCTGGGATCGGTCACAGAGTTCATTATGTAAGACACAAAAGCTTGTAAGACAACGTACTTCCGCCAGAGTATGTTAGTTCCATTGGCGAAATCAATCAAAATGACGAACTGACTATGTGGCATTGACGACTCTGACTGTTTCAGTTTGAATATTAATAGCTTTAGGAAGAATGCTATGAAGATACTGGAGTGAGATTTTGACTAGAACATCTATATGTTCTATAAATGTGTATGTGTATACATTCTTGTTAACTTGTGTTGTGTACTAAATATTCCTTACTTCTATGGTATATTTACGCTCCCCTTGAAATACGACCCAGTTAGGTAGAGTTATGAACACACCAAGGATTTTCATACTGTTCTATGGACACTCTTCACATCAGAACAGTCATTTTATTTCCCCGTTAGATAGAAATCTTCAAGGTGGTTAGGATGGCTGTAAAGAGAGTTGTGGAGGCCGTCCGCGTCGCTTAAAAAAATTATTATTATTATTGTTTTGAGTATTATTATCATTACTATCAGTAGTAGTAGTAGTAGTAGTATTAGTAGTAGTAGTAGTAGTAGTAGTAGTAGTAGTAGTAGTAGTAGTAGTAGTAATAGTAATTATATTGTATTTTATTGTATCGTATTTATTTGTCAATTTATTATAAAAATGCCACTGCGATTATGCCAAATGGATACCGCTTATAGGCCTACTGGATTGCAAGCGTGACCCTAGTAATATGTATCATATGTATCAAACGTGCGGTAGGTTGCCGTTGTTATTTAACTATGACTGCGTGGTTTTCGACCGCACCAGTTGTCAAGAATATCATTAAATTATTCTCTAATACTTTTCAGATTTTCTGACGATGGAGAATAAATCTGTAAAACGTGCGTATAAAAACTTAACATAATATATATATATATATATATATATATATATATAGTAACGCCACATAGTTGAGGTTCCACAACGTTACATAAAAGACTGAATGAAATATGGTCAAAGACCATACCCTGACTTAAGGTTGTTCGATAGTTCATATGTTTGAGAAGGACCTCAAGTAAAAAGGAGGCAATGACTAATATTAAATGTAAAAGAGCCAGACCAATGAATGATTGGATGTAATGAAATGTTTGTTTTGTACTGTGACATGTTAAGGTCTACAGAATATTTATATTGTATGTTGAATGTGTTAAAAATGAAATGATGTTGTTTGATAATAATACTTACTCAATAATTATGTTTATATTTTATATTAGATTTGTTTTTATACAGCACAGTATAGTTACCAATGTTAGGCACTGTACTAAGTTGTCAGTATTGTATAAAATTGAAAGATACTGTTGTTCTAATTAATGTTTATAAACTGGATCAGGAGTGTGACCAGTGTTTCAAGTCTAACAGGTAGTTCTGACAATTATGTCATAAATTAATAAAGGGTTCCAGAACCAATTAATTAATGTAAAAACAACTAACCACCAGTAAATTAAAATTCATGTAATTAACTATGTAATCAATAATTAATTGTACAGTAGGTCAGGAAAAAAGAAAATTAAGTTAAAAACCAAATAATGTTATAATGGTTGTAAATGAATCTATAGGCCTAAATTCCATATTAGTGAAAGGAAATTAATACCTTTTTAGTAAACCCAGTCCAACGAAACTCTAGTAAAACATTTACTGTTTAATAAGGAAGGTTAGGGGAGAATTTTATGTGATTCAATATTAATCCAAGCATGGAGTATTTTATTGGAAAGGAGTAGTAATATTCTATAATGCCGGCTCAAGGATATATAGAAAACATGGTTGTTAAGGCAACTGATTTTTAGTAAGTTGTTGATTTTGGATAGATGGTACTGATTGTTACAAGCTATTAGGTTGAGATGAACCGATATATTTAAAATATATGAATAAATATAAAGAAAATATATATCCAAATTGACAAAAAGTTTTTGCAAAACAATTATACTGAAATGTTAATGAATCATACAAATTAAATAACCCTATAAATTATCAATGAATACAATAAAAAAAGAACTGAAAGCGTCTCACCTCATTCACTAAATAATTCCGCTGAATTTGGTATCAAACCCATTCATGCTATAAATTGAAGACCAATAAAGAGTTGAAGCCTGAATTAACGGAAATATTTGGAAATACAGAAGATTCGGTTGACGAAATAACCTTCATTGACAGCGTAAGCTGAGATCCTAATTCCAGTTCGTTGGGACCAAGAATTGTGAAGACGCAAAAGAAGAATCGAAGCACAAGAGTTCCTGTGGGAATATCATCATCCATTCATTGAAGACCAGAGCAGTTTTACTGGGTGAAGACGATATAAACTGCATTTTGACCGTTGTTGACAAACATTCACCGCCTAATGAAGCTTTCACCGCTTGGGTAAAAAAAAAACAAATTATTTTCATATCATTGTATTTTAAGTAAATAATTTTATTCTTTTTGTAAATTGAACAACCTTAATTATGCATTTTACCTGGCCTTACTAATGGTTCAAAGAACTACACGAACCCTGGTATAAGAATTATTTGTCATTATTTTCAAAGTATATATGTTTTTTTTTTAGAGTTCGAATAATTAAGAATCGATATATGTTGGGATAGTCGATTGGATCGTCTTATTGTTTGTCTGAGACAACGTAACTTGTTAAATACCAGAGAAAAATAAATAAAGTACATTTGTTGTATTAGATAACGTTTTAATCATTGCAGAGAAAATACTATATGTAGTTGGTGTAATAATTTATTAACAGATTGATACAAAAACTCCGAGTAACTAACCTATAAGTATACTTATTTCTAATAACAGCGCTCCAAGTTTGCAGCTGGTGAGACGGGAGATTGCTGAACTAACGGGTTTTGTCATACTAAATTTGAATGAAATTTTTATCGTTGAGGGACTAGGGTTGAGACAAAAACCACTTACATTCAGTAAATACCCCATATATATTGCTCATATTAAACAACCACTGAGAATTAAATTAAGTCTACAGAATAATACCATTATAAATTCAGGAACATAATTCTAACTTTGTGGACTTAATAATCTGTGTTCTGAGGGTTTCACTGGTCACAACCGCAAGGTATATTAGTTAATAACATATTAATTAAACCAGGTAACAGCACTTTAATTGTTACGAATCGCCACCTACAACGTATTACTTGGCGTTTGTTACACCGGAGTCTCTTATAACTAATTACGCTTATAGACAAGATTTCGTTACAATTTGACGTCTCCAGCTGGTATCATACAATATAACATACGTCCTCACATAATTAACAAGCAGTTCGTTACTAAATTGATTACAACAGTGGGGTTTGAATAAGACGGACATTTTCGCTAGTACCGGCACATATTAGTTTCTTTACAAATTGACGCTCTCAACGTGAGGCATCATCGTCGCATCTTAACACACACATAATTAGTCTCTTTACAAATTGGCGCATAACAACGTGGAACTTATTTAAACACGTACTCAACACATTCTATATATTTTCATTTCTTTACAAATTGGCGCTCAACGAGTGGGCTTTAGTTAAGTAAAAAATCATATTATTTGTTACTTAACTTGAGCAGGCAACCATTAGAGGCACAGGAATGCAGAATACCAGAGGCAGATCGAAGAAGAGGGCAGAAGAGAAGGAGAAGGAAGAAGGTGGACAGGAACAAGAAATAGAATTAGTCACGAACAGTGAAATGGATCAACAGACAGGTGATACAGAAGAAATCGAAATAGTTAGGGATACGGAAACGGAAATAGTGGAAGAAGATGCCCAAGGGGATCAACCAGATAGACCCAACCAAAAAGAAGATATAAGTATACAGGAGATGTTAAGAATTATAATGGAAGGGAATAACAAGATCCAAGAAGATAATAGACAAACTAATGAAAAAATAGACAGTATAAACGAAAGGTCAGAAAAGCTGGAAAATAAAATAGACAGTATTAAGGAAAGTACTAGTGAACTTTTGAGACAAACCATAAATGAAAATAATGAACAGTTGAAGGCCGATTTTAGACAAATCAATGAGAAGCTGGAAAATAAAATAGACAGTATTAATGAGAACTCAAGAAAACAAAACGAAATTTTGAGCGAAAATTTAATCAAGCAAATGAATAAAAGGTTTGACAGGAATGATGAGAGTTTGAGGCAGATTCTGGAGAATACCAAACGAATGGATGAGAAAATTGAAAACCATAATAAGGAGTTGCGGCAAATCATCAATGAACAAGGCCTAGCATTGAGGGAAGTCATCAATGGAAGTATTATAATTGTCAATGAAACATGGAACAAAGGAGTTGATAGCTGTGAAGTGGAGGTAAGACAGCAAATAAATGAAATTACGGTGGATCTGGAAAAGACAGATGAACCCATCATGCAACTCAGAGTAGAAGTAGAGACCAAAATTACTCAAATAGGAAACATACAAGCGAAGACCCAAGAAAAATTTGACAAGATACCAATTGATAGAACCGGAAGAATAGAACGGATTCATGATGAAATGAAGATAGTGAGAATAAGACAAATGTGTAAAAGGAAATTAATAAATACACGGGAAGAATTGGAAATTATTAAAAGGGGATTGGTTCAGCTACGTAATAGACCAATTACGGAAAACAGAGAAGTAAGGCAAGTGAGAAACTTTAAACGAACCACGCTTGAATTCCCAGATGGACTAGAAGGGCCAAAAAGGCCAAAACTAACTAAGGAGCATGGAGGACTTATGGAATTTATGTATGAACCATCAGAACCATTAAGAGACAGTACAGAAGAATCAGTTCAAAGGACGATGATGAGCTTGACTATAAATGACAATTTTATAGTGACAAGAGGCAAGAACTGTACAATAATGAGATATGTCACAAGGACAGAAATAACCCTATACACTAGAGAGACCCGAACAACCAGTATAGAGGAAATAATGGACCACGGTTAAACAGATTCCAAACAGAATATAATGAAAAGGGACGGATTTTATGGATACAGGACCAAGCAACCCATTGTAAATGTAAAACCCAAAATTCCAAAAGACGTAAGGACAACTTACTCAACTTATTTCGAACAATATAATTTAAAATGAAGAAACTAAAACCCAAAATTCCAAAAGACGTAAGGACAACTTACTCAACTTATTTCGAACAATATAATTTAAAATGAAGAAACTAAAACCCAAAATTCCAAAGGATGTAAGAACAACTTACTCATAATTATTCAGAAACAGTATGATTTAAAATAAAGAGAATAAATACCCCAAAATTCAAAAAATGAAGTAAGCTCAACTTACAAACAAGTATCTAAGAAAACAATTTATGAGTTATATAAGAAAGAGAATTTTGAAGATAAAAAGAACAACCAAAGTCGAAAAATAAGTAAGAACACCTTACTATACAATTTAGAAGAAATTGCTTTAAACTGATATGAAAAAAAAAAAAAAAAAAAAATTTTTTACACTAATTCAACCTAATAAAAATCATCAAAACCAAAAAACAAGATGAGTTTATCTGATATAATATAATAGCGAGAAATATAATTTAGAATGTAAAAGAAATAATAATGATTGTGCCAGAAGAATATAGCTACATGATGTAATGTATAGTACTGACCAAAATCTTATAACCAGCTGTATTGATCACAAAGGAATATAAGCCAATGAAGATAAGAGAATGAAGAAGCCAAAATGGAACCCTCAAAAGGATCACCAGAAAAGAAAAAACAAATGGTTCAGAATTATCCGAAGACAAAACCCAATTAATAAATGTCAATAAAATAGCCAAGTATTGGAGAGAAAAAGTGTATAATAGAAGGAAGAATTAATATGAAGAAATAATATGATCTGAATTCAAATACAGTGAATAATCCCTAGAATATGATTATTATTTATTATTTTGTTGAAGGTCACATGATGACTACCTTACGAGGTCTATTAATGAAGATTGACTGTAGAATATTCCAGCAATCATTTAACTGGGCAGAGATGATGTTCCTCTGATCCCAGAAAGTATGTAACGGACGACGGTAATTGGTTAGCCGATAGAGCACCACCGATTCGATTCCAGTTATAATGTTAGGGAGGTTTAGGAAAATTAAATATTAGAGGGAAAACTCACAAATAAATATAGAGAATTAAATAAAACCAGATCCAAAATGTATAATTAATGAAGAATGTCACAAGAATGATTATAGAAATAAGATTTAAACTTGGGAAATAATTGATTTTAAGAAGGAAAGAAGAAATGGTAATAATATAACGGATAATTAGGAAATATAAAAGTACTATAAATAAGAAACCAATTGGCCAGATACAAATTAGAAGTTTATTTCTTGCTAAACTTTGTTTATACCAAAATAAACTTATTTCGAAGGGGGGGTGTTATGTAACGCAACATAGTTGAGGTTCCACAACGTTACATAAAAGACTGAATGAAATATGGTCAAAGACCATACCCTGACTTAAGGTTGTTCGATAGTTCATATGTTTGAGAAGGACCTCAAGTAAAAAGGAGGCAATGACTAATATTAAATGTAAAAGAGCCAGACCAATGAATGATTGGATGTAATGAAATGTTTGTTTTGTACTGTGACATGTTAAGGTCTACAGAATATTTATATTGTATGTTGAATGTGTTAAAAATGAAATGATGTTGTTTGATAATAATACTTACTCAATAATTATGTTTATATTTTATATTAGATTTGTTTTTATACAGCACAGTATAGTTACCAATGTTAGGCACTGTACTAAGTTGTCAGTATTGTATAAAATTGAAAGATACTGTTGTTCTAATTAATGTTTATAAACTGGATCAGGAGTGTGACCAGTGTTTCAAGTCTAACAGGTAGTTCTGACAATTATGTCATAAATTAATAAAGGGTTCCAGAACCAATTAATTAATGTAAAAACAACTAACCACCAGTAAATTAAAATTCATGTAATTAACTATGTAATCAATAATTAATTGTACAGTAGGTCAGGAAAAAAGAAAATTAAGTTAAAAACCAAATAATGTTATAATGGTTGTAAATGAATCTATAGGCCTAAATTCCATATTAGTGAAAGGAAATTAATACCTTTTTAGTAAACCCAGTCCAACGAAACTCTAGTAAAACATTTACTGTTTAATAAGGAAGGTTAGGGGAGAATTTTATGTGATTCAATATTAATCCAAGCATGGAGTATTTTATTGGAAAGGAGTAGTAATATTCTATAATGCCGGCTCAAGGATATATAGAAAACATGGTTGTTAAGGCAACTGATTTTTAGTAAGTTGTTGATTTTGGATAGATGGTACTGATTGTTACAAGCTATTAGGTTGAGATGAACCGATATATTTAAAATATATGAATAAATATAAAGAAAATATATATCCAAATTGAAAAAACATTTTTGCAAAACAATTATACTGAAATGTTAATGAATCATACAAATTAAATAACCCTATAAATTATCAATGAATACAATAAAAAAAGAACTGAAAGCGTCTCACCTCATTCACTAAATAATTCCGCTGAATTTGGTATCAAACCCATTCATGCTATAAATTGAAGACCAATAAAGAGTTGAAGCCTGAATTAACGGAAATATTTGGAAATACAGAAGATTCGGTTGACGAAATAACCTTCATTGACAGCGTAAGCTGAGATCCTAATTCCAGTTCGTTGGGACCAAGAATTGTGAAGACGCAAAAGAAGAATCGAAGCACAAGAGTTCCTGTGGGAATATCATCATCCATTCATTGAAGACCAGAGCAGTTTTACTGGGTGAAGACGATATAAACTGCATTTTGACCGTTGTTGACAAACATTCACCGCCTAATGAAGCTTTCACCGCTTGGGTAAAAAAAAAACAAATTATTTTCATATCATTGTATTTTAAGTAAATAATTTTATTCTTTTTGTAAATTGAACAACCTTAATTATGCATTTTACCTGGCCTTACTAATGGTTCAAAGAACTACACGAACCCTGGTATAAGAATTATTTGTCATTATTTTCAAAGTATATATGTTTTTTTTTAGAGTTCGAATAATTAAGAATCGATATATGTTGGGATAGTCGATTGGATCGTCTTATTGTTTGTCTGAGACAACGTAACTTGTTAAATACCAGAGAAAAATAAATAAAGTACATTTGTTGTATTAGATAACGTTTTAATCATTGCAGAGAAAATACTATATGTAGTTGGTGTAATAATTTATTAACAGATTGATACAAAAACTCCGAGTAACTAACCTATAAGTATACTTATTTCTAATAACAGCGCTCCAAGTTTGCAGCTGGTGAGACGGGAGATTGCTGAACTAACGGGTTTTGTCATACTAAATTTGAATGAAATTTTTATCGTTGAGGGACTAGGGTTGAGACAAAAACCACTTACATTCAGTAAATACCCCATATATATTGCTCATATTAAACAACCACTGAGAATTAAATTAAGTCTACAGAATAATACCATTATAAATTCAGGAACATAATTCTAACTTTGTGGACTTAATAATCTGTGTTCTGAGGGTTTCACTGGTCACAACCGCAAGGTATATTAGTTAATAACATATTAATTAAACCAGGTAACAGCACTTTAATTGTTACGAATCGCCACCTACAACGTATTACTTGGCGTTTGTTACACCGGAGTCTCTTATAACTAATTACGCTTATAGACAAGATTTCGTTACAATTTGACGTCTCCAGCTGGTATCATACAATATAACATACGTCCTCACATAATTAACAAGCAGTTCGTTACTAAATTGATTACAACAGTGGGGTTTGAATAAGGCGGACATTTTCGCTAGTACCGGCACATATTAGTTTCTTTACAAATTGACGCTCGCAACGTGAGGCATCATCGTCGCATCTTAACACACACATAATTAGTCTCTTTACAAATTGGCGCATAACAACGTGGAACTTATTTAAACACGTACTCAACACATTCTATATATTTTCATTTCTTTACAATATATATATATATATTTATATATTATATATTTAGTTTGTTATTTATGTTCATTGATCAATGAATACATTTCTTATTTGATTGATGCGTCGACCGTAGATAGTAATCAGTAGAGATACTCCTTTTGATGGTTCAGCTCAGAAGAAATGATGTTGACCAATAACGTTGACTGATGCTCCTGGACAATTACAGATGCTGTAGCTACTCTGGTGCAAAGGTCACTTCACTGTTACTTAATTATTTATTAATTAATTATTTAGTTAATTAATTTGTTATTACGCAGCGAGCTTATTTATTGAACCTTACTAGTTCCACTACTACTTCGCGACCTGTTTATTTAAATAGTTACTTTGCGTTGTTTGTGCAATTTAGCTCGTATTTAACACACGTCTTGCTTATTTAATGCCCGAACGAAGAGTGCTCAATTCCCTCATTCTGAGTTGGCGTCTCCTCTAAATACAGGATTCTGATTGGTTGTTCCAATAAATCATGCGTTTTCCACTTGAAACAATATCGAACAAGTCAGTCAAACGCTCCTTAACAAGTTTGAGATGGTAGAGAATTACTGGCTAATTTCATACTTCCTCTGTTTGCAAATCGTTTTATTACAGATATTTGCAAACGTGATTTCAAAGATCCGACCAGAGAATATTATTGCTTTGGTCTTTCTCTGTATGTGTGTGAAAACACCTAATTCGTACCTAGCCTAATTCTCTAATTATATCTCTTGGCGTTCTTCTTCTGTATAACTTCTTTAAATGTTAATTATATTAGTTGATATTTTGGCTACTTATAGAGCTTTAATTGCTGAACACTATGCAGGTTTCAGAATTGCCGTATATATATTAGTTTTGAAGATATTGCAGTTTTAATACATAAAATTAGTTGAATAAAATTTCATGTCTGTGCCCGCATCAGTAGTAGTAGTAGTAGTGGCGATGTTAGACAGAGATGGCTGCGATTATTCCCTCTCTCTCTTGCTTATGCCGCTAGACTGGCACAGTTTGACACTTTCATATAACGATCTGATAGGTCGACTATATGAATCGTTATATAATATATATATATATTATAACAAAAAGAAAATATAGGGTGTTGTTTAAACGTTTGTTTGTGTTGTAATTGTGTCGGGCGTTACCTCCGCGCACTTCTGTTACTTACTCTGTTGACTGGATCCTCTGCAGTGATGTAGTCCTGTAACACAACTTAAAACTATGCTTTTTGTGGGCGCCACTTGGAAACGTTTGTTCCAAGAAAAATTAAATGTGATTGATAAAATTTTTAAATCTACGAAAAAATTTAAACAAGTCAGTTTAGTTTTGAAAAATCAGTTAAGTTTAATGATTCTTTAAAAACAACAAATCGTCTGAAGGACTAACATTCATAAAAGAAAAAATTATAAAATTGCAGAGAAAAAATTTTACAAGTTATTATTATTGACAATTTTTTTTTATATCCAATCAAGTATCGGCTAGTATATTTCAGATTTTGACTCAGTTGAAAAGCATGAGTTTAATATGTGAAAAATCTTTACTCTCAGGACGTGACTCCTTTGAACTACCAAGACATATCAATTAGATGCCTTACAAGAAAAAACTAAGTGATTTGAAGGTGTATGTGTGGCGTGTAAAAGTACAACTGTGTGATAAATGTAACCAGGTAACAAATGACTAATTTTGATAACTCACGTTCCAATGGTCGTTTATTCTCGCACTGGACACTTCTTTCGGGTAGTTTCTCAATCTCGCCTCTTCGGGTGTACACTGAATCTATTTAAAGTCAAATTTTGCGATCATTACTTTTTCCGCACTTTTTGTCAAAACGTTTGGCAGTAGAATCTCGTTCAAACGCCGCCGCTACGAATCATCTGTTTAGCGTTGATTCAGAAATCTGCCACCGCAGCGCTGATTCCCATGCAGTGTTGAGGAAGGCTTAGTGTATTGTTTGTTTACGTTCGGGGGAATTATTTGTCACATTAGTCAGTCAATGCGAACACAGCAGAATTCGTTCTCTATTTAAATGTTTGGTCCCTCCTGGGCCGTCGACGTTCTGGCTGCGTGCTTTCTATTAAAATTTGCCGTATCGCTGCTCTATTTCAGCGATACTTTTTGGCGTAGACTCTCGTTGAGGTTAAGTCAGTCGGTTATGTCCATGTACGGGAAAAGCCTTCCTGCCGTGTCTTGTCGATTTCTCGCCTCTTTGGTTTCGCCTTAGCTGCGTTGATCAGTGTTGTTTGAGATGCATCAGTTCTGGAGTTCAATCTTCAAGTGTTTTCTGGGTCGAATTTGGTCTCGCTTTTATACTAATTCAGGATGACTGTTTTCATCGACTTCCGGTATATTTGTGTAAAAATTCTTTCTAGATTGTTCGAGAATAAACGAAATGGAATGTCATAGAACAATTTTCACTTCCGTAGAAGCTTTTAGAACGAATTTCTTATTCTTCATACAAAGGATATTTCAAAATTTACACTGGTATTTATCAAACAGTTTCACATTAGTACTCACAATTTGTATGCCATTAATGCATTTAGATTCCTTGTTTTTAACTGAATCTAGCGATACTAAATATGATTGGTATCTAATTAACTTAAGTCTAATAAACAATACAATATACAACCCTCACCTTGAGTTGTTGTCATTGAAAACTCAATTTTTATAACAAAAATTGTTGTGGAGTTACAAAGTTCCTTCCACAAGCTGAACATCTACTACTACTACTTTCCTACAACAAAATAAACAAATTTTAACATAAATAAAACACAAATAAATACAATTTTATATGGCCTCTGCTCATGGCCTAGATTCTTGTCAGTTTTCTAATACAATGATTAGTCTTTTTCTTTAATATATGTATTATTTCACTACTATACACACAGAGTTTATTATTTTGTCTATCTTTTGTGATACCTGGTTACTCTGTACATATATTATATTTATCACAAGATGACATAGCATCATTGATTGGTCTTGAGATGTCATTTTTTATGGTGTGACAAATCTCACTCTAATTAGTTAAATTCTTTTAGAATTGACTTTACTTTCAACTGAGTTTGTTTCTTATTAAGGTATTCTGATGTATTGTACCTTTCTATCTTATTTCTGTTAGTATTATGTAAGTATTTAGCCAGATATGATTATTTTTGTACTGGATAATGGGTTTCAGCCATACATGGCATAAGTAAATATTTTGCTGACTTGACTATTACAATGTTAAAGTTGGTCAGGTATATTAGTATAGTTGCTTTATATCATATTACAGCTTTCTAATACAGTTTGGTTGCATTTTGGCAACATTAAATTCATAAATTATACAATATTAGATGCCTATTACATGTTTTTAGTTAACACTGTATTTGGCTATTTTGACTGCTTTTTATTCATTTGACAGCTTCCTTTATTTACGATAAATTGTTCACTATTGTCTGCTTGACAATTACATATAGTTTTTATTTAAATCTGATAATAATTAATTTTTTCATGAAATCTTGGTGTATGGTCTCAAATCCAACACATTAATATTTTTTTGTCATTGCAAATATACAATTTTTATTTTAACTTAAACTCTTTCTAATAATGTATTTAAGTCATTTAATACATTTATTTTATTTACATCACATAATATAATGATGGATCATGTCCATTTATTCACAAAAAATAGTTTTTAATACCCTATTCATAGTTATAAAACTTAATAATTATTGACTTTATTCTGGTGGATTCTGACATTATTTCTCTCTCTTATAGTGTCTTATGGTTTTTTCACTCTTATTCACTTTAATAATAATATGGGGTTTTGTCTTAGTCATAGTTTGGTCGTTTTTTCAAGTTGATAGAAATAATTATTATACAAAATTACACAATTTTTTGGGACTACTTGGGTTCGATACTGTTCACCTCACTTTCCTCTTATGCTAACTTACTATATAAATGATTTCTTTTTATGGAACGTTCTGTGACGTTACAATATATATATATATATATATATATATATGTATATATATAGAATACTTACAAAGATAAAATATACCGTGATTTGTGATAAATAATATTATATTATTTTCGTAATTACAATGAATCATAACTGTAAGGGACATTGAAAATAGTTTTGCAAACAGAAGTGTGTGTGTCTACGGGTTTGGGGTTGGGAGTATTTCCATGGAATTGTATATGTATGTGTATGTGTATATATATAATATTATTTTATTATTATACATTATTAAATTTTAATTCGCGTCAGTCGTATACCTTTAATGCCAGTACTAGTCCGAGGCATCGTGTGAAGCATAAATAATTTAAGATTAAAATATTCTTAGTATAATTTATTCTTAATGAAACAAACAACTTCCAAAGAATATATGGGACATTACGGAGAACACTCAAAGAAAAGACCACGAAAGAAACACAAATAAAATTCTATAAGGTGATGGCAGTCCCCATGCTATTATACGGGTCCGAATCATGGGTACCAAGAAAGAACGATTATAGACAGATGGAAACGTCTGAAATGAAATAGCTTAGATATGTGCAAGATAGTGTAAGATTAGATATAAGACACGAATTAAAAGTACAATCAACTAGCGAAAAACTATAAAAAAGATGGAAAGAGCATGTTATGTGCATGTCTCCAGAAAGAATTCCAAGAAAAATCCTGAATTGTAAGCCAACCGAAGGAAGATGATGATAATTAAATTTTTATTTAATTGCAGGGTCGCCAACAAGGGGTATTACGTAGCACGTTCCTTCATCAAATTTGTTGGGGGACTGTTGGAAGAAACTTTTATATTTTAAGCCCTTTCAACATACATATGATCTTTAAATGATAATGTAAAATAAATGTGTTCTTTTCACGTTTATACAAGAAGTCCGCGGGCTTGTTTAAATCGCCCCAATTTTATTCATTTACAATAATGCTATTCAATTTTACATAATTACAGGGTACCAAAAGTTATAACTAATTTCTTGTTTTTATTTATTTTTCTTGTTTCCCTTAAACCAACTGAAAGATTTTTAATAAAATATTGAAAAGCAAAGTGTTTTATGATAGAACTGTAAAACATGAAAACAAAATTTGAAATTAAAACTGAAACAACTTCGTTTAAGCGTTTAAAAGTTTTGTTTTCATATTTCATTGAATCATTTTATATAGCTCTCACTAAATTCGAACAAAGTACTAACTATATTTTATTGATTTAGACTGAAAATATTACTTAGTTTCCAATGAATAAAAATAATTGTTCAAAGTTTCTTGGTGATTTAGATTTACAAGAGTTATTATGAATTACATTTGAGACAAAGGCTGAAGATGAAACTGGGGAAGGGGTAATGAGAAATAATTTTGGGGGAACTGTGCCATTAACGTTGAGGAGGGGATGGGCACCACTGAACATTAAAAGAGAATGTTCACTGTAATGTGGCCTCCATTTCGTTGAATCCATAAATTAGCACTAAGGATCTACACTTCTCAAGTAGCTTACGTCGTATAGCGACAGAACTGTTAGTCAATTGCTGATTTATGATGCTATCTTCTAGGTGTTATGCTGTAGAAATACGACTAGAATAAACCATCAACTTCATCAAACTCAGAAGAAAATAATCCAATCACGAGAGATTGGTTATCGTGGTTGCCAGTGCACTGGTCAATTTTGACGAATCCAGGGGTTACCGTATATACCATTTAAATAATAGCCAGCAGCCGATTATTTATGTGTTCGCCAATAATTATTTGTGTATTATTTTAATACTACACACAGCCAGCTGTGCAGCATAGTGTGTATGCATATAGGCCTACATAAATCTACTGAAACGTCAGTTGAGGGAATGATAATGTTGAAGTGCCGGCGTACGGTCATTTACTCAATTAATAGTCTGGTTTCAAACGTAAGAAGTGTGGCAAACGTATTGTGTTGAAAATGATTTAAGATAACTAATATTCATTAATAAACGATTTACGTATGTGTGTGTGTGTGTCTGTGCCCTATCAGTGTATTTTTTGAAAAGGGAACGTTGTACAAAACAATTACAGTCACAATTTTATGTAATCAGGTGGTTCAGACAACAAATTTTTTAGGCAGCTGAATTGTTGTAAAAGAACGAACGTAACAGGGAACGCGTAATTAATCAGTGTTTGACTTTCTCCGTGATGCTGCGACCACATGATTACTACGGATCGGGTGACCTTGAATAATTTGTGTCAAACCTGCAGTGTTGTTCGACCATCACCGTGTGGCTTTCGGTCACATGTACTTTTTTGTTCAGTTACTTTCTCTACTTTAGTATTTTAACATTCATACGTACTTATGTAAATCTGTTGTGTTCTTTTTCTGTTTTCCGGAATAGGAATTCACGTCTGCCGAGATTAAACTCCACACTTTGCCAAAATAGTAACTGGATAACACAGTTCTTTGGCCGTTTGATTATTTGAAATATTTGATTGAATAAATATCTAAAATAATTTATTATTGGCAGTTCATTATTGAAAATCAGCTACTATTTGTTTTTCAGTGACGATGTTAGTGTTGTGAGTGACAAGTCTACAGGCTACTACTGTTTATCTAAAGAGGTAAAGCTTCTTCGGTTGTTTCACTGTCCAAGCTAATCTAAGAAACTATTAACCCGATTTAAACAATTCTTTCACCACCCTGTTGCTTGTAGTTTGAGAATGGTTTAGAGTAAATTCTTATATTAAACCGATAACATTAAAACATTATCAGATCCTTAAAACGGCCCATCTCATAAAATTTCTTTTTGGTAATTTGCTTGTAGGGAAATTTTTGGCTTGCAACAACAAACTTTCGTTCTATAGGGATATAATTTAGAGAAAATGTTAAACTTTGTTTTGGTTTTTGTTTCAATAAAATCTTTTTCGTTTTGTGAAATCGGTGTTGTAAAAAACTTCATAATGGTGTTACCGACGCTTGTAATTTTCATAATATTTAGTTAACGCGTACATTTCTAATTTTCTTGTATATTCTTCTAGTTTTCTTAAACAGCAATTTGCATTGGTATTGCTACCGCAGTATTTCATTTCACGCTGCTGTTTTTACAAACTCGATAAAATCTGTACCGAATTTTTGCACATTCTATTCAACTTCCCCGTATTATTTCTTTTGTATCTAATCTTTAATATATCTGCTTTGTCTTTCAAGATTTACTCATTAATTTGACTATTCATTTCACATTTGTTCACCGTTTATTTAAAACGGTTAATAGTAATTGTATATTTTTATAGTAGTGGTACATTTAGTAGTTTTCCTGTAAAACTCTGCGATTGGCACGTGCACGGATACCCCTAGTACCGTCATAACAATGAGAACTTACTCGGTGTCTCATTCAAAATGCATTGTATGTTGTGTGTATGTAAGCTTATCAGTCTTATATTTTCAAGATGTGAAATTGTTTTTAGAAAAATGTACAACCGTCGTAATCTTATAATGGTTTATGTCAATTCGGCTTTCAACGTTAGACGTCAAACGCCTGCCTGGCACTCCTACACATCTGGTCCCCTTGGACGACACACATTTCTCTCTTTAAAACTGCCTACCAAAAATATGAAATAAACATTAATTGAAACTTTAAATATGCTACTGTTACCTTAGATCCCAAATATATTATGTAAACTCATCAGGCGAGTAAGTTAAAATATACCTTTAGTCATAAGTTATTACGCAAAAAATAAATACAGTGTATTAAAATAATGCGTAAGACAAAGAGATCTGTCACGATTTCAGCTGGGGTGGGAAATAAGAATATTTTTAAAACATTAGTATGTATAAGTCAGTAGGACGTAGGGTACATATGAAAGAACGTGGAAAATTTTATCAGACATTATACGTTGCAGTAGTTAAAGTAAAGTGTCATAAGTTGATGTGATGATATCATCAGCATAGGCCTATGTGATTATATCAATATTAGAATAAAATATTGTCGATTGCGTTCCAGTCTGGAATTCGTTAAAAGAAATAGAAGAATATAACGCCATCATGATTAACATCTGTAAGGATTAAACCAAAGATGGTTTGTTCCGGTCTCAAACAGGCAAAGTCTAGAGCTGGTCTCTCCAAGGCTTCTTCGGACGTCCCACACTTATCCGTCCCTTCGGCTTATAGTTCCATAGTTGTTTGGGGGTGGGGCAGTTTACTTTCGGTGAAGATGTCCCCATCAATTCAGCCGATACTGGGCAACATGTCGAGTATACTCATAATATTCAGTTCCTGCCGTATCTGCCGTATATCTGTGTTTCGTCTGTGATCATGGGAATATAACTTCTGTAAATTAAAGTGGCGATACTGTAGTAGTATATTAAATGATTTATAATGATGAATCTATAGTTCTCATCCTGTAATTTTTCTATAGCTCTCACAGCAATTAACAAATCGATGGCTTTATTTCTATAGTGCTACAATTAAAAAATTGTCGATGTTGAGCATTATACATCAAATTAATCTGAATTTCTTGGTCTTTATACTTCTATACTGATATAAATTAAAATAGCTCTATAAATTGATTTAAAAGGAGATAAGGCTTTTAGAATCTTTTTTAAATCCCTATTGATATAGTTCTATACAGCTACAAGTGAAATGCAGCACTATTGTGTTAGATAGAGTGACATTTGTTAAATCTGCTAAAAGTCAAAATAGTGCGGTATAGAACTGGTAAATAGTTGTTTGTTTGACCACTTGAGGTAGCAGTGTAGTGATTTTTGAACAAATAATATGGCCTATACTTACAACAACGAAGATAAGTCTCTAAAGAAATGTTTAAAAAAATACGTCTAAAAATTTTTTGTTTTAATTTTTGTTTACAAATGTGCAACTGAAAAAAAAAATTATCGTCGTGCCGGTAGCTGTTTTTATAGAAGCTTTATGTTTTACGACTAGGAAACTAAACAACTGATATTCTGGGAGTCAGTGCTCCCGTTATTGACCTTACAGCTCGTAAAAATAATAGATTCACATTGTATATTTTGCGTTTAATTAGCAGCGTATCCAGTTAATTAAAATATAATTAAAAAATAAGTTTTGATCTAAATATATTGTTGTAATACGATTCGTATATCCTGTGACTATGTTTTCGTGCTTGTCTTTCAAATGTACTAAAGAAGTGAGGTAAGTAGTGTTATCATACTGTGTGGGTTGATTACTTATCTTCCTTATATACTTGTCTAGAAATGAGCTATCTTTAAGTAGATTTTATTTTGACCGTATAAATCTAATTTTAATTATATGTCCACGCTTAGCAAAAATAAGCACGTTGAGTTCATATGTTCTAAGCTCTGTAGGAATTCTACCTAAACTACCCACTACTTTTGTTTACATCTTTTACAAAATATTATGTTAATGACATTTTTGATACTAGAAAGCTCAAAAGTATGCATTTTACAAAGAAAAAAAAGATAAACACAAGTAGAGTCTTGTAGTAACACAAATAAAATTAGAATAAAACAACTGTTATATTAGACGTTTAATATTTCTGATTTTTGTTTTATAATTTTCTAATACAGCCTCTCCAGCGAGGTCATTAAATCAATGGTCTGTTTTTAATTTTAAATCTCTCCGATGCTTTTGTTATAAGTATAAATAATGAGTAACTGATAATTTTTATGTTACAAATTGCAGTGATAATTTTTTATAAATTACTCATAAATGTTTGATAATAATTTTTGATATTTTTCTGTAAACTTTGAAGTGTTAATTGGACTGAATTTTAAAGTTTTTATGTAGGTATTGAAAACTTTGACATGTTGTTTATCCACATCTGATAAGAATCCTGTCTTCTATAGTTAGACGTTTATTCTAATACAGTAGTGAAGTTAACAGCACCAAATATTGCTGTTTGTTTGATGCAGAGTTAAATGTTTTATTTATGAGACTATTATGTGAATTTGAATCAGCTAGCGTAGCCTATATACTACAGTACGTGGCTAGTTTAATTTCTAGTTGACATTATGATAAATCTAATATTATGGATATAAAAATATCTGTCTAAAATAAATCGTGGAGAAAATAACATAAAATACAATTTAATTCTTCACATATGAAATCTACTGTGCAGAATCCCGGATACAAATAATATACTCGGAATTTTATTCCTACCCGTTTTGGACAAGAATGAAACAAAAGCTGTCGTGTACGTCAGAACACAACTTTCTAACACCAGATAACGAGTGTACGCCGCAGCACAAAACAAAGCGGCGTGGCTTGTCGTTACAAGTTGTGTTGTACGACACTTTGTTACACATCGCCAGGCAGCGTGACTAATGCCGTTCATTTTCTCTGTAGGAGAGGACTGGCGGTTGTCGCTGACAGTAAACCACGGGCGTTTAGCGTCACTGTCAAATCTGTGGACCGTTCATGATGCGCTCTGGCACGGTTTCTCTCGACTGTTCCTCAAAATTCTCTGGCACGTTTATTTTATTTTCTTCTTATTACACCTCATCGACTTCTCGTAATCCAGTGAAACGTTAACACACAGAATCGTACGTCAAAGAAATGTGGTTGTACTGGTGGTCACACACCAGTACTGTAAATTTAAACGTTTTAAATTCCAACACACCACTAGATAAAAAGTGTTTTCGTGAATACTACTGTTCTCAAGGACATGGTACTACTGTATAAATTCATGTACATTATATTGCTTACTTAAGTAACCTTTTCTCGTAGTAGGTGGAAGACTTTGAACAGTGGGTGTAGCAGATGAAATAGGTGTGTGTAGTACAAGTTAGTAAATATTAAGGGAAACAAAATCGTTATATTTCATAAGTTTTCACCCCAAGTTTTATTGAAAATATGAAATGTGTTCTTGATATTAATTATTAAAATATTATTATTATTAAATTACAAATTATTAATTTATCTACATTATTATTAATCATTACATTAAGTTATTATTAATTCAATATAAATTTATCATTAAAATTTTAATTAGAATTATTATTAAATTCAGTTTTCTTTATTAATATTGCTATCGTATTTGCAATTTATTAATAGGCCTATCCTGGAAAATAGATATATTAATATAGGACAGAGTAGTACATATTTTATTGTTGTTAAATTTAAGGAACATTTAGCTCAAAGCTAACATTTTCTGCGTTCTTTGCTTGAATTGTTAACAATTTAGCGCAGATCAACAACGGTATAGCCGTAATTTTTACATACAAGTCTTATACATGTTTTTGGCAGCTTACTATAAAAATAATCACCAGATTTGTTTATTTATCCAACTATTGTAAATATATGTCATTATATCGCCAACTGGTGTATATATGTTGCTTTAATTCTTGTCTATACTCACAAAATCGTATCACAATTAATATATTTCATTAATATATTCCCATTTACCTGCAGAGGAAACCGGAAAAAATATTAACACAGATACTACATATGGACCGAATTAGTTTGATATTTTATTGAAATGTTTAAAAGTTTTTTCTTTAATTTTCCAATTAGTTGACAAATTGATCAATGTTGGTAGGCTAAATAAAATGTTATAAGTTATATCACGACTGGATTATTCTTAAGTAATTTTATACGTCCAAACAAGAGTGACTTGTTTAATGGGCTTTAATGGGGCATTAAATTTTTTACCTGAAATGTTCACGCAAAGAACGGCCATATTACCTCCACGTGAAACACATATACGAAACTACTACTCGTTGTTCGTGTAGATTACAGATGACCGACTGGCGAATGAGTGGATGAGATCCAATACGGTGAATCAATGTTGTGGCGAATGTTTACCTTTGTGTGTCGACTAGTGTTTATTGTGGAAAATGTGACTAATCAGAATCGCTGTTGCAGGTTGCACGTGACAAGAAATTAGATGTTTCCTTCCTTCATAAGTTTGTACCCTGGGGTTACCACGGTTTTATAAAGTGTCATTATAAAACATGTAATTTTAGAATCACGAATTACGCTAGATCTAATGGTTTTGAAAGAGTAGAAGTCTTAGCGGTTGTAAAAGTCTTGTACACAATTTAACCTATAGGCATAGCCTATATGTTTTAAAAATGATTGTATTAAAATCCCAGGTGTAGCTGATCACATGACTATTAGATCACTATTTAACATGATTATATCTTTTAGTAAGCCCCGGCCCCGGTTTCATATGATTATAAAACAACCGTTAATTGTAAACTATACTGTTATAATAGTACTCAACATTTGTGTAGTCCAACACTATGCCTTGCCTTACTAAACAAAGTATTTTGGTTCCAGGATAGTCCAAAGTACGAGTACAGTTACGTCGTGAAAGACGATTATGGCGGTACACAAGGGCACGTTGAAACAAGGGAAGGAGAATACGCTACAGGGAAGTATTACGTCCACGTTCCTGGCGGGATCGATCAGAAAGTTGATTATTTTGCAGACGACTGGGGTTACCATCCCCTTGTTGAATATAAAAGTTTGTCACGATCTGGTTCCAGTTCAACTCAATTCGCACTGGGGGAAAAAGCTGTCGCCGCTTTAACCAAGTCTGCAGCGAGGGTAAGTAGTTACACCGACCCCGACCTGATTTTATTCCTTATTTTACGAAAGAATACGTTATCCCGTTACTATCCCGGAAATAATGAAATATTTTTTCCGACCAATATTAAATATTGGTAAGTTTCACCAAAATAATGTAAGTTTAACTTATGATATTTTTAAAAATAAGATCTTGATAAATATTATATTAAATCTGAGTAAAAATATGAACAACTACGTTAAAAACAATACGAATTTGTAATACTTATAGATGCCGTAGCACGCATAGTATTTCGTTTCTTGAGATATACAAAACTTAATTGAAGTGGAATGTGCAAAACAAATTTATGTAAACAAGTTTGTTTTACTGTGATGGATAATCTTAAGATCACAGCTAGAAAAAATGCTTTAACACATATGCTTGTTATACATTTTTCCTTGGCAATGTATATTAGCTTATTTCGCATAATTTACACAGTTTTATACAAACAGGTAACAACGTAAGGAAAGAGCAACAATACCCAGTAAGAGCAAGACAACGTCTACAACAATATTAGCCCATACAGTTTTTGTACTTCTCACAATTATTTATGAAAGATGTGAGTAATTTCAACTGAATGGTTCAGAAAATGGACACCGGCGTAGATGTTTTGTTTACTTCGATTACATATTGTAACACAGATTTTGTTTCATATCTTTAAATGTGTATAAAATTTGACATGTAATTTCTTAGACACTAAATGCATTTAAAAATTCTATGCCGAAATTACCTTCGATAAAATTATACTATTTTACAATTGGCAACAACATATACATTTTCTTTCATTGAGCAATATAGATAGCAATAGTTGGTTGGAATAACTAAAATTATTATAGGTTAATTTAATATAGGCCTAAATTAATCTAATATAATATAAATTAATCTAATATTATTAGATTAATATATAATATATTAAATGGGTATAAATTATTTATACACATCATCCTAACTGCGTATGGACTCAAATGGGTATAATAATTCTAGCAAATCCTGACGAATTATGGAAACGGCGTGTATCAGTTAAAAACATTCACAACTTTATATCAGTTTTTAAATAACTGTTCAATGGATTTTTCAGTTTTTAATTTTTATGTTCACTGCAACAGCAATTCTTCGATATCCCAAAATCCAAGCAATCATTCATTAAGTTTCAAAAGAATTTATTAATGGTATTGAAGCTTAATAATATCGATTTTTATTATAAAAGTATATCATTAAGGCTTACAAAACAATATCGTTTTATTTAAATGGTGTTGTTTTGGTCTAGAAACCTAAAAATACTGTTCTATGCAGTTGCATTAAATATATCATAGGAAGGGAAGCTGGAAACAAAAGATGTTCATACCATATTATAAGGGCTTTGCAGACATATAAACTATTAATGCGGCAAAATTGTAAGGTTTATAAAACTTGGAAACGAATATTCGTGTCTGAATTTTTCCATGATCAATTTTTAAATATATTACAATACGTTTTAGTGGTGAAGTTAGAACAGTTTTACTTTTCAGAGGTCGTCCCATACTCTAATCTGCTGTTTACAAGTTCAAAGTACAAGGAGTGCATTGTCTAGATAACGAGTATAACACGGAGAAAAAACGTTTAAATTAAATATGAGAGTATACTTTTTAATTTTTTTAAAATATATTTTCAGCTTAATTCATGATGAAACATCATCCTTATAAGTTATAGTTAGTTTCCTTTCGCGCACTTTGAGCAAGTCGCACATTTCTCGCTCCCTGAAAACAAGGAAAACAAGCAAGGTTTTGTGTGTTAATTGGAACCAAAACTTTCACTGTGTCGAAACAAAAATTAATATAATTTGTTTCATATACACATTATGCTAAATTACTTTTAACAAACACGATCTAAAAGGTGCACATTGGATCTGCCAGCACACTGATTGTAATGGTAATGTATACTGTAAATAAAGTTCTTCTGATTATAGAGCCTTGGGGCACGCCCTGTGTTATTCCTACATTTGGCTACACACATCATTGTTGTTGGCTAATTTTTATAATTGTTTCCTTCCACCAAGAGATTATACCAAAACTATAGGGTCATTGGCAAAAGAATAGCGAAGGTATATTTATTGCGTTTTCAAATTCAAGGAAAGAATTTTTGTGTAATTTCTATTACTAATACTATGTGTCATTCGGTTACAAATTTGAAAACTATTTTATATCATTATAATAATTTAAAAAATGAAATGTCAAAATTATTGTAGGTGTCAATTGTGTTTCACTTTTGTATGTGTCCAAATATATATTATTTTCGACCGTTTCTATATGTGGCTATAGAGTAAATAAACTTAAGAAATGTTTATTCATTATTATTGCTCAAAAGAAAATTTGACAGTGCTCAATTTTATTTTTAATTCAATATCCTGCGCCAACGGTGTTATGTGTAAACTGATTAAAATCATATAGGCCCTAACAATTCTTTTCGAATCGTCAATCTAAGATTTTCAGCCACCAGTGTATGGACATCTAATACTATCAGCTGACAAAGTTGATCAAGAAACATAAAAAAGAAATACACGAATCTAACGAAAAATAAAAATAAAAACGTTGTCACTTTATGGTAATTTTTTGCTACTAAACAAATGATGTAAACTCTGACCGAAGGCATTTTACTTCAGGAACGATTACATCAAAAGTAAAATATTTTTATTTATATAAACTGTTTACTATTTTTCTAATGTTAACATTACTATTTTACTATTTTAACTATTAAAATATTTTAACTATTTTATTTCATATGAAAATTGATGTCACTACAGATTCAGTTAAACAGAATACGTATACTTTTTTGACCAGTTAACAGTCAACAAATTAATGTTAACTTGAAATATTAAAAAACATGTTTTGTTAGATATGTCATTACTTGTTTCATTTTTGCACACCAGCTAATAGTAAGAGTATCAGGTAAGTCAAAAAATTATCGAAGGAAATCTTGCAAATGTAGGCTTACTTGTGTCGGAAAGGAGATTACACTTTACACCAAAAACTATAACAAAAAATGTGGTATGTCACTTCACAGGTTTAAAACGCCTACTTCTACTCAAAGAACGTTGCGCGTAGAACTATACTGACCTACGCGCTAGTGTCTGCATGTTATATATCCAACACGCATCCAACGTTTTCTGACATATGAATCAACCAACCAACTAAGGGAATGTACCATCACTACCACTAGTAGGCCTACTACTGCTACTACTACAACTACTAATACTGCTACTACTACTACTACTACTACTACTACTACTGTTTTGAAATCGGCGATTTAACGGTTTTATAAAAATTGAATGTGAAATGTCGGTTAACGAATAGGGTGGAAAAGCGTTAGACTCCATTTATAATTCCTCAAAAATCCGAATTACATATGCAAGTTTCAATTTCTTCCCGACTTGATGGGAAAATGTTTGGACACTGTACGAAATTTTTAGTTACATATTTTCAACAGTAAAATATTTGGAAAAGATATAAAAACTGTTGGACGTCGGATCGATGTCAAATGTTTACTATATAAGTTCTAACTTGGCAATGCTCGTCCGTTATTTAAATACACAGATTAGTTCATTTGAAACCAAATTTTATCAAAACTCCTACAACAGGAACCTCAGAAATGACGTTTTTTACCATTATACCCATTTAATAATTAAGTAATTACTTTTCAAAAATATAAGTCAACTGTCACAACGTTAGATATCCTAGCTTTAACATTTTTATAAAATCAGAACCTGTATAATTTATGTATTAATTGAATGAATAAATTTACCTTATTTTTTAATAATATGTAAGTGTATGTATTTGTGTAAAGAAAAGCTGTGGTAAAAACACAAAATGTTAGAGATAAAAAAAGTAAACTATTTAATATAAGTTTAATGAAGAAAGTTGTGTTAGTGGTTAAAATCACAAGCAGAATTTTCTCTGTTGCACACCACTATATAAAAATTATTCCGATTAGCGCTTTCAAGCTTCACAGCTCATCGTCAGATCGGAAATTTATAATTTTTATATAGTGGTGTGCAACAGTGAAAATTCTGCTTATTTAATATAAATTAAATTATTTTTATTGCTAAACTATTATTAAATCTAACAATATATTAAAAATTTTAGATTGTAATTAAATCTGTCGAGACAGAAGAATATTTTCGACAATTTTTAATGAGCTTCTCAGAAATTAAATTTTTCGTGACCATTATGGGGACTGTAAAATTAATTTTATGTACAAAGTCTAAATGGTACAGTCTTAATCTTATGACGTGAGCCACGTTTGTAAACATCAGGTTACATTAAAATATTAAATACACTCAAGATAAAATGATGGCCCTACAATCTACAAAACAACTAACAAATTATTAGTTATGTAATAAGTTTGTATAAATTAACATTAGAATTTTTATTTTGAATGCCTCTATGACAGTAACTCGTGGTTTATAATTTCTCACTTTATAAATCTGTTGTTACAGTTTGGACCAGACAAGCTTTTGAGGGCCAGATCATCATCACCAAGACCTAAGCCCAGTGTATCAATTCATTCTTCTTCGGGGATTATCAGTAACCCTACATCAGAAGAACAGCAACTAGAGGGTACATCAACGATACCTACGCCTACACCTTTATTATCGTTCCAATCAACTTCCGGTGTTGTAAGTAATCCAACTGAATTGCACGAAGACAGTGAAAATAATGTGCAGACGTCTACAGTAGAGCCAGTGAAGATTACAGCATCGAAACGATATAGGAATCGTCACGCTCACAAAACTCAGCCGTCTTCTTCAACGGAGACCGTATCATTTACAACAAAAGCTGAAGTAGACACTGGTACTACTGAAGATATATCTTTTGTAAATTTTGAGTCCAAAAAACATGTTCCATATACTGAATTTACGAAATCCGTTTCAGAAAACGAAAATTATTTTAAAAATTTAGTCTCTTCTGTAACAACTGATTCTTCAAAAATTGACGCAGTTTCAACAGAAGAATTTGTGACTGAAGCGAAGAATGAAACACTTCCTTTGAATTCTAGTGCGGTAAATGAAGACAGCATTGAGATAACATCTTATTTAGCTGACTCAAATTCTGCTATTGACGTTCATACAAAAAATGTCTCTGATGCACCAGAATATACCGAAGATAGGCCAACAAGTGCACACACGATATCTGCAATTCTGTTTGCTGAAAGTGACCAGAAACAGGAAGACAACGAAATCCAAAGTGAATCTTCTCGCGTTTCAAGTACAGCAGCTCCTGAAAAAAGCGAATCCAATTTTCCTTTTGGGCCAATAATAGTCCCGGATTATCCACGAATTGAAGATGTAGCCGAGTTCTTCCTTAATTCTAGTAAAGCAGAAGAGAAACAAGAATTGTCTAGTTTCAACGAAGAACACGAAGGGATCTCGGTTACTGGTGAAGACAATGAGCTAAGAACTACCCCAAGACCCCTGCGTAAAACACTATCTAAATCAGACAGTGAACTATCACATAATAACGAGGGTACCCCACTGGGAGCTTCATCCAATGAATTATTAGCTCCAATTCATGCTGGTGTTACATTGTCTTCTAACATAGACCCAAATGGAAATCAAGTTACCGTTTCAAAGGTAATTACTGAAGACGAGTATCCAACTCATGATGATGAACTTAAAATTGAAAAACAATTAATTCAAAAAGAAGGTGTATACAAAACGACTGTTGACATCCAGAAATCAATACCATTTGAAATTTCCACACAGAACTTAAATATAAATCAACAACTGACATCGCACGGAAACCAAGCTGATCACAAGGATCCTGAACAGCAAACACCTGTACGTATTCAATTCTCCGACCTTCCGCAAAACGTTCACCAAAATTTAGACTTGAAAATCGTTCCGTTAATTCAACAAGGGACACCCACTCAAAACGTACACATAAATCCTCTTCAAAATATACCACAGACTACCTATGTGCCGGGTAATTTATATTACATTTATTTACAAAGGTATAATCCATACATAAACAAATATGGGATCGTTCCACAACCGGTGATATTGCAACCTTACCCTTTCTCTGCGAATGCTGTAAATAATCCGTTATACCAATCGCTTCCTCAGTTGCAGCCTGAAACGTATAGCCGTGTACCAGACGGTAGCAAGCTGAATATATTAGACACAGAGATTCATCACCCTGTACCACCTGCAGTAGCACAAAACATAGATTCCCTACATGACCAACATAAAAATGTTGACACCATACCTTTGGGTGACTTTCAAAAGTCTATTGATAATTCACAGACGTCGTTCTCTCAGACAAAAGGTAAAGAAAATCCTAATTTGCCCACAAAGCTAGTGGAATCTTTAGATACGACTAGTGATATTTACCATAATCCCACAGAAAGTGAAACGCTCCATGATGAAAACGGCGTGCGTTCCGCACAGTCGTTGGCGAGTACGTATGCAGCTCAGCTGAACGCTTTGACGGCTGCAAAATACAACGAAATCCATTCGTCTGATTCGCAAGTCAGCGAAATTAAGGTCGATACCACGATAAACTCCAACCAAGGAGTACAAGATGAAAATGTGAATACTGACAGCGGCGAAGAAGGTGAATACTTTAAAGAATCTTCTGAATTTCAATCAAACTTAGGAAGAAATATCGAATTCAATAATGGCGAATTAAATGGTGTGCAGCATGAAACGGAAATAAGTAAAACTATCTCTGGAGAAAATGTTGTACCTACAGAATCGTTACCTTCAGAGGAACCAATTTCGTCTAAACATAAACCATTTCAAGATCCGATATATGTTGGAATAGAACGAAATCAGCCTCGAGCGCAGCCATTTGTACCAAGCGTAGCAGACCCTGTATCTCCCGCTAAAACTGATTCCTATCGACACCTTCTGCCTCCGTTACTATCGGCCGTTATACCTCACGCGATGAAACACCCAAAACAGCTGTCTTTACAGCCGCACCCTACACACATAGCCACAATAACTATTAAACATCATCATCCTCATTCTGCGAAAGCGAGACGAGGTCACCAACTTCCTACAGAGAAGAGTCATCAGGCGCCGTTCATTCCCAGTCAGAAAGTTTTCTCTTCAGTCTATCCACCTGAAACTTATTACGTAACACAATATATGACGCGTCAAGACAGAAGTGGCGGTAAGACCAGCAGACAGCTGATAATCGAGTACGGTGGGTTCAAACCGCCTCTCATACCTTCAGTACAAATCGACATAGAACCAACTGCGTCTACCGTTGACGAAAGTAATAAAAGCAAACTAAGATAAACGGATTTACCAAACTAGTATCACTTACCATTCATCATATTATTAAGTCATCAAAAACACATCAGTAATCACTACTATCACGTAATTTATCTTTAGATTAGATAAGAGTATTGTGTAAGTCTGAGATAGAATGTAAGATATATTTTAAGTACTAAACATATTTCAAGGATAACCATTCAAACAATTTAATTGTAATGATCATGGCATATCAATTTCGTAAATGTATGACTAAAATATTTAGACATGAAACGGCTGGCTGTTGTAATGTGTGAAAAGATCTCATTGCGCATGTGCAGCTCTGATACGTTACGTTTTAGGACCAAACATGTTGTGTTCAGAACAGCTCCATGATTGGTATGTCACATGGTTGTGTGTCATGGTTGGTCACCTCACACCTCATTTCCAGCCTGCCTTCCTTGCCGCCACAACAATCTGCGCGAACCGTTTCATGTCTAACTATTCCACTTGTACCTGCGTTGCAGGGGTTTCATATATAAATATACTATACAGAAGTAAGGGCGCACTCGCGTTCGTAAGACTGTGTTTTTTAAAATAAAATTTGATGTAAAAGCATATATATATATATATACATAAAACAAATTTTCAGTTACATATTTGAAAGTAATGTTAAAAAAAACGTATTTTACGCTATGTTAAAAATAATTACTTCAGTTACAACCAATTATTTTTTAAGAAAATTAATCGATTGTATCGGATAAAGCAGTGGATGCCATATATTAAAGTGAACAATATACTTTTAATAAACATTGTAAATATTTAAATAAATTAAACTTTTATTAATACAGATGCTTGCAATGTTTCACTTTACCTATATCACACTCTTTCCTCTTACTTTAAACAAGAAATAATATGCCTCCGTTACAAGAAATGTTATTATGTTAAAAGTTATTATGAAGAATACAAGTAGGCTAACGAAATATTTATTTTCTGAAATCAAGTACTACAAGATGTGAGACATTTGGTTACTATGAATCAGCTCAGTTATTAAACTGACGAGTAGAAAGTAAAACTACGAACGTGCAATGCACGAAGGAAGAATACCAGTGTGTGGGCTCCATCGTGCTTTGCACGGCGTGCATTGCATGGCACGAAGGCGATCAAGACGAGCTTGATTTTTTTGGCACGGCGTGCAAAACACGAAGGTGCGTGGGCTCGCCACGCGCCACGTGCCGGAGTGAAGCGCTTTTAGGTTATGTTCAGTTAGTCGTAAGCTGTGATCTGTGTGGACTGTAGTAGTGTAATCATGAGTGACTCGGCATCTTTTCTGTCTGTTCACTTTCTCCCGACGTTTATTGAAGCCTACAGAAACCACGATTGTTTATGGCGGGTAAAAAGTAAAGACTATTATAACAAGATCAAGAAGGAGGCTGCCTACAAAGAACTGTTTAGGTTCAGATAGACTAAAGACTTTACATTTTCGCAAAAGTCTGTAGCTGTTTTCTATTGCTTATAATATCCAGAATATTTCGACACAGAATAAAAAAGGATAATTAAAATGTCTATTTATAAGCCATAACAAACCTGGCTGAAGTGTCATTTTATTGACAGCATTTATTGGAATACGAACAACTCTCGATTATCCACGCTAATGTTTGAGAAGGGTAACGGTCGACATAAATATTTACTTTTTGTCATATTGTAATGAAAACAGCAACAATTATCCGTGCAGTAGCGATAAACTGTGTATCCTTTAACCAGCTTATTTATAATTTCTAGTTTTTCAGGTACTAATATAAAAATACTAGTACCTGTACTTGAAAAAAAATTTCAGGTGCCTATAAAAAATACTAGCAATAAGAATTTTCAGTTAAAAACGAAATACTGCTTATTCATTGTAAAGAGTGTTGACTTACCTTAATAAAACTATAAACGCTTGGTACTTTCACAAAATTTATTGTTAAATTCTGACAATCGTTTCAGCCGATTAGGCTATTCTCAAAGAGATGGTAGAATAACGAAATACGAAGAATGCGTTACAGCAGGGATTCTCAACTATTTTAGTTAATACCAATAAAGAAAACATTGCCTAAGTGGGTGGAACAACAGCTAAATATTTGTAATTACGTAATTAAGTGAATCGTATATTACTTACAGAGTTTTAGTCTAATTGTTGCATTAAGATTTTGTCTTCTGTTCTGGACGAATAGCCTATTACTACGCGTGCGCGCGCACCCACCCACACACACACACACGATCATTCACATCCGAGCCTGTTATTGTTTTTACTTACTCATCAGATTTAGTGGGACTGATAAATATGTATTACTATGTTTTCGACGAACCGTAACATATAAACGAAGCATTGCATACTCCAAAACACACAAGTTTGTTGATATTTGAATTTAGTTACGTGGAAACATATTACTTTTACAAAGCACTAACAGGTTATAGTGCTTGCTATGCACAAGTTAACTTCCTTGTTATAGCCACAACATTGCTAAGTCACCGTTTACAAAATAATAACATAGGCCTCCTCAACATTTTATAACTCGGTGAAATGTTCATATTGTTCCCTTCCTGTTGAGTCTAATGCTTATTTTGTCTTTACAAAACTATGTGTACTGAATTTAGTCTTCTATGTATATGTAACTACAGGCATTGTATGTAATTTGGAGCTAGGTAAAACGTTTCAAGTGCGCACGTGCGCGCGTGTAATCACCCACGATTAACTTGTTTTATGTTACGCCAATAAAACATATACGTTTTGTGTCCTCTTGTCCGCACTCATCGCATGTCAAATGTTCGTGACTTCACTGTTTACCCTTCTCAGATATCAGAATATACCACTGTCCGCGCTCTTCGCAACATTCAGCTACAAATCAATTACACACTATTAACAAGAAACCGTACACACATTATAATAGATTATTATAGATATTGATTCTGGATAATAATTGATGTGTAGATACTCAAGTCGAGTATATGTAGATATGATGTTATTGTTGATGATTATTATTAGATATGATTATTAAAATTGGGTGATTGGAATTAATGTTCAGGTTTATAGTTTGTGGTTTAAAAGAGTATTAGGCTTGCTATCACTTCACTGTGTTAACCTCCCCACTTACCATCCGTGGATATCTTCACTATTCTCGATGGCGACTTCTCTTACTGTAAACACACTTGACATACGTACATAGATATTCCTTTTAAATATCGAAAAGAATGCACATAAACAATAAAATAAATCAAATATTCAATTGTAAGTTGAATGATATCAGTAATTCAAATACTACCGCCACCTTATGAGATAACTGTTTTAAAAAAAAAATTAAACTACTGCTTCTATTTTATAGAAATTAAACTCTGGTTCCACTGATAATAAACTGAGGATTTATTGACAATGATTAAATTCAGTAAGCTCTTTTAAAACAATTAATAAGATATTTTTACAAACAATACCAAATTTAACCAAATATTGAGATCTCTGTATCTCAAAGCTGATAACACTGTTGTGATGTACAATAGTATTGTGAACGAGGTTAGGTTCACTTTAGTTAATTATATTACCAATTTAGTGAGTTCTTTGAAAATACATGATACCAGATATAAAGATGTGAGTTTGAATAACAATATTTACTTATCTATTATTATAAAAAAGAACAAAAATTTAAAATTATTAAACTCGGTACGATAGCCGATAATATCGTACTATCGTATGTTATGCAGAGGTTTAGAAAAACTAAGATCAACATGTGCTTTGAACGTTGCACTGTTAAAATATTATTGTTATTAATTCATTAGTTATCAGAACCATGTACTGGAAAGAGAAAAAATCTAAAGAAAAAAACTCTTATTATTGCTTTCATTTCATTAAAATCATTCAAGAACAGAATTGTTTCTTTCTGACAAAAATATATGCTTCGGTTCTAGGTTAGTTTGCCTAGTAACACGTAAGTGGTTATTTAGAATAAGTAATGTTATTTATAAAATTCTTAATAATATAGTTACAAACATTTTATTTATAATTCATTTGATGTGTAATTATCAGTCATGAAAATATTCTCACAAGAAAATAATTATTTATTAATTCAAAAGTTATAGTCAAGTAAGCGACTATATTGACATACTGATGAGCGGTATCTAAGTTTAATTCCGCCGTTCTCAATTATTCTTTAAATATAAAACAATTATTTTTTATATTAATTATTGTCATTAGACTGTGCTACAATTTGTTTATTAAGTTCTGATAATTGTCCATCATCACTCATTAAAGCACTCAAGCGTTACTCGACTAGTGCAGTCAAAACAATAATTCTCGTTCGTCAACGAGAATTATGCCTTTCATTAATTTCTTTAAAATTATTAAAATATTGTACTCCCTGATTATATACACTGAACATGACCCTTATTATACACTGGTCATGTTAATTCACTATTCACTTAATTCACTGGACACTCGGTAATGTTGCGTTGAGTAGAGGTTAATGTCTGTTTGTGTATTACTGTAGGTGACGCGCACATTTCAAAAAAATATCTTGCTGATTTTAACATAGACCTCTCGCCGTGAGTGTTGCAGAACGATTGTCACATTTCGCTAAAGCGTCTCTTTTCGTCTGGTCATTTTAAGCTATTTGATTGGTTTAAAAGGTCATACTCTCAACCCCAAAACACTTTGGTAAAATAAACTTTCAATTTTTGGCAACTCTAAGCGTGGGTTCGAGATTATAAATGACGTATACATGGATACTCAAAATGATTGAAAAACTTATAATGGTCATAAGTTTCTTATTTTTCGTCATAGCGTCATTTGGATAGTGGCATTAAATCGCGGACACTTGTGGCTTTATTTTAAGTCTAAACAAGCACTAAATCCGTCCATTATTAATTCACTTGGTCATCTTGAAAACTCATATGGTGGTTCTTAATATAAATAAGTCTTTTTCACCATATTTCGTTATAATTACACTGTAATACTTATTACTAAACATTTTGAGTCCATTTCTTGTTCATGTTAGTACATAAAATGGTTATATTTATAGTTTAAACAAAATCTGTTAATGGCGTCTATACCAACCATGTTCGATTGTTTATATTTACTTGTAATGCCATTATTCCTTATTCTACTACATATGTTTGACATCCTAACACTAATAGGTATATTTATTTACATGTATTTACACTTTATTTTGATAAAAATGTTATTTTGTATACTCATATAGTATGATCAAAATACTTTCTGTTCTCATCTCTCCATTTTGTCACTTATTTAGTTATTTTAGTACACAAGGGATATATTGTTAGTAATTAAAATAGTGTACAATTGTTGTACATTGTTGGTTCAATGTATTCATTAACTTTTTGTTATCTGAAAGCTCTCTAAGTTATAGTATGGTGTTTATTTACATCTGGTTTTACAATTGCAGTTAGTTAGTTTATAATATTTCAATTATTAAACTACTAGTATTACATTTGTGAGGTGTTCTCATAGCAGTATTAGACATTTCTCTAACTACTGGTAACATTTGTCACATTCTTTTGATAAGTTTTGATAATGTTTTTTGATTAACTCTCTTGTCACATTGGGGTTCTGTCTATTTAACTTTATGATGTTATATTCAATCTGATTCATTTGCTGTGTCCTTCAGTACATATGGTATTCATTGGTTTGCATTATTACTCTTAGCTAGTCTCTGTTTGAAACAATTGTGGATAATTGCTTGGTTTAACTAATGTACATGATTTTATGTTATAGGTTCAAATCTTGTGAGGTTATGTGTCAGTTGTCTGACAACAATGTGCTACATACTTTTATGCAGTATGTAACTCAACTATTGCCATCTCATTATGGCATTCTACTACAATGGTTTATTATTAAGTTATACACATTTTTACACTATTTGTTGAAACAATAATACAGGTATTCTTAGTCTAATTATGTTACACATTTTGGTGGGTTGTACCTAGTCTTTGTTACATTGATTGGTTTATACTCAACAAACTAGCTTATTTGCTACTATCTGTTCTGGTATTCATTTACATTTTGTCCTGTCTTGCTATGGCATTCAGGTACACTTCATATCAAGGCATGCAAAGCTTTTATTATTAATCCCTATGAACAATTAATTTACTGTTCTGTCTCATATTTTTTGGTGGTCTTACTGATTATCTATGTGATTTTACAATCTTGATTAACCTTGTTACACTAATTGTCTGTGCATTTCACTAGTTAATCGTGGATTCTTTCACTTATAATGGTTAATCACTTTTTTCCGTTATAAACATTTTCACTGGTATTGTTTGTGCTGTTTACTTGGGGTAAAATGGTTATCATATCACATGTTGTTACACTTATATCAAGTATTCACTGTCATTGTTCGTGATTACTTATTGATGCTCAACACTAGTTTCTTTGTTATTGGTATTCGAATAATCATTATACTTCTTCTGGTCACTATATTGATTTTAATTCCTTGTATATCTTGTGAATGTTGATGTCTTGTACTGTTCATACATAATCTTCGTTCTTCATGGTACATTTCTTTTCCTCTTCTTCTCCTTTTCTTCTTCTGGTTAGTTGTTTCTCACTGTCGGTGTTCTCCTTGGTTACACATTATTTGCAATAATCCATGTTCCCTTAATATTGTCATACTCTTCCATAATATTTTTATTCATGGTTATGGTAGTCATTGTCCCATATTATTTCACACTAATGAACAAATTCGTTTGTTTTATCACCATTGTGATTGTACTTGATACGTCTCCTTTTTATGTTAATAATTATCTTCGGCATATCCCCTCACTATTTTGGATCTATTGGGCCTGGATGCTAACATATTATATTGGCTCGTTGGTATTTTCTCTCTCTTTGTTATACTCGATGATATCCTTATTACTCTTCTTTCTTCTTTGTTGGGTTTTTTCAATAATATTCATTCGTAGATACACACTTTATTTATATTCTCCAGTTCCTTCTTTTATGCTCGATGAAATATTTTCATGATATCCTTTTATTTGACGTATTAGATAGTTATTTTATGTAACTGCTAATTTGGTACGTTACAACATATACACCTCAAACCATACACATTTGGATCTTATCTGGCACGCCACGAGACTGACTACTTTTCCAGTATGTAGGCTCACCACGTGCCATGCAATGCACAAAGATGTATTGGGCACTTAAGTCATTTAACTTATTTATCAAGATAAATATAGTCCAAAATATAATATGACAAGTGTGAGTGAACTATAAATTCTGTTTTAACTCGCTACAGTAATGCTTGTATAACACTTTTCTGTAATGTAAACTTGCAGCAGGCAAATGTTAGACTAGTCCTGTAAATTAATGTTCTGTGTATCCTGAAGGCGAAACAGTGAGACAATTTCCGTTGCAGGCTGTATGAAAAGGAAATATGGAGCCAGAAATCCGCAACTGAATGAAGAGGGTAAAATACAAGAAAACTAATCAACATCATGAAGTAAAAAACGCTGTCTTTCACGGCCGAAATCTGATTGATAGACAAATGACTGTTAGACCGTCATCCATACTCATTAAAACAACGGTTGTTATCGTTAAGAAGGCTCCATATAACAACAGTCAATATACTGTATATATAAACCTTCACAGATTCACAACAAATTAAATAACCAGACGTTTAGGTCGTGCTCACGACGGAAGTCCTCTGTGGCACAGGAAAAGTTAACAAGTCCCCCGAGAGAATAATTAATTGTGAACTCTTGCGGGACTTGTTACATCCTTCACGCGCCAAGTCCGTTGTGATCTCAGCTTATACGGTTGGTTAATTGGTCTGCTAAGTTTTATATACAGGGTGATTCAAAATTGCACGGCTATCTCTCGCGACCTGATTCTACAGCTAAAAATAAGAAAAAAGTCCATATAAACATAAGTCCGAAAATGGTTCTTTAGCGAGTTACGGCTCGTGAACCAGTTCGTTCTGATTTCTGCTCCCACGGTAAAATGACACCATTCTGATATTCTTGGCGTATAAAGTGAAGAGTAAATTTGGTGGTTTCTCATGGTCTCTGATCTGAAAAATCTGATCTAAATAAAAGTGGTCACAGAGCTCCATCTCAATTAGTTTGTAAAAAAAACTGTGTACAACACAAAATTGGAGTCGAGAAACACACATTTTTAGAATTGGGATAAAGTAAATCCGTTAATTCACCAATAAAAAAATAAAAATTTCGAACTAACTTTGTAGAGAATTTAATTCCGAGAAATTTGATGTGTATAATGTTTATTAAAAATAAGCACAAATTTGAGAAATTTGGCATTAATTAAAAAAACAAAACAGGACAAAATTCGCCAAAAACGTTTTACAATTTACAAGGAATGGCACTGTAAACTTTCGAAACACCCACATTTGGGCAGACGAAAACCCACATGAGACTGCTACAAGACATCACCAACATACTATTTCATTTAATATGTGGTGCTGTCTTCTTCGTGATAATCTCTTAGGCCCTTTTTTTATTACCACCAAGGCTTAATGGAAGACAATACTTACATTTTTTTGCAAACGAACTGATGGAACTCTTGGAAGATATTCCACTTGCAGATAGAGTGCAGGTGTGGTTATTGAATGACGGAGTATCTCCTTACTACTGTCGTGATTTGATGAACCATTTAAATAATACATTCGGTAAGCGATGAATTGGTCGAAACGAACCAGTAAAATGGCCACCTCGATCTCTCACGCCAGCAGACTTTTTCCTTTGGAGTTGGATGAAGTCGTTAGCTTATTCCGCTCGTATCGGCACACAAGAAGAATTGAGACATTGCATAATAGAATATGGAGCAACTGTTAAGAATAATCCTGATGCTATAAGACGTGCCCGCCTAGCATGGATTCGCCAAGCAGAATTCTGCATTCAACAAAACCGCCACATTGAACAACTGCTTTGAAAGAAAGTTTGCAGCTTTATCCATTTAACAATTTTTATATTAATCATTTGAAGGAAAAATTCAATAATATAAGTTTTTGATTCGTTTACAGTTACATTTGTCATGAAAATGTTTACGTAAACCTTTGTTCTGTTTAAAATTATAACTCTTTTCTGGTGCATTTTGCCCTGTTTCGTTTTTAATTACAGTCAAATTTTTTAAATTTTTATTAGACTATTTTTTAATAGACTTTATACACATTTTTACACATCACTTTTCTCAGAAGGAAATTGTCTACAAAGTTAGTTCAAAATTTTTATTTATTTTTTGGCGAATTAACGAATTTATTTTATTCCAGTTCTAAAAAAGTTTGTTTTTCGGTTCAAATGTTTTGTGTTTTAAACAGTTTTTCTTAAAAACGAATTGAGATAGAGCTCTGAGGCCACTTTTATTCAGATCAGACTTTTCAGATCAGAGACCATAAGAAATTACGACCCCAAGAATTTCAGTATAGCGTCATTTTACCGTGGGAGCAGAAATCAGAGAGAACAGGTTCGCGACTCAACTTTTTTTCTTATTTTTATATATAGAATCAGGTCCCGAAAGATTGCCGTGCAATTTTGAATCACCCTATATATTGCTACAACGGTCTTACGGATCGCTGTGTTGTTCAGTGGAAGCTATGGCACCAATAAAGTGACTAATTACCAAGTTTAATTACTCACACTTAAGAATTTGTAATCAGCAATGTAATATCAAACAATTATTCAGGTTAAAATTTACCGCACGCAATAATAACGTCACCTATAAGAGCTCCGGACCAATTATAACACAATAGTCACTTTCCACTAATCACTTGTTTCGCACTAAAAAAATCGCCCACTGAAACTAACTCTAAACCTGTCGCTGTTGCTTATATATGCTTAGGAGAGGTTTCAGGAAAATTTTCCATCATTTGGGCGGGGTACCAGCATAATTTGCTTAGTTACAAGTGCTCTCGGACACTATGGAGGAACTTGAGAGCGGCCTTGACCGAGACGCTGCACCTACTCGGCTAGCCGAGACACGGGTACAAGGACGCTCTCGACTGTTCGAGAGCATTCCATAATTGTCGTAACAATAGTTCTTGTTTGTTGTTGTTGTTGTCATGAGACACCTTAACTATAAAAACCGTTACTTTAACGATTATGGATGACTACCACCCCGACATATGTTTATCAAGTACGTAACAACAAGATGGTTCTTTTCTCATTACGATTGATGTGCAGTTTTTGAGATAACCTGTTGCTACAACCATCTAATTCTTGAGAAAAGATTCACACTATGCCTCTTTTGAGGATTAAGTAAACACTGTATTTATGTCTGCACACTATTCTGTCAGCACGATGATCCTAGCCGGTTTTCGTACGTTTAACAATATTCACCGTGAGGAGATCATCATACTGTAGGCAACACCCATTTGTCTTAAACCCTATTTTGTGAATTATTTTCAAGCTTCTTGTTAACACAGGAAGCGGGGCACAATTTTCGGATGTAATAAAGTGATATTAATGAAACGTATACAACACAAACACTAAGGAAGATTCTGTTTGGACATTCGGAAACCCAGATGTATAAACACATAAAACCCAAAAACAATTAACTATGAAAAAATATCGAGTTAATACAAAAACGACCATTTTTAAAACGCATATTTACGTCTTAAGCGACTAATGAAAGAAAATTATACACAGCATCCATCCACAATGTTACAACTTACAAAGAGTATTCGTCCTTATTTTTCCTAAGAAAAAGAAAAATACAAACCAAGAGATTGCTACTCAGCATGGATAACGATGGTCAATTAGATTAGTGGCTCAGCCACATGTGAAGCAAGCTAAATAAGAATGCACGCACACATGTGCAAATACACAAACTCACACACACACACACACACACACACACACACACACACACACACACACTTGTATTATTCCTTAGGCAGATCCGATATACTTAAGTGTCGACTTCAAGGCGGATGGTACAGTCAATAATACTATATACAGTAGTACTGTAACGCCTGGGAAAGCAACATAAACTTTCAAAGATGAAAAAGCATGTGTGTAGGTAAAGTGCAGTACACCCGTATAATAACCCGTTTGAACTTCATGTCGTTGTCAGAAACTGTTAACTAAAGGTTTTCCCGCTTTGATGCAATGTACGTTATGCGTATTTGAAAAGATCAGTTACCTAAAGCCAAGACGAAACGGTTTCCATCGTTCGCAGATTGACAGATAAAGCAATATTAACCGAAGTTTTTCGAAGACGATACCTACATTGTATCACTAATATTGTACTTGCCCAATAACCTCTACGTTAATTTTCGTTATTTCGGTTATGCGATAATTGGTATCAGAATGTAGCGCATATCGCACATAATTTTAATAAAACAATAGAATTGGTTTATGTTTTCGACTTGATTTTTTGTTCTGTTGTTGTCATTCTTCTTTTTAATATATTGTTACGACGGTCTACTGATCGTCGTATGGTACAGTGGAAAACAAAATACAAGACACCAACGAAGTCACTAATCACCAGCTTTAATTGTCACAATTAAATAGTTTATAATTAACTCGTACAATATTTCTATTTAGATTTGTCCACACGCAATAACGATGTCTAATAATAGAGTTTCACACAATTATTAACACAATACTACTTCACTTCGACTAACACTCAATTCGCGCTAGCGAAAATCGGTCGCGTAACTGAACTGACAACCCGGCTGCTATGGCTTTATATAAGCCGCGCTGAGGTTCAGTACAGCTTTCCCTCCTTACTACACGCCGGCGGCTTAATGCGTATCTCAAATGTTCCTGGAACTCACTAGAACCACCTACTTGAATGACGCAACACCTGCCACACTGGACGGAGGAGTGGAGAATGTTCTCAGCTGTTCTACGCGGTTCGATATCATACTCATGACAATATATTTTATGCAATATGTTTATAGCAATATAGTAGGTTAAACCTGCTTCTATAGCAGCAAAAGTCTGTGTTGTTAGGTTAACAGGTAAACTGAAAGGACTCGGGATAATCAAAACACTTTTAAAATAATACCCGTTTTTGTATAAAATTGCCAAAAAAACAATTCGACGTAAGGCTAGATAAAGGTTACTTTACTTGTTTCTCTTTTTTGTAAGAGAACTCGCTTTTCGCTTCGAACAATAAATCTTATAGCCGAAATCTATTTGTAGCTGTTGGTTTTCACTGGACCTGAACAAAATGTATAATGTTATTGTATAGGCCAACCGTGTATACGGGTACAATATAATCCGTAAAGATGTGTATTCTGTTTTAATCGCAACAAATTAAAAAAAAAATAAACGTAGTGTTGTCGCTCGCAAGGTTAGATTCGTTAGGTAAGGTTTAAATATAATCACACTGTAATAAAATACATCAATTACGAACAACATTCTAAGTAATGTTACAATTCTAAGGATTATAAGTGTTTAGTGTAGAACTCGCGATCCCATTTAAAATCAGAATTGAACTACGATACGACTTAAAACCTGATATAAAGAATTAAACGACAATTATTTTCTAATGTACATTATAAACTATAATAAAAAAAAAATTCACAGTTTGTTTTACAGTTTATGTGTGAGTCGAAAATGTGTGCTTCAATCCGCTTTATGCGTAACGAAGACTAAATATTTGTATTCCGGAGTACGCAGTACTGTACGACAAACGATTCAACACCAGAATGGAATCATGTACATGTCTTTAAAATCTTGTACGACAAAGAAAATTTAAAACAAAGAAATTGCTGCTATCTGTTAGACTGAACTACAGAGTCGCTTCAATAGCTCAGAATAAAGGTACATGTATAAAGAAAATAAGAAAATAAGTCTACGAATTTTGGGAAGCGCTGTCTGTATACTGTTGTAACCAACACGTTGTGTGGGTTGAATTTAGTCTTTGCGCGACATCTGTTGAGAAGTATTAAAACTTTCAGAAAACGATTACCAAGAGTTGTTTACACACACGCGGAGTAAAACAGGTCGGTAGGTGGTGAAAACTTTCACTCACACTTCACTGTTTCTCGCTCTCTCACTCTCTCTCACTCACACACGCGCGCGCGCACATTCGCCTTCCGAACATGAATAGTCAGATTTTCGCGGTATTTTTACAAACTTCATTCAGTCGCCGCATTAGCTTTCAAAATAAAATTGTTAGTCTTTCAGTTTCTAAGTTATATATTTCAACAATGTAATTTAGACTGGATGTAATTTTTAACCTTTGTTTTTTTTCAAGAGTATGGAATAACGTCTGAGAAAATAGCTCGGTAGTCAGCTAGTCAGCTTTGAGGGTTATGCTGCGTAGCATTCGCTCAAAGCCAATTTTATTCTAAACTATATTCTATAATTTATTGTTGTACATAGTTCTCACGTCATTGGATATAAGTAGAACACAAGCCGCAGAGACGATTTCCTACGTTCGTTTACAGGACCGAGAAGAAGAGGCAGATTTCGCAGTGAAGATGTGTGGTTAGAGCCTGGAATATACAACTTGACTAGGACAATTGCTCAGTACACAAACACCATGCAGATAGAATTAAACTAGTTCTTCCACGCTTTCTTAAAATACTGCTTGTGTATAAACCAAACGTTTTATGAATGTGGGGTGTCGATGAAAACCGTAGATTTAAGATCACTTTAATTACACTGTTCAACAGGAAAAATGTTTTCTGCTTGAAAGTAGCAATTTTGTATTTCATTTAGGTTATAAAAAACTAATTTAACCTTTAAAATGGTTAGTTAGCTCTTATTTTCAAGATCCAACAGTTTAAGTATAGTTAGTGAAATTTTTGTTTCAAACTGGGAAAATTCATTTTTTATGGTTGACAAATCTGTCTGAGACCACTTTCATTGTCATTTGAGGTTATTTTTCGTCTAACTGCATTGTAGTGTTAGTGATATTTTCTATCCTTCTTCATTGTGTCTAGAAACTGTGAAAATGCCTCTCAAATGCGTTAGTAGTGCTGACAACTTTTGCTATGTATGTGGTGATGTGACATTTTCAGATCAGAAACGGCCTATAACACAGCTAGTAAAAACAGCCGACTTTCATTACTTTGAAGTCAAGGTAGGGGACCAAGACAAGTTATGGGCGCCTTATTTTTGTTGCAGTACATGTTCAGTGAATCTTCGTAGTTGGTTAACTGAAAAGAGACATTCAATGAACTTTGGTGTACCGGTGATATGGTAAGAACCTACTGTAAATGACTGTTATTTCTGCATGACATCGCCTTTACAGGATGTTATTTCAAAGAAAAAAAGTGGAGTGTAGAATATCCGAACGTTCCATCAGCTATTCGTCCCGTCCCACATGGTGGTAGTCTTCCGGTGCCTAACCCTTCACAAGACTATCAACTGTTGTCAGATGACGGTGAGGGATTTAAATATCTTAGAGGAAAATTTCCTCAACTAAGTGATGACAAAGTCAAAGAAGGCATCTTTGTTGGCCTTCAAATCAGAAAGCTGATGAAAGATGAAAAGTTCAAAAATGCTCTTAACACCAATGAGAAAGGGGCTTGAAAATCATTTGAAAAAGTAGTTAATAGCTTTTCAGGCAAGAAAAGAGCTGGAAACTATGTTTAAAATATAATTGAACTTTTGGAAAAAATACCATAAGTTAGGATGGAATATGTCTTTAAAAATTAATTTCCTCCTCTCGCATTTGGATTTCTTCCCTGACAATTGTGGACACGTAAGTGATGAACATGGTGAAAGATTTCACCAAGGCATCGCCGCCATGGAGAAGAGGTATCAGGGCAAATGGGAAGTATCCATGCTTGCAGATTACTGCTGAACATTAGCAAAGGATGTTCCAGACCAAGAGCACAAGCGGAAAGCTAAAATGAAGCGCTCAGAAACGAAAAAACAAAGAAACAGTAATAATAAACCATTTTAATAACAATATTAACTGTTAAAGAATTAATTTTCTTTTCCTTAGACTATGTAAACATTTTGTAAACATTTTTTATGTAGCCTAAATTCATTTTCTTATATTGTATAAACTAAAATATTTAAATGTTATTTCTGCTCTGGAGATTGTAATTTCGTATATACTAAGAACAGTATATCAATAAAACCGGAGCTAAAAAAAGTTTTTGTCAGTTATATTCTTTATTCTTAACAAATAAACAATCAAAATCAGCTAATTTTAGTCAGGAAACAAAATAATTATTTTTTTGTTGGCTAGTGTTACCTTCGCAACAGATAGCAAGGCTGTATGTTTCAAGTGGATGATGATTATGTCTTCTGAAACGCCCATCCCTGCCGACTGTATTTTCTGGTCGTCTCTCCTCGTTGCGCAGGCGTAATTTACTACTGGTATAGCAAACATTTTTTAGAGTTTTAAATTCCTTTCCCTTTCCGTTCCATTCTTATGTTTCGTAGGTATCGCCCCACAGATCCTCCAAAATTTCGTTAAGTTGTTGTGGTACAGTGTTATCGAAAGCATAAAATACACCGTACTGCAAATATTAAAATTGCTGACTTCCTCAAGCAAGAGCAAGATTATGGATTATAGAAGTTAATCTATAATTGACATTCTGTTCAAAATTGGGGTAGATGTATACAACTCACACTGTGCTAAAATAGTACTAAAGACTCAACAGTACTGAAAACCACTCTCTGATTTCACTCGATTCAAACCTATACAACTCAGTTTTCAATTTGTGCGGGTGTGGACTTAATCACCTGCGTAAAGCAGAGAATTTAGAATACTCATTTATTCATTTGAATTCACAGGTATTTTTTCGATTATCTATTACAAATACGTCGTTAATATAATCTATTAAAAAGGGTGAATAAGAAAGGGTGGCCTTGCTTCACCCCTTTAATATTATAAATGTATCTTGTAAGCTTCGAATTCATATCCGAGGCAAAAGTTCAAAGATGTTCCGTCATATTAACATTGGACAGATGATATCATATGTCATGGAATTCGCTTCTCTTCTAATATCCTGTAAAATACTCACATTGTCAGGTGCTTTCTCTACAACTAACTAGATATATAGGTCTCGAGATTATATTCCTACGGGCGGACTGCAGGTGGCGGATGATGAAATTTCTGTAAGATTTGATGGAGAAATAAGACTACTACCAAGTAAACAGTCCCAGACCAAGACAACTCCAGTTAGGGGGTGGGGTTAAGTAGCTAGTGGCGCGGGATCGCTCCAGTTAAAATAGCCCAATGACAATGCTGTGGCACGTTGGATATGTACCACTATTAAATAAGAACTGCCCCATACTGCCTTGAACGGATTTCAAGATGTAGAAGTGACTAGGAGAAGATGCATTCTAAAGTCAGATTACTTATTTTCCTGAAGGAAAGTTTTTTAGCTGCCCAATAACCAGCCTATGTAAGCAAGAAATTTACTTGTTGCATTCAGAGATCACTCTAGACAGGACGTAATTGGACTCATAGATAGAACAAGAATAGCATTCCTAATTGGACAAAAGCAAATAGATATGGTCAAGAGTGACTGGACACACACACACAAACACCCCCCCCCACACACACACACACACACACACACACACACGCACGCACACACCCCGAATATTATATGAATAATCGCTCACGCGTTTGTATTTGTACATTAATTTTCTCCTGCATTTTATGTTCAATTTGTCGTTTTTCGTGTAAGAATAACCTACAGTATACTTTTGTTGTTTAAAGAATGGATTGAAGAAGTCAATAATTTCATCAGATCACGTGATAAACAAAATCGTAGCTCTTACACAGAAAAAATCGTAGTTCTTTATATTGAATAATATTATATATATAGGTTTTTTCTATATAAGTAACTCGATGTTTCTTGCAGCAATTATATAATATTGTGATGTTATTCAAATTGTTTCTTTTGCAAGTAGTGTGAAGTTCGTATTTTCTTTTTAACACCTGACGCACGTTTCACTGAAAAATATCAGTATCATCAGAGGTTTGTAAGTGAAAAGTTTTAATCATTTACAAACCTCTGATGATACTGATATTTTCCAGTGAAACGTGCGTCAGGTGTTAATAAGAAAATATGAAATTTACACTACTTGCAGAAGAAACAATTTGAATAACATCACTATATATATATATATATATATATATATATATATATATATATATTATCACGCTACTTTTTATCTAACACAATTATCTAATATTTTGTATGTTAGATAAAATGTTACTTACCCGTGATATTACTTTACCTGGGCGCCAGAACAAATCCCAGATACAAATGACACGGTTTCAGCTTAGCTCAGCGCATGGAGACACTCTTTCTCAGGATTCGTTCAGTGTTTGTGGTTTTCAAGGGGAATCGTTACAAATAACTCTTTAATATTTGCTTGATTATTTTAATTAACGTTTTAATCAATTATTTTTAAACTTGATTATGCTAATGGTAGGACTTATTTCTACCCTAACACTTATAATTACTGAATGAGTGTGAAAAGTAAAGATTAAGATGTTCAAACGACCTATGGCTCTTATCTGGTTTAATTAAGAGATTGCTATCTCCCAAACCACTGCTAAAGAACAGGTCTGCAATAATTTGCACGTCCAATACTACACCTCACTTTCCATTCAACACTCCTATACTATGTTAGAGCTAATCTTATAATTAAAATACAAAGTGTGAAATTCTTAGTGTCTTTTAAAAATTGTTTATTGCTTTTATTATTTGTTTAGTGCTTATTTCATTGATCAATGATTCTATTTCTTACTGTTTGATGCGTTGACCGAAGATAGGAATCCGTAGAGGTCCTCCTTTTGATGGTTTTGCACAGAAGAATTGATGTTGATCAATGCCGTAGAAGATGCCCTGGCAATTACAGATGCTGTAGCCTTCTGTCGCACAGGTCCTTTACGGCTGATGATTAATTAATAATTTAATTAATTAACGTTGTTTTACGCAGCGAGAGTTGTTGAACGGTACTAGTTCATCTTTACTGCGGACTACTTCTCAAATTTGATCTTAATTACGGTTTTGCATGATTGAAAAATTTCTGTACGTACATTATACACGACTAGCGCATTGAAGATCCGAACGAAGAGTGATGCTACCCCTCGCTTTGAGTTGGCGTCAGTTTTAAATACGGGATGCTGATTGGTTGTTCAAATAAATCATGCGTTTTTCCAGTTTTGACAATCTCGAACAGGTCGACGAAACACCCCGTGACAGGTTTGAAACTGCAGAGAATTTCTAGTTAAAATCGTACTTCCTGTGTTTGCAAATCGATTGATTATAGGCAAACGTGTTTTCAAAGATCTGACCACAGAATATTTTTGCTTAGGTCTTTATCTGTGTGTGTGTGAAAACACCTAATTCCTACGTAGCATAATTCTCTCGTTATTCCTTTTGGCGTTCGTCTTCCGTATAACTTCTTCAATTGTTAATTATATTAACTGAGATTGCGGCTACTTATAAAGCTTCACTTGCTGAATACAATGCTGTTTTCAGAATTGCCGTATATTTATTAGTTTTTAAGTTATTTCAGGTTGAACTGATAATTTGTATTGAGTAACTTTTCCTGTTCGTACCGGTATCGGATGTCGCTGTGACGAGGTTAGAGTGAGATGGCTGCGATTGTACGCTCTCTCTCTTGCTTACGCTGCTCTACTCCCTCCGTCAGACACTTTCATATAACGCTCAGATAGGACGCTAATATGAATCGTTATAATATATATATATATATATATATGTATTGTAGCATGACAGATTATCCACATTGTTCTGAATGAAAAAATGATCATAAATAAAGTAAAAATAAAATTAAATCAAAGAAAACTACTATAAAATTAATTAAGGACCACAGTAAAGTGCAATCATAGTTTGAAGAAATAAAAACAAATTAAAACCAACTATGCAATATATGATAAGTTATAAAAAATAAAACAAAAACTAAGATGAAGTAAGGAAATACCCAGGTAGGATAGGAGTAAGTAAGGAAATACCCAGAACAAACCGACATCCATAATAAAAGGAATACTTTTGGAAGGAACCAAGTAATAAAAATATAAAACCCCAAAAGAGAATAAATGTCCCTAAAAAAGCATAACACTCTAAAAGAATAATCATGTGAAGTATGTATAAGTAAAGTGTCTAAAGGTACAGGTGAAAGTGTACCAGTGCAAGTTATTGTTGTAATGAAAAAAAAATAAAAACAAATCTTAATGATCCCCTGTAACTGAGATTCTTGATCTTATAAGACTAATTAAAACAAATAGAGATAAGATCAAAGAATAACAGTGGACCAGTGCAAGTAATTTTATTATGAAAATATACTAAAAATGATCCCAAATTAGTGCTATTTTTATCTCACAATATTAGCTAATATGACTATAAATGTGATGAGATAATACAATAAGTAGTGCAGTGATCAATGATCAAGGGTACATCCCTAAAATAAAACAAAAACAGCAAGGACTGCATGAAACTTAATTTTAAGGAATAATTTAAGTAATGGAAAAACATATGTGTTTTGTTTATATTAATAGTTCATTGAACTCAAGGCTGGAAGGTCTGAGATTGAGTACAATTCTTTTGTTATAAAATATTTGTTACATGTTAATGGTATTAATCAATACTAAATGTTAATGTAGTTAAGTAAAGGAATTTTAATTAAGATTGTATAAGAATAAAATGTCAGGAGGGTTATTAGCAAGCTGTAATAATAATAAACATTGTATGTGAACACAGGTAAATCTAGGCCAAATGGTAAATCTCAACAACCTTATAATTGATAAACAAGTTAAGTAAATTAATTAAATTGATTAAATTTGTATAAGGTAAATCAATCACAGTGTATTAGAACTGTAACAATATTTTATAAAGATATTGAAGAAATGTATGAAAGATTATTAGAAAAAAAGCAAGTGTAATAACACTGGAATCTAAGGGGGAAGGATTTAAATTAAAGATAATATTTAAATTAGTTAACCAAATCATAAAATTGCAAGGAATTAAGAAAAAATTAACATTTTATTTCAATCAGAGTTCTTGTTCAATAATAATTATAACATAGTAAAGATTGTAAACCATTTAATGTGACAGGAAGTAAAATTTAAGGCCTACATTCAAATATACTGTAAATATGGCATTTTGAGATAGAAAACATTGTAAAAATATCATATTTGATATTAAATAAAACAGAATTAACGAAGGAAAGAAATTATGTATTTAGTATTTAATAAAATTAAATAATAGTAAAAATGTATTCAGTCATATAATGTAAAAGTCAATTATGTAAGAGGAAATGCCAGTGATTTAAAACAATGTCATTTTAATGTTAAATTCGCCAGGACCTTTTGTATGAAGAAGAAAGTTAGTTAGCTGATTGTTGTACGTTGAGAAGGACACTTCAAAACGAGCTCTCGCAATTAATTCATATAAAGAGGAAGAAAAAATGGTGGACATGAACTAAACCTAGCAAAACTGAACTCGAGACATGTAAAAAACATGAGTCAACAGTAAATTCAGTGGAATAAACCAGCTTAAAATATTTATGAAAACAATTGATGAACATTGAAAAGTGCAATACCTATATTAAAACATATAAACGCTAATTCCGAATTTATAGAGACGAAATCTGCCATTATCAACCTTATGGACTAAAGTGAAACAAGAACACTATTGAACACTGATTATCAAGACGCATAACTGACTACTGATCCAGGATAACTACACTATCACCAGAGGAATTAATCACTACTGCTTGGACGAGGAAAACTTAGAGAAGAAACATTTATTTGAAGAGATTCCGTTGTGCAGGAGCCGTCTACATATGCAGCACGAAGGCAACATTTTGAATTCCCAGAATCCTTATAGCGGCGACGGCAAAACTTCGTCATGAGTTTGGTTCGCAAAAATTTAAATTTTTAACCTTTATATATTGAATAATATTTTGTATTTTTAGATAATTAAGCATTTTATTGTAAGTGTTATACTTTTCAGACTTGCCCCTTTCTCTGAGTATTATAAAATAATAGCTAAAAGAACCCGTGACTTAAAATTAATAGTATATATACTGCAATCACTCGCCCTGAGATACTAGTCTGTAGTTTGTCGATTAACTAATCGAATCAAAATCGATCATTTTCTATTATGTTAATAAAATCATTGAATTTTATAATTTTGGGTTCTATTTATTTGTAATTATATAATTAAAAGAATATTAAATAATATATGATACCTGGACTACCAGAAAAGCAGAAATTAACAACGTTGAAGGAGTACACACTTAGAATAACGAAGGACCGCTAATCGATTATTACAGGAGACAATCTATTTAACGCGGAAATCCAATTCTGATTATTCTACGCTATTAAAGTAATTAACTTAATAATTAAAGGAATTAAAAAATACATAAATACATCAAAATTAATTAATTAAAATAATTAATTCAAATTAATTAGAAATAAATTAAACAGAAAATAATTTATAAATAAACAAAATTCTTATATTTTGTTACAAAATATATATTGCATCGATACGTTTAGCATAAGTCTATGTATCAACCCCTGACAGAGGTATGATAACATACGAACGCACGTATGAGATGTATAAGATGTAACTAATAAAAATAATGTAATAATTAAGCGATAGGTATAAGAGATAATAAAAGAAATAAACGTAGTATTTAATTTTTAACAGAAGTCACACAAATCAGAAACATATGTAAAAACAGAGCTAGCACCTGGCGCTACAACTGAAGACTAAGTGGTCAATGATCGTCGGAACCGTTCAACCACCGTGTGAAATGTTGTCATAACTTCCATAGTTTACACACCTTAAAGTTCATAATTTGCATAAATAAAGTTTAATAATATACCTAACGATGTGTGAAATAATATTTCTAAAAAAGTGTGCGCTTCATAGAAAGACGCGTAGGTTGTAATTAGCAATTAAATCGACGCGCGGACCTGTTCAATTTTGTCCAAACAGTTTCCAACAGAAATGGAACGACGGCAGCAGTATAAAACCCCAGCGAGCGACACACGCTTTCTCAGATCATTAACAGACACTACGTGAAATCCACGCATCTCACAACCGCGAATTTTACAAAATCAAGTAAAGTTTTTAAACTGTATTACATAACTTGAATTGCGATGGAACCGGCACTACGTCGGTGAAAGTAGTAGTGAAACACGAGTTATTTTAAAAAACTATAATATCGTAATCTACGAGGAGTTGTAACGTCTATGAACTTCAAGAAGTCCACGTAGAACTTCGAGACAAATCATCGTCGAACGTAGAACCATCAATAAATTAGTTTAACTGACCTGACAATATGACCAGAACTCAAAGGTAAAACAATGATTGGAGAAAAATAAGGTAGAGAGTGAGTCTAAGAATTGTATTAATATAAATTAAGAATATGATGTCATATGATGTGAAATACATATAGATGAAATACAGATGAAATATAGATGAAAACACATATTTCAAAACATATGACATTACAAATATGTACACCAACATTCGAATGATGAAACAATAGACATAATAATAAACAAACTTAAAGAACAAAATGAAGACACACAATATATGACTGAAATAAAAAATAGTCTCCAACTAATACTAAAACAAAATTGCTTTGAATTCAATAGCAAATTTTATCAACAACAAGAAGGATTGGCAATGGGATCTCCATTATCTAGCATAATAGCAGAAATATTTTTACAACATATAGACACCTAAATACAAAATATTTTAAAATTCTTGATCCAAATGGCATTCGGATAATATATGTAGATGATGGGCTATATATATTATAACCTACTACCTATTTTCCAACTGGTAATTGTGGCCGTATAGCCTTCTTCAACAACCTCACGTTGGAGTCGTCAGGTTATAACAAATAGCACAGTGTGTATGGGTTGCTATGTGTTGTAAAATGTCGGGCGTTACCCCCGCACACTTTTGGTACTTACCGGTGACTGGATCCTCTGCGGTGATGTAGTCCTGTAACACAACTTAATACTATGTTTTTTGTGGGCGCCACTTGGAATCGTTTGTTCCAAGAAAAAATATGATTATTAAAGAAATTAAAATTTTGAATTCTTAATTCTATGAAAAAATGTAAACAAGTCAGTTTAGTTGAAAAAATAAGGTAAGTTTAATGATTCCTAAAAAAAAACCAAATCGTCTGAAGGACTAACATTCATGAAAAAATTATAAAATTGCAGAGTTACAAAAAAATTCCTAAGTTATTATTATTATTGACAATTTTATTTCTCCAATCAAGTATCGGCTAGTATTTTCAATTTTTTACTCAGTTGAAAAGCATGAGTTTAATACGTTAAAAAATCTTTACTCTCAGGACGTGACTCCTTTGAACTACCAAGACATATCAATAAGATGCTTTACAAGGAAAATTAAGTGATTTGAAGGTGTGTGTGGCATGTGTAGTACAACTGTGTGACAAAATGTAACCAGGTAAAAAATGACTTTAATTTTGATAACTCACGTTCCAATGGTTAATTAATCTCGCACTGGACACTCCTCTCTGGTAGTTTTTCAATCTCGCCTCTTCAGGTGTGCACTGAATTTAGTTTAAGTCAAAATTGCGATCATTTACAATTTCCGCACTTTTTGTGAAACAGTTTGGCAGTAGATTTTCGCTCAAACCCCGCCGCTACAAATCAGCTGCTTCGCGTTGATTCCCAAATTGGCCGCCACAGCGCTGATTCCCATGTAGTCGAGAGAAAGGCTTTGTGTGTGTATGTTTACGTTAAGGGAGTTATTGTCAAGTTAGTTTGTCTTTGCGAACACAGCAGAATTGGTTCTCTATTTAAAATTTCGGTCCCTCCTGGGCCGTTGACGTTCTGGCTTCGTGATTTCTATTAAAATGTGCCGTGTTGCTGCTCTATATTTCAGCAACACATTGGCATAGATTCTTGTAGAGGTTAAGTCAGTCTGTTTGTCAATGTACGGGAAAAGCCTTTCTTCGGGTCTTGTGTCGATTTCTCGCCTTCGGTTTCGCCTTGACTGCGTTGATCAGTGTCGTGGGTGATGCGTCTGTTCCGGATTTCAAGTTTCAAGTGTTTTTGGGTCGAATTTGGTCTCTCTTTTATACTAATTCAGGCTGATTGTTTTCATTGACTTCCGGTATATTTGTGTAAAAATTCCTTCTAGATTGTTCGAGAATAACGAAATGGAATGTCATGGAACAAATTTAATTTCCGTCGAAGCTTTTAGAACAAATTTCTTATTCTTCACACTAAGGATATTTCAAAAATTACTCTGGTATTTGTCAAACAGTTTTACATTAGTACTCACAATTTGCATGCCATTATTACATTTAGATTCTCCGTTTTCAACTGAATCTAGTGATACTAATTATAATTGGTTTTTAAATAAATTAACTCTAATAAGTAACACAATATACAACTCTCACCTTGGGTTGTTGTCATTGAAATTCAATTTTTTTACAACAAAAAATTGTTGTGAAACTATTATGTTTCTTCCATAACATGAAAACATAACATTACTATCTTCCTATAACAAAACAAACAAATTTTAACATATATAATACATAGATAATTTCAATTTTACATGGCCCATGCCCATGGCCTATGTTGTTGTCAATGTTATGACAAACTAATTAGTCTCTTTCTTTAACATATATAGTATTTCACTAGTGTACACTCAGAGTTTATTATATTGTCTGTCTTTTGTGATACCTGGTTACTCTTTACACATATTATCTTTATTACAGGATAACATAGCACCATATTGGTTGGTCTGAGATGTCCTTTGTCATAGTGTGACAAATCTCACTCTTATAAGTAAAATTCTTTCATAATTGATCTTATTTTCAACTAAGTTTGTTCGTTTTTAAGGTACACTGAAGTATTGTACCATTCTCTTTTATTTTTGCCAACATTTTGTAAATATTTAGCCAGATATGACTATTTTTTGTACTGGTTGATTGGCCCCAGCCATACATGGTATAGGTAAATATTTTGTTAACTCGACTATTACAATGTTAAAGTTAGTCAAATATATTAGTATAGTCGCTTTATATTATGTTTCAACTTTCTAATGCAATTTGGTTGCATTTTGGCAACATTAAATCCATAAATCACACAATATAATATGCCTACCACATGTTTTTAGTTAATACTGTTTTTGGCTATTTTGACTGACTTTTATTCATTTGACAGCTTTCTTTGTCTATTATAAATTGTTCATTTTTGTCTGCTTGACAATTACATATAATTTTTATTTCAATTTGATAATAATTCATTTTTACATGAAATCTGAGTGTTTGGTCTCAAATCCAACACATTAATATTTTTTGTCATAACAATTATATAATTTTTATTTTAACTTAGATTCTTTCTAATAATGTATTTAAGTCATTTAATACATTTATTTTATTTACATTACATAATATAATAATGGATCATGTCCATTCATTCACAATAAATAGTTCTTTATACTCTATTCAGAGTTACTAAACTCAATAATTAATGACTTCATTTTGGTTGATCCTGATATTATTTGTCTCTCTCATAGTATCTTATGGTTTTTTCACTGTTATTCACTTTAATAATATATATGGGGTTTGTGTCTTAGTCACAGTCTGGTCGTTTTTTCATGTTAGTAGTAATAATTATTAGACAATATTACAAAATTTTTTAGGGCTACTTGGGTTTGATACTGTCCACCTCACTCTCCTCTTATGATAAATTGCTATGTAAATGGTTTCCTTTATGGAACGTTCTGTGACGTTACATATGCCTCTCCGTTAAAATTGATAATTTTTGAAAAACATATCTTTGGTTTTGATGAAATTATCATCTCTATATTAACCTTTTATTAGCTTCTTTATATTTCATTCTTTTATCTTATAATTAAATTCCTGTACTTCTCCTTTAATATATTAATCCAACTCAATATTCCTAGTTCGTTCTTTGTCGTATCACCTATTCCTTTCCTTTTTACCTTGATGTAAATTATTTAAACTTTGATATAATTCCCTATCAATTCCCTAACTTTCATAGAGGGTTGGGAGTCAGAGTGGCTCGCTATGGCATACATTCTCTGCCCTTCCCTATCTATAACTACTGAAATCAGAGGCAACACATCCCTGTCCAGAAAATAATAATTGCACCTTCGCAACAAATAATAATAATAATAAAAAAATACAATATTCAAAGATCATAGGCTCCTACACATAAATTCTCTTTCTTAAACTCTTCTGATTAATTCACAATTATATTAATATATCGTTCTCCGCAGGTAAAATTATCGTTTAAAATCATTCAATGTTAATAGCTATATTTATATTCATCATTACCTCCTTATGTAACACACTGTTCTCCTTTTTTTTCATTTATCATTTCCATTTAGTATCAAATATATGACAGTATTTCTCCTTTTTACTTCCATATTCCTTAAGGAATGGAAGTATGGTGATGGCAAAAAAAATCGTGTTCGAGATTTTTGCAGATTCTGATTCTACTACACTCAAAACATGAAAAAAAGTCGTTTTCCGAAAAGTGTCTGTGTGTGTGCCTGTCTGGGTGTGTGTGTGTCTGTGTGTCTGTAGATTTTTTTTTATGGCAAACGATAACTGCCGCAAATTCAAACAGAATCAAATAATTGTTTGAATACAGCCCTTATTTGTAGAGTACTCACGACCTATTGTTTTTGGTGAAGATCGGTTGAGGGAAAGGGGTAGTTTACTGGCAACGGTTTTTTTTTATCAAGGGAAATTTTTTTTTGGCAAACGATAACAGCCGCAAATTAAAACAGAATCAAATAATGTTTCGCATACAGCCCTGAATTGTAGAGTTCTCAAGACTTATTGTTTTTGGTGAAGATCGGTTAAGGGAAAGGGGTAGTTTACCTGTAACGTTTTATGTTTTAACAAGGGTATTTCCTATGGCAAACGATAACAGCCGCAAATTAAAACAGAATCAAAAGATTATTTGCATACAGCCCTAAATTGTAGAATTCTCAAGACCTGTCGTTTTTGGTGAAGATCGGTTAAGGGAAAGGGGTAGTTTACCTACAACATTTTTTTAACAAGGGTATTTTCTATGGCAAACGACAACAGCCGATAATTCAAACAGAATCAAATAATTTTCTGCATACAGCTCTGATTTGTAGAGTACTCAAGACCTATTGTTTTTGGTGAAGATCGGTTGAGGGGAATGGGTAGTTTACCTGCAACGTGTTTTTATCAAGCGTATTTTCTATGGCAAACGATAACAGCCGCAAATTCAAACATAATCAAATAATTTTTTGCATACGTCAGTGAATTGTAGAGGACTCTAGGAATTTTGATTTTGGTGAAGATCGGTTAAGGGGAAGGGGTAGTTTACCTGCAACCTTTTACGTTTTAACAAGAGTAAAGTACTTGAAAATTCATTTAAACTTTTTCAAACAATGGTAATTGTTAAAAATAAAATAATTTTGTTGCCAGGCAATAAAATTATAGTTTTCTCATTTATGTATTTTTTCTCAGTTATGTACTGTTTACGTTTCCGTTTTATTATTATGACTACCGCAATGAAAAGGCAGGCAAGACACACACACACACACACACACACACACACACACACACACACACACACACACACACACACACACACACACACACACACACACACACACACACACACACACACAGTTCGCGTTATTTTTGGCCTCATTCATGTTTATTTTCTTACATTTGCACGGTTTTTAAATGGAAAGTGCCGAACCCATACCAACATAACCCATGCAAGCCGAAAAAGTGTCCAGCGTGGATAGCGATTTCCTTCCTGTGGATCGCTGGGCAGTGTAACTGCACGTGTTTACAGAGGAACGATTCATAGACAGACTTTTCGTCTTTAGGGAATATTTAGGTAATATTTCATTTCGAAAATGATTTTAAATATAAATCTTAGAATATGGAAGTCATGTATGGTTCTCCATACCGATATTTTCCTCCTTTACTAAGTACGGGTAAGCTGGTAAATATACGTTGACATGGCTATTGGAAATAAATCTTGCCTATGGTGGAATGTGTCCATCTCGTAATATTTATTAATAATAATCTCTCTCCTTCTCTAAGTACGGGTAAGCTGGTAAATATACGTTGACATGGCTATTGGAAATAAATCTTGCCTATGGTGGAATGTGTCCATCTCGTAATATTTATTAATAATAATCTCTCTCCTTCTCTAAGTACGGGTAAGCTGGTAAATATACGTTGACATGGCTATTGGAAATAAATCTTGCCTATGGTGGAATGTGTCCATCTCGTAATATTTATTAATAATATTTACTTGTATAATAATTTTTATATTTATTTAATAATCTCTACCTCCTTTCTAATTATGGGTAAGTTAGAAAAATTCATGTAAACATGTTTTTAGTCAAGATACCTTCTCAAAGATGCTGTATTTGACTTGGGTTTTTCTAATCATGGTACTTTTTCATAGATGCTTGATTATACGTACCTTTTACTTTGTTACTAACCGTATCGGTTACCTCGTAGGTATTGTTTTTATTGTCTCTGGTGATATTTGGGTTTATATTTTGTCAGTTTGGGTTAATTACTTTGATTATTTCAATTCCTTTTGGTTGTGTGATCCTTATGTTATGTCATTATTTATCATTCTCATTCCTCGTTTTCCCTCTCTTCTCAATATCCGACTTTTCGTTGTTTAGCTCCTCTGCTCCTTCAAATGCCTGGTCTATGACATATATTCTGGATGATTAACCCATGGTATTACCATCTCACCACATGTTTGGGCCATATCTTTTCTGTATAGCGGAATTCATCCTCTATATCACCTTCACCTCTGGGGTTACTATTTGGTTTTTGTCTAGTTTCTGCCCATATATGTTTTACCTGAGCGGTTCGGGGTCTTTCATCATTATTTGCCCGATTCTGCTGTAATAAAAAACCCGGATTTTCGTGGATTGTTCCCCGATTGTCATTATTATTTTGGTTAGCGTTTGGTTCCTGTTGGTTGTTACTTTCGTTTCGGGGTGGTTCGTTACTCCTACCCTCGGAAAATCGATAGTGGTTATTGGCCTTACCACCTTGATTATCTTGCGTTTGTTGTGTCATATACCCATAACTTGGTAGGTTGGGCGGATATGGTTGTTGATTATCGGCCGTCATATAATCTGCCTGGGGTCTATTCTCTTGAATCCTTTTCTCTCTTATTTCTCTTATTGTTTGAGCGTATTTTTCTATAATCTGACCCATTTGTTCCTCATAATTTCCCTTCCTTTTGGGTTGTATCTTCCTTCTAGGCACGCTTACTTTAAAAGCATTCTGGCCTATAATTTTCTTTGTAATACACTCTTTCTTTTTGTCCCCTTTCATTAAATTCTTTTTATATTCCTTCATATAACTTCTTTCTCTGCGGTCAGTGACCGGGGGGTTAAGTATATTAAGTAAACCGTCTTGAGTCATCTCTTCTATTTCCTTTGTATACTCTCTGTTTGTTTTTCTCGGTCTGTCCAACCTATTAGCTATGTTTTGTTTCGTTTCTACGTTTTTTTCTCTATGGTTTCAGGACCGGTATCATTTTCTCCCTGTAATCCTTCTACCTGTTCCTCCATTACCTCAACCTCCCTGCTATTGTCGATTTTATTATCATCGGTCTCTCTGTTTCCTATTTCGCAATTTGCATTAGTTTCCTTTCTCAGGGACTCTCTCCGTTTTTGATCTGTCTCCCTATATTTCTGTCTTTGTTTTTCACCATCCTCCCTCATGGATTCTATCCATTTTCGATTTTCCTCCCGATATTCCTGCATTTGTTTTTCATTCTCCTCTCTCTCCTTCCGTCCCTCCTCTCTCAGGGATTCTCTCCATCTTTCATTCTCCTCTCTCTCTTTCTGTCTGTTTCTTTCATTATCCTCCCTCAGGGATCTTATTATTTCCTCCTTATCTTCCCGTCTGTTTCTATTACTCTCCTCCTTATCTTCCTGTCTTTTTTATTATTCTCCTCCTTATCTTCCTGTCTGTTTTTATTCAAAGATTCTATATTTTTGTTTGTTTCGTCCATTTTTTGGAGCATCATCATTAATATATTCACGTCAACACTCCCTGTTATTTTTTCTGGTTCGGGTTTTTGTGTTTGTTCTACCATTTGTATGGGTTCTTCTCCCGTTTGCTCCTCTAATTCGTCTGCCGTTTGTACCGGTCTTTCCATTTCTAGTGTAGGCGGTTCTAATTCCGTTTCCTCCATTTGTACTGCCTCTCCGTCTTCCACACATAACTCGGGTTCCACATTCTTCTTCGCCTTTTTTCCCTTAGGTTGCGGCATTTTGATCTGTTGGTAGTTGTCGGGCTTGTTCCGTTTTTTTTTTTTTCAAGCCTCACTAGTTGGGCTCCCAATTTATAACCTACTACCTCCTCTTCCAACTGGTATTGTGGTCGTATAGCCTTCTTCAACAACCTCACGTTGGAGTCGTCAGGTTATAACAAGTAGCACAGTGTGTATGGGTTGCTATGTGTTGTAAAATGTCGGGCGTTACCTCCGCGCACTTTTGGTACTTACCGGTGACTGGATCCTCTGCGGTGATGTAGTCCTGTAACACAACTTAATACTATGTTTTTTGTGGGCGCCACTTGGAATCGTTTGTTCCAAGAAAAAAATATGATTATTAAAGAAATTAAAATTTTGAATTCTTAATTCTATGAAAAAATGTAAACAAGTCAGTTTAGTTGAAAAAATAAGGTAAGTTTAATGATTCTTAAAAAAAAAACAAATTGTCTGAAGGACTAACATTCATGAAAAAATTATAAAATTGCAGAGTTACAAAAAAAATTCCTAAGTTATTATTATTATTGACAATTTTATTTCTCCAATCAAGTATCGGCTAGTATTTTCAATTTTTTACTCAGTTGAAAAGCATGAGTTTAATACGTTAAAAAATCTTTACTCTCAGGACGTGACTCCTTTGAACTACCAAGATATATCAATAAGATGCTTCACAAGGAAAATTAAGTGATTTGAAGGTGTGTGTGGCATGTGTAGTACAACTGTGTGACAAAATGTAACCAGGTAAAAAATGACTTTAATTTTGATAACTCACGTTCCAATGGTTAATTAATCTCGCACTGGACACTCCTCTCTGGTAGTTTTTCAATCTCGCCTCTTCAGGTGTGCACTGAATTTAGTTTAAGTCAAAATTGCGATCATTTACAATTTCCGCACTTTTTGTGAAACAGTTTGGCAGTAGATTTTCGCTCAAACCCCGCCGCTACAAATCAGCTGCTTCGCGTTGATTCCCAAATTGGCCGCCACAGCGCTGATTCCCATGTAGTCGAGAGAAAGGCTTTGTGTGTGTATGTTTACGTTAAGGGAGTTATTGTCAAGTTAGTTTGTCTTTGCGAACACAGCAGAATTGGTTCTCTATTTAAAATTTCGGTCCCTCCTGGGCCGTTGACGTTCTGGCTGCGTGATTTCTATTAAAATGTGCCGTGTTGCTGCTCTATATTTCAGCAACACATTGGCATAGATTCTTGTAGAGGTTAAGTCAGTCTGTTTGTCAATGTACGGGAAAAGCCTTTCTTCGGGTCTTGTGTCGATTTCTCGCCTTCGGTTTCGCCTTGACTGCGTTGATCAGTGTCGTGGGTGATGCGTCTGTTCCGGATTTCAAGTTTCAAGTGTTTTTGGGTCGAATTTGGTCTCTCTTTTATACTAATTCAGGCTGATTGTTTTCATTGACTTCCGGTATATTTGTGTAAAAATTCCTTCTAGATTGTTCGAGAATAACGAAATGGAATGTCATGGAACAAATTTAATTTCCGTCGAAGCTTTTAGAACAAATTTCTTATTCTTCACACTAAGGATATTTCAAAAATTACTCTGGTATTTGTCAAACAGTTTTACATTAGTACTCACAATTTGCATGCCATTATTACATTTAGATTCTCCGTTTTCAACTGAATCTAGTGATACTAATTATAATTGGTTTTTAAATAAATTAACTCTAATAAGTAACACAATATACAACTCTCACCTTGGGTTGTTGTCATTGAAATTCAATTTTTTTACAACAAAAAATTGTTGTGAAACTATTATGTTTCTTCCATAACATGAACACATAACATTACTATCTTCCTATAACAAAACAAACAAATTTTAACATATATAATACATAGATAATTTCAATTTTACATGGCCCATGCCCATGGCCTATGTTGTTGTCAATGTTATGACAAACTAATTAGTCTCTTTCTTTAACATATATAGTATTTCACTAGTGTACACTCAGAGTTTATTATATTGTCTGTCTTTTGTGATACCTGGTTACTCTTTACACATATTATCTTTATTACAGGATAACATAGCACCATATTGGTTGGTCTGAGATGTCCTTTGTCATAGTGTGACAAATCTCACTCTTATAAGTAAAATTCTTTCATAATTGATCTTATTTTCAACTACGTTTGTTCGTTTTTAAGGTACACTGAAGTATTGTACCATTCTATTTTATTTTTGCCAACATTTTGTAAATATTTAGCCAGATATGACTATTTTCTGTACTGGTTGATTGGCCCCAGCCATACATGGTATAGGTAAATATTTTGCTAACTCGACTATTACAATGTTAAAGTTAGTCAAATATATTAGTATAGTCGCTTTATATTATATTTCAACTTCCTAATGCAATTTGGTTGCATTTTGGCAACATTAAATCCATAAATCACACAATATTTTATGCCTACCACATGTTTTTAGTTAATACTGTTTTTGGCTATTTTGACTGACTTTTATTCATTTGACAGCTTTCTTTATCTATGATAAATTGTTCATTTTTGTCTGCTTGACAATTACATATAGTTTTTATTTCAATTTGATAATAATTAATTTTTACATGAAATCTGAGTGTTTGGTCTCAAATCCAACACATTAATATTTTTTGTCATAACAATTATATAATTTTTATTTTAACTTAGATTCTTTCTAATAATGTATTTAAGTCATTTAATACATTTATTTTATTTACATTACATAATATAATAATGGATCATGTCCATTCATTCACAATAAATAGTTCTTTATACTCTATTCAGAGTTACTAAACTCAATAATTAATGACTTCATTTTGGTTGATCCTGATATTATTTGTCTCTCTCATAGTATCTTATGGTTTTTTCACTGTTATTCACTTTAATAATATATATGGGGTTTGTGTCTTAGTCACAGTCTGGTCGTTTTTTCATGTTAGTAGTAATAATTATTAGACAATATTACAAAATTTTTTAGGGCTACTTGGGTTTGATACTGTCCACCTCACTCTCCTCTTATGATAAATTGCTATGTAAATGGTTTCCTTTATGGAACGTTCTGTGACGTTACAATATCAAGTAACAAAAATACAAATGCAGATAACATATTAAAACAAATCAATAACATACACCCAAAAATACAATTCACAAAAGAAAAAATAAAATCACAATAAAATCAACTATTGAGACATAACCATGACAAGATACAATTACCACCTACAATATGCAATATACAGAAAACTAACTTCCACTAACATTATTATACCTAACCATTCTGACCACCCACCACAACATAAAATGGCAGCATTCTATTCACTATTTAACAGAATGTACAAAATACCCCCAAACAAACAAGAAACAGACAAAGAAAGGATATACGAAATTGCTTGTGAAAATGGATATAATCAAAACACTGTAAACAAAATAGAAAATAAAATCAAGTATAAAATAAACACTGAACAATTAAGAATTAATCAAAATGAACAAAACAAAAATAATAACAACAATAAAAAATGGACCACATTCACATACATAAATAATAAAATGACAAAGCTAACAAAACTTTTTAAGAACACATACATTAAAATATCATACAAAACTAACAAAAATAATTTAAAGCAGAATGGTCACTGTTGCACACCACTATATAAAAATAATCTACAAAAACTAAATAACCTACACAACAAAGATAATACAACAACCAATGGTATATACATAATTGAATGCCAAGATTGTAATAAATATTACATAGGACAAACAAAAAAATAACTGAAAAAACGTTATTTTGAACACCTAAACGCATACAAAAACCAGAAATATACAAATCTATTTTGGCCACACATGCAATAAACACTGAAGATGAATTCCCAAACATAACTAACATGACACTAATAAAATACATACCACACAAAGGCACCATAATGAACATTTGGGAAAATTTACAAATATACAAACATAAAACACAAAACAAACTAATACCTGAACAAATACAAATCAATACAAAAAAAACATGACACAATTTTCAAAGTACTCAACATCGAAAATACACAAAATACTACTACATACACCACAATCACACACAATAAAACCAACTTAAAGTACCAGAAGCCAACAGGAAGCCACAATAACGACTAACCAGCACATATGTTCTTCACCAGACACAAAATCCGGAAGGCTGAGGATGGGTACAAAATGGTACCCGAAACATGTTCCTAATAAGGAAAGAAATATCTTGAGGTAAATTCGTTATAAAAATTATATATAGGCCTAATAAATGTGTGTACGTGTGTGTGTGTGTGTGTGTTTGTGTGTGTCCGTAAACCAATATTAACAAAAGCTCAAAAAAGTGTATTTAAACTATTTTCTTATTAGAATAACGAATGTTTTCAAAATTTATTACATGACTTGTAACGTCGTACAGGAGACATTTGTGGTGTGTTTTGTAACGTTGTAATATTGTGGTTTGTTTTGTGGTACATTTATATTAGTTTGACATTTCTATATGTAATAACTTTGAAGCACCAAACTTTAGATTTTATTGTCTGTATAAGTAACACGCGTCGCTCAAGGAAAACTTTTCATACGATGTGGTTTAGTAAATTAATTATTCGCTACAAGGGATAATTCTGAAAGTAACTTTGATTTCTATTACTCATAAAAGGTTTTGTAAAACGTCTAGTTTAACATTTTGATTTGCTGAATATTTCTTTAAGCTACTACTACTTTTTAACTCTCCTTTATATATTTTATTAAACAAAAACTGTCACCAAGTAATGTCATATTAACTGAACAATACTTATCACTGTTTTGGAGGAGAGATAAGGAAACCATTAAAGTTCTCTAATTTTTATTTAATTTAAACAAATCCAACTAACGAGTAATTTAAATATTTTTTACACTAACACTAACACTTATATTTATTGAAATTAAAATTGTTAGGACAGTTAGTCGTCTTACTCATTTTTTTGACGAGTGTGAACGCGTTTACTCCTTCAATAGAGTGAACGCAACACATTATACGTATTTGTTACTCTTTCGCCTAGTGACAGGAAAATATCAATAAAAGTAAATCAATTAACCCCAAGCAATCTATATTTAAGGCTATAAGATAATGCATATCTAATAAGCACATATAAAATCATGTCATTCATTGACATTACATGACTAAATTACAAAAAGGTAACATTCTCCACAGCTTAAAGTTTTAAAGAATATACAGGTTATAAATTTTATTGCTTATAATAAAAACAGTAATTAATTAAGGTAAGGGCTATTATTATTATTTGCTAATGTAATGTCAGTGTAATTAATAATTAATATAATTGCCTCATATTATTATTATTAATAATAAAAAATTATTACAATTAATGAGTCATTCATAAATTTCCACTATAATGAGCTTTCAGTTTACTTTTAATTCTGATGCGTCTTTGAAAGGGAATAGATTATTCATATTGAGATGTGATAATGTCTTGTCGATGCTATTCAAAGTCACTGAACTCATTGTCATGGACTGAATAATATCTACAACTGACTTAGAAAGACACCACCGTCTAGAAAGATTTAGAAAGATTCATCCTACTTTGTTCGAAGGCTTTCACAGCCGGTGTCACTTGAATTGAAACTATCTGCCAGAGTTTTTGGCCGTGGTCCAAGGTTTTCATTAAAACCAAAAGTTTCAGCAGCACCACTGGCTGCCATCTTCAGTGGATGTATCGATTCAACCTAACGCGGGGTGGCGTACATTAGGACCACAGTACTGTGGTTGAGGCTAAACCTTATAATCACAGCCTTGGACCACGGCCAAACAGCCCGCCATATAGTTTAAATTCGTCCTACCATTTTGGCATAGAAAAATCATCAGGGCCTTAAAAAGTCACATTTACAGAAGAAGTTGTTAACAACATCAACAGAATGAGCATTCGTGTTACCACTAGGATGTTTCAAACAATTAAATCCCTACTGTTTTTGTTGCCAAAAACTGTTATAATACAACTATATCTAAACATAATATTGTGTTAATGATGAAAATGTCTAATTTATAAAAGTAGAAAATAATGTGTGCCATATAAAGCTACGGCTTTAAATATTCACTGGCATCATTGATTTGATGAAAGAAAGCAAACGTCTGGCGTTTCATAATACGAAAATAATATTAAATACTTTCCAAACTACAAAACTATTTAAAATAAAAAAGTTTATCACCTTATAATGTCTGCATATGCTAAGTATCATCTGACATTGTCTACCTGTTCCTATTTTTTTTTTATTCTCTTGTGCTACCAGGACGTGCGATGTATATATGCCATGATGGAACTAGAACACCTGCGTCAAGACTGCGAGAGACAACAAACCTTCTAGATGTGGAGAATTGTGAAGACCTAAGAAGAACTAGCGTCAGATGTTGTAAGAAGTTACTGATATTAAAACAGGATAAATCTACAAAAAGGGAAGGTGGAGAAGAACAGAACATATTAAACATTTAATTCAGAAAAAATGCATGTCGCACTTATTTACCAGACAGGTAGACATTGATTTTTCAGAGTAATATGTAATTTGAAATTCTATGGAAAACAGTAAAAAAGTATTTTACTTATCATACCTAATATACATAAAAGAACATGCGCTGAGGCAATCGTGTGAAATAATAACTAATGATTCCTCACGCCAGTAAAATTGTCTTCCTCTTCGTGTACTTATCCTTACCTCTGCGAACGCAAAATTAATCTATATTTGGAAAACCACTTAATCGTGCCTCTGAGCATCTCGTAGAATCGGGTTACAGACTTTAATTAAAATAAATGTTATTTTGTTGCAGCGCGCACGTAAGTATTGGGCGTCCTTGTAAAAGGTTGCAGTGAGGTAAACGTGTTTGCGGTCCTCGTGTTTGTTGCTTCCAGGTGAGGTTAACCTCGTGTCTCTGCTGACCTACTTACAGACTGCAGCAATTCCTATTTTCTAATTAAATCTGTGATTGCTTGAAACTACCGTTTTCATCCTTTACCCTTGAATGTATAATTTTAAACTTTAATCTTTTCTCTGTAAGCATCTCTTGAGGTTCCTTGCAGTATTTTTTTGAACATTATGTTATCAACAAATAAATTACTCCAGCATACATATTTTCTTATTTTTATTACTACATGGGCACCTCTCGCACGTTCTAAAAATTTATTGTGTAACTTGAGAGGTTTGTGTTTAAATTATATATACTTAAATTATGTATAAACCTCCGAAGATAAAAAAAATGAAAATACATATGCTGAAATAATTGTCATTTGGTAATTAATATAATTTAAAAATTTGTTGGATTTTCCATCTGAAATTTCTTGCAACATTGTGAAAAATAGATTCCAGAAATTTATACTGAACTGCGCGCGCGCTCGCTTGTGTGTAAATTTGTAGTGTAGAACTGGTTTGGCACCTGCGTTTAAGTTTTAACAGGTATAGTTCTGTACCAGGTTTGTGACACAATTGCATGTGTACTACATAGATTCTGCGTTGCCATGTTCAATTGTCCGAATGTGATCCTTTCCATGTGACTAGCTGACGAAAATCAGTGCACGTATTTGATCCGAACGCTTGGTTTTGGAACTGAAGTTTCGAAATCCTTCATGAAGAGGTCCAGGACTACCGTTGGCAGCGACAAGCCCAAGGGAGCCCCTCTATTTGTTGGTGTCCTTGTGAAATACAAAACATCGTGTGCATAAAATGGGATGCGATGTTTTACCACTGGATACGAAATTTAATATTGTTGAGAGGAAGTTTTAATGGATGGCGCAAGCGCTGCGTTACCTGACATATGCTAAAGAAAACAGTAAACGGTTCATTTATTTAGAGCTTTGAAAACAAAATATGCGTAGAAGTTTACCAGTACCTAGACGTTCTTTGAAGTGTTTGGAGGTTTTTGCATCATTATCTGCCTACGTACCAAGTAACCGAATTATCGATTATTGGATTTACTGAGTCAGTAATAGTTAAGAATTTGTGTGGTATGTATTACCTAGGCAAGTGGTGGTTAACCGTTTGGTCGAAAACTTAAGCGTATGATCGAATTACTTCTTGTAAATACTACAATTTGAAATAGACGTAAAATATAGGTGTATAGGCTAATATTGGAATACACTATTTTGGGGGATGTAATATTATAGTCTACTGGAACTGGACCTAAATAATGAACTACTGATTTTAAGTGTGTTGAAACACTTTTTCAATTATAAATACAATAATATTAATTATATTATATTAGTGAATAAATTAAAAGTATATTTTAATGTTTTTTCTACTATATTTCTAAGATTTTCATAATTATAATATTATTTTCATAATTAAGATTTTCATCTTAATTATAAGTCACTACGATATTCTAATTAGATTTAGGACAATCACGACGTGAAAATTTTTATATTCAGACTGGTCTGTGTGCCGTACTTTGTTCGGCGCTCGGTTAAAACGCGAAGCTCGGTTGCATGGGCGTGTATCATTTCTTTTAAAAACTGGCGCGTTATCGACGTCATTCAATGCTTAGGTATCGCGAGTCGTCGCTGTGTGTACGTAACCCGCTTGTTAGAAGCAGTGACGAATATCTGGTTGGCCGGACCAGCTGTTGTGCGCAGTAACCTGCATAGAAGCGAAGTTTCGTGGGTAGAAATTGCTATGTAATCTGTCTCATTTCTGTTCCAACCCTCACCGAGAAAATTTCTCTGGTCTTGATTGACGGCATCCGATCTGTTCTGCCTGGTTGAAAAACTCCACTATGACAAGATATATTAAAGCAAGCTCCAGGTATGTATTTAGTTTTATAATGACTCAACTATTAACCTCAAAATATTTTGTGTTACAGGTTTTCTTAATAAACGGTAATTTGTGTGTGCGTGAGTTGTTCGCCATGAATTAGGATACGATTGAATTAAATTACAATTGAAGTGAATGTAGCTTATTGACTCGATTAAAGCAATGTAAAAAAAAAATTTTTTTTAATATCTTACACTCAGCTACCTTTTTGGTGTTTGTTAATCAGAGTAGCATAGATAGAAAAGAATTTCATGGTCATAAAAGGAATTATAAAAAAAAAAATTTATAAAACGAAATAAGGCACATCTTGTGGTCCGAGGAAATTGTTAATAAGAATAAGTTTGTGAAAAGGTTCTGGTGCCCTGCTAGATAGTAAAGTGTGTTTTCTCCATATTATAATTGTGGTGTGTGTGCGAGCTGTGATGATGTTATGTTCTTTATGACACCCTATACAGCAAATTGCCTGTCTTAGGTGCTCGACGACCAATGGCGAGATGGGTGTCGGGGTTGGCCGAACATCTGTCAACCCCTTGTGCAGAGAAGCTACATGAGCCGTGAGATGCCGTCAGTTGGGACACAGACACACACTTGGAGAAATTCTGCCCCCAGAAGTTATCAGTTCAAGCTACAAGCTACATCCTAGCCACAGGGCCACCTAGTTACATTGGACTATACAGGTGTGATCTTTCTATATTTAAACTTACCAATATCATCTACCACAATACTGTGTATCGGCAGACGCTCTCGGAAACAGACTTATAATACCCGCATTTAACTTGCACTAGATCTGCAAATACACATGTTAAGTTTTGTGCCTGCATGTTCTGACACTGTATATAACTAAGCACCTTATGTAATATTTTACAACATTCTTACACTATGTAAGGGAATTGCACATACACATGTACCTAGATGAACAGCTCTAAGTTTTCCCATTTTTTTTTGGTATTCTATGTATCTGAGCATTGGTTATGTCCAGCATAGTCACGTCCTGTCATGTGGGCATAATTCAGGACTTGGGGGTGTCTGACTTTCGTTCATGTATTGTGGCTTTAACTATGATTATGACTTAATTCTTGGAGTTTTGATTAAAATTGTTGAATGATGTATTAACTTATAAATTTCAAGTCATCTTGTTCTGTTGGGGGCAAATCAGTTTCTCGTGATTATATGAATTCTCACCTCAGATGTGACACTACTGTGTGAATTTCTAAGCTTGGTTTTGTTTGTAAAAAATATTTATATAATGTGAAGGGTTATTGCGAGAGGGTTGTTGCAGGAATTGGGTGTGTGTTATATGTATTAAGTATGTGTTTATGTGTAATTTTCAAAAGGGGGAATATGATAATATTAATGATGTTATAGCACATGTGCTGAAATAATTGTAGAAAGAGCTAGCAAATTCAACGTTAAACTTCAAATATCAAATGTTAAATACTATAATGTTTATCCTTGACATAGTGTTGCATTAAATATCAGAGATCACTGTCATTCTTGGAGTTGCTTCCATTCTTTTACAAGCCACTGAATTAACCAGTCACGCATAATATTATGCTGTTGTATAATAAATGTATGTATGTAATGATGTATGCCAGTCAATTTTTTTTGAATTAAGGGGTTTATGGATAGCACTTAGTTGATTATTGTCAATCATTTATCAGTCGGCAATGCAGTGATGTATAACATAGAGATGTAAATGTATTTCAATATTACTCAGTGGCAATTATTTAATTATATCTTTATTATATCATGTATGAGACTGGAAACCAAATAAATTTTGCACTTGTTATTGTTAATAGAGTTTTTTCATTTGCAAGTCCTGTCATCCACCCAGTGGACATGTCTGAAATTTTAGCCTGGGTCTTTGCACACTTTATGCTTCCTTTAGGTTCAATACCTAGTTTTAAATATTATGTCTCTCACCTTTAAAAAAAAAAAATAAGTAAATTAAAAAAAAATTCATTAAACACTTTATAAAATAAAAGGGGGGTTTCATCTGTAATAAAGCTTAAGCTACTAATTAGGCTATACTGAATACGGTATTGAGTTAATTAACAATGAGTCGTTTAACTCTGTGTATAGGTACCCTTGTAATAATCTATCCAGATTTCTGTGTTAATGCAGTTGACTCTTAACTCTACAAGTGGTGGACCTACGGTGGATACAACCGTCTATTAACAATATAATTAAAAAAATATATGCCTACTTGTGTTAATTTATAAAGCATATCAGAATGGAAAAGTAAAATTATAGAAGTATTTTTTTTTTATTTTCACATAATAAAGTTAAGAAGAAAAGGAATTTTGTTATAAATAAATAAATAATTAACTGGCCGCTGAAGCCGGAAACTGTTAAGAAGATGATGATGATAATGATGATGTTGATCTAACATGATCATAAAAAGTTTTCATAAAAAGTTTGTGAGAATAAATAGTTCTCACATATGTAGATAATATAACTGTATCTGTTAAGTGCACACAACAGAAAATTTCAGTTTATTAAAATTAGGGCATATTAAATAATCTGATGAAGCTACAGAAAACATGAGCTAGACACGTAAGTACTAAACCGACTAAACTAACACATCCTGGTAATATCGGAATAAATTACACGCAACTAGAGCAGAAAAAATGAGTTTTAACGACATGAGGAGAGTAAAACAGTTGATCCTTTAGTATAAGGTAAAAATATTGCAATCAGCAATAAAATTCCGTTATTGAAAAAATATTATTAGGCTATTGCATCAGAAAGTGGATGCTATATTTTGGTTAATATTATCAAATACATGGTATTATTGAAATTTCGTTCCCAGAATATGTATTTTCAAAGGATGGATTCTTTATTTACATAGTTTATTTACGTTGATTCAAAAGATCAATACCATACGAATTAATTTTATTTTTTTGTTTTAAATAATAATTTTGTGTTCACAAAGATGTTAAAAACCGTTATAATAATAAATGTCTTTCAACACCGACTTAGATTTTGGAGACATAAAATAATGGAGTCTCCATTGTTACAATATGGGAATGCTCCAAGTTTTAGAAATAATTGGTATAATTATTGTACGGCAACGAAATCCACAAAAAAGAACTTTATGCATGAAATAAAGTTTACAGTAAGTTAGTAAAGAGAGGAATTCATTCATTCACCGAACTGAAGAAAGTTACTCAATTTTTTATGGGCTGCTTATGTAATTTTAACTACATTATTTCAATTATCATTTTTACCTTGTAGAGCACATAACTAAATACAAATATTTTTATACTACGAGTTTATTGTTGCAATATTTGCTTGCAGTTAAATAAATTTTAATTTAATAACATCCAGATATTGGTGTTACCGCATTGTCAATACTAATCTAATACAACTTAAAACTTTCCTATAACAATAACTTTGTCTTTGTAAAAATTTCCAAGTGCTTTAACGCAAAGATTAATTAACAAATGGTGCTAATGAGCAATCACAATTGATATATATTAACACTTAACATACGTGTAGCTTTACGAATGCACTGAATTGTCTGTAATACGCCTTTTATAAAACTGTAGATAAATTGCAAGAACAACTGTAAACGGAGAAGCTAGTAAGAAATGACGTTCAAATACAACTGACACATATATATTTTCCATAATACCATATGAAAATATACTGACATTCAAGGGAATCACTTGTGTATCATAAGACTTGTACGTATATTGGCAGCTGTCAATATACGGTAAAAAGCATCATACAGAACGTTACTGACCTCTGTAATACAAACGGTGCACGCTTCTTAAGCCGTTAGGGGATTCTACAGATAGGGGATGCATTACTGTATGATAGCCTACGTGCATACTATAAACGTCACTTGTACTACCAGGATACGAAAATATTTTAAACAAATAAACGTAGGCCTATACCAAATTCTATTCATCACCGTATTAGCTATTTAAAGAAACTACACTGAGATAATTTACAGATTAACTCGTATAATATCCTCAAATAATATGTATTGTAGTTCTTATTGTTTCACTTAGAAGCATTTATTATTTAATCAATATAAGAAAGGCAATTGCCTTGTGCATTTTAAAAATTTACAAACAGAAGTAACACTGTTGTACACCACTATAGAAAACATTTTTTCCGATTAGCGCCTTCCAGCTACACAGCTCATCATCAGATCGGAATTGTTTGAGCTTGAAAGCGCTGATCGGAAATGTTTTTTCTATAGTGATGTGCAACAGTTTTATTTGTGTTTGTGATTATAACCACTGACACAACTTTATTAACTTAATTAAATATTAAAAAGTTTAATTTAAAATATTATTAAGGTACCTGTATAAATTATGTGGGTACATACGTTTGTAGATGTGCCGCGTATGTGTTATTAGAAAAATGAGTAGGATATTATTTCAGTAATGTGTGTTTTTCAAACAAATGTAAACATAGAACGACGTATTATGTCTTTCTGCGTCATTTAAAAACATCAACACCTTCCAGCCATCATTTGTAATCCTAGTTAGACGAGAAAATTTGCAAGTTCTTCAATATTGTACAAAAACTTGTTCGTTTAACATGTTCTTAAAATTTACACTAATATTATCATAACAAATATTCGTACACAAACAACACACAATATCCTTTTTAATTATCTCTAGAAGCGTAGCAAGATAATTAAAGATACTTTAGTCATCCCAACGACATCAGTTCCGCATTATATTATTGAACCGATAATAGATAACCTCGCATTTAATAACACCTTAGGCCCACACAAAGGAACAATCGAATTATTTATATTAGTATTAATAACTAATATTCTTACTAAATTACTAAGTGATGGGACAATATTATGCAGGCGAATTATTAATATTAGTACGAAATTTTGCCAAAATATAATTCGATAAAATTGAATCATATCAATATTAGCAATGAGGATCCACCTCGTAGAATAGGCAAAACGTTTGGTGTTAATAGTAATGTCAATACATTGTGGTTGCTAACTGTTGTTATTTGTTATTAAAAGTTACGACTACACATTATGTTTGAAGTATCTACCGTGCTTGGCCGTGGCTCAGGGTTTACAATCAAACGAAACCTTTTAGCAGCAGCACTGGCTACCATCTTCAGTGGAATTCGAGTCTACCTAACGCGGGGTGTCATACGTCAGGCCCACAGTACTGTGGTGGCCAAACAGCCCGGCAGATACTTCAAACATAACTGACACCGGACGTGAAAGCCTTATGACAATATTATGACTACATAGTCTACGATTTGAAAAAAGTAATAACTGCCTTGTTAACGTCTGTGGTTTTTACGATTAAAAAAGTTTGTTTTCGGTGTGATATATTTTGTATTTTGTATAACATCAAACGTTTCGCCCACTTTACCAGCAGGCATCCTCAGTGATTTGAGCGAAATTGTCTGACCACCCCACTCACATAGCAAATCCCACCCACTAGTTTATAATCAAGCCAATGAATAAGAACTAGTAGTTCCTACCTACGAGTTGGGAGTAAACACCAGACACATGATGTTATAATAGAAACACAGAAATTGATTTTAAAACGTGCATATAAAAAAGTTTCATTTATAGAGAAAAATTTACCATCACAATAAAAATATAGTATTTTAAAATGAATCTGTAACGTTGGTGAAAAGTGTTGCAGAACATCTGGCAATCCGTAATTATTCCAGATAAATAATCTGCATTGACATTTTTTACAAAGTTAATATTTTAGTGTAATTTTGTAATGTTACCGAGAAACGGTTTTCAAAAAGACGATAATCTCTAATTATTATCCCGATTAAAATTATGTTTCTCGGTTATCCGAAGGTCTACAGTTATTTGTAAAAATAAATATAATTTATAGTATAAATATGGGTGGAGCAAGTTCTCGAGCGGATTCTCAGACTGCTCACTGAAGTCTGATTTGTTATAGAAAGGGTGAAATGATTTGTGCTAAGGAGAAAAAAACGTTTGTTAGACTGAAAAACAGGACTGGTATAGAGTACAGGTAATTGTAACTAATAATAAATTCAAAATTACGTTTAAATACCGACCACGGATTAACAACCGGGTTTTTAGACATAATTTTGAGTATATTGCCACCGGTCGTGCAAGTTTCAGCCAAAAGTTATAACTAATAATAAACATTAGTAATCCAACTTACTGCATATTGATTGAGCAAACGTTTTTATAGGCTTCATAGTAAATACCTGGTATAAGCTTTAGACACCCAAACATGAAGCAATACACTCGTACATAAATGAACAAACATAACTAAATAATAGCTCGCAAACGCCCACTACAAGAAAAAAATCATCTTTTCCGTTCCTGAGTTACTGTAGAGCTGCTAAGAAAATGTTCATTGGGTTCTACGAGCATGATTAAGAACAATTACGGTTGTCAGAAGAAAAAGCAAACCAAACCATAGCTTATTCGTGGCATACAGTATTCTGTAGTATACCATATTATTACACATACGTGGCAAATAATATTATACATTATTACACAAGAAACTAATAGTTAGGCATATATTGTACTATAAACAGTAAAGTACAGCCATTACATTAGATTCAGATTCATAAATTGTACAGGAATTTGTGTTGCAATGTTTGCTTGCAGTTAAACAAATTTTAATTTAAGAACATTCAGATAATGGTGTTAACGCTTTGTCAATACTAATCTAACACAACTTAAAATTTTCCTATTAGATTAACTTTGTCTTCGTAAAAATTTCCAAGTGCTTTAATGCAAGAGTAATTAACAAACGGTGCTAATGAGCAATCGCAATTGAAATATATTAATACTTAACATAAGTTTAGCTTTACGAATGCACTGAATTGAATGTAATACGCCTTTTACAGAACTGTTGGTAAATTGGGAGAACAACGCTAAACGGAGAAGCCAGTAAGAAATGACGTTCAAATACAACTGACACATATATGTTTTCCATAATACCATATGAAAATATACTGACATGCAAGGGAAGCACTTGTGTATCATAAGACTTGTACGTATATTGGCAGCTTCTGTTAATATGATTAAGACCGTAGGTTACTTATATCTGTTTTTTCGTATTAGCAAAATTGTTTTTTATATTAAATACAAGAGTCCTTCCTTTACAATTAATAATTAGATAATTACTATCTTAACGCTGTTTAGGATCAAAAACGTTCGTTGCTTTTACACTTGTAACACTAAACGTATAAGAACATTATTATTGGTACCGATTGTTTTTTGCATGAAACCTACTGATGTTGAAAAAACAACCGAAAATTTTTCTTACGACTTGGCGACAGAACAAAACAACTTTCCTTATATCCTGCGTTCTTTGTTTACTTTTCGTACGTTTTCCATTATACAAAACAGTTTCTGCTTTTCAATTCCGTACGTTCCCCACACCGAAGCAGTAATATATTTCAGTTGTGTTTGTTCAGTGAATGAGATACATCATTCCACGAGAATTTAGGCAAAAAATAAGCACCGCCAGACTTGTATAGCAACATGTTGATGTACTATAACGTTAACAAATAATTTAATATTCTAAAGAATAAAAAAAATTGAGTTACATATTTGACATTACTTAGAAAAATAACAGACATTTACTAAGACACTGTATGTTTTGTTTATTGTCGCTAAACAATATTGTTTAATAGATTTTAAATGTAAATACAAAATTTTTCGTTTGGACTCACATAAAATTTTCTGTCGTCCTACATCTCACTAATCCTGTAGATAGATATTCCTTACATACCATTTTCTTTATTTAGCGTGAAAAAATTTAAACCTGGTAGTCGTGGGACTACCGGTAGACATGGAATCATGGGCAGACTTGTGCTTTGGGAAGGAATGAAGGGTTGGTTAAATAAACAGCTACATAAGTTTCAATGTATTTTATTTATTCAGAATTTTCAGAATTTACAGAGTCACCTAACGCTAGTTGATGGAATATGGAGCGATGGTAGATGAAGTACGATACGAATATCTGGGCGAAGAGTTGCATGTTGCGACTGAACGTCAGGTCTATGCTCGTGTTTCCGAGTGTAGTTGATGGTAAGCTATGGAGTTGTAGGCCGTACTCGTCGTTGATGTCCTGTAGTAGGTTCTCGTGATCGGGTGCATGCTTGTTGAAGTCGCCGCAGAGCATTATTGGTGTAGTCATGTCGGCGATCATCTTAGGGATCACTTTACTGATGGACTTGCCGTATCTGCCGAGCCCGCGATATATAAGATACAAGACTCATCCGCTCCGAACACTGTGGCCAAGAGACTTATGTATGATGGTACGCACGGTCTTAGATCACTCTTGAACCACAAGCGATCGCAGATCCCACACAACGAGCCGAACGGATTGTTAATAAAGTGCTTAGAGAATTCCTCGTCGACTCCTTTGAAGCGGCGACTTGGACCGGGCTGTTCTGTGCAGAGCATCGAGGGTCCAATGTTGTCGAAGCACAAGTTATTAATGTTCTCATCGTCTGTTTTCTTGCTAGCTAACCGTACCCTCGATCTGAGTCGCTTTGGGGGCACGCCGGATGCCCCAGGTATCGGAGATGCAGGCCGCTTGGGCGCTGACGGGGTTTCGTCAATCTTCAAATGGTTGCCATTTTCTAAGTTCTCAAACGATTTCTTTGATTTTAGTCTCAAACGATAGGCCTGTTGACGCTCTGCGTAGGATTTGCCGGTTTTCGGTTTGAAATTTGTGGTTCGAGTTTTATCGCGATTTTTAGGTCGAGGCATTTCAAATTTTTGAGTTTAAATGTTGTTATTATTTTCTGTGAGTGCTTCTGGTACTCGGAATTGGTGTTATTAAAGAGATTTAGTTCTGAGGATCACAACGCACTTTGTATTTTCGCGATCGGACTTGTAGTTCCCGAGATATTTAGGTTTGAGTGGAGCAATTTAGAAATTTTCGGCGCAAAAACACCCTCACGCAGACAAAGCCTAGAGGCGACTGAAGTCAGTTGTCAAAATTCTTAGTACTATTGTTGGAAGGGGGCCGAGTGACTCGATCACCTGACACCTGGTTTGCTGGGATTGGTTGAGCGGTTCGTGAGATAGTGGTATGCCGAAAGTACATTTGAAACATAACGGTCGATTTTCGCGAAACGTGCGAGTAAGACATTACATACCTTTGGATTCCATGTCAAAAGTAAGTACTACAGCACTAGATGAGTAATCGATCTATGGGGCTAGTGCGCAGACAATACGGCAGTGTGATTTGAGCGTGTGCTGTCTTTTCCTTCGATCCTCAGCAGTATGCTGTGCAAACTGCTTGTCGCTGTTACCTTGGTCACCGGCAAGGAGGCTCCCTGCCTCGTGGAGAGCGACCGAGCTTCACGGTGACTGCTTATTGAGCTAGAGACAGGTGACACCTGTAGCCTGAATCGGTTCCAGCAGCAGTGTCACAAATACAAGTTTTCTTTCTCCCCTGCCATCTAGCGAATGATCGTGTTGGCGAATTCCATTCTATTCTTAGGTTACCAGTCGACTGTATTAGCTTTAAGTTATCTTTTGGCACCCGCTGGATCGTTAAAGATGCTGCAACCCTGCCACTGATGCAAAGACTCTCCGCACATACAAAGCAAACCAAAACAAAAATGAGTATGTGAAACGAGATATAAATTTGTTTTAATGTATAGCAATAACACAATTGTTGACAACTTATTGATTTGTGTGCGAGATATTTCTATTTTTATGTAAACGTTTTGACTACTTTACGATTACGATTGTGGTTTACTGATGGTAATAGAAATTTTTCGAAACGCGTCTATAAGAAGTGTCAGCAAAGTCGCATGGCGGGAAAAATGCAAAAATATTAGGCCGAGGAGAGAGATAACGTGCATGGTTTACGTAACGCGTTTGTGAGCGGCAGGATTACGCAGTGCTCTCGCACGTTCTCCATCTATCAAGCCTTCCAGATTGTGTTGGTTATTCTTCGCGCATCCAGATTAATCTTGTCACGTTTTACGGCACACAGGCTGAGTATAACAGAGGTGCTGCGAAAGCGGCCAGCCAATTATGTTGTAACTGTCAACTGCGTACAGAGGAATGAAACATAGAAGTGTTTTTCATATCTGTTATTGTAATTTGATAGTCAGTCCGTGTGAAGAAACGGTTTAGGTAAAGTGATTACTGTGAATTCGTGAGTGCGGGCATCTGTATATAGTGATGTGTATTATCAATTGCGACAGTGTTAATTAGTTGATGTGTATTGTTAGTAACGTTTGAGTGTATTTAAAAGTAGTCAGATTGAGTAATTACGTCTGTTATTTACAAACTTTTTTGTTGTTTTGTTCATTGAAACCGTAATTACAATTTTATTTAACGATTTCTCTGGTGTATAATTATTGTATTCCAGTGTTTTGAAACGACAATCGATGCGACGTGGTAGCAAAATGATAAGTATTATAGATCCATTAACGATTTTAAGGTTTCGTGTTTGAAATTATGATAAGTCATTTTAGTCTTTAAATTAATGACTTACAAGTTGAGAGATGAGAATATTTTTAATAATATATTCTAAGTGCTAAAGAGCAAAATGCTATTTTAACACAATTTATTTCTTTAAATTCTTTATTATTAGCAAATCACTAAATGGCATATCTCTATAGGATGTCAGACGTAATAGTTTCTTATAAACACTTCAGTAACATTTTTATTACCTAATTCTGAGGTTTTACAATTTTCTTTCTTGGCCTTGCCGGTGATGATAACTATCATACACGTCTATTTCCTCAACTGTTGAATTTCATTTCGATTGTATTTTTCTTTCACATGTATTGACTAATTATCTGTCTTTTTTGTTTCTTTCATACTCTTCATCTCTTGGTTAATGATTGAGTACTAAGAAGGTAAGACAGAATAAGAAGTTTTGCCCCGTAAAATTCTAATACGCACAGTAAAGGGGCTGGCACGCAGATTTACGTTACAATTGACCTCAATTACTAGATATTGATGACTGAACGATCCTTTCTCAGAGCAGTGTGCAGTTTTTCCCTTTAGATACAGCAGATGTGTTATTTAATCTGACATCCTTTTTACTAAGAATATTTTTACTCTCTTAAACTGGTATTTTCTTTCATAGGTTATCTTACGTTCCACGCTAGTCAACTTTCGTCTGCCCTCTTTAATATCGAATATTCCTTAGTCACATTTAGATTAAATAATTAGTTGTCAACACTGAAGACGATTTGGAAAGTGATGAGTTTACATGAACGCTGTTTGCACCTCTAATGACCAAGATTTTAAAATATCGAGATATTTTGAAAACGACACAAAGGATTACATCAGTTTTGGCTATATTGTGTTCAGAGTTTAAGGTCTTGAAAAATAATTATTTTTGTAGTGTTATAAATAGAAATAGCTAAACGGCAAATGTTTGGATCATTAAGAACGTACCTATAACTAAAGTATTTAGTATTTACTAGTAAATTTATTCCACTATTAGTATTTACTAGTATTTCGTACTACTAGTATTTAAAGTGTTTATAGGCCTATTAAAGGTTTCGTTACGAATTACTGCAACATATTCCTTTTTCAAAATTCCTACAGTAAAGTAGAGGACTTAAAGTCGGCTGTAATTGAGACCGCTAATTAAAGTTATTTGTTAGCTTCAACGATGTATATGCGTGCTCATCCATACACCCATCCATCTATACCTACATACATTCAGGAGAGCGGGAACGCGCGCGCGCGCACGCACACACACACACACACTCATTTCGTACTAAACTATATCATTACTTTTTGTTTCCCATTATTATTTTTATTGGTTTTCAGTCTTTAATATATAGGCCTATAATTTACTTACAACAAACAGTAAAAATATATACACCATTGAGTACAATCTTTGTATAGAAAATGACTCTGGCTCAGTGATTCCCAACGAGCGGTCCGGGAGAAGCTCGAAAGCGGTCCTTGACCTAACCTATGACAGAAGCATAAAAAAAACTCATTTAGTCCTAGCTTTCAAACTGTAGCATATTAGAAATCGTGATTTGTCTTCTGTGTTGTTTTGTGAGATTAACAGAAGAATAAAATTTGTGATTATAGTAATTATAGGGTTAATAAATTTTTCGATATTATACTGTCAACGTCAGTATTCATTGCCTTGCAATAAGAAGATAATTGTTAAACTATGTTATCTTTTTTATACATTCCAGCCTATAAGACGTTTCACATGTAATTATTCTTGTAAAATATGTCCCAATTGTTTACTCTAATAAAATGAAATTGTTATTAATTATACTATTGTTATACTGATATTTCAATTTTCTATGCTTGTATACTTTTATACACTTTAATACTTTTGTTACAATTGGTAATCATATTACGAATTTCATTGGATTTTACATAAAGTACCAATAATGTAGACGTCACAATTTTAATCTATTCTAAATATTTTTACTTATCTGTATGTTTCCAGTCAAAATAGTTAGAAACGATAATGAAATGAAGATACATCATTCTTTTGAGTCTGGGATTTTTACAGAAACCTTTATCTTTGTATAATATTACGAGTGAAGTTTGAGTGTACAAACGAATTAACAGTGTTGCGCCTGTTACACAGGCAATTCCAATGCTACGGTGTGGGACACGTAGTTTAGCGGTTGGGAGTCATAACGATATTAAAATTAGCTTCATCTAGTTCATACAGCGTCTAATTCCTTAACAGTTTACTAGGTTTTAAGCACAGATTTAATTATAAAATACGAACTGCTGTAGTCTGTAAGTAGGTCGGCAGAGATGTGACTTAACCTCAACTTCAACCCGACGCAATGCACACGGAGAACGCAAACATATTAGAACGTTGTTATTGTTTACATAAACACACTACTATCACGCTGTGTGTCACAACCATCATAACATTTATTTCAATTAAACTCCATAACTCTACTAGGTGCTTATAATTATTTGTTATTGTAACATACTGTTGTAAATTAATGTCTCGGCGGAAATATTGTGTACGCATACGTACTGTTGCATAGGATGTCTGCATACCTGTTAACCTTCAATTTGGAACACAAAATTCACCCTAAAAAGTGCAAAAATAAAAAATTCCTTAGACGGAACTTACACTTAAAAGAACACAAATTAAATTACACCTAACTCAACAAATGATATAATCTACTATCCTTCTTCCAATGAAAGTTTCTGTAGGTCAAAAAAACATAAATAGTTCGTTACACGTGAAATAAAGTAGATGAAATAGATGTTGTAGATAGTAAATTTTTACCACACACACACACACACACACGCGCGCGCGCGCACGCACGTACAGACACATATATAGAGAGCCTATATATAATATTATAATTAATAATAATAACACAAATTTTTACAAGAATATATTTTTATTATTTTGTGAATTACAGTGTTTCAATAGCATTCAACTATCATCAATGAAATATTGAAACATTGTAATTCACAAAATAATAAAAATATATTCTTGTAAAAAGTTTTTTTATTATTAATAATAATATATATATAACATTAATTTTAAATTTATCTTCAATTTTAAAAACAATTTTCAATAAAACACTTTACTAACATACAAAGTTCTAATAAGAATTGAAAATGGGCTAAGTACATGAAAGGGCAATGTGTTTACACAATTTATTTACATTAAATACCTAATAGTATCATTTATTTTCAGTAAACATTATGTATTATTTATTTGTTACAATATAACTTATTATGTACACACAGACACACAATACAAATGTGAAATAATTATGTACACACACAATACACATAATTCAATGATATTCTCAACGTTTTTCGAGTTTTTAGAATGTATAAAATTGCTATTACTTTTGTGAGATGGGTTATATTACGTATATTCTAGGAAAATTCATACGTTCACTGCTGGAAGAACGTGAAACGTTTCTAGTGTTTTGACCCAAAATGTTTATAGTGTAACAAGTTACTGGATGATCGATTCTTTGCTTGGTCGAGCACAACGTTGCTTGGTTTACCAAATAAAACCGAATGGAAACATTCTGTAATATCTTCTGTGTTGAATTCTTTTGAAACAAAGAAGCATGTGCATAAAGAGAAACGCAAGGCAAGAACATAACATTTCAAGCAAGACTTTTCTACACCTCCGCACTGTTTCAAAGGAAAAGCAGCATTCGGCTTGCTTTAGAAACTTTCTTTTATGATTGGGAACTGTGTACTTGTAAGTAGATCAATAATAGTGTTATTAACGGAGCGGTCGTGGCGTAGTGGCTAACGTGTGACGCTGCTACGCTGTCGGCGCGGGTTCAATTCCCGCCAGGGGCCATCTGATTTAGATACGACCGTTCCCCCTCGCAAGGTAATAGCAACCCAGCGAGAGGCATCCTGCCTAGTATAAACCCTCCCCCCCCCCAAAAAAAAAAAAAAATTGCCGTTCGGATCCGGTGTTAAACTGTAGGTCCCATATACCTGTGAGAGACTCAGTACCACACGCACCACGGGTATATGCGGGGAGCGTGGGTACTAACCAGTCGAAAGACTGAAGGACTACGAACTAAACTGAACTGATCGTCAGGCACTGACGTGTACAAATCACATTGTGTACTTTCAAATGATTCCATAACTCATACAAATTGCAGAAACATAAAGGAGCATTCAAATGGGACGTAGGTAACAAAGCACATAGCACTACCACCAGTGTTACTGCAACTCATTGTTGATTGTGGACTTGACTTCCTCCGGTCCTGCTCCATTCTCTGATTCCTCACTCCTCGCAGCCTGGCACCACTATTCAGGTTGTCAATCCATTGCAACCTCTACTTTACCCATCACGTTGCTGTGTCAACTTTTTTTTATTATTTCACACTCTGCATTTTCTCCACCGATGTCGTGACCTCTTAACCTGGATAGTTTAATATATTTTATAATGTTCAGTGAGTATAATTTTCGTTTCTAACGTACACGCCATGTACAGCTCTTGCCTACTGGATCGAGAATCTTCCTTCGGAAAGTTAGGAGACAAATGCTTTTGCTGCTTTAATGATTGTCCGTTTTTCGCTTCCAGTACTGATCTTATAAAAGTTTCTTTTATAAAAGTTATAAAAGTTTATGGCAGTTTATTGTGTTGTTTCGGTATTAAGTTCTTTTTCATTTATTGCAGTAGGCTAAATTATAACCAACTCCCATATAATTACTTACTAGACTCTAATTAGTAAGAGTTTAACAAACTGAAAGTAAAGACGGTAGAGTTCTTTTAGGGCAAGTAATTAATTACAACTATATAATCATCATCAAGTTCTTTAACAAGGATGATTTGGTTTGTTGCAGCAAAAATGGCTTTCTTCCAGTCCCAACACTGTAGACTAGAGCTGGTCAATCCCACGTTTCTTCCGACGTCCCACACCTCTCCGTTCTTTCGGCTTATAATTCAATAGTTGTTTGGGGATGCGACAATAATCCATTCAGTTAAGATATTTTAACCATTTTGGCGATATTGGAGAATGGTATCGATTGTACTCATAATATTCAGTTTCTGCCGTACATCGACATAATTACAACTACGAATTATCCAGCATACCACGAAATACTGTATATTGTAATATAAATATAAATTACGAAATATTGTAACATCAATAATTATTTTGATTTTGAAAAAGACATTTTTGTAATCTATTAAAATTCCATTAAAATTTATGTGTTACAACTATCAATACTTAAATTAGATTTTGGGATTTAAGTCTTTTATTGAAACGATATTAAATAAATAGAAGTAAATGAATATAAACTAATACAGATTGACATTCATATAAATACAAACTGTTTGATTTGTAAAAAGAAATTTTAAGTATTCAGTAGCCTAAAAAGGCTAATTAATAAAGACAGCTTAACTACTTAAGCTCTATTTTTTTCAATAATACATGTGGGTGGCATTTTTAACCTTCACTGACAGAATAGTCTCTCTTCACTTTTTGGAACTTTTCATTAATATTTAAATTTAATAGATACAAACTTTTATAAATTTGAGTTTAAGAAGTAACCACTATTAAATTTAAGATTAACAAATACACACTATTAAATTTAAATTTGATTTAATAGTTTTACATATTTTGAAACTTGTCCATTCATCAATCTCTTGTGAATTACGAGGTGCGAATACACAAAAGCTATCCAATTTTTTTTTCATTTATCAAGAGGTACCTACCCATTTCCTGCAAATTGTAACATACAACAGCTCAACTTCTCCACACAATGGCTAACATGATCCAAGTGACAAGATATGTGGGAATGTGTTTCTCGTTGCGGGATACCAATTTTGTGCCAGTGTCATGTATCTTCTGAACGAAAAGCTTAAATCAATATTTCATAGCTTTCGTGCAAACTCGTAACTATGGTGGTACGTTTATATAAACAGCGCGTTGAGTAACTGGCTTAGCGGAAGTGACAAGCTTTATCAGTATTAAATCCTCATTCCTCAAGTTTCCAATTTATCACAATCACTACAAAAATAAGTCAACAAGAGAACGAATATTAACAAATGTTTGTCTGCTGGTAGTTGCTGATAACGGGTGATATTAGAAGTCCGCATTTGTTTCAACGTTATCACTGTAACGCGCTTACCAGAGTAACGGCGGCTAAGTATATAATAACGACAATAATCTTTCGATATTTCTGCCACTGTATATTTTCTAACTCTACAACACAAAAAGCGTACAAATGCACTGTCGCTCACGTACCCACCACGCGCACAGTTGCACACACATTATAACACAAAGATTACAAAAAAAGAAAGGTGCCAATGAATTATTTAAACACTTGTTATCTGAATTATTGACATAACTGCTGAATACACTATTATAGCGCAAGAGTTAGAAAGTAAAGAATCAAATTAAAACATTACTATTGAGTATGTGAAATCACAAGACTTATCCATCACTTCTAATTTCCGTACATTTATATACTAAAAAAACGCAAATTTTAGAACAAAATTTTAATTCGTTGACCATTATAAATCCTTTACTTATAAGTAAACCGATAGGCGTCTGCATTATTTTTCATGTACAATGCACCATTCTGTTTGGGAAGAAATCTACCGGTCCAGAAGTGTAAGAATAAGAAAGAATAATTTTCTTTTGGTGACTTTGTCTAAGTAAAATTATAATGTCCGAATCTCCTTCATTTAATTGTTCTTTAAAGTACTTCGAAATCATTAGTCTTAATAATAATTAAATATCGGTATGGAGAACCATACATGACTTCCATATTCTAAGATTTATATTTAAAATCATTTTCAGCCAAACAGCCAGGCTGTGTCTTACCTGCCTTTTTATTGCTGTATTAAATGAAAAATATTATATTACATTAAAATGAAAAAATTATAATTTTATTGCCTGGCAACAAAATTATTTTATTTTTAACAATTACCATTGTTTCAAAAAGTTTAAATATTTTCAAGTACTTTACTCTTGTTAAAACGTAAAAGGTTGCAGGTAAACTACCCCTTCCCCTTAACCGATCTTCACCAAAATCGAAAGTCATTGAGACCTCTACAATTCAGGGACGCATGCAAAACATTATTTGATTCTGTTTCAATTTGCGGCTGTTATCGTTTGCCATAGAAAATACGCTTGATAAAAAAACGTTGCAGGTAAACTACCCCTTTCCCTCAACCAATCTTCACCAAAAACAATAGGTCTTGAGTACTCTACAAATCAGGCTGTATGCAAAACATTATTTGATTCTGTTTGAATTTACGGCTGTTATCGTTTGCCATAGAAAATACCCTTGTTAAAAAAACGTTGCAGGTAAACTACCCCTTTCCCTCAACCGATCTTCACCAAAAACAATAGGTCTTGAGAACTCTACAATTTAGGGCTGTATGCAAATAATCGTTTGATTCTGTTTGAATTTGCGGCTGTTATCGTTTGCCATAGGAAATACCCTTGTTAAATCATAAAACGTTACAGGTAAACTACCCCTTTCCCTTAACCGATCTTCACCAAAAACAATAGGTCTTGAGAACTCTACAATTCAGGGCTGTATGCGGAACATTATTTGATTCTGTTTGAATTTGCGGCAGTTATCGTTTGCCATAGAAAAAAAATCTACAGATAGACAGACAGACAGACAGACACACACACAGACACTTTTCGGAAAACGACTTTTTTTCATGTTTTGAGTGTAGTAGAATCAGAATCTGCAATAATCTCGAACACGATTTTTTTTGCCATCACCATACTTCCATTCCTTAAGGAATATGGAAGTAAAAATAATTCCATTTAACTGTTAACCAGAAATTACGTTTCCTTGGTTCTGTGCTTTACAATTTATTTAATTATTCATGTTACTTGGTTCAGTGTGTTTATATGTAAAGTATCCTAACCTTTCTTAATTACTTTTTACTTTCTCGCTCTGATATTTATTATCACGTTAGTTATTACAAATACTGCAAAGTTTGTTAATAATCTGTACGGAAAAACGAAAAAAATATATAAATAATTATTGAAATGCACCAGATACCACAAGCTTGATCTTTTGTTTTCTTTGTCTCCCAAAAAGCGGAACCGACATATTTTGTCCTTCATATTTTGTCTCCAGTGCCTTTTCGTTTATTCCGCATATTTTTCCCGATTTTTTCTCTTTTCCTTTTTTGCAGTAACGCCTCGTATTACTGTTGTACACTTTTCATGATCAAGCTAAAAGCATTTTTATATACAGTTTTCTATTTAATTTACTCATTCAAATATTCAAAACGATTGTTGCTTGAAGAATTACTTCACTTTATTGTTCTTTTAAGTATATATTTATGAAAATAAGTTTAGTTTTTGAAATATCGTTTTCAACACTTAAAAATAATTTAGTTATAATATTAAACAATACGTCAACGAAAGGAAATATTAATTCTTCAAATTAAGCTTGGCCTACAATGAATAAATTTCTTCGTGATGAGTTCTGAAATGTACTTACGTTTTTTAATAATTCTAGAATTTTTACCCAATGGTAGAATGTAAAATTATGGCGTACAACTTCATCTATTGTGTTGAACGGTTTCTGGTAATAAAGCTAATGGGAAGCTAGAATTTTTTTGGAGTTTGAAAGAGTTTGTATAAATTCAAATTTATCCAACATTTATTGTCTGGAAATAGACATTTAAGCTGTGGTAAGAGAGATAAAAGTAACACTTCGTCTGAATTGTTTTCTTCCGTCTATTCGATTTTGGGACAATATATCTGCCAACTTGGTTTCCAACTAGTTCAGGCATGCATATTTCTTTTAATCCAGCACTTTCACTTTCGTCTTCACTGCCTTCTGATGGAGGGGATATTGTAACGAGAACACTATCGAACAGCCTAGAACGTCCTCTACCCGTCCCTCCACCAACCGAGCAAGTGTACCTCAGTCAGCCGCGCTCGAGTACGTTCAAGAGTACTCTGGAGACCACCTGAAATACGCATTAGCTGGCGTGCAGTAAGGAGGGTAAAGCTATTCTGGACCTCTGCGCGACCTATGAAACCAGTGCGTCTGGCCTAGTCAGTTCAGTTGACAGTGAGCGATTGACAGTTAGATCGAGTGTCTTCGAAGTATTGTGAGAAGTGTTACCGTGTTATAATTAGTGTAGAACTCTATTATTTGACATTATTATTGCATGAGGAAACGTTTAACTGTAATTATTGTACTAGTTGATTACAAATTGTTATACGTGAGTAATTAGAGTTGGTTATTAGTGACTTCATATGTGTCCGTATTTGTTTCCACTGTACCATACGACGATAAGTGAGACCGTCGTAACAATATTTACAGAATCTGTATAATATTCACCTTATTTCTTCCGTCGTGTGACTTCGTTTTGTGTTTTGATTTGCTTTACGCGTTTCGAGACATATGTCTCGTCATCAGAAATAAATAAAATAAAAATTCACTCTTAGCGAGCTCGTTACATATTAAAATACAAATATTTGAAAACGATTACACACATACCCGCTTTACTTAAGTGCGCACTCGAGTCGGACCGATCGGACACTGATTATCAATAGCTATTGTGTAGACAGGTTTATTACGGTATCGTAGAGCGGGTTTGATTTAAAATTTAAATGATCGTTTAGCACGAAGTCACGACTGTGTACGTCATTGCACGCCCTATATATCTCAAATTCTTCCAAGGCGTTCATATAAGTGCCTTTATTACAAAAATGCATGGGTTTCAAGTTGGAAACAAAGCTTGTATATTTATGATTTACGTTTATCAAGTGACGTGCATAGTTAGATTTTATGTTTGATGGTGCTGTCTGACCCTTCAGATTGTGCTTAGGTGTATGTTCAATAAAACGTTTTTGGAAACCCCTTCCCGTCTGGCCGATATAAAAGCATTCACAATCGTCGCACGATAATTTATACACCCCCGTTTTCTTTTCTAAAGGGATAGTTACTTTATTACGGAGTACGTGCATAAGATTATTGTTGGTTTTAAATATTATGGTTCTATTGTTATTATTTAACACACTAGTTAAAATTTTTTGCATTATGTTGGTGTACGTCGTTGAAATAAAAATGGTTTTTGTGTCTTTTTCTATACGAGGTTTAGATAGCTTGTGCTTTTGTTTCCTGAGGAGGTTGTCAATCAAGGAACTATTGTAGCCATTGGCTTGAGCTATGTATTTTATTGTGTTTAGTTCATCATTAATATCCTCGTCGTCAAGAGGTACTGTTAAAAGTCTGTGTATAAAGTAATTAAAGGCTGCCATTTATTGCGAAAAGGGGTGTTACGAAGACGTGTCTTACGAACAGACTGTTACCGTTGAAATAACAACTAGACTAGTTATTCCAATACCTTCACACACGGTAGGCAGTATGTACAGTGACAACTACAACGAGGTCAATGACTCGACCTCGTTTTACATTGGTAGTAAAACACTGCCAATGTCTAACCCGGCAACACAAGACGGTGCAAGTGAACAGCATTCATCAAGTTTCCCTGCTAATATTGTTCGGTTTCAAATTATTCGATAACTAAAGTATTAAATTTATTATGTAATATAATAATTATTATTATTATTTTCTCTTATTTCTAGTACTGTTGCCGCCGGCAACAGCGGTTACATGGACGCCACGCTACTGTTATTTTACATAACATAATTGTATAAACTTATAGTTTACGAAATACAAATTTGTAGTCAAAATTTAAAATGTAAGCTAGAATAATACTGGTACCACCTAAACAATAAACAGGTTCATACTGTCTTAAAACGTAATTTATAACAGAGATACTAGTGGAATTAAATTTACTATTAATGAGGATGTATAAAGTGCGACTTAGTGAAACAAAAAAGTCTAACGTAAAACATTGATTACAAAATTATATACGCTAATAAAGATGAGAGCTCGATCGTACATTCTAAAGTCTTTTCATTAACGTAGAAATACATGGAACTTACTTAAAATTTACATTACGCAAACAGAACGTAACGTAACGGCGACAAAACGAGTGAGTCAATTCAGCGAATTGTTTTACATATATTTTAATACGGTATTAATAAAATTGTTATGTGGTATAATTATTAATTGTTTATTAATTGATATAATTAATTTTCAACTAAATTAGTGTTATTGTTTGTTACAATATAGCATATAGTGAAATCTACATAATGTAGGGTAAACGGTGTAATTCGATTGTGTCCGTTTTTACAGAAATGTTAATAACACGTGTGAGTGTTGACTTCTCGGTATTCAATAAGTTGCCCCACGTTGTCTCACTGTCTAAGACTACAATCCACGTTATGTTGGTAACCATATATAAATTATATTATTGCAAACTATTTTAGTTTTAATGTATGAATCTACGAGAACAATCCGCAGGTGACTAGTACATTCAACATTGAACAGAAACAATATAGGGCTAGATATGACAACACTTATCAACTACTTTACGTGATAAGAATTTTTTGAGTATAGTTACAATGTACTTATTTAAAGAAACAAGAACTTTTGCATTTGCTTTTCAATAACATTGGTATTATTATCTTATTTCTTAATAGTAAAGAGTTGTGACTAAACAATATGTACTTTTTTGTTGAAGAAAGACGAGTTTTGTTATGCCTTGCTGACACAACAAAACAATTTTCTTTTATTACATTTTCTTTGTTTTTTCTAACTACGTTTTACGTTTTATAAACAGTTTCGATTCCGTTAGTTTCCCATTTGAAAACAATAAAATTTCTAATAATATTTGATCACTGAACAAAACAGTTTATTGCATTTCATGCTGCTGAAGCAGTTGAGAAATTTGGTGCAGAAAACCAGCCACGTTAGTCTATAATTAGTAGCAGATATCAAACACAGAGCTCTAAAGATTCATTCACTTTAATTACGCAGTTCATATTTCGTTTATCACAAAATTAAGAACTCAAAGTTGACATACTTTATGACTACCATATTTCTACTTTCCCGAAACTGGATGTATATGCTTTGTTTAAGCAATCGTAATGGCAATATTTCAAACAATAAACCTTGTTATATTGCCGTGCCTCAATATAAAACAGAATATATAAAATAAATCATTAAATTTAACTTAAACAATAACTGAAATATTGAGTTAGTGTAACGTTGTGTCTTAGTGTCACAGTAAATTCTAAGTCTTAGATTTTATTTAAGAAATATAGGGAATTTTCTTTAAGCCAAAAAAGCATACCTAATTAATGTAGAAATTGCTTTCTCAATTAGAACAAAACTCTATAATAGTCGTAGGTTTTACCGTATCGTAAATTTTGTAAATTCTTGTTTACGCCTAAAAATTTTTGAAAAATAACTACGCAAATGAATAGGATAATATATATTATTCTATTGTATTATTCTGTATTAGGAACATATTGTTCCTGCTAGTGCATGTGAGTTGAACGTAAATACGGAAGGACTTTTGAACTATTCTTATTGAACCGACAGACTTGTGGTTTTCCTCTACATTCAACGATATGAACTGCGTAACCAAAGATTACCTGTTAAATCCAATGTTAAATCAAACACAGTAACAAGTTACAGAACAACCTATTAATATATTCTTCTCTGTATAAATGTAGTTCTACTACCTACCTTGTCAAAGAAAAGCTGACAATAATCAGTAGGGGTACATTCACATATAAACTGTTACTGAACTAATTAAGTAAACCGCTTTTTAAATACTTACATTAGTGGAACTGCATTCATAGAACCCGAAAGTCCTCAAAATGGTATGTAAAATAAAAATTAAGTTTGTTCTTAAATAGTGGTTTAAAGTATTCTTCGTGTGTAGTAATAAAGCGTTTTTGAATTAAGAGAAACAATCCTTCTCATTAAATAATCAATACCAATAAATAATCTACGCAATAAATGATCAGTCATATCTTTTAAACTGATACTCTGTAAGTAAAAGTTCTTCAACGTGGCTGTATATTTATATGAGAAGTATGATTTTACATTATTATAAAGATTTTTATGGCACATTATTAGAGCAGTAAGAATATTGTTACGACGGTCTAGTGATCGTCATATGGTACAGTGGAAAACAAAACACAAGACACCAATTTCGTCACTAATCACCAGCTTTAATGATCACAATTAAACAGTTTCTAATCAACAAGATAGTCTCTTACTACAAATCAAATAAAAATTGTTCACACGCAATTAAATGTCAACTAATATAAAACACAATTTCATTACAATTATCCCGCACGATTATAAAACACATAACAATTCGCCACTAATAACCACTAGTACGCACAGAGTAATTGCCCAAATAATAACTGAACTAAGGCCGCTGACGCCTTGTATTTGTACCCAGCTCACACACCAGAACATTCCACCTACTACGCATTAGCGCTACAGTAAGACGTAATTGATCGCGGCCTTGACACAGCGTGCGTGGCTGGCGGCGTCTAGAAAAGTCTTGCGGGGCCATGTTGAAGTCACGTACCTACACAACATTACAGCCGGATTCCTCTGGAACATTGGAGAAACACGTAGTTTGTTCTGCAACAATATAGGATCGTCTGAAACATGCACGTAAAGAAAAATGTAACTATTAGTTTAAGTATTGTAAGTAACTTAGGTGAAGAGAAATTCATTATAACCAACGAAAAGGTTATAAGGGCTTTGCAAGTCCTTACAAAAATTGGCATTTGACGTCATGCGTTCGGCAATTATTGGAACAGGCCAGACATTCTCATCTATACCTATTTATTTATTCCGTTCGTTTCAAAGTCTAGTTTTTTGTCTCACCAATCCGTCACCTTTGTCCAGTCTTGAGTCAAGGCATGGCACCTAACCACACCAGCGATATTTCTTCTGTGCTCATGCTGGTGCTCGGGCAACGGTATAGGATGTAGTTGGTAATCCACAGTCAGGAGGTGTATTCCCTGCATACTTTACTTTCTGCATAATGGAAAGAATTTTCTAATCTCTCATATTCTAGCTCCTAAATTCACTGAGGCGGATACGACTTTACAGTCACATCACACTGAGGAGCGGCCATAGTTACTATCACGACAGTAACAATGGCATTAACGTGGAAAACTAACAACTATACGTGATGATAACTAAGCATCTGTACAAACTAATAATACTTACTAAAAACGCATTGTTGCCAATGGGGAAGCTGTATAATACACTGAAACCAATTATATAAAGTCGCTCTTGTAAATGGTACATAATAACATTAATGGTATTTAGATTAATAGAACTGGAAGCAGTCTGAAACTAGATACACTAGTTAATCGGTCAGTGTCTAAACTAGTTCGGACAAACTGTCAACAACCAAATAAACTAGATCAAACTATTTCCACAATGAATTCAGTGTGCTGTGCATTTTCCACATTAATAATTGATATCTAAACAAAAAAATTATAGAAATCAGACAGATAAAACAAAATAATTAGGGTGGTCTTTGTAATTTATGTGTAACCAAAAAACTCATTATATTATTAATAAACTGATAGTTTTAGCACAGGTAAAACGGATATAAAGTAGGGGATTGAAATAGATGATAATCTTAATAGCCCAGATTGAATAGCTTTTCATAGTTAATTTGCAAAGAGTAAAGAAAGTAAAAAAGGATTTATTGATACAATTTTTTATAAAAAACATAAATTAACACATAATCTTACTAAAAAATTGGCTACAAATGGTACAACAGAATTCAAATCTAAAGTTCTAAAAAGACAGTTTTTTATAGGCTACACAGTATTTTCGTAACTGTATGGGTAAGTCAAATATTAGTGTTGCAAATGTATTCTGTTCAATTTGGATAACAATTTTTGAAAGTATAATATTTTGAATATATACAAAATAATTTGAATATTTTGAATGAACTTCAAATAATTTGAATATATAATGTACATTATACTGATGTTGAATCCCTTAAAAAATATTAGATGCATATCATAGTAACATCACAATTTTCCTGCAGGTACACACATGAAGATCCTCCGTTTCTACTGGTACTGCACAAGATTTTTAATGTCTTAATACCCTTAAAACTTCACTTAATACCATTTCCATCCTCCTCACACCGCTCGCCAATCTCCCAAGCATCAACAGAAAACACCACTAAATTATCTTTGAATTGGGATCTATTACATCATTTTATAAGGAAAAATGTCAATTTCGGGCTAAAATTCTGAAACACTTAATTACTTTGGTGTACGTTATTATGTTTAAGTAGGTTACGTCTTATTTAAAATAAACTTAAACATGAGATATAAAACATGAGCTATTTTTATTTTTATTTCATTTATTCTTTATTGAGATGTACAGAAGCTTTAAATGTAATATAAATTTTGTATAAGTTTATACAAACGTATATATTTATCCAAATTATAAGTTAATGAGATTATACAAACGAAATATAAATTTACTTAAGTGTAAGACTGTTCGACACACATTAATTTAAGCACAATGAATATCAACTTATAAACACTGTTAATACTTTACACCGAATCTCAAAACTCAGTAATAAAGGTTTGTTCAAATTTCTTAATTTTATTGTAAAATGAACGTTGTATTCTCACTTTCATAATTAGTTATCTCTGTCAACGTGTCTATTGAAGGCTAATCCACGTCACACTTTTCAATTTAGCTTGGCGACAAAACGTTTACAAAACTCTTTATTTCTGTCAATGTTTACTAAATGGAACGGGATTATATAAAATTGTCGGAAATAATCTCAGGTTGAAATCAGCTGTATTGATGTACTTTATAAAATTCTTAAGTTTTGAAATTATTTTGATAGTTTGCCAATTAGAGATTTAACTTAATGTTAGAATAACATGAGCTCTAACTACAAGTTACCTCTTACTTACACGTCACAAGAATGTTTGGCTACGTTAAAATTTTGATATATTTAATGTAACTAATTTGTTGATGTATTTTAAAAATACATTCTCTGCTCTATTTTACGAATCGTCTCGAAATCGCCTACGTTATAACTTTGTTTGTTCGTCGAAAAATTAAATCGACGCGTGCGCACAGGCGCGCGCCCTCCGCATACACATTGCAGTAAATAAATTCAAAGTGCAGTACACCCGCTTCATACTGCTACGACAGCCGCATGTACTGTCGTCTTTAAACAGTGAAAATAAAATGAATCCACACAAGAGAATCAACGCAGTCATTCAGCAACGGTAGTGTATTTTCAGGTAACATATTAAAAGTTTGGTGACTTAGCATTAAATGTACTTATTATTGAAATAATTATGACACTTTACAAAAGTTGTAGAAACTTTAATTCCTTTTCTACGATTTGCTTTCTTCTTCCTGCTCTTCTCTTCTTCATCACTTTCAATGAGTAGGCCATGTTACTAAGCCGGTTTCCTATACGTCTTCTCTCTTTCAGCTTATAATTTGCCGCATTCTCTTTAGACGGCCATACCGGTTTCTTTTACTTAGTAAGTGCCATAAATTAAAGAGAAAGGAATTCCAGAAGAGTAGAGGAAAGCCACTGTGACATTAAGCGAAGGGCAGAAATGGCTAAACCGAACATCAAGCAACTTTGCCTACGAGACGATAACTCTCATAGATTTCGAGAAAGCCTTTGACCGAGTTGACAGAAATAAGCTCTGGATAATAATGATAAACAATGGGTATCCTTCACACCCAGTAAACGCAACCAAAAGCTTGTATCACGCGACAAGAATAGTAATAAACACAGGTAATAAGACAACGGATGAGATCAAAATTTACCAAGGAGTGAGGCAGGGATGTAGCTTGCCTCCCACTCTTTTCAATATATATATATTGACGATGTTCTTAAAAAGTGGCAATCAAAGAAATATACTGGAGTCCAGCTAGACCGACATACTTACCTGAGTACGTTACTATTTGCTGACGATATAATAATAATACAAGAGAGTATTATACAAGAGAGTTGTAATACATTACAACTGGCAGTACACCGACTGAATCAAATAAGTCCAGAATATAATCTTAAAATGTCCTTGCATAAGAGGAAAGTTATGGCTTTCCATGGCAAGTATCCCGTTAGGTCAAAAATAATTGCCAACAATAAGCCAATCGAACAAGTATCAAATTTTACATACTTGGGCTGCGACACAAGCTAAAATTATCACAATGACATGGAAAATAAAATAAATAAGTTCCAGGCAATATGTGGCACAATAAATAGATCATTAAATAACAAAACACGAAAAGACACAAGAATAAAATTTTATAAAACGGTGGCTGTACCTGTACTTATGTATGGGATTGAAAGTTGGATAAATACCAAAAAAGGAGACAGCAAAATACAGTCAGCAGAAATGAGATTTTTGAGACTGGTCAAAGGCTACACAAGAAGAGATTTAGTAAGAAATGGAGACGTGCGAAATTAACTAAATGTATATGTAGTAAATGAAAAAATAACTGAATATAACGAAAGATGGAAACACCACGTAAATAGAATGGAAAATGGGAGAATACACACAAAAAATACTAAACTACAACCCAAGAGGGAAAAGAGGGAAAAGAGATATAGGAAGACCGCGAAAACGGTGGTCGTAAGTTTGTGAGGACGGAACAGGCAAATGCCTAATCCTTGTAGTGCAGAAGAAGAAGAAGACGATAACTCCGAATTCGAATTCTTAGTCCTCCGCTCTAGAAATTAAAGTAAAAGCAAAAAAAAATATCATTGAACAAATTATTTTAAATATAATTCAATAAAAACATTTTTTAATTACACGTGTTAAGGAAAGACAGAAATAATGTCTTAGTTCAGAAAGAAACTCTTCATTTGTTAGCATGGCAGTTTCTTTGCGTTCTTTCTGTATTTTAACAGCGACAAAATGATAAGTGTACTACCATGAAATTACTTGCCTTTTGTTTTGTTGCATGCATTTGTGTCAAGTCTGTTATTACTAAGGCAGATAGATGGTGGAGCGACTAAAAATCACATATCGTATCACATGGTATAGCATATATTTGAGGATGTAAAGAATAAAGTTGTCAAAAAATATAAGGAATTTTCTCATTGACTTGTAGCATGGTGATGTATTTTGAATGACGAAAAAGATACGAAAATCCAAATACACGTACGTACTTCATGTCACTCGAGAATTATAAAAATAATTCAAATTTGTGGAAATGATGACTTGAAGTTTAGAGATAAAAATCATTTACAACGTTTTGAAAATAATTGTTGTAGTAAATAAATTAAAACTTAGATAAGACTTTATTTTATTGGTAGAAGGTATTAGTATTAGACTAGGTTGCATCAACATAACGGATAACACATTCGTGGCGAGGATCTGAAAACTGTGATTTAAGTAAAATATTTACTTATTTGAAACATAATATCAAGCAATTAAACTTTGCTAGAAGTTATCATTTTAATAATATAGGAGTTTAACTTTTTGAAAAATTACTGTTTCTATACCATATTACACATACGCAAACACACACACACACGCACACACACCAAGCACACATTAAGTATTGGAATATATTTTATGAAACAAAATAACGAGTGTGCCAAAGTAAATTATAAAATATTAATCATCTGTTTGACATAAATTACTATTTGCATTATAAACATAAATATTTGTACATATTTTGTCCTTTTGCAGCATGGTTTTTGTAAGTTTATTTATTCAACCGTTCAGTGGGAAAATGAATTTGTTTCAGCTGACGCTGTAATGTAATTTGTATTTCTGCATGATTGCCATACCCAATCAGGGGTTTGTTATTGTTGCAAATATTGAAATTAATAGTATAGATTTCATCAGTTTCTGGCAAATTTAATGTGATTAGTTCATATCAATTTTTTCCTTCTTATTACTTTTCAGAGCGGTCGTGGCGTAGTGGCTAGCGTGTGGCGCTGCTACGCTGTCGGCGCGGGTTCAATTCCCGCCGGGGGCCATCTGATTTAGATACGACCGTACCCCTCGCAAGGCAATGGCAAACCAGCGAGAGGTATCCTGCTTAGTATAAACCTTCCCCAACTATGCCGTTCGGATCGGGCGTTAAACTGTAGGTCCCATATACCTGTGAGAGACTCAGTACCACACGCACCACGGGTATATGCGGGGAGGGTACTAACCAGTCGAAAGGCTGAAGGACTACGATTACTTTTCACTCGCTAACGATGCTTCTTATTTTCTATAACAACGATTAAGCTACATCATATCCTGGCCTCTGAGAGAACGGTACCCTGCTTTATCTGAAAGATTACTAATTATTGTTACCTGCAAGCTCATAGCCTGCCACGAGGCCTGATATTTGTCGATTTGCAGACCTGACATAAGTGACGGAAAGTGCAATTATTATACGTAAAAAGTGAATAGCTCTTTTGTAATTACAATAAAGAAGTGTAATTTACGTATAGTAAACATATAAAAATTAGCGATCGATTAAGCATCGAGTGGTGTGAAACAGACTTCGTTAATTCGCGAAGATAGGCGAAAATAGTGAATTTCACCAGAGTGGGGGAAAAGACGCTTCGACAAAATCTGACAAGTTGAAAATTGTTCAGACCTGAGCTTTTGCATGACCTGGCTATAAATACCAGGTCGCGCAAATAAAGTTTCTTCTTCTCTATTCAACCGTTGCCACAGGAGGCTATGTCAGTCAAAGACGCTATTTTAAATCTACAGCGAGAGTCACAGGACAAACTGGAAGTCTAACCAGAGCAGCAGAGCACATACGAGGAGGTCTATGGACACACCTGCAGCATATGATGTGAGGCGAGACCACTATTAAACAGCACATGCAGTGGAATCCGGGAAGAGGACCCGAGGACGGAGGACACCGAGGACGAGGACTGAGGACCAAAGGAGGACACACGGATGAGTAACCACGTCAAACGAGGTGATGAAAAATCATAGTACTTACAGACATTTGAAAGACACTAATTAAAGTTAGAATGAAAGACATTCAACCAGTTTATTAAAATAACTAATTTGTACATAAATGTAAAAGCAGAGTGAAATTTAGAATAATATCTCTTGTATAAAATTTAGTAATTGAGAGTAACGTAAATGATAAGGGAAATATTTGATTTTTAATTAAAACATAATTAATAAATCTTTGTTGATAAAGGAGAATGAATATGTAGTAGAAAGTTTTAAAGCCAATTAATATTAAAGAAATTGGAATACAAGTAAAGTCATTATTGAAGTAAATTAATCAGCAATTGCAAAAGATGATCACACAATGAGTAAGCCGAGAGCAAAATAAATATTTAATTAATTAAAATTAGATAATAAGATTTATGTATAACCTGTCGTATGTAATTTGTTAGCTATAAGTCGTGTGCGAAAGAGCCGTACAAACGATTTAATAAAGAGTACTATTTCAATATGCGAAATGAAAGATTTTGTTTAATAAAAAAATAAATAATGGAACAATTATAAACGTATATAACGCATCATCTTCTTATTACGATTACACCCATGAACTCAAATTAAATTACATTAAAATTGAATTTGTGTGTTGTTATGTTATATAATTTGTCGCTCCAACAGCGTGGGGCTACCGCAAACCTATATTACATTGAATTCAAATTCGTGTTGTTATATAAATTGTCGCCCTGAACGTGTGGGACGATCCCGACCATTTGACTATTTAAATTTTGTTTGTAGCTAAATGGTTGCTCTAAAAGTAAATGTGTGTTAAATGAAAAATATATTATATGTTTAAATAAATAATTACCTTATTTTATCCACTAAGTGATCTTCTTTTTCTTTTTAATTACTACATGTTTCAGGGCTTATATCCCCATCTTCAGGTAAAAGCAAATCTACCCTATTATTAGGGTTTCGTTAAAAATTCACAACGACACAAACACATAACACACTTAAATAAATTAACATTGAACATTAAATCTGTATCGGAACACGCTACAAACGAACCAGTGCACTGGCCGAAGTCCGACTTTCAAGTCGGACTTCGGCCAGTGCACTGGTTCGTTTGTAGCGTGTTCCGATACAGATTTAATGTTCAATGTTAATTTATTTAAGTGTTATGTGTTTGTGTCGTTGTGAATTTTTAACGAAACCCTAATAATAGGGTAGATTTGCTTTTACCTGAAGATGGGGATATAAGCCCTGAAACATGTAGTAATTAAAAAGAAAAAGAAGATCACTTAGTGGATAAAATAAGGTAATTATTTATTTAATCATATACAGTGATCTGGAGACCAACGGTAACTATGTATATTATATGTGATAATAATTATTTATATTAAACATTATTTGTATGTTATGTTAATTGTTGTGGTAAAATCTTGACGAACGTACTATTTTATCCGGTAGTATGTTGCTGTTGACGAAAGGAACGTGATCAAACACAAATCCACTTGATTGACAATGTGATGATAGTCGACGCTACACAGCTGTACCGTAAGGTATACTACCAGCACACACCATACTGTTGCAACTATCAAACAATATATGTTTTGCGCTTTTCGTAACTTTGACTGTCGTGTAACCGGTAGTGAGAAGCCAAAAGTGACACAGAGTGTTGTTAGAGGCATCACTGAGGCAACAATGTTTCTTTCCAAGTTGTATGTTGAATAACTGCTATTATTTTACAGTGTTTTATTACACCCAGACAAGAAATGTTTAAAGCTCTATAACAATTGTAAATACCGAAAGTCCTGACGCAAGCGGTAAAAATCTATATAAAAACAACAACGTAAAAATTAAAGTAGGTAATAAAAATTGTCTGTAGGTTTAAAACATCCAAAGGGTTATTGCAAGGCTGCTCAACATCGCCCACGCTGTTTAAGATATTTTTAGAATATGCATTAACCATGTGGAAACAGAAATGCCATGGAATGGGAATACCGATACGAAATGAACACCTGTACACACTATGCTTCGCCGATGACCAGGTAGTTATACCCCAGGATGAAGAAGATCTAAGCTACATGGTCAGAAAGCTGAATGAAGAATACACTTCTTGTAACCAAGATGGGATTGGAAATAAACATAAAAAAGACTGAAAACTTGGCAATTATAGATGAAGAAACAACAGATTTAGAAGTAGACGAAAATGTTAAAATTAGAGGAACAGACAAATTCAAGTACCTAGGATTTACACTGAGTAAACAAGGCACAACGGAAGAGGAAATAAAAAGTAGATTAGGGCAGACTAGAACAGTGATTAGACAATTACACAGTGTTATATGGGACAAAAATATTAGAAAAAGCACCAAATAAATGATATATCAGACCATAGTCCAAAACATTATGACGTATGCAGCGGAAGTATGAGTTACGAAAAAGAATGAAATAAAGATTCTTGCAACGGATATGGAGTACTGGAGGAGGTGCTGTGGAATAACTAGAGCAGACCGAATAACAAACGAGGAGATCAAAAAAAGAATGGAAACGGAAAGAAGTGTAATTGACTACATTGAAGATAAAAGATTCGTGTGGTACGGTCATGACCGGAGAGCCCAAAATAGGTGGATCAACAAAGTGACGGAATGGAGTCCATTAGGAAGGAGAAAAAGGGGAAGACCGAGAAGATCTTGGAGGGACGAAGTGGATGAATCTATCAAACGTATAGGACTTGAGGAAGGACAATGGGAACATCGGGAGAATTGGAAAGCCAGGTTAAAGGAAGAGAGACGGCACTAGTTGTAGCAACCCTATTCTATATATATATTACAACGCTACTATTTATCTAACACTCTTATCTAATATTTTGAGTGATAGATAAAACGTTACTTACCCGTGAGATTACTTTACCTGGGCGCCAGAACAAATCCCAGATACAAATGACACGGTTCCAGCTTAGCTCAGAGCATAGAGACACAAATTTCTCAGGATTCGTTCAGTGATTGTGGATTCAAAGGGAATCGTTACAAATAACACTTTAAAATTTGCTTGAGTATGTTTAATTAACGTTTTAATTATTTTTAAACTTCTTGAAAATGTTAATTGTAGGACTTATTGCTACCCTAACACTTATAATTAACGAGTGTGTGTGAAAAGTAAAGATTAAGACGTTCAAACGACCTATTGCTCTTATCTGGTTTAACTAAGAGATTGATATCTCCCAAACCAGTGCTAAAGAACAGGTCTGCAATAATTTGCACGTCCAATACTACACCTCACTTTCCATTCTACACTCCTATACTATGTTATGACTAATCTTACACATTAAATACAAAGTGTGTGATTCTTAGTGTCTTTTAAAAATTGTTTATTGCTTTTTATTATTTGTTTAGTGCTTATTTCATTGCTCAATGAATCTATTTCTTACTGTTTGATGCGTCGACCGAAGACAGGAATCCGTAGAGGTCCTCCTTTTGATGGTTTAGCACAGAAGAAATGATGTTGTTCAATCCGGTAGGAAGATGCTCTGGCAATTACAGATGCTGTAGCTCTCTGTTGCTCAGGTCACTTCACGGCTGATTATTAATTCATTAATTAATAATTTAATTAATTAATGTTGTGTTACACAGCGAGTGTTGTTGAAGTGTACTTGTTCCTCTACTGCGGACTACTTCTCGAATTTTATACTTAAATACAACTTTGCGTGATTGTAAAATTTCTGCACGTAATTTATACACGATTAGCGCATTGAAGATCCGATCGAAGAATAACGCTACCCCTCGGTTTGAGTTGGTGTCTGTTTTAAATACGGGCTTCTGATTAGTTGTTCAAATAAATCATATGTTTTTCCAGTCTCGACAATCTCGAACAGGTCGAGCAAACACCCCGTGACAGGTTTGAAACGGCAGAGAATGTCTAGTTAAAATCATACTTCCTGTGTTTGCAAATTGATTGGTTACAGGTATTTGCAAATGTGTTTTCAAAGATCTGACCACAGAATATTGTTGCTTAGGTCTTTATCTGTGTGTGTGTGTGAAAACACCTAATTCCTACGTAGCATAATTCTCTTGTTATTCCTTTTGGCGTTCGTCTTCCGTATAACTTCTTCAATTGTTAATTATATTAACTGAGATTGCGGCTACTTATAAATCTTTACTTGCTGAACACAATGCTGTTTTCAGAATTTCCGTATATTTATTAGTTTTGAAGTTATTGCAGGTTGAAGTGATAATTCGAATTGAGTAAAGTTTCATGTTCTTACCGGTAGCGGACGTCGCTGTGACGAGGTTAGAGTGAGATAGCTCCGATTGTACGCTCTCTCTCTTGCTTACGCTGCTATACTCGTACAGTCTTACACTTTCATATAACGCTCAGATAGGACGCTATTATGAATCGTTATAATATATATATATATATATTGCAACGATACGTTTAGCATAAATATATGTATCAACCCCTGACTGAGGTATGATAACATACGAACGCACGTATGAGATATGTAAGATGTAAATAATAAAAATAATGTAATAATTAAGCATTAGGTATAAGAGATAATAAAAGAAATAAACGTAATATTTAATTTTAAATAAATCAAATATTGTAAGTGAGCCTGCATATGGAATTAAAAGCTTCGTTGCTTTTTAGTCGTAGCGAAGGGGAGAAACTGACACGCGCTGACCGGCAGAGGTGACGCCATAGTGACAGGCAACCGCTTGCGTATCAGTCTGCGTGTGTGTGCTAGTAGACATGTGTAAACAAGAGACAGGTTGAATTATGCAAACGAGGGTGGAAGATTTTACACAGTTTTTTAAATACTGAACGAAAACCAGAAGTCACACGAATCAGCGACATATGTAAAAACATCGCTGGCGCCTGGCGCTTCAGTTTGGCGTTAAGTGGTCATTGATCGTGGGAACCGTTCAGCCACCGTGTGAAATTTTGCCATAACTGCCATAATTTGCACACCTTAACATTCATAATTTGCATAAACAAGGTGCAATATTATACCTAACGATTGGTGAAATAATATTTATAAAAAAGTGTGCGCTTCATAGAAAGACGCGTAGGTTGAAATTAGCAATTAAGTCTACGCGCCGACCTGTTTAATGTTGTCAAAACAGTTTCCAACAGGCATGGGACGACGGCAGCAATATAAAACCCCTAGCGAGCGACACACTCTTTCTCACTCAAGCTCACTCAGACTCAGATAAAGCTCAGATGATAATCAGACTCAGATAAACTACGTAAGATCCACGCAGCTCGCAACCGAGAATTTTACAAGTCAAGTAATGTTTTTCAACAGTATTATATAACGTGAAGTGCAATGGAACCGGCAGTACGTCGGTGGAAGTAATAGTGGAACACGATTGTTTTAAAAGACTACAGAATCGTAATCTACGAGAAGTCGTATCGTCGATGAACTTCAAGAAGTAACATAGAACTTCGAGACATCCACGAGGGACAAGATAAGAAGAGGAGAGGAACCAGAGCAGAAGGCGAGAGGACGCAGGGACAGCTACATGCAGCTATATCCAGCCGTACATCATCACGACCAGAGGTCCACGTCAGAACTCAGTATCCATAAGACGGAGCGAGGAATTTCAACGACGTAGAGACAGAGAAGGTGATACCGAAGAGGATCAACAAACTCGAGAGTCCAGATGACGGTAACGACAAAGTTAAATGTTTGCAGAAAAATGCAGGTGAAGTCAGACATTTATTTAATATTATAAATGACCCTGAGGTCTATCGAAAGAAGCTCTAGATTCCATATACAAGTTTACACAGAAATTAGTATATTTTTAAATTTTCATAATGAATAAATAAATGTTCAAAGTATAATTGATAATAGAGCATATAACTGTAGTAATCTCATAAATATATGGTCAAGGAAGAACCATATTTTTATTTTTATTTTTGTATTTGATTAGATAAGTAAATTCAAGTATGAGAGTTACGTAATTTGAAGATTGTTAATTAATGGAGACATTAAATAATAGAATCAATTAAAGTAATAAATGTGTTCTATTAGTAGTTTAATAAATGTTTAATTAATTAAAAGTTTTTATTAAGTGGTATATATTAAAAACCACACTTGCAAAGACAAGATGAATATTAAATTTTATACGTGTTAATCACGTTTGATAATAATTATATGTGTTATGTATTATATGTCTGTATAAATATTTCAGGTCATATATGTTTTATGTTTGTGTATAATATGTCTTAGAATATAAGAAATAAGATTTAAACACGATATAATTGCATTATATTCGGATCGAATATAAGGGTTCAAACAGTAATTAACCCACGCAAAACAATTAATAATATGATAATTTGAATTTTTAAATAATAAACAAAATGAATATGATTTTATTAACACAGTCGTACTAATTTCACAACCAGTACAAAATCCTCTGTACTCTTTACTTTTATTAAAATTATATAACGATATTCACGTGCTTATCCACACTCAATCAACGACTAAAGCCTGCGACCCAGCCGGGGAACATCAAGGTAAATACTGCAGAAGAAGAGTATACCTTCGAGACGTAGGTAAGTGCGCACAAATGAGTAAGAGCATATGTGTAAAAGTAAGTGTCTAAAAATAACGTTTTAATATGTATATATATATATATATATATATATATATATATATATTATAGTAAGCCGCTATTGGTCTGTTTTATTTATTATAGGATCTGGTTGTTTGTTTTATTATTAGTTATTAAAGATTTGCTTTTTATTATTAAGTTGCGTTTTATTGATTTATTCTACCCAATTCAATCTATTATTGAATCCGATATGAATAAATCGGTTCACTTACTCTTTTTTATCGTCGTTTATTATTTTGGTTTAATTGTTTAGAATGTTTTTTTATCCACTTTCTTGAGTTCGGTTCTGAAGAAGTTGCGTCGACTCTTCTATTATTAGCTGCGGTGAGTTGATCGGTAATTTCCTGTATGGACACTAACATAAACATAACATGTACATGATACTTACTATCAGTTGTAATCTGTAGAAAATATTAGTTAATGTGGTTGGTGATAACCATTCCATTTGAATGTCCGCCTTGACTTCTGGTACCAACCGTCTCTGGTTACTCACTAAGCTGTAATTCTACTTTTTCTAATAAAGGTCAACACATTTGATTGTTCATAAAACAATAGTTGTTTATTCAACTCAAGCAAAATAGTTTGATTACAATGGCATTATTAATCTTCCTTTTTGAAAATAATTAAAATTGTTAAAATTGAACATGTGCTCTTAAAATAATTATAAGCTCAGGGTGGTAGGACTGCATTTGGCAAGTCGATTGTTTTCTGTTTGTAAATAAATTAATTATTATGCTTCACCAAATTTGTAGGTTCTTTGAGCCTGCAAGATACACATATATAATAAAATTCACTACTGTAATAATGAGTAGGCAGAGAATAAAATCATTAATTGTTGGTTTAACATAACATAAATTATGAACGACTGTTCATTGTTTATAATTGACGTTATCATAGGTTCATGTAACCTTGTTTATTTAAAATTGATTAATTATGCTTCTCTGATGCATTAATTATTTAGTGAGTCATCATAATTTGTTAAATTCAGTGTTATGTTCCTGAATAATCTCCAAGATTGGATATAACTAAAACAGGTAAATTAAATTCATTTGATACAATCAGGTTACACTCATGTGTGACTCTGAGTTCATTCATTATACTTAAATACAAAACATTTTAAAATTATTAATGGTTAGGGTTCATTTTCCCTTCATTGTTCATTCAATGTCTTTTCTTGTACTAGTACAATTAATCAAATAAAGAATTAAAATTGTCGTTATTAAAATCGTTCAATTTGATCATTGTTTATCTGATTTTTTTTAAGTTCCCTTCCTTTTGGAATTCGGGCAATTTATCAATTAATTCAGACTAATTAAATTCGCTACTAGCGTTCTTTAAATTATGAATGATTTGACAGGTATAATATAATGGTCATTTTCATTGATACTTGCGTAATTGGTCGCTCCGAAGAATTAACACTTTTTATAACTTTTATAATTAATTAATATTTTTTTAATTAATTAATTTTCATAAATGCACTGAACTCACTCCTATACGCATATACTCCGTAACAGAACACTTTAAAATAGACTGCCACTATCTTCTTAGGTTGACCTAACCTCCACTCCAAGTTTCGAGGTTAGTCGGTGTGTTTACAGCTGTTGGCTGTCAAAACCACGTTTTTCTGGACGATCGGCTAACGTGTAGTCGCTCTCGTTGTTGGTAAAAGCCTGTCTCTAGTTACTTGGTCGGGATTCTTCACTTCGTATATTTTATAAGCTCTGATTGGTTAATTGTCTTTATTTCGTACACTCGGTGAGATTCGTCAAAATAGACGCTTAGCATCGCGTCAGTAGGCCGGGTCCGAGATTATGATTTTTTGGTTACCTACCCACGCGCAAGGGCTCGTCACTTCTTAATTATTTCTTAGAAGTCATATATCTTATTTATAATTGCACTGACGATATTTTTAACATTCCCATCATTTCTAGTTTTTGAATACGAGTAATTTGCATACCCTCATCATATAGTTCTGATTTGGGGTTGATAAAACCCCACATGGTAGAAATTCATAATACTCATTAAGCTATTTAATACTTTAAATACATTGTTTTTATTCCATATTTTGATGGTGATAACATATTCTTATAGTATTATTCACTTTTCCCTTAGGATGATGTACTAATAATTATACAATGTCCATTTCCATAGGTTCAAGTCCTATGCTTACTGTTACATATTTCGTTTATTAATAATATTATACTAATATTAATAGTTAATAATATTCTGTTATGGCCTATGCATACTGCATTGGTCGTTGTCACTACTGATAGTGTCCTCTTTCCTTATCATATTATTTTATTACCTTAACTATGGTTTGTTAAGTGACCTTACTATACTTTATGAAGTTACATTGTTACATGATTTGTAATCCCTTCAAAATATTCTCATTATTGTTTGAATTTCTCTTATTATTGTTTTGGTAACACTGTCATGATTGTGCAGTAGTTCATTCTGCATTTATTCTGGTAATTGCTTTGGTTTAATGTTACCAAGATTAGTTACATCTAGTTGTTAACATTGTTTATTTATTATTATTGTTATTATTGGTATTTATGTAGCTGTAATCCTTGAATTTACTTAATTGAATAGTATTCTGCCTCAATCAACGTTGTTAGTTGAGTTCCTACTCTTTCACAATAAGTTTACAAAATAATTTTGTTGCCTCAAGCATCCATTCCATGGCAAGCCTATAGTTATATTAAATTACATTAATGCAGCTTTTATATTTACTTATTACATTATCTATTGAACACAAATCGTTCCTTATATAATCTATTTGTCACATTATAATACATTTTAGTTTGACATTGCTTTGGCCTTATTTTTCTATAGTTTTAGTGAAAACTAGTTGCCCAGATTAGGTTATGTTACTTTCTAAGTATGCAGCAATGGATTATTGTTGGCTTTGTATTTCTGTATTACATTTGATTTATCTGACTTTATGTAGTGCTGGTATATCTGTGTTTATTATTAGAGCACCTTTTGTTTATCTTTTATAGTATTAATTATTGGTAATTAGTGGTTCTTTCTAATATCAATTCCACTTTACAATTGGTCATATAGGTTTTGGACATAGTCCTCTTTTCATGTCTACACATCATTTAGCTAATAACTTATCCTATTATGATTCATTCTCTTTGTTATTTTTTTTATGTTCGATAATTAATTCTTATTGATTATTGTTTATATTACATGGTCAAGGAAGGAATTCACTAAATAAGTTTGGGTCAGTGTTTACTTTACAGCTTAGGGATTTATATCATGTTGTTTATTCCATTTCTTCTTTTTTCTTCTATAATAATTCTTTTATTGGTTTATGTTAGTTCATTATAATTCATGTTATCTCCCTTTCTGTGTTTGGTCTGGATATCTTTCTTCTTCTCTTCACTGATTCCTTTCTCACTCTTAATAAGTTTATACATGGTGTTTGTTTTCACTTGTTTCCTTCTCTCTGTTTGATAAGTTTCTTCTTGTATTTGTTATCGTTGTGACCTTCTCACTGTTTGATCTATTTTCTTTCTTGAAGTAGTTATCGTTGTGTCCTTCTCACTGTTTGATCTATTTTCTTTCTTCAAGTTGTTATCGTTGTTTCCTTCTCACTGTTTGATCTATTTTTTGTTCTTGATGTATTGGGTATTTGTGTATGTCGTCACGTCGTTAGTCTTCTTATCTTCTTTAGTTGCACATTTACTAGTAATTTCTTCTTTATTATTATAATTCACTTGGTTTAACTTATGATACTTTCTCTTTTTTGTCCATGATTGTATACTTGACCTTGTAGGTATTCTTAATTGTAGTGGCTTTCAACTTATTTTTGGTACGTTGGTGTTGGTAGTGTCATATGTACCATTACAATATATATATATACATATATATTATACAGTGTTGCTCTAGTTACCGAAGAGTGCAAACTTACAATACGGCTGGAAACTTTGCGATCAATATGAGCGTTCCTTATAAAGTTTTTTACTTTTTTCTCATTGAAATAGAACAGCAAACAAGCTCAGCACGTATATAAATTGAACATTCTATTAAGTGTTTTGTTTGTATTTATTATACCGTACAATAGAAAACATTTAATATATAAAAAATAAACACCATTACGTCGATTATCAAAGCCTGTTCGGTTGAAAGAAAAATATTTTTTATAATTTAGCAACTAAATTCTTAGTAATAAACTAACGCTATTTTTATTATTAAACTAAATTCCTATAGCCAAGCACTCAAAAATGTTCTAAAGTGTCCTAGTTGTAGCGCAATCCTACTATTAAAACGTTCTAAAAGGAATGTATGAGTGTTTCCGTAGATACAGGTTATCAGAACTAATACAGGAATAAGGGTTTGAACGTAAAATTAGTAGAACGTGAAATTATTATAACGTGAAATTTGCTGCGGCATTCCAGAGGACACTTGCTGACGTGTAACGTTTTAGTTTATGTAAATTAAATACTTGTTACTTGTATTACTCCGTCAAGTAATGCTTGCTATAATAGCAATATTGAAAATTGAGGAATCTTAACTTGTATCTCTTTATGTAATTTAAAATTGTTTTACCTTAGCATAATAAATAGTGCTAAAATTAACTTAATTTAATTTCGTAACATTCTTAGATAACTAATAGTGACTACAAGGTTTTAATAACGCTGTAAATGTAACAGTAAAGTTTAGTGTCATTAGAATTGTTTCTGGAATCGCTAATTTCCGTTATCTTTAAAACAATGTGAGGAACAGCAAACAGATAAATCAGAATTTGCATCGGCAATCGACCTTCAACGTACCTGCATTTTAAAAGTTATAACTTAAATAAGTAGGTTCATAAATTGTTAAAAATCGATTAGTCCGGAATGAGAACTTACAACACGTGTTTACGTCGTTACAACTTACAAGTTGGTATAAATATTAATAGTAAGCTACAGGGGACAGAACACAATAACTTAAAAATGTTTCCGGAGCACGTGTTAAGAGCATTTCAGATAATCTGTACAGTTACGTGGTGTAAAATATTAATAGATAAGTTGGTTACTATATGTGTGCGCCGTTTCCGACGTGAAACTATAGTGTTTAAGTGACACATTAGACACAATAGTCAGTTTTAGAAACTATGCTGAAGTATGCCTATATTGTTGCAGTCTAAAGTATTCTGTTTCGAAACATGTTGCTTCAATTACTCTTATACAGAACAATCTGTAGTTATGCTCTTGGTGTTTATAGTTGTGTGAAACTCACACTCAAACAAATGGAAAGTTCAAGTAAGAATCTGAATATCGTTGACCTCGTCGTAGTACGAGAAGACAAACTTCCTCCATTGAAGTGGGAACTAGCACGCATTGGCATTGTTGAACTTCACACCCAGGTAGTGAAGGTTTGGTGAGAGTGGAAAGTGTTAAAACGTCATCGGGAATCTTCAAACGACCAGTTGTAAGACTTTGTTTGTTTCCAAAAGAGACCAGTGACAAAAACTGACTTTTGTTGTAATTTGTATTTTCTAAATTTTCTCATGTTTACTTATTGTATCTTACGTACGTATTATTTAGAATGTGGTTGAAGTAAAATCCTTCAAGGCAGAGGGAATATTAGGTCTTGTGTATGTGTAAGAGAGAGAGAGAGAGAGAGAGAGAGAGAGAGAGAGAGAGAGAGAGAGAGAGAGAGAGAGAGAGAGAGAGGGAGGGAGAGAGAGCGAGAATGCGCGCGCGCGCGCGCGCGTGTGAAGTGATCATAGTGGGGAGAGTGTCTAGCTCTCTCGTAGAGTTTAAAAGGCAATGTGTGTATACACGGTTACTAGAACCCCGCATCGTCGATTCCGACTACCCAACTACGTGTGCTACCGGGATGACCGGTCGGATCGCGCAGGAGGGGGCACAGCCATCGCGGTGAAGGCGAGTCTTCGCCATCACCGCGTTGTCCTGCCTCAGCGGCGGAACCTCGAGTGCACCGCGGTTGAGCTCCATGGTGCTCTCGGCGGTCTACTCGTGGTTTCCGCATACAAGCCTCCACAAACGGAGCTCCTGCCGAACAATCTGGAGGGCGTCTTTGGCGCACACAGAAGGGCAGTCCTGGCGGGCGACCTGAACTGTAAGCACCCTGATTGGCGGAGCCGATTGTTGAACCCAAACGGGGCCCGCTTACGCAGGTATGCTGATGCGGCTCGGGTCACAGTCATGGGTCCTACGGGCCTATGTACTATCCCTCGAGGGCTAACTCCCGCCCTGATGTACTGGACATTGCCGCGGTCAGGGGCGTTTATTGCCCGGTCCACGTCTCCGTCATTTCGGAACTGTCCTCGGACCATTTCCCCATCAGTGTGCATATAGCTACCCAGCACTCTATCTTTCGCGACGAGCGGCGGGTAATCGAGTGGGAACGCTTTGTCTCGGCGTTCAGTCGCCGCCTATCTGATCATATCCCAGTCGTCACTACTCAGCATGTCGACGAGTCAGTTGCCTTATTCGACACAGCCGTAGTCTCGGCGGTAGGCGTGTCCTCCCGGATGAAGCCGGAGCTCACTCCCGACTATCAGCGTACCCCCAAAGAGGTGTCTTAGCTCGCTTGCGAGAGGAATCGCCTCCGGAGACGCTGGCAGAGGACTCGTTACCCGGCTGACAAGGCTGCGTTAAACAGAGCGTCGGGCAAGTTGCGTCGCGACATGCTGGCATTCCGTAGACGCAACTGGGAGCTAGCTGTAACACAGATGGATGGCACTGCCGAGAACCGTAATGTCTGGCGGATTCCCAGTGCCCTAACGGGAAAGCGTAAACGCGCGCCTCTCTCCGCACTGGTCGCACCCGGCGGTCAACCCCTTGGCCGCCCCCTCGAAAAGACAGAGTTCTTGGCTGACAGTTTAGAGCGACAGTTCGCTCCCAACCCATCCAAGAACCCGGCTTTCACTGAGCAAATCTGCCGCGAGGTAGAGCGCTTTCTATCGGCCGGTATCACAGTCCAGCCGGAGCCCATCTCCCCGGCGGAGGTCTCTGAGAGGATTGTTCAGCTCAAGCCCCGGAAGGCGCCTGGCCCGGACGGAGTCATGAATTCCGCCCTCCATCGCCTTCCGGAACGAGGAACACAGATCCTCTCTGACCTGTTCAATTCATGCCTCAGACTGGCCTACTTTCCGGTGAAATGGAAAACGGCTACAGTAATAGTGATACCCAAGCCGGGAAAGAATTCTTCTCGCGTGGAAAACCTCAGACCCATCAGCCTCTTGTCCGCGACGTCCAAGGTTTTCGAGCGATTGATCCAGCGTAGGATCCGCGACCATCTAGAAAGACTAGACGTGCTGATCCCAGTTCGGCTTTCGTGAGTTGCACTGCTCGACTCATCAGCTGATGAGACTCGTGGAATGCATTACCGAGGCTGGCTGCCAGGGCAAACAGACGACTGCGATCTTCCTAGACGTAGATAAAGCCTTTGACCGCGTGTGGCACGAGGGTGTCCTTTACAAGCTCACGGAAGTCCTTCTTCCAGATTGCTACGTTCACTTGATCGGCAGCTTTCTGCGAGACCGTAGCTTCCGAGTGAGAATAAACCACGCTCTCTCTTCGGAGAGGCGTATTACCGCTGGCGTCCCTCAGGGAAGTGTCCTTGGGCCTCTCCTGTTCTCGCTGTTTGTCAATGACACGCCCCGAGTTCCTGGAGTTCATTTGTCGCTGTTCGCGGACGACACTGCGGCTTTTGCCTCAGAGCCGAACGCAAGTTATGCGGCAATTAAGCTCCAGCGTCAACTCGACGCGTATGTCGGGTGGACCGATGATTGGAGAGTTGCCGTTAACGCTTCCAAGAGCGCCGCGGTAATATTCTCGCGCAAACGCAAGCGGCCTCGGCCGCTTAAAGTAGGCCCCGTCGAGGTACCCTGGACCAAAATCGTCAAGTACCTCGGGCTCCACGTGGACTCCCGACTCACCTGGCGAACCCATACACAGTACCTCAGATAACGCGCTTCGGCGCAACTCAGTAGACTCTGGCCTGTGCTATCTAATCCGGCAATGACCTTCCGGCTAGGTAAGCTCATAGTCAACTCGTACGTGTTGCCCGTGATTGCCTACGCCTGTCCTGTTTGGGGATACCTGGCTCGTGGTCATAGAACAACGCTCCAGCGCGTACTCGACCGGGGACTGAAGCTTGCGTGTAAAGTCCCCCGGAGGTACTCTTCTCGCCTTTTGAGGAGAGGACTCGGTGTCCGCTCTCTTGATGACACCGTGAGACGCCTGGCGCGTAGATTCTATGTTCGTTCCGACAGAGTGGCCCACAATTCCCTCATTGCCGGACTTGGTAAATACACCCCGCGACCAGGTGAGTCCTGGAAGCGACCTCGTTTGTTAGTCCCGCGGTGGTATAATCCACCAATCGCAGGTCGCTTCAAACTCCCTTAAATAGATAAAATTATATAAAAAGAACTCAAACTGACCCAGTGGCAGGAGTCCTTCCTGAGACTCGGGACACTGCACCACTCGCGACCCCCAGTTGTGTTTTTTCCGCCGCCACGGCAGCAACGATTCTGCACTCAGCCTTAGAAGAGATCGGACGTCTGAACAGAACATCGCAGAAGAGGATCGCCTCGACCTCTACGCTACTGCCATGAAGAGGCCTTCAGGACAAGCTACTGCGGCGACAGTAAAGAAGAAGCCGCCGGATCAAGACTCTCCTCATCGCCAGCGCCACCATCCAGCTGCTGATGGTGGTTTTCAATGATGTGGTTTTAAACCACAACGGAGTGGGGGTTTCGCCTTGACTGCTAAAGTGGTACAGATCAAGCTAAAAAAAGGCTCAACGTCTTGAAATACACAATCTATACTTTTATACCTCTTTCCGTTAGTGTTTACAGCTTATTCGCTGCGAGATCTTTCAATTCAAAGAAGAATAAATATAGTTCAACCTTTCCCTCGAAAGTATGAAAATAAAACTATAGATTTTTATACAAACGAGGGACACGAACAATTTTGACTTGTCCTTAATTTGGAATGCAGGCCAGTGTCCCCATATGGCAGTGGCCACAAATATTGACGAAAGAGGTGCGAAATCTGTGCCAGTAAGATCAACAGGGCATGCCAAACAAAGGTGCATGGTTATGCTTTCGATTACAGACGATGGGCACAGTACACCCCTATGTATACTTCTAAAGAGAAAAACATTGCCTAAATAAAAATGAATACGTCTTGTAATCGATCGTATAAAGGGTAAAATGCTGGAGCAAGGGTTGTACGGCTTGTAATTCTGGAGAAAAGGTGGATGGTAGAAAACCTTGTTTTAGGTTAGGTTGATATATATAGAAACCGAAGGCCTGGTGGTCTCTTAAAGAAGAATAACGTGTTAGTTTTAGGCGGTATAAAAACCCTTTTGACGGACCCAGTTAAAGCAAGGCTTCAAACAACAAAAACAATTTAGTAATGGTTGCTTGTGCATTAGCATCTGGTTTAGCCTTTAAATTTGCCTTTAAATTAAAATTATTGGCAGTCATAGAATGTGTCATACACACCGGATGTGGGATGTGCGATTGTGGATGTGTGATACATACACACAGTGTGGAAAATTGGTAACACCTCCAGTTTCAGTCTCATTAGGGTGGATCGTAAATGAAGGAAAGCAGCAAAATGAAAAACAGTTACAAAACGCTTTACAGCTTTACAAACATGGAATATTGAACAAACTGGATTCTACCAAAGATTGTGCGCTATGGGATTGTGCGCATAAAAGAATCAGTACAGAAGAGTAATGCAATACTGTCTTCTTTAGTAAGAAATAAAAAAATATTAGTAAGTCCAAATGGTATAAGCTAGCAAATAACTAAAAACGTAACAAACTAAACAAAAACTATGAGTTGAGTAATTTTAAAATTTACAAATATTTGACATGGTGAGTAGCCATATACTTTTTCTAATATTTTGTATAAAATACTTTTCTGCACAGTATATTTAATACTCAAAGGATATATATGCTTCTAGATCCTAATGAAAATTTTTAATTGTTTTTCATTACAAATACTGACGCGCCTTATTCTATAATTAATTTTTTTCTGTGAAATTATTCGATAAAATTGTGGGAGGGGGGGTTGTAATACGCTATATAAGAGACCTTAAGAAACAAAAACGTAAATAAATAGATATTAAATATAATTACGACGAAATATAAATAAATAAATAAATAACCAAGCAAGGGCATATAATAGATTATCAAGTATATTTACGACTAAATATGAAGAGAAACTATGGTAGCGTTGTAACCATTATTATTGTTCCGACATCACAGAACAATCTACGTGTTTATCCAATGTTCCAGAGGGATCCGGAATGTAATGCGTGTGGCGTACGTGATTCTGGACGCATTAGCTAGACTCTGGCAGAAGCCGCTCGGACTGTGTCAAGGCCGCAATTAATTACGTCGTTAGTAGAGATAACGCGTAGTTTGGAATGTTCTGGTCTGTGAGCGGGGGTATAAATACAAGGCGGCATCGGCCTTAGTTCAGTTATAGTTGCGATATATTACGTGCGGTTCGAGTATATTATCGGTCGATTATAAGTGATTACTGTGTGCGTTCAAGTGGTTATTAGTGAAGTGTCGTGTTTTATAATCGGGCGGTATACTTGTAATAAAATTGTGTTTTTTATTAGTTGACATTTTATTGCGTGTGAAAAATTTTTATTTGATTTGTTGTAAGAGAAAGTGTTGCTAATTACGAAATGTTTAACTGTGAAAAATAAAACTGGTGATTAATGACTTAATTGGTGTCTTGTATTTTGTTTTCCGCTGTACCTACGACGATCAAATAGACCGTCGTAACATTATTCATGTGAACTACAGATGCAGTTATTAAAGACTTTATATTTATTATTATGTATTTATATTTATAAAATGTTTATATTCTATTTGTTAGTCAAACTTGAAAAGGTTATACTATAATATGAGAAACTAACACAATACAGTTTCCGAAAGAAATCAGCAGTAGGAGGTCAAGCAGAGCTTACCTGTCACACGACGGTGCTTCCTTACGCCATCGTCGCTGCATCATCACCTACAGTGTGTTTATTTTGTTTTATTTCATCTGTTTTATATTGTTTATTTATTTGTCTTTTGTTTGCTCATTTTATATATCTGATTTGTTTTAGCTTAAAACAATGTGCGTATAATTGTACAACATAGACAGGTAAGTGTCACACTGGCGCGGCGTACGGAAATTCTTGTAAAATGAAAGAAACAAATTAGTTAAGTACTGTAATAGTGTAGCAAAAACACGCCGCCATTGCATTATGGATGCGGGGTGTCTTTGCACCCGTGGCTTGATTGCAGCATCTGGATCGTGTCCAATGGCTGCCAGAAGTAAACATAGTGCTGGTACATGTCGACTGGTTACCTAAGACTGGAAAAGGAAACCGCCAACCAGTTAACTGAGAAGGCGGGGGAGTATAACTGTTATTTGTTTAATGCACTGCAGCTGGTACCGATTCGAGCAACAGATGTTGCCCGTTTCAAGTCCAGTCAGCAGACGCCCTGAGGGCGTCGGTCGCTCCCCGCGAGGCGGAGAGCCTCCGTGCCAGTGAATGATGACAGCGACAAGCAGCCGGCTCAGCGTGCTAGGAGGTGGACAGGAAGGAGAGAAGGACAGTTTGGTGAAATACTCTGGTCTAGGACTGATGATTACTTGTTTGTATTGAATTTAAAGAGGATGGCGTTATGGCGGGTCATCAAGAAGCGCCCGAGGGCGCTTGACCCGAATGGGCGGTGGTGGTTCTGATGCACTGATGGTTCGTAGGTACGGGAAGGTGGAGGTCGAGGCTTTAGCAAAGAGAGTTAGAGCCAGCGACCGGACAAAGGAAGTCAAGGTAGGAACACGGAGACCCCTTCGAATCACGTCGTTCCTTACAAACCAAGGGGACCCCGTCAAGGAACGGAGTGTTCGGGACTGGAAAGCTTCCAGCCTACATCTGTTGGTGGTGGATAAAAGAGACCACCAGGCGGGTGCCGCATAGGTCAATACAGACCTGAGAAATAGTAGATAGATGGTAAGTTTCGTGCGCATGGCCAGGCGGCTGCGACACGAGAGGAAAGGAGATAATTTGGCTCGGACGCCGCGAGCCTTGGCAAGGGTTTCCGTCACGTGGGCGTTGAAGCAAAGGCGACGATCTAGTCGAACGCCTAAATACTTCACCGATTCTTTGTAGGCGATGGGTCTCCCTGCTAGGGAGAGGGGCTGGCATCGGGAGATGGACTTACGGGCGAAACAGATCGCCTCGGATTTCTCCGTGTTGATCGTCACCCGCCATTTCCGTAGCCAGTCCGGAAGCTGGTTCAACTGACGCTGCAGCTTTGCACTCGCAAATCGCGGGGACAGGGAGCTGCAGTGATACATAGCATCGTCAGCGAACAAAGACAACGTGACTCCGGGCAAGACAGGCAGGTCGTTCGTGTACACAAGGTACAGAACGGGGCCGAGGACAGATCCCTGTGGTACGCCGGCGGCGACGGGTCGAACTGTAGAACAGGACCCGTCGACGCTCACCCTGAAGGTTCGGTCGCTGAGATACGACCGGAGGAAAAACACTATGGTCGATGGTAGAGGGGAATTGGCAAGTTTGAAGAGAAGACCTTCGTGCCAGACTTTATCGAAGGCCTTGCTCACGTCCAACAGTACGGCGGCCGTAGCCGCTCGCCTGTTGGTGGCGTCTGACAAGTGCGTAACAACGCGGACCAATTGAAGCGTGGTCGAGTGCTCTCTGCGAAACCCGAACTGTTCGCTGCGGATGAAACCATCTAGCAGCGGCGAGATGCGAGCCAGCAGGAGACGCTCGAACACCTTCGAGATGACTGGCAAGAGAGAGATTGGACGATAGCTTTCAGGAAGCATGCGCGGCTTGCGAGGCTTCGGAATCATTACGATGTTGGCTGATTTCCACAGGCGGGGAAAGTACTGTAGCCGGAGACAGGAGTTAAACAGCTCAAGAACGAGGTCAACGCCTGAGGCCGGGAGATTTTGTAGAGCAGCGGCCCCGATCCGGTCAGGACCGGGGGCGCGACGGCGATTTAGTCGGCAGATAGATGAAACTAGTTCATCCCTGTCGAACGGGAGGGCTGGGATCTAATGTAGCTTTCTGGGTGTCAATAAACGCTTCAGTTACGGTAGCGCTTCGTCAGTTTGTTACATGGTACTAGATAACTGTACGTTCTGAAAGCTATTTTTTTTTTTATCTCTAATAGCCGGTCTACGAGTATTAAACCAACAATTTAAACTAATAACAATTAAAAAGCATTTTGAAAATTATAATTCAACACAAAACTATATAGCTGGCTTTCAGTATCTAGATTATTCTCAATAATAACTAGTCATGAGCGAAACAATATGTGCACTTTATGAATCAGCAGCGTAAAAAACAGCTTGGCATGGTAGGAATCTTTCATAAAATGGTAGAAATATCATTTTTCATAAAATATGATATGTTAGCTATCTCCTAAATAATGCATAACTAAATGCATAAAGTAGAAAAGACTTAGAGCAAGCTCCTCACAATTTATTTGGATACATTTTAAGCGTGTTTTACTTCCATATTCCTTAAGGAATGGAAGTATGGTGATGGCAAAAAAAATCGTGTTCGAGATTATTGCAGATTCTGATTCTACTACACTCAAAACATGAAAAAAAGTCGTTTTCCGAAAAGTGTCTGTGTGTGTGTCTGTGTGTCTGTCTGTCTGTGTGTCTGTCTGTAGATTTTTTTCTATGGCAAACGATAACTGCCGCAAATTCAAACAGAATCAAATAATTTTTTGCATACAGCCCTGATTTGTAGAGTACTCGCGACCTATTGTTTTTGGTGAAGATCGGTTGAGGGAAAGGGGTAGTTTACCTGCAACGGTTTTTTTTATCAAGGGAAATTTTTTTATTTGGCAAACGATAACAGCCGCAAATTCAAATAGAATCAAATAATTTTTCGCATACAGCCCTGAATTCTAGAGTTCTCAAGACCCATTGTTTTTGGTGAAGATCGGTTAAGGGAAAGGGGTAGTTTACCTACAACGTTTTTTTAACAAGAGTATTTCTTATGGCAAACGATAACAGCCGCAAGTTCAAACAGAATCAAATAATTTTCTGCATACAGCCCTGATTTGTAGAGTACTCAAGACCTATTGTTTTTGGTGAAGATCGGTTAAGGGGAAGGGGTAGTTTACCTGCAACGTTTTTTTTTCTATGGCAAACGATAACAGCCGCAAATTCAAACAGAATCAAATACTTTTTTGCATACATCCCTAAATTTTAGAGGTCTCAAGGACTTTCAATTTTGGTGAAGATCGGTTAAGGGGAAGGAGTAGTTTACCTGCAACCTTTTACGTTTTAACAAGAGTAAAGTACTTGAAAATTTATTTAAACTTTTTGAAACAATGGTAATTGTTGAAAATAAAATAATTTTGTTGCCAGGTAACAAAAATAAAGTCATTTTGATTATAAAATATAAATATTTACAAGAAAAGAATTTTCAGTTTTCAAAATTTAAATATATTTTTATAAAACAATGGGTTCTTCATTGAGGTGGGGACTTGACGACAGTGACAGGGCTTTCCACCAAATTCAGCAGAGTGACAGGTAGGCCCAACTCTGATTGGCTCCTCAGATTTCCCCAGCGTTAGTAGGTTCTATGAAAATATTTTATTTCAAAAATGATTTTAAATATAAATCTTAGATATGTTTTATAAATCTCATGTTTTATGTTTTAACATGGGTAATTTTTTATATGACGAACCATAACTGCCGTAAATTCAAACAGAATCAAATAACTTTTCACATATGTGCCTGAGCTATAGAGAACTCAATGTCTGTTGATTTTGGTGAAAATCGGTTACGGGAAAAGGGCAGTTTACCTGAAACATTTTTTGTTGTAACATGAGTAAAGTACTTAATTTTGATGAAGTATCCTGATAAGATCTTAATAATCCACTGTAGAAACGTAGATGAAATATCTATAAATGAAGAGGCTAGTTGAACGGGCTGGGGGTAATTTTCTATAAATCAAAATTATAGTTGAAGGGGGAGGGGATAATTTTTTTTTATATGTGTACTACGTTATTGGCAACAAAGAAGTATTTTTTTGTTAAAATTCCTTCCCTGGCTGTTTGGCTGAAAATGATTTTAAATATAAATCTTAGAATATGGAAGTCATGTATGGTTCTCCATACCGATATTTTGCTTTTATCTCTCGCCTTAATTTATTTAGTAATTGTCAGTTTCATCATTTGTTCTAAATTATTCCAAATTTATTTCTCCATATATGTACCAATTAAATATAACGTAACTCTATGTCTTGGAACACTATTCGAGTTGTTTGATTAGAACCAAGCGAGTGAATTACATAATATCTAGTATATTATATTGAGTGCTATTCCGTGTTTGTAGAAGATTTCCCCTTAGGGAGATTTATCTACCGGGGTAAATCTTATTAACGCGGAACACTTCAAGAGTAGGCGGAAGGTGTAAACCTAATACACCGCTTTTATAATTACAACTCAGTACAACCCTGAAAATCAATAATTCATAACGATTAAATAACAATAATAACAAATTCCGAGCGATACAAACTAACAATTCGGAAAGTGACAGTTTATGTGTGACATCTGCAATTAGTGCTATTAGTTGTTCGACGAATCCAGCACAGCGCGGAGAGAGAGAGCGTTGAACGGAGGGCAGTGCAGTGCAGAGTGAGAGACGCCAGCGGCGCACGAGTGACGTCACGCCGAGTATAAGGAGTTTTACGTATTAGGGTGGGCCGAAAAAAGTCAACTTTATCCGATCAAAAACGGGTATGTCTCAAAAGTTGTATTTTAGGTCTAGGAAGAACAGAGTAAAATAATAAGCCCGAAAAATAATATCTTCAGTCTGCGCAACTGCCTTAAAAATTCGATTTTTTACCAAAAAATTGAGAATTTCCGAAATTGTTTTTATTAACTTCTTGAAGGTGGACGAAGATCGGGTGATGCTTAAAATTATGTTAAATGTCACCACATATAGCTAAAAAAATATTGAACCCGTAATATAACTTCTTTTGTTTGCGCATAAGCCCTAAATTTTACAGATTTTTTGAGAATTTCGAAAAGAGTATGTCTTTGGTGTAATTTATCTTATTAGTTTTTTAATTATTTAATAATAACACAGTTTAGTTTCAAACTCTATGTCATAAACAGTAAACACTATGCAACTCTTCGTTAGTTCAAACAGAACTACCCAGGACTCACCACGAGGAGGTGGTTGCGTGTCGTGTCCCACCCGTCCCCTCCCAAACCACCCAACCATGAGAGCACGCTAACTTCTCTAAGCCTTAAATTCCTTCTTTGATTCAAACTTTGGTCTTATTGTTCTGTCCATCAATCTTGCTCTAATTACTCCGTCCCTCTTTGTTTCATCACAAACTTGTTGAGATGACTTTGTCACTTCTTTGACTGCCCTTTCGACAGCTTGAGTGCGTGATGGTAATTTTACTTATGTCAGATACACCATTCGCCTGGATTCTGTTTAGATCTTCTTCTGATAAATGCATTGTTACAGGTGGTTCTGTTACATTTATAGATTGCAACAAGTTCATGTCAATGTAGTCTGTGGCAGAAAAGTTTATCTTTGGAATGTTGAACTGCCTAACACAAGCAGATTCTGCAATGTTCGACTTATTTCGAGCTGCCATGATACGTCTGATGGCGAGCTGCCGGATTGTTTTTCTGCTGTCAGTTAGCATTGCAACTATCACATTTTCTGGGTGTGCGAGATAAACATTGTTTTGTAAACAGTTATACACCACTTTCTTGTGTTTATCTTGCATGTATGACGAAAATTGTATCATTTTCCACAGATTATTTGCTCCATCTTTCAGTTTTGGATTACATTTTATTGTAAACCAGCTTAGAGGATACACTTTCACAACGTAGTTTGTCATTTCTTTTAATGTTTGTGATGGTGAATCTGAAGCAACATACAGTCGCAAAATACGGTTGGCAGTAGTTACCCATCTGGCATGATTCAGCATTCCTGGACTTCCATCTTCGAACCCAGGTGGACATTCTCCAACGGAAACTATTCTACATATGCCAAACATGTATTTCTGATCTGTGTTCAATTCTTTTTTTAGATCAGGAAATAATTCTTCAACAGGACTCTTGATCGGTCTAAACTTTAGGCTACAGGTGGTAACTTGTGACAGTTAACTAGGACTTGCCCAATGGGGCCACTATAACCGCTAGGACCAGCTGTTTCACCATCTAAACATTCAAAAAGATGTCTAAGCGGAAGCTCGTTTGCATGCAGCTGGCATACTACCCATTGAAGTGGTCTGTCGAGTTTCTTTTCCAGGACACTGATAACGCCATTGTTTTTTCCAATATTTGTTGGTCAACCATCACATCCAACACAAACAAGCACGGACAAACTAATGTTTTTCTCAGTCCTATATTCTAAAATTGAGTTAGCAATGTCAACAGCTTATCCTGATAAGGGTTTTATATGTCCAATATATTTTGAACCAGGCTCTTGTATGAGTGATAAGTGGTCTTCTTGACGTACTCGCCGGTGCTTTTTACCATCTTCACTTGTCTCTATATATAAACTTTTATCGATTCTACCATCAAAATACAAAGCTTGCAGCACTGTTTCCTCACTACAATCATTGTTTAATATCAGGCTGCGGATTTTCCCTCTTTCACGTCTGACTTTATTTTTCTAGTAGCTTTAGATGTAAATGCTTCACCATTCATGCTAATGTCCATTAACAATGCTGACGCCAAAGAAGCTGGAGGCCTGTCTGATATCCCGTATCTGTCACAAGTTCTAGCAAAAGTGCTTATATTTAATCTAGTTTGCACATTAGTGTTTGTTTGAGAAGAGTTTTGTGGACAAACAATTTGATCTGCATCAGGACATTCATCCGAGTCAAGATCGGAGTAGCTTTCTGGTTCAACAGAATCATCATTTTCTTTTTGTATCTTACTTTGTCTAGTAGAATGCCCTTTTTGTTTCCTGACTTCTCTTTTTCGAATGCGTGATGTAATATTGCCATCAGTGTTTCCTATCATCATCAGCCGATCTGCTCTTTTGTCTGTTAAAAATCCATGTTCTAATTGCGGCACTATTTTTCCCGCACACAGTTGCAAGAGCTTAAATCACTACACTTACAAGCACAGACATCAAGTAGTTTACTAGATTTTTCCAAAAACGCTGAGAGCCGTTTTTTAAAATTATGTTTGTATTGGTCTCTTTCAAATGATTTGTTTAAGCCTTGCATAATATCTATGCTTTTTTTCAACATGTCTTTCATTGTTCTGTGAGACGCTACCGGAATTGATGATTTCTGCCACAGTGATTGCACTTTATGCGCATTGCGCACACTAAAGAAGTTATATTACGGGTTCAATATTTTTTTAGCTATATGTGATGACATTTAACATAACTGTAAGCATCACCCGATCTTCGTCCACCTTCAAGAAGTTAATAAAAAAAATTTCGGAAATTCTCAATTTTTTGGTAAAAAATCGAATATTTAAGGCAATTGCGCAGACTGAAGATATTATTGTACGGGGTTAATATTTTACGGTGTTCTTCCTAGACCTAAAATACAACTTTTGAGACATACCCGTTTTTGATCGGATAAAATTGACTTTTTTCGGCCCACCCTACTACGTATCAAGTAAACTCATCCAAACTGAACATAAACTCTTTTATAAATAATAAAGACTATACATGACATTGTTTAAATTTAAATATATCATATAAACATTATTTACTTGTGTGCTGAATAAATAATTTTTCTACGCCTCCAATATAGACTTGTTCATAATTTATACACACAAACAACTATCCTATGCGAAAGTATTTATTTGTATTGTTGGAAAATATATATAAAGATTTGTTGTTTCAGACAAGTAAAATTTTCAATATCTTTCCTCTGATTTTCATTATTTATTTCACTGCTGTAAGATGCTGTAATCTACACTACTGTAAGATACACATATAATCCCTGAATTTGTGTGTGCGTGCACACGCGTGCGTTTTGTTATGATAATGTTGGATTCAATCCAAGGCTAATATGGAATGTGAACTATACTGAATTGTAATATGAATACTGAATACTGATGAATATCAGTTTTGTAATAATTGATATAGTTAATAGTAGGCCTACTTAACCTAACATATCTTAACCCTAACTGAACCCTACATGCAGTTTTAGAAATTAAATAGTTTTAGAAATTAAATATCTCATTAATTCTAAAATAATGTAAAAACAATAATCTTTACCGAAATTAAAATAAATGACTTTACATACTTAAATAAAATTAAGCGCATATTTAATTAATTTTTATCATTTGCTCACGAACACAATAAAAAAACAAATCTTTGCTACACTTTCCTTCGCACAGAATTCCTATCCTAATGTGTCCTGAGGAAATGATAGCTCTCTGTACCTTCTAGGTAAACTCGATGGATCTGAGCGACCAATCACCTGGAATATCTGTCAGAAGTCTCGTAAATTATAGCAGCCGTTTTTAATTACGCTTACTACTATGATTTATTATGACTTATTTTGGATGCATACTATAGCTTGGATGTCATATCTTGAAACGGAAAGTCTTATAACATCCGACTCATCGGGTTGAAATTGTACCTATGCGTACATACTTCATTCATGCAAAGTGACACTCAGTCTGCGATCTTAGTAATCCCTTGCCCTGCTGAAAAAACTGTTAGCATTCGTTACACATTTGCTGTTTCATAGTCAAAATTATGATAACATTCATTTAGGGGTTCTGCCGTCCTTCATACTTATGGTTTGCTCATCTTTGCGCAATCTTTGCATCCTTAAAAATATTTGGACGGAAATATCTTTACACAATTGATACAATTAGTTATTGCACATCTGTCTCTATGAGCCACTTTATTCTATTACCCGTATAATACGTTTTGGGAATCTTTTATCTAAAAATATCCACAATATCGATCGTTTTCTGTGTGACGGCATATATGTTTCACAGCTGTAGCAAAGCACTGGGATAATGATGGTCATTTTTACTTTCATATGATGGTCAGCCTCTTAATCTGGAGAACGAATTGTTGAAAAAAGGTTGGGAAAGTGCATTTTGCATTTTGCATTTTGCATTGAGTAGTGGGGCGTCTTTGCACCCGTGGCTTATTGCAGCTTCCGGGACGTGCCCGATGGCTGCCAGAAGAAAACAGTGCTGGACTTTCAAAAGAAGGTGGCCTAAAATATTCGGGAGGGACACGCCAACCAGTTAACTGAGAAGGCGGCGGATAATTTTTTCAATTTTTGTTATATATAGGTTCCGGGTCATAGTAACACTGCCACCGGGCGCGGGGCGAACGGCAGATGCCGAACGCGCCCGGCCCGGCATGCAGGCGCCTTGTAGCGCCGGACGTTCCCCGCGAGGCAGGGATCCGCCGTGTCTTTGGCATCGGTAACAACGCCAAGCAGTCTGAAAATCAACTTACTTGGGGAAGGTATCTGACTGGGTAGGATGGTAACAAGGAGATAGAATTGCTCGGGAACCTAAATTAGAGCAAACAGAATTACGGGGGGTCGTCTAAGATCGCCCGAGGGCGTTTAACACGTATAGCGGGAGGTGGTTCAGACGTGCTGATAGATCGGAGATAAGGAAAGGAGGAGGTCGCTGCAGAAGCAAAAAGAGTTTCGGCAAGCGACCGGACAAAATCGGCAAGGGTAGGAACTCGAAGGCCTCCACGAATGACATCATTTCTCACAAACCATGGAGACCCCGACAAGGATCTGAGGGTACGGGCCTGGAAAGCTTCCAGCCTACACTTGTTAGTGGTCGACACAAGCGACCACCATGCGGGGGCAGCATAGGTCAATATTGACCGGAGAAACAAAAGATAGATAGTAACTTTAGTGCGCAAAGCCAGGCGGTTGCGGCACGAGAGCATGGGAAATATTTTGGCTCGGACGCCTCGAGCTTTGTTGAGGGTAGCAGTCACGTGGCCGTTGAAGCTAAGGCGCTGGTCTAGCCGAACGCCCAAATACTTCACCGACTTTTGCCAGGCGATAGGCCTCCCTTCGAGGGAGAGGGCCTGGCATCGGGAAGTGGACTTGCTGGTGAAACAGATCGCCTCGGATTTCTCCGCGTTGATCAGCACCCGGCACTTCCTTAGCCAGGCCGGAAGCAGATTCAACTGACGCTGCAGCTTTGAACACGCAATTCGCGGGGACAGGGAGCTGCAGTAATACATTGCGTCGTCAGCGAATAGAGATAACGTGACTCCAGGAATAACTGGCAGGTCGTTCGTGTACACTAGGTACAGAACGGGGCCGAGGACAGATCCCTGCGGAACGCCAGCGGCGACGGGTCGAACTGATGAACAGGACCCTTCGACGCTAACCCTGAAGGTACGATCACTGAGGTATGACCGCAAGAAATGCACAATGGACGGTGGGATGGGGGAGTGAGCGAGTTTGTAGAGAAGACCTTCGTGCCAGACTTTGTCGAAGGCCTTACTCACGTCCAACAAGACAGCGCCCGTAGACTCTCTCTTGTTGGCGGCGTCGGACAATGCTGTGACAACTCGGACGAGTTGTAAAGTTGTCGAGTACTCTCTACGGAACCCGAACTGTTCGCTCCGAATAAAATTATCCAGCAGCGGCCAGATGCGGGCGAGTAGGAGACGCTCAAACACCTTTGAGATTACTGGCAACAACGATATGGGGCGATAGCTGCCTGCAAGCATTCGAGGCGATCCATGACACCTTGGACCAACTCCTGAAGATGAGTGGCACGGAGATCCAGATCGTCACGAGTGGCGATCGGGTCCGCTGGGACAGATGGTAACCTTCGAGAGAGCTCGTCGTGATAGGAGCGCCAGTTGACCCTCCTAGCAGGACCAGCAGGAAGTCGGGGTGAAGCCGACACATCTCGAACAGTTAGTAGTAGGGGATTGTGATCAGACGAAAGGTCTGACACTGACGAGACCTGGATGTTATGGGCCACGTTCCTGACTACAACTACATCAAGAACGTCCGGTCGGTGACCAGCATAGTGGAAGTGGGTAGGATCATCAGGGCCGATGACGTGCGTATCCGGGTCGTCAAGGACGAACCGGCGGAGTGATCTGCCGTAGACGTTGGTAGTCCTACTGTTCCAGGAAGGATGTTTGGCGTTGAAGTCGCCGGCTGCAATTGTCGAGATTGGGTGGTCGAGGAGAGCGTTCCACTCCTCAGGCGGGGGCGGCGGGCTCAGGCCAGGCCGGAGATACGCGGAAACAATGCGCAACTCCGAGCTGCCTGCGTCCACTGCCACCGCGCAACCTTCGATGAGTCGAGTAGTGAGAGGGGGTAGTGGCCTATGGGATATCCGCCTGTGGACCAGAATCGCCGTACCCCCTTTCGGGGGTTGGCGCGGCTGTCGGGGACGATCCTGACGATAACAAGTGTAAGAAGGAAGTGAGAATCGATGGTAGGGGGCTAGATGGGTTTCGGAGAGAAGCACGACATCAACGTCGTACTCCACGACGAAAGCCGCCAGCTCAGATCGACGAGAGGAAACGCCATCAGCGTTCCAAGCGACGATCCGCAGGGATCTAGCCATTGAGGGGGAGGAGAGGGAAGAGAGCAGAGAGGGATTGGAAAACTAACATCAGTACTGTCGTGGTGTCAGGAGCAGACCTGATGCTGTCAACAAGTTGAGTGGCCCAAGCCGTCAGGGGGTCCGCTGGAGCCCGAGAAAATTCCCGGGACCCGCGCGGACGTTCCTGAGGAACTTCAGCCAGGACTGTAGATGGCGCTGGGTTGGCGGACTGAACTATGGTCTGCTCACGCGGAGGTTGGGAGATGACAGGGGCGGGAAGATCCCGCTGAGGTTGGGCAGGTCGAGCCTGCTGATGGCGTCGGCCGGGAGTCCGGCGACGCGAGCGCTTTTTGGTACCCTTTCGGGCGGAAACAGGTTTTGATGATGTCGTAGCAGCGACAGCTGCATAGGAAGGGCCGGGCGCTCCGGCAGGCGCCGGGAGTGGAGCCGTCACAGGCGCCGCCGGAGCGGCGCCTGCAGGCGGGACTGAGACCGCGGGAGCGACAGGAGTCGCTGCCGGGGCCTTGACAGATGTACCGGTGAGAGGGGGGAAGACCTCTCGCCGATTAGGGGCCGGGCCAGCTACACGACGCTGCGCGCCAGGGCGCGCAGATCGCTGCTGTCTTTCTGCCTCGATGTACTTGATACAACCCCGGGGTAACTAGCCGGATGGGCGCCCTTGCAGTTGCAGCAGTACGGGACAAAACCCGGCACACGAGGCTTATCACAGCCACGGTGAGGGTCGCCGCACCGCACGCAACGTGGGGGCGCATGGCAGAACAGGGATGAGTGCCCGAAGCCCTGGCAGTTGAAACACTGAGCAGGGCCTGGGCGCGGGTCAAATGATCTAATATTCACCCGCAGGGGAAGGAGTGTTTGGAGGCCATAGACCTCCTCAAAATTTCCGGTTTTGAGCAACTTTACAAGAAAAGAGTTCACGGGATGCTTAGAGTCCCCTTTGCCAGCGTGCAAAACCGACACAGCAGTTGGCGTATATCCAAGTGAGGTCAATTCCTGCACGATAGCATCGGAGGGGGTATGACAGGGAATGCCCTGAATCACAATTTTTACCTCACGCTCCTCAGGGAGAGCGAAGGTATGGAATGAGATGTTCCGCGCTGACAGAAAGTGCTGAACAGCGCGGAAGTCTACGATGGACTTGACGCCCAGCTTCAGCGATTTGCCGGAGCATTTCGCTTCCACGGACGTCGAAGGAAGGGCAGAACGGAGTGCAGCCAAAAGCTGGGTGTAATTCCTATTATCAGGAATGATAATAGGCGGAAACTTAGTGGTAGAATCAGCGACCTGGTTAGGTGAGGCGGGAGAATGACGCTTAGAGGAAGTGCAGTGCAGTGCATTAGATAGTGGGGCGTCTTTGCACCCGTGGCTTATTACAGCTTCCGGGACGTGCCCGATGGCTGTCAGAAGAAAACAGTGCTGGACTTTCAAATGAAGGTTGCCTAAATTTTTCGGGAGGGACACGCCAACCAGTTAACTGAGAAGGCGGCGGAAGTTTTTTCAAATTTATATTTATGTAGGTATCGTGTCATGGTAACACTGTCGCCGGTCGCGGGGCGAACGGCAGATGCCGCACGCGCCCGGCCCGGCAAGCAGGCGCCTTGTAGCGCCGGTCGTTCCCCGCGAGGCAGGGATCCGCCGTGTCTTTGGCATCGGTAACAGCGCCAAGCAGTCGGAAAATCAACTTACTTGGGGAAGGTATCTGACTGGATAGTATGGTAACAAGGAGACAGATTGCTCGGGAACCTAAATTAGAGCAAACAGAATTACGGGGGGTCGTCTAAGATCGCCCGAGGGCGTTTGACACGTATAGCGGGAGGTGGTTCAGACGTGCTGATAGAACGGAGATAAGGAAAGGACGAGGTCGCTGCAGAAGCAAAGAGAGTTTCGGCAAGCGACCGGACAAAATCGGCAAGGGTAGGAACTCGAAGGCCTCCACGAATGACATCATTTCTCACAAACCATGGAGACCCCGACAAGGATCTAAGGGTACGGGCCTGGAAAGCTTCCAGCCTACACTTGTTAGTGGTCGACACAAGCGACCACCATGCGGGAGCAGCATAGGTCAATACTGACCGGAGAAACAAAAGATAGATCGTAACTTTAGTGCGCAAAGCCAGGCGGTTGCGGCACGAGAGCATGGGAAATATTTTGGCTCGGACGCCTCGAGCTTTGTTGAGGGTAGCAGTCACGTGGCCGTTGAAGCTAAGGCGCTGGTCTAGCCGAACGCCCAAATACTTCACCGACTTTTGCCAGGCGATAGGCCTCCCTTCGAGGGAGAGGGCCTGGCATCGGGAAGTGGACTTGCTGGTGAAACAGATCGCTTCGGATTTCTCCGCGTTGATCAGCACCCGCCACTTCCGTAGCCAGGCCGGAAGCAGATTCAACTGACGCTGCAGCTTTGAACACGCAATTCGCGGGGACAGGGAGCTGCAGTAATACATTGCGTCGTCAGCGAATAGAGATAACGTGACTCCAGGAATTACAGGCAAGTCGTTCGTGTACACTAGGTACAGAACGGGGCCGAGGACAGATCCCTGCGGAACGCCAGCGGCGACGGGTCGGACTGACGAACAGGACCCTTCGACGCTAACCCTGAAGGTACGATCACAGAGGTATGACCGCAAGAAATGTACAATGGACGGTGGGATGGGGGAGTGAGCGAGTTTGTAGAGAAGACCTTCGTGCCAGACTTTGTCGAAGGCCTTACTCACGTCCAACAAGACAGCGCCCGTAGACTCTTTCTTGTTGGCGGCGTCGGATAATGCTGTGACAACTCGGACGAGTTGTAAAGTTGTCGAGTGCTCTCTACGGAACCCGAACTGTTCGCTCCGAATAAAGTTATCCAGCAGCGGCCAGATGCGGGCGAGTAGGAGACGCTCAAACACCTTTGAGAGTACTGGCAACAATGATATGGGACGATAGCTGCCTGCAAGCATTCGAGGCTTGCCGGGCTTGGGAATCATACAGATGTTGGCATTTTTCCACAGGCGGGGGAAGTATTGCAGCCGGAGACTGGAGTTGAACAGATCCAGGACCAATTCAACGCCCGAGGCCGGGAGATGTTGCAAAGCTGCGGCCCCGATCCGATCAGGACCAGGGGCGCGACGTCGGTTTAGTCGACAGATAGACGAAACTAGTTCGTCCCTGTCGAAGAGAGCGGGAGGGTCAGGTGGAGGGCGGGAAAAATAACCAGATAGGAAGTCTCGAACCACAACCGAGAAGGCAGGGTCCGAGACGCCTCCATGAACGGTGAATTGAGTCTCCATGCAGTCGGCGAAGACCTCTGCCTTGCCTTCCGACGAAGAAACAATGCCGTTCGGGGTATTCAGCGGGTTGCGAGTACGCTTCTCGCGAGTAAGGCGACTCGTTGCTCTCCAGACGGAGGCTGGGTCGACTTCAAGGGACTCAAGGTATGAGTCCCACTGATCAGAGTTTACGTCCCGCAAAAGTTGCTGGACGTAAAGAGACTGGGCCTGAAACCGTCGTTTGACGGCGGGATCTCGGGTTTGTTGCCATCTGCGGCGGAGCTTGCGCCGAAGCCAGATGGCGTGGATAACTTCCGGTTGAAGGGCCGATTTACGATTCACCTCTACGTTGTATGTGTGTCGATCCATGACACCTTGGACCAACTCCTGAAGATGAGTGGCACGGAGATCCAGATCGTCACGAGTGGCGATCGGGTCCGCTGGGACAGATGGTAACCTTCGAGAGAGCTCGTCGTGATAGGAGCGCCAGTTGACCCTCCTAGCAGGACCAGCAGGAAGTCGGGGTGAAGCCGACACATCTCGAACAGTTATTAGTAGGGGATTGTGATCAGACGAAAGGTCTGACACTGACGAGACCTGGATGTTATGGGCCACGTTCCTGACTACAGCTACATCAAGAACGTCCGGTCGGTGACCAGCATAGTGGAAGTGGGTAGGATCATCAGGGCCGATGACGTGCGTATCCGGGTCGTCAAGGACGAACCGGCGGAGTGATCTGCCGTAGGCGTTGGTAGTCCTACTGTTCCAGGAAGGATGTTTGGCGTTGAAGTCGCCGGCTGCAATGGTCGAGATTGGGTGGTCGAGGAGAGCGTTCCACTCCTCAGGCGGGGGCGGCGGGCTCAGGCCAGGCCGGAGATACGCGGAAACAATGCGCAACTCCGAGCTGCCTGCGTCCACTGCCACCGCGCAACCTTCGATGAGTCGAGTAGTGAGAGGGGGTAGTGGCCTATGGGATATCCGCCTGTGGACCAGAATCGCCGCACCCCCTTTCGGGGGTTGGCGCGGCTGTCGGGGACGATCCTGACGATAACAAGTGTAAGAAGGAAGTGAGAATCGATGGTAGGGGGCTAGATGGGTTTCGGAGAGAAGCACGACATCAACGTCGTACTCCACGACGAAAGCCGCCAGCTCAGATCAACGAGAGGAAACACCAGCACTGATTAAACTAACTGACAGGCACTGACACACGTACTCACCAGACGCCGCACAGCACACGAACACAAAAACGGCCGCGCACTACACTGCACTGAAGTTACTGCCAATAACACACTAAATAAATGAAACTTCACAAATATAAATAAGTAGAGCACAAACTCAACACTAGTGCTGCACTTAGTGAAAAAATCACTTGGAAATATGTAAAAACAACTGTGAAATCACCTGGCAAAAACGCCATACAAACGAACACAGCCTACCCTGGCAACAGCTCGAGGTAGTCTGGGAAAGTGCAGATGGACGAGACGTGGTCATGCTGCTGATAGTTCCCCGAAGTAAAGTGCAGTCTGTTTTAAAGGAGATGCATGATGGAAAGTCTGGAGGTCATCTTGACGTTAATACACTTGTCTAAATTTAAAACACTTGACTAAATACGGAAGCTATTTTATTAGCTTCTCTTCCCCACGACGTAGAGGAATGGTGTCTCACATGTGAAATATGGGCTGCAAGCAAGGTCCCACAAGCCTGAACCAGGGGAAAATGAGACAGTTTAACGTTGGACTGCCATTTGAGAGAATTGCCACAGCTATTGCTAGACTTTTCCCAGTTAGTGAGTATGGAAACCGGTACACCATGGTTATAGACGACTATTTTACTAAGTGGTCTTACGCAATTCCAAATCATGAGGTTACCACTGTAGCAATGGCGTTAGTTTACAACTTCTGTTGCCGTTATAGAGTCCCTCAGGAAATCCATACGAATCGAGTGAAGAATTTTGAGTCAGGAGTGTTTAAAGAGTTATCCCGTCTACTCGGAATTCAAAAAACCAGGACAACGCCTTTCCATCCTCATTGAATGTTTGAGAGGTTCAATAAGACTTTTGAGCAGCATCTTTTGAAGGTTGTTGACTAGAACTAAACAGACTGGGACCAACGTATACCACTATTCCTCATGGCATATAGGTCATCAGCACACGACACAAACGGCATGACTCCAGCAAAATTGGTATTTGGGCGGAAGATTCATCTTCCTAGGGACTTAATGTTTGGAACAGATAAAACGCAGACCCATGAGCCACAGAACTATTACTCGCAATTAGAAAACCAACTGCGAGAAGTGAATCGCTTGATACGAGGGCGGCTGCAGATAGCCAGTGGTAAAACGTAAACTAGGTATCACATTCGCAGCAATAGTGTGGCTTTCCAAAAAGGAGATCAGGTTTGGTTGTTTAACCCAAATTGCCGTCGTGAACTTCAGACTAACTGGAAAGGACCTTACACTGTGAACAAGAGAATCAGCGATGTTGTCTATTGGAATCAACAGGAAGGACAGCGAAAGTTCAAGGTCGTCCACTTAGGTCGCCTGGCCAAGTATTACTTCAGAGACGGTTTGCCAGTTTTAGGATGAACAGGCTTAAGGAGGTCTCTCTCTCTCTCTCTCTCTCTCTCTCTCTCTCTCTCTCTCTCTCTCTCTCTCTCTCTCTCTGTGCGCGCGCGCGTGTGTGTGTGTGTGTGTGTGTGTGTGTCGGAAAGAAGTGCAAATCTAAATTTAAAACAATTGTCTTAAAATTAGTTAACAGCAGATTGAGTGGAATACTGAAGCTGGTATATACCAGTTCACACCAGATCTCTAGCCTTTTGACGCTTGTCCGCCTCCGCCCTAGCAACTACCCTGTCGCTTCCCACTGACACTGCATTTTTTATCTTGACTCTGTGCAGTACATATGTGATACTGTTTTGAGCTTTGTAAAACAGTTCATTTATTTAACTCCTAGTTTCTGTGTTATAGTGTTAAGTTTAAGGACAATGGCTTTCAGAGGCTGTGTTAATTCACCAGATCATTTTTGATACATTTGCGGTAATACTACAATAATGAAATAACAAAGAAACATTTCATATTTTATGGGAAAACTGTACTTTGCTTATAATGGTATAAAGTTTGGGGATCAAAAGAAGCCTTGGGTCACTCGCAAAGTCTTTGTGGAAAACAGACAATGGTTCCATGAAAAAATAGAACAATCTCCGGTCTGTACCAATGGTTTGGAGAGAACGGAAAAACCATAGTTATGACTGCTACTTTTGTTAGTGTACTGTACAAGGTTTTAATCTAATGAATAAAAAAATTTCTTACCCTAACATTGAGCCAGCCATACGTCCTTTTCCCCATTGTCCTAGTATACCTGTTCCTTCCCCTTCAGATTTATTAGACAATATTTTTGAAGTTTTGGAAACAACGACCAGACATGTGGTAGTGATGTCGGTAATGGGTGTGATAATTACGACTCCGGCACCAATGACAAAATATTTCATGCAGTCAGAGTTGAATGATATATTTAGAAAGTTAGATCTTCCCAAGGATTCGGCAAACGTATTAGGTTCTAGATTAAAGGACAAAATTGCTAGCGACTGGTATTCCTTTTTATTGGTTTTGGAGCAAAAAGAAGGACTTTGTTTCGTTTTTTCTCAAGGAGGAAAAATTGCCTAATGCAAAGGTGTGCCGGACTAAGGATAAATTTCAACATCGAGTACAAAGCTGAAAATTAGAGAATTTTTTGTATTCGTCGAAAAAAGTCTCAAAACATTGTTCTTCCACAACGGAAGAACCTGTACCTGGATACTGTTTCTGTACCTGTTGGATATTCACATATTTTAAAAGAATTATATGTGTACCTTGATTTGAACCTTACTAAACCTTCCTATGCAGATCATGGATGGACAATTTGTGGCGACTTTAATTTAATTCGATGTTACTCGGTCAGCAGAGTGGATCCACAAAATTCCCATTTGTTTCTGTGTAATTGGGATAGCCGCGACAGAAAACAACATTATATAAGGAAAGAATGACCGATTCGAAAAAACATTAAAGCCTAGCATTAAAAACCTTGAGGGGAAAAGTTTGGTTGATCCAGGAAACGTTTTACCTAACCACTCCTTATAAAATTAGGCCTGATGAAACTATTTTTTAAAGAATTACCAAAAATAAGTGAATGTTCTAAATACCTCTGATACCAGTTCCCTGGCTTATGAGTTATTTGTCAGATACCTTGTCCATGTTTCTAGGTGTGCTGATGAACTGTATAATTAGTATGGTCTTACCAACACTACTACGCGCATCAAATTAATGAAATAGCCAATGTCAAACCATATTCTTCTCTATAAACATATTTTGATATGGGTCCTCAGCGGGAGTAAAACAGGAAGTGGTCACCATAACATTGCAGATGATATCACTCGCAGCGTTTTGATAGCGGGATAACAAAGTTACTGAGTGTTTTAAATAATTACCTTTAAAAAATTGCAATATACTAAAATACATTAACTAATAGACACTCGTAACTTAGTTTATGTTACGAAGAAAATAAGATTTATGGCTATTTTATAATATTGCTATCAGCGTCGTGAGTAAACAATTGAAATAAGAGGACTAATTAACGTTAGCTGCTTGCGCATCAATAAACGTCACACTGTATCACCTCTAATTAAATAACAAGTACAGTGATTAATGCATCATTATAAGTTATTTTACTGTAAACAAGATTACACCAGCATACACAAAGTCCAAACATTTATGAACTATATGTATTGACACTGGACAAAAGGCTTGTCGCATGACAAATGGCGTCAATCGTACAATTCTTAGTGTTTTTGGTGACCCTAAAAAGGCCGTGTGGCGGAAACGCTGATGTTTGTTGTTCCGCCCGAGCCGCGCTGAGATCTTCGGCGGCTGCGCCCGTTGTTCGTGGCGTACTGCAGTCCTCCTCTTCTTTCGGCATCGGTTGCGTTGAGTCCACTGCTGGCTCAGCGAAATCCATCGCTGGCGCGGAACTGGAGTGCGAAGAATGCAAGAACGTCGGTTCTACTCTTCGGCTGTTCCTTCCGGCTGACTCCGCGTCAATGTCATCCGAGAGAGGAGGGGAGATGAAGTGCGTCCGGTGGCGTAGCGATGGAGTGCTGTGGCGAAGTGCGCAAAAAATACACGATTGGGGGTCGCGCGAGGCGCGAGTCGCGAGTTGTGCAGTGTCCCGAGTCTCACTTAGGACTCCTGCCACTGGGTCGTTTAGAGTTCAATTTATATTATTTTCTATTCAATGGAAGGCCTGAAGCGACCCTCGATAGTGGATTATACCACCGGGGCTAGTATACGGGTCGTTTCCAAGACTCACCTGGTCTCGGAGTGTACTTACCAAGTCCGGCAATGAGGGAAAAGTGGGTCACACGTGCTGATCGAACATAGAATCTACGCGCCAGGCGTCTCACGGTGTCATCAAAAGAGCTGACACCACGTCCTCTCCTCAAAAGACGAGAAGAGTACCTCCAGGGGACTTTACACGCGTGCTTAAGTCCCCGGTCGAGAACGCGCTGGAGCGCTGATCTATGACATCGAACAAGGTATCCCCAAACAGGACAGGCATAAGTAATCACGGGCAACACGTACGAGTTGACGATGAGCTTACCCAGCCGGGGGATCATTGCCGAATGAGACAGGACAGGCCAAAATCTACTGAGTTGCGCCGAAGCGCGTTGACGGATATATTGTGTATGGGTTCGCCAGGTGAGTCGGCAGTCTACGTGGAGCCCATACCCCTAAACCGACGAGCCACGTGAGATAACAGAGCTAATAACTAACATATGAAAGTGGTCATGTCCTCTCAAGTTACATGTGAACACGTGTTTCTTTTATGCTACCGCAAATCAGCTATTAGTTTTTTTTTTAATTTACAGACTTCTAACACATATAAGCTTGTATGCAAAGTTGTTTGTTTGATATATTCCGGTTATTGTCAAGTGTAATTTTACCAAGTTACTTAACCGGAGCCAGAAAAACTTATTATATAGCGTAATGAATTTACTAATATAGACTTCTCGAACACAAATTCATTGTTATTTTTTGGCTTCAGATCTTTTTGGCAAAGATTAAACATTATTTACCACGATAGAAAACTTATTGCTGTGAAGAGATCTGAGTTTTCACAGTTCTTTTAAATACACAACTCACGATAGGACTACCGAGATAAAATTCTATAAGACATTGGCCTATTTTGTACTGCTACACTATAAAATGAATAGAATTATAGAACTGTAGCCTCCGAAATGAAGTTAATAAGTGGGGATACAAAATATGTATTATACGTAATATGGAAATTATAATTGTGTCTAAAATATGTTAACTAATTTATAAATAAAGCATTATGAACTGTACCTGAATAAAGTTATATAAATTTAGCTCATATTAAAAGGTTGGTACAAATCATCTCTTTGTGTGGCTGTAAAACTGACAGCTTTCATAACGGTTGAAAAATAAGCAGATGGGGATGGAAATGAATTTATTAAAAAAGGGAGGAAATGAGAAGCGAAAGAATTCGACGAGTTATGAGTAGAGATCAGGAGGTGACTGACGAAATAGAGAATGGTACCGCCGACAAGAATTATACTGACAATAGAGAATTGTCAACAACAAGATGAAAGTAAAAAGGGAAACATCGAGACTGGGACAGAACTATGGATGGAATTATGGAATTGATAAAACGTTTGCACTGTGTGTTTTCAGTTGAAGGGTTTAATATGCACCGAAAGACCAAAATTAATTATCACAAAAGCGGGGTGTGTGTGCCTTAATATCATACACATTAGTGTGCAAAATAGTAAGGCGATTTACTATCATTATAATATAATCTGTTAAAACACTCTATTTTTAATCTGTTAAACACTATACTTTACTTACTTTAAAAGCCTACGTACTAGAACTATACTTTACTTTTCCAAGTGTTGAATTTGTAGATTCTAATTTACATTTTGCAAGAACTTGCCTGCTACATATTCAGTGCTGAAATGTTTCATGACCACGTAATTTACAATTTCAAACAATTTCTTTAGACACCGCATTTTTAATGCTCGATATAGAAAAAGGTTTTAATTTTTCTATACACATTTGAACAAATACACAACACATAACATAGTGACACATTTAATTTTTATAATAACAATTATTGTGGAGTTTCTATGGAAATTAATTTATTTAAGAAATTTGTTATAAAATATTACCACACGTAAGTAGACGCATTTTAAAACAGCTCTAGTAATTATTCATATTTCACAACTATTCAATAACATTTTCTTTTCTCCAACACATAAAAATACATGTAGATAAAATACACAAATAACTTGTGCAGTATTAATATTGAAACTGTACAAATTACAATTTTGTATTCAATATGTACATGGTATTTTTTTTTTGTTCCAGGTAAAAAAGGTGAAATATGAATTTTCTTGAGAATATGACTAGGAACACTTGTTTGGCTGCCCTAGTCGTCGCTGGAGTGGCGGTAAGTATTCTCAATATCTTTAGTGTTCATAGTTTACACATTTTTTAAATCCTTATGTCCAGTAAAGAGAAGAAATGATTTCTCGTAATGGACAGTTTTATTTGTTTAGATATTTACGTCATGTGGTAACACGCAGAAAACACATTTGTGATTTCAGTAACGTTGTTGGAATTTTCTTACAAAAACTTGTGGAACCACAAAGTTTTAATTTAACTAGGGCTGCATATATAGGCAAATCACCTCTAATTACAGAAAATAAGAACCTTCTAAAACAGGGGTCTCCAGACTAAGGTGTTATAGAATTGACATGGTAAACCTAAGAGAGAGAAATAAAGGAGAGAGAGAGAGAGAGAGAGAGAGAGAGAGAGAGAGAGAGAGAGAGAGAGAGAGAGAGAGAGAGAGAGAGAGAGAGAGAGTAAGAGAGATATGTCATCACTCTCATCAACACTATCCTCACTGTCATCGTAATCATTATTATTATTATTATTATTATTATTAGCATTTTTGTCCCGTACATTGAACGAATCCTTTTTTTAACTTATGTTATTTTTTGTGTTTTTAAAGAAACTGATGTATCATACAGCGAGACTGACAAAGAGAACGAGCGCTTGAAACGAGAAACTCAAGAACTCGACAGGTGGCGGAAGAAATGGTTAGGTAAAGAATGGTTATTGCATATTTGAGAATTGAGAACCGTCGTCTAGCCAGCGAAACAGGAGGACGCTAAAATTAACCAATGAATTACAGTAGACTGCAATAAAATTTCACGTGAAGAGTACCACAAACACAACAAAATGTTTGTGATAATGCAAAATTTAAGTTATAAAATTGTTGTATTCTGCATTAGTTTTTACAAAACTTTAAACACATTTGTTTTATTTAATTTTTACTTAATACTACTAGTATATCTTTAAAATGTTACTTCTTAGGCTTGTTACTTAATTTTACTATTATTATTGTTATTTTTATAATTCCTCGTGTACTGTCACTTTTACATTCTTTATGACACTATTTGGTACTAATAAGGGTTTCAATAAATGTTTGCCGTTTCAGGGACCCTCTGTCCTGTGTCTAATGCAATAAAGACTATAACGAATGAAAGTGAAATCAAAAACTCTTGCTTGTGCAAGTCCGTCTGTCCTTTTCATTGTAGACCGACCGCAAGGTTTTCGCCTTCAAAGTAGCTCAGGTATATGTTACCGATTCATTTCAGTACATTATCATCATCATCACCACCACTACCACTCCAAGTACTAGGCCTTAGACCTGTTCCGGAACCCATCTCCTCCTCGGCCTACCGACATCTCTCTTCCCAGTAGGGTGATAACCCAAGGCAGCCACAGGTAGACGGATCTCAAGCCTGCGATTCAATTGTTCACACCATCTCCTTCAGTGGTCTTCAATGTATCTTATCTTTCATCTGTAATTTATTTAAACTAATGTGAAATCATAAAACACATGGTTCTGAAAAACTTCCTGTAATCCATTACCTCATTTAATTGTATTATTACTATTATCGTCATTTCTGTTGTTTTGACATTTTGTCGTTTTCCGTTTTGTCGCTTTCTTTTCTGAATTGTTAATAATTTGGTATAGTCAAATTTTTCAACATTTTAATGTTAAGTTGCGTCCTTTCTTGTCACGTAGGTGCACATTCTGACCATTTCCTCTAACTTCGGCCAGTACTCTCGGATTTTATATCACAACTTCATTAATATTATCTTGCTTCACTTCTATTATCTAACCTCACTTACAATCCTCTATTTCATTCTAACTGACCGTACGTTTTTCACCGATATCATCTCATTAATTATGTTCATGTGCCTCCAGAGATTCGATCATTTCTTTTTAATTTGCTCCTACTACAGGTCTATGTAGAGGTATTCTCTTATTCATTCTGCGCTCCTTATTAAGTGTCTAACGGTTACTCCTTTCATTCTCCATAATTGTTTCCTTCTCAATCGACTTCAGACCTTTTTTCATTTCTTAATTTTATTACATAATTTCGTATTCCTTTCCTTTCGCTTACATTCGTCTAGAGTTAAAGATTATAATCTCATTGTTTCCCGATGGGTAGTTTGTACGTCATATATCAATTTTCATAAAGTTTTGCTTTTGTTTACTCTACATATACATCTTTACTGCTTTCTACTTCCGTTCTTAAAATCGCGTTTTCCCTTTCCTAATTATAGTATTAAGTGTTTGCTGTTTGTGTCTTATATATTCCACATACATGTCTTATATACTTCTTATTTTTTATTAACATTTTGTCTATCTTCATGTAGTGTCTTTTAGTTCACTGTTTCTTTAATTAAATATTAATTTTCCCAATAATTTTTTTTATTTTCATCCTGTCTCCACGCACTTCTCTTGCTGGCTTGTGTATGTGTTCTTTGTATTTTACATAAATCTGTAAGTGATCCATTCTCCCCTTCAATTAATAGTGAATTCTGTTTGCTATGATATGAGTAACGCATATTAGAATGTGCCAAGCCTTGCACGTTGTTTTAATTTCATTTGTTTTCTCGTTTTGCTTGTCCTCATGTTTCACCTTTGCGTTGGTATGTCTAGTATACCATTTTGCTTCTTACGTCTAGTATCTTCATGTGCGCATTTTGATCAATTATTGTTTTACCGATTATAATTTTTCTGCGTATTTTTTAGTCGTTCCAAATGTGGGCATATGGATCTCTTCAAATCTGTAACGACCACTGTTGATGTTTACCTACGTTGTTTACGTAACTGGATCGATCTGTTTCAACTACTTTTTTTTTTTTTTATACGACTATGACCATTACTTATCATTTTTAATTTACATTACGGGTATTTTATATCACTATACTTCTCTTCCCTGCTCTGGCATTTAAATCGCTTATAAGCATAGTTTTCTATCGACTTAACAACCGATCAAAACCAGCTGTCCCGAACCTGTCAGTCAGTCCCGCCTACTTGTTAATGGCTGCCGTTTTCCGGTGTACACTCTAGTCGCTCCACAGCCTCGAATTTAAAAACACCAGGTACCAGACCACCAACGCTTTCTGTACTACTCACTCCACGCTATTTACCCCTCAGACATACCGACAGGCGACCATATTCACCCGCTGGAACAGCCAATTACAGCAGAATATATCAAATAAAACACCGTAAATCTAAAAATACAGCCCCAGTACTCGTTGGCATTCCTAACAGGGATCTCAGAGCACATCAGGGCCTCCCAATTGAAGCCTAGCCAACCTGTTTACAGCGACTCTACAGCTTGGGTATGTCCAACAGGCTTGGAAGAATGCCCACATCCTAAAGTTCTCTAAACTCCAAATAAACGGCAAGAGAAACAACGATCTATTGCCCCATCTCAATGACTCAGCGACCTCCAGGCTTTTTGAGATCCTCGTTGTAAGGCTTCACCCTCACTTACACGCCCACAATGTCCCCTCCAGCAGTTCCTTTTATTGTGACCTGCTTTCGCCCTGGGTATGACCAGCGCACACCAATCATTGTAGCTTTCTCGACATCAGGAAAGCGTTTAGCTCTAGCACAATGGCCTGAGATTCAAAATCCTTTCATATCATTTCGTTCCTAGTATCATAAAATGGCTTTCCCATTTCCTGAATGGTCACACAGTTTAAGTCTGAGTCTGACAGAAACTCTCGACACCCAAACATATGAATGTCGGTGTCCCACAGAACTCCTCTATTTGTGTGTTTGTATGTACTAATCACGAAAGACACTCAACCTGCGCACCAGCTCTTTCCGTATCCGACAGCGGGGATGCCCTAGTATGTCGAGGATACGGCCTACTGAGTCTCCGCCGGAACTCACAGGCAGGCCCGATCAAGACATTAGAAGCTTTATAGCTGTTCTTCAACTACTGTAACACCTGAAGAATCGCGCGGATAAAACCCAGCTTTGTGTTTCAATTCCACTAGACGAAATATGACCCACTTTTTTCAGACCCCCGTGAGCGTAGGCCCTTCTATCACTATTCCAAAGCGTGACTGCAAGTATCTTGGCGTCACGCTTTACTATTACAAATTAACCTGGTAATAGCACATCAAAAAAATTACTTCCTAAACCAGCAAAAGGATTCGAGCACTCAGACTCCCCGGCAACAACAATCGCTGGTCCAGCCAGATACTTTGCAGAATCAACACACCATGTCTATGCCCCATCCTAGCATATACATAACGGATCCTGCTGACAGCCGCCCACAACCACCTGAAACTGCCCACAACGTCTCTGCAAAGTCACATAACGGCGAGCCCTTAGAATAAAATATCGCCGTCTGTCTCAAACTCGCACCAATAAAAAATTACTATACGGTATAAATTCCCTCTTCACGGCTCTTGATTCCTTATTGTTTAAATTAAACAAAAAATACGCTAAGGTCGCCAGTAGCCGTGCCTACATTAAGTCCACAGCAGCCCTTATTAACCGTCCCACCTGAAACACGAAACGTCCTTCTTTCCTCACTAACTACCAGCTGCTGGCACTTTCCAACGCACCAAATAGACACTACAGATAAACATCACAGTTTCCTACAGTAACTCAAAAAGCCGGCAACACTCCAAATCCACTAACCGACTACCACGCTCCATAAATAGCCCCCCGCCGAACTCTTGCGTCACTCTGACATTTTGACGCTACCCTCCATCTTTAGCTGCGGTGCTCAGCCTGACTGTTACACTTTTCTATTTTAGCAATTACTCAAACCAATCACCCCCTATCATAAATCGCCCCACCTACACTACAGTCACACAAACAACTACACACAAACTCCACTTCTACTTGGCGCCTCAACTTTCTCAACGGTCGGCCTGCAATGGAGTTTGTCTCCCACGAATCAGATTCCAAACCGACTAAAGGGTTCCCAAAACAGCCCAAGACTTGTTCAACCAAACAAGCATCAAACAACACGAAAACGTTTCCTAGCGTTCCCAATGTCACTGATAACTTTGTATAATTTTGAGTAAAACGTTATAATTTTATGAAGTTGATCATTTATTGTAACTATATACTTCTACCAAAATCAATCCTAGTCGAAAATATTCCACATTAATGTTTATTAAACTTTTATCTGTTGTTTCCTTTTTATCTTTTTCCTGTTTATCTTTTTTTTTCTTTTGCACTCTACCGCACACATGAACGTAACCTAGAATTTTTTCTAGGATACCTGATCCGTTCTTTTTTGCTACCATGGATACTTTTATCGTCATCTAGATGTTTAGTATCACTCATCGCCTCCTGAGTTTTATTTGCTAGCTCGTCTGTATCCCACGATCATATGTTAAGCGTCTACTTTTATTGTGAAGATAGATTTGTTCTAACTCCATTGATTACCCGTAGCATTTTTAAGGCTTTAAGCACTTTCAATTTTTAAGAGTGACTAGGAGTTAGCCCATCTAGGACTTGGCTAATAGAGGAACGTGAGATTGAGATCTAATGCCTTAATAGATTGAGATATACATTAATATTTATATGTAGAGTAAACAAAAGCAAGGCTTTATGAAAATTGATATATAACGTAAAAACCACCTATCGGGAACAATGAGATTATAATCTTTAACTCTAGACGAATGTAAGCGATACAGGTACCCTGAAAGGAATACAAAATTATGTTAAAAATATCGGTATGGAGAGCCAATACATGACTTCCATGTTCTAAGATTTACATTTAAAATCATTCTCGAAATGAAATATTTCCATAGAAACTACTTCTTTCTACTTACTGCTTCAGCCTTAACCACAGTACTGTGGTCACTAATGTATACCACCACACGTTATCGCACTGGATTTTAACTTTCATCGATGGAAGTCGATGGCACTGCCGAAACGTCTGGTTTTGCACAAAAACATTGGACTACGGCAAAACAGCCCGGGAAGGAATTTTAACAACAAACTACTACTTTGTTGCCGATAACGTAGTACACATGTAAATATTATCCCCTCCCCCTTCAACTATAATTTTTATTTATAGAAAATTACCCCCACCCCGTTCAACTAACCTCTTCGTTTATAGATGTTTCATCTACGTTTTACAGTGGATTATTACGATCTTCTTATCAGGATAATTTATATATCAAAATTAAGTACTTTACTCTTGTTAAAACATAAAACGTTGCAGGTAAACTACCCTTTCCCTTAACCGATCTTCACCAAAAACAATAGACCTTGAGTACTCTACAATTCAGCGCTGTATGCAAATAAATATTTGATTCTGTTTGAATGTGCGGCAGTTATCGTTCGTCATAGAAAAAATTACCCTTGTTAAAACACAAAACGTTACAGGTAAACTACCTCTTTCCCATAAACGATTTTCACCAAAAACAATACACCTTGAATAATCTACAATTCAGTACTGTATGCAAAAAATTGTTCCATTCTGTTTGAATTTGCGGCTGTTATCGTTTGCCATATAAAAAAATTCTACACACGGCCACATGGACACACAGACACACAGACACAGACAGACACATACACAGACACTTTTGATAAATGACATTTCTTCATGTTTTGAGTGTAGTACAATCAGAATCAGCCGTTATCTCGAACACGATTTTTTTCGCTATGTCCATACTTCCATTTCTTTATGGAACAAGAAAATAAAAAATTATCCCCTTCCACTTCAAATATAGTTTTCATTTATAGAAAATTAACCTTACCCCGTTCAAATAGCCTCTTCATTTATAGATATTTCATCTACGTTTTTACAGTGGATTATTATGATCTTCCTATCAGGATACTTTATTTATCAAAATTAAGTACTTTACTCTTGTTAAAACATAAAACATTGCTGGTAAACTACCCCTTTACCTTAACCGATCTGCACCACAATCTACAGGCCTTGAATCCTCTACAATTTAGGGATGTATGCAAAAAAATATTAGATTATGTATGAATTTACGGCAGTTACGGCAGTTTGAATTTACGTCATAGAAAAGATTACTCTTATTAAAACATAAAGCGCTGCAGATAAACTACCCTTTCCCTTAACCGATCTTCACCAAAAACAATATTCCTTGAGTCCTGTTCAGGGATGTATGCAAAAAATTATTTTATTCTGTTTGAATTTGCGGCTGTTATCGTTTGCCATAGAAAATATCGGTATGGAGAACCATACATGACTTCCATGTTCTAAGATTTATATTTAAAATCATTTACGAAATGAAATATTTCAATAGAAACTACTTCTTTCCACTTATTGCTTCAGCCTTAACCACAGTACTGTGGTCACTAACGTATACCACCACACGTTATCGCACTCGATTTTCACTGATAGTAGCAGTCGACGGCACTGCCGAAACGTCTGGTTTTGCAAAAAACATTGGACTGCAGCCCGGGAAGGAATTTTAACAACAAACTACTGCTTTGTTGCCGATAACGTAGTACACATATAAAAATTATCCCCTCTCCCTTCAATTATAATTTTCATTTATAGATATTTCATCTACGTTTCTACAGTGGGTTATTAAGATCTTCTTATCAGGATACTTTATTTATCAAAATTAAGTACTTTACTCTTGTTACAACAAAAAATTTTTCAGGTAAACTGCCCTTTCCCCGTAACCGATCTTCACCAAAATCAATAGGCCTTGAGTCTTCTACAACTCAGGCTCATATGTAAAATATTATTTTATTCTGTTTGAATTTGCGGTAGTTATCGTTCGTCATGAAAAAATTTCTCTTGTTACAACAAAAAATGTTGCTGGTAAACTACCTCTTTCTCCTAACTGATCTTCACCAAAATCAATAGGTCTTGAGTCCTCTACAATTCAGGAATGCATCCAAAACATTATTTGATTCTGTTTGAATATGCGGCAGTTATCGTTCGTCATAGAAACAATTACTCTGTTAAACATTAAAGGTGGCAGGTAAACTACCCCTTTCCCTTAACCGATCTTCACGAAATTCAATAGGCTTTCAGTTCTTTACAATTCAGTGACGCATGCAAAACATTATTTGATTATGTTCGAATTTGCGGTTGTTATCGTTTGCCATAGAACAAAATCTATATACACACAGACAGACAAACAGACACACAGACAGACAGATAGATAGACAGACACACACACGGACACTTTTCGAAAAATGACTTTTTTCATGTTTTGACGGTAGTGCAATCAGAATCTGCAATTATCTCGAATACGATTTTTTTGCCATCACCATACTTCCATTTCCTTATGAAACATCAAAGTAAAAATTACCCTTGTTAAAACATAAAACATTGCAGGTATACTACCCCTTTCCCTTAACCGATCTTCACCAAAAATAATAGGTCTTGAGAACTTTACAATTCAGGGCTGTATGCGAAACATTATTTGATTCTGTTTGAAGTTGCGGCTGTTATCGTTTGCCATAGAAACAAAATCTAGAGACACACAGACAGACAGACAGACACACACACACACTTTTCGAAAAATGACTTTTTTTCATGTTTTGAGAGTAGTACAATCAGAATCTGCAATTAAGTTATCTCGAACACGATTTTTTTTGCCATCACCATACTTCCATTTCCTTATGGAACATGGAAGTAAAAATTCTACACCTAGACACACAGACAGACAGACACGCACACAGACACTTTTCGAAAAATGACTGTTATTCATGTTTTGAGGGTAGTATAATCAGAATCAGCCGTTATCTCGAAGATGATTTTTTTCGCCCTGACCATACTTCCATTTCCTTATGGAACGGAAGTAAAATTAAGAAATGAAAAAAACAACTCAAGTCGATTTACAAGGAAACAATTTTGGAGAATGAAAGGAATAACCGTTAGACACTTAATAAGGAGCGCAGAATAAATAAGAGAATACCTCTATATAGACCTGTAGTAGAGCAAATTAAAAAGAAATGGTTGAATCTCTGCAGGCACATAACATAATGATGATTAATGAGATGATATCGGTGAAAAACGTACGGTCAGTTAGAATTGAAAAATGAAATAGAGGATTGTATGTGAGGTTAGATAATAGAAGTGAAGTAAGATAATATTAATGAAGTTGTGATACAAAATCCGAGGGTACTGGCCGAAGTTAGAGGAAATGGTCAGAATGTGCACCTACGTGAAAAGAAAGGACGCAACTTAACATTAAAATGTTGAAAAATTGGACTATACCAAATTACTAACAATTCAGAAAAGGAAGCGACAAAACGGAAAACGACAAAATGTCAAAACAACGGAAATGACGGAAGTAGTAATAATACAATTAAATGAGGTAATGGATTACAGGAAGTTTTTCAGAACCATGTGCAGATGAAAGATAAGATACGTTGAAGACCACTGAAGGAGATGGTGTGAACAATTGAATCGCTGGCCTGATATCCGTCTACCTGTGGCTGCCTTGGGTTATCACCCTACTGGGAAGAGAGATGTCGGTAGACCGAGGAGGAGATGGGTTCCGGAACAGGTCTAAGGCTGATGATACAACGAGCAGTGATACTTGGAGTGGTAGTGGTGATGATGATGATGATAATGTACTGAAATGAATCGGTAACATATACCTAAGCTACTTTGAAGGCGAAAACCTTGGGGTCGGTCTACAATGAAAAGGACAGACGGACTTGCACAAGCAAGAGTTTTTGATTTCACTTTTATTCACTATAGGCCGTATTGCATGTGTCTGGCCGTAGACACAGGACAGAGGGTCCCTGAAACGGCAAACATTTATTGAAACCCTTATTAGTACCATCAAATCGTGGTAATTCAAAGCCTAAGAAGTAACATTATAAAGATATAATAGTAATATTAAGTAAAAATTAAATAAAACAGATGTGTTTAAAGTTTTGTAAAAACTAATGCAGAATACAAAAATTTTATAACTTAAATTTTGCATATCACAAAAATTTTGTTGTGCTTGTAGAACTCTTCACGTAAAATTTTATTGCAGTCTTCTGTAATTCAGTGGTTAATTTGAGCGTCCTCCTGTTTGGCTGGCTAGACGACGGTTCTGAATTCTCAAATATACAATAACCATTCTGTACTATTTCTTCAAAAATTACTTTCCCTTTTCAATCTCTCGTTGTCTTTGGTCAGTCTCGTTGTATCATCCATCAGTTTCTTTTAAACCACAGAAAGTAACATAAGCTAAAAAATGGATTCATTCAATGTACGCCACAAAAATGCTAATAATAATACCATAATAATAATGATAATAATGATTACGATGAAGGTGAGGATAATGTTGATGAGCGTGATGATCTCTCTCTCGAGCGCTCTCTCTCTCTTTATTTCTCTCTCTTAGGCTTACCATGTCTATATTATGACATCGTTTTACAGGTTTTGTTGAGAGATTATTTACAGATGTGACACTGATGAAAATAATAATAACAAACAGAATTATAATACTACTAGGCCTACTACCACTTATAATACTACTACCACTACTACTACTACTACTACTACTACTACTACTACTACTACTACTACTACTACTACTACTACTATTACTACTACTACTACGATGACGGTGAAGATAATGTTGATGGTTCAAAACGGTGAAGAACGAGTAATAGCGTATTGCAGCAAGAGGCTTTCTTAATCAGAGAGAAATTATTGCGTTACAAAGAGAGAGTTGCTGGCAATCGTCCGAGCTTTGGAGCACTTCCATGAATACATCTATGGAAAAGAGTTTTCACTACGCACCTACCATGCCGTGCTTGCATGACTCTTGAGATATAAGACTCCTCAAGGGCAGTTGGCAGGATGGCCCGAACGTCTCCAATAGTACAACTTCAAGTTACAACATATTCGGGGGCGCTTGCATGGTAATGCAGATGGCATATCACGAAAACCGTACTAGGCAGACTACCGACAAAATTACCGCAAAAAGGTAGAACAGGTTCAAGGCAACACTGTAGATTTGTTGACAGACGGCTGGAGAACACAAGATTTTTGACAAGAACAGTTGATTGATGAAGACATTGGACCGAACTTGACAGCAAAAAAGGAAGGTCTTTGCCTGGATTGGCAAGTTGTCTACCATGGTTCCGAAGAGCTGAAAAGCTACTGGGAACAATGGGAATCTCTTTGTTCAGTTTTCTTTACTATGCACTCTTTCAGTTTTCTTTTACTATGCACTTGGTGTTGCCTAGAACCTAAATGTCGGCAATAGAGGGAATTTATACATGGTGAAACTACTTTGAATCTCGGGTCCCTCTGATACAGTTTTTTGTATGTTTACTCCAAAATATACGAAATTCTCTATCACTTGAATTGTGTCACCCTCTGTCACAGTATCTTCATCGATTTGATTACATATTTTTTGACCGAGCATTTTTGTTTTGTCAATGTTGATATCTGTCACATCTTCTTTTGCAAATTCGTTTTGCTCCAGTAAGTCATTTGACAGTCTCAGTCCGTTTTCACGTGATATTGATGTCATCTGCACAAGCAATTATGTGTATAATTTCCTTGTTAACAGATTAGAGCTATTTATTGACAAGCCTCTAATTACATATTCCACGAAAATATTAAACAATGTTGGGGCTAAGACATCGCCTTGCTTTAACCCTTGTATGATATGTATGGGAGCGGTTTGTTGGCAATGCACTCTTACTTGAGCTTCAGTATACTTTATATTCACCTGAGTTAGTTTACCAGTTTACGTCGAATACCGAACTAATACACTATAACGTAAGGTTTGTCCTTATGAATAGAGTCTTATGCTTGTCTAATATGGTAGAAAATTAAACATGTAGATTGTGATCGATACCAGATTTCCAACCACATCTAAATGTCTATTTAACAGTGAAAATTCAAGTTCGTCGAAACCCGGCTTGGTATTCACGCATTATCTTTTTGTATAAAGAGGCTCGGTCTTTGGTGCAGGACATACGTGAAATCAAGAGCCACGTGTACGCTAAAAACTTCAAATTTACTGGTGACAGTTGACACGTTCTTAGTAACCATACTCTACTAGAGAGGTATCCGGAGCTTGAGAAATAGAAAAATGTGGGTGATGTAGTAGAATCAGAATACGCCTATTAGTGGGAGCTGTAAAAAATGAATCGCTGGGTTATATACTGGAAGTGATGGCACATTTTTACCTGGCGCACAGCTGTATTTGTTGGGTAACACTAGTGGAAGCTCATATCTAGGGATTAAGAAATAGAACTGTTAATACATACCTATACCTTGCATAAGAAAACGAATTAAAAACCTTGTAAAATAAATTTACATAAATGTATTGTTTTCTGACTAATTCCAGGTACAATTTTTACATTTACATTTAATTGTAATAGTATTTCGTACCATGGATTGAAAAAGTACTTCTCATTCTACATAATTTATTAATGCTTGGGTAGGATAAAATTAGTCAATGTCGGCTGATTACAGAAGTAAGGTCGGCATTACTTCAGTAGGATTCCTTTTTGTATGACTTAATTCTTCAACAGGTGTAAGTGCATACATATATACAGTTATTGAAACACATGTGTAAGGCTTCTATACAGTTATTCAAACACATGTGGTAAGTCTTTACACAGTCTTAAAACAGAACAACAGTTTTCATAAAATATATTCTTCATACAGTTTTCTTCTTTCTCATTACAGAAAATTGCTTCTTTCCGATTTCTTTCTTTGCCCTCGGCAAGATAAAGAAAACGTTTTTTAGTTCGTTCAGTAAATAAAGCACACCGTTTTATCAAATACTCGGTGTGTCTTGAAAACGGTCAACAACAGTTACTTTCTTACCAGTCAAAAACCACAATTCATAGAGAATATAATTAACATCAGCGTTCCTCCAGATGTTGGTTGAGTATACTGCGGTCATGTAGATCAATCTGAATTGTCACTACTGCACTATACAGGCGTAGTATACAAGCACTTTTTGGAAGCGGCGAATCTGTCTGAGAATGCAAAGCGGAACGCCAAGTTTTACTGCGGCTCACTGTAAAGTGGTAATTGTGAATATTTGTGTAAGGGGTGTCTTATATTGCTACAGTGTTGATTAGGAGGTAATTGTTATTTGTTTCACTACTGCTTGTTTGGAACAATCGTGAGCTTGAAGAACTGTTGTGTCAATTGCTGCTTTGTTTGTCTTTAACTATAATTAAAGTTATAAATAGCAAATTCTCTGTGTTCAACTATTAACTTTCACTGTTGAAACACGGCGGTCCTTGTGCCGTCGTAACAATACCTTGACGTCCATGGTTTAATTATTACTCAAATCTCTTAGACTACAAGTCATCTATCATCCTTCTTTTGTGGTAGGCATAGTATTTCGATTATGATGATGAAGTGTGATGAATATTAAGGTAGTACGAATCTTTTTATTACGAATTTCCTAGTCAGTTCGTGACCACTGTGTAATACTATGCATGGATGATACTTCAAAGGATGGAGGACGTATTAATATCCATTGTATTGTTCTTGGCATTCAGTTCTGTTCCCAATGCTCAAACTTAAGATATTACTACATGTCACTTCAATCTAATTTCAGCAGTTATGTTTGTTGCATCGCCTGTACGATTTCTACTCTCGCCCCCCCCCACCACTCTGGATAAAATTGATTGTAGAATATTTTTGGATACCAAAATTCATTTTATATTAGGGCTGAAATTACCTGTTAGATTTATGAGACGTCTTCATTTTCTTTTTGTAACAGTCATACAATTTCTTGATCGTCTTTGTACAGGAGATGATTGATTTCATACAATTTGTTTTTCCAAATGAAAACTATCCACGTTTTGCTGAGGTTGCTTGAGAGTGGATTAATCGTCAAGCAAAATCAGGTGGTAATTATTGTATCACTCTGAAAAATTCTTCACTGGATATTAATATAATAACAAATTTAGGTGTTATTAGTCTGCTTTCTGTAGTAAGTTGAGTCTGTAGTAGTCATTGTCCATTGTACTTTCCAGAAAGTCTGTAATTTTAGGATGGACTACCGGTGGTCAATTCAAAATACTGTTTCCTTTCTCACGTTTCACTTGACCTGTATTTCACGTGACTGAGAACCGCGGGATCCTGTTTTAAAACTCTTTTGTACTTTTGCTAGAATTCGAGTCGGTTCCATATATTTCACTACCGGTATTTAGTCAGTTCTGTTATTAATTTTTAAAGTGGTAACGTATGTGGTCGATAATATTTAGTTTCTACGTGTCACTATTCTTGGTTTTGGGTACGTTATCGCTTGCGTTACGAATTGGGGTATACAGTTTCATTGCTTTGTTTTTATTTGCTCGTTACTTTGTAATTTATTTGCTAGGATTGTTATGAGATCACGCGATGATGTTATGATTTCTAAAAGGCATATTCTATTTATTCAGTCGGTGTCAGCAGCTCACCAATTATGCAATCTTTGGGTAGTCATTTACAAATTCTCTTGCGATATTAATGGCTCCTCAGTACTGTTAAATTTATCACCTCATCGTCTTACCGCTCAACTCGAACGTTTATTATATTTTGTCCATATTAATGCCCAGAATTTCTTCTTTATTTTAGCTTTCTCATTAACAAAATATTATTGATATTGTTATTATTATTACTTATACTTTATTATGACATGGTAAACGTACATGACAATATATTGGACATAGAAATTAGTATGTGTACATGAGAGTTCGAGCGCGCGCGTCTGTAATGATAATACATAGACGGTGTTATAAATTTTATAAATTATATTACAGTATATACTAATTTATACAACACGTTTTCAACAAATTCAGGTATGTGATACTTTTATTATGGATTGATCCGATTAATTAAAATAGAATGTGTGACCACTCGGTGGGAAAATGAATTCTGTTTCAATTAGCGGTAAAATGTTATTTGTTTTCCCCTCCCAAACAGAAAAGTAAATTTGGACAACGTAGAGTTCGTTATCGTATTGTTCATTAGACGCACAGTACACACTTTCATTAGCACCTGATAAATTTAATATGATGCGTTAAGTTAAAAGAATTTTATCGTCGTTACAGATTATTCATAGATTACGAAAATTATTATTCATTTTAATGTAAAGTGTAATAATTTAACAACGTGTGCATGTTATATCAGATTTTATTCTATTCAGATTTATTCTATAAAAGTAGCGTACTTTACAATTTCTTAATTATGTATTTATATATTTTAATTACTTTATTTATTTATTATGTCGCTACAACACCATCGGTCATTACCTCATATAATACTAAAATGTTCAGTCAAAATAATGATAATGAAATGCTCGTATACATGCAGTAAAATTACATATAAATGATAAACAAAGGAAAGCAAAGGAAAACATTGTCACAATATACTGAGGAACTAGTAGGATTTAAAAACTACGTTAGATATTAGATTAACTATTAGCAATTAAAGCAAAATAGATTAACTATTATTAGGTAAAAGAAAAAGAAAATGATAAATATTGCCCTATACAACACAAATGTTATAAATACATAACATGGAGTTATATAATTACTAATTAATAACCTATATGTGTATATGTAATTATAATATACTACATAATAATATATTGTGATATTATTCAATATAGTTTCTTCTGCAAGTAGTGTATTACATTATTTTTGTCGTTTCAATACCTGACGCACGTTTCACTGAAACATATCGGCATCATCAGAGGTTTGTAAGTAAATCAATAACAATCGAAATCATTCTACGTTAATATAGAAACTAACTAATAATCGAATTTGTTTCGATTTTAAAGTAAAATAACTGATAATCGATTTAATTGGATTAGTTAACGACTGTTTTAATGTTTATTAACTTAAGCAGTTGTTGGGTCGGTTATAATGGAAATATACAATGTTTATATTTTATTAATTTTAATAAATTTATAATTCTAAATAGATCATCTTGTTTAGTTTTTATTCGAGTTTGTTCTTGAAATAATAAATTATTGGTATTGTGTTTGTAAATATTAAGATATTCCCAAATATTCATCTTTTGAACTTTTTGTGTGTTTTTAATTAACTTTATATTTTCAATGCCTGAAATTTGGTGGTTATTATTTAGACAATGTCTGGTTAAATTAGATTAATAAATATTTGGTTTTAAAAATGCATTGCTGTGTTGAAGGAATCTATAGAGTAGTTTTTTCTTTGTCTGGGCTACGTAAAATTTATTGTAATCTGGTCATTCTATTTTATATATTCCATTTTTATTGGGAATATTTTTTAAATATTTTGATATTATACCAGTATTCACAATATTTTTTAAGGTTTATTGTGAGATACTTTATGAGGGTGGTATTGTCTGGACGTAGCAGTTTTTGCAGCTTTAGCACCCATTTCGTTGCCCTTAATTTTGATGTGTTATGGTGTCCAACCGAAAATAATTTCCGTGCACTGTCTGGTTGAAATAGCTAGGGTTATGTTATTTATGTCTTGAATATTGGGCTCGTTAATGTCTTTTTGCTGCAAACTATCGAAAACACTTCTAAAATCTGAGAAATCTGAGGGCTCTAGAACCTCGAGCTCGTGGAATTTTTTTTCCCAGTGCTGAACGGATCGCATTATGCTTTGCAGAAAAATACCAAGCAGACCTCCTCCAACCTGCATAAGTATTCATGTACAGGTAATATTACTGCACATCCGTTTTATACGTTACTGGTCACTATAAAACACTTTTGGCACTTGTGTAGCTGACAGTATCAAAACTTTAAACTGCAATTCGTTTCCAGTTTATGATAACATATTTTATTGTAATCAGTAAATACTCACATTTATTTTACAATTGCTTTGAAAAAGAGAGAGGTAGTTAGATAGATTGATAGAGACAGGGAGAGGAGAAGATTGTCATAAATTAACTACAGTGTTTAAGGAATTGTAAATTCATAATTTAGTATTATCAGCTGATTAATTGAATATCGATTTATTCTCTGTTTATCTCCCTTTACGTTTTTTGTTCTTCCTCATCCTTTTTCCTTCCTTCCTCTTCTCCTTTGCCATTTTTTCCTGTTTCTCCTATGGTTTCCGTCAAGGCATGGTAATCCGGTTTCTACCTAGAGGCTTTCACCTTGCTTCCGTCCTTAGATGTCGGAATACTTTTGTTCAGTAGTCCGTAATTTAATATTTGTATGACTATTAATACTAATCCCACGTTAAAGCAGCCACGTACTTTTTTTTATAGAGTGGCCAAACTTTCAGTATACGGATGCTCTTTTTAAGAAGTCGCTAATACCGCAATCATAATTTGAAACCAAACTACTTTCCTGAAAGTGAACGCCCATGTTAGAAATAGAAAGGCATGCATAGTTTAATTAGTGCACAGAAAAATATCTTAAGCATTTTAACGCTTTGAAACGCAATAGATTAAACTTTATGTTTGCTGTTCACTCTTTCTAAATTTTCTATAATACAAAATGATTCCGTAATTATGTATACTTGGACCAGTAAAACAAGTAAAACTTTTTAGTCCACTTTGTACATTTAACGGGCTTTATAATCCCATTAAAAGTCAACTTTGTCTTCCAATTCAAATTAATCGAAGTCCCTTCAATAAAGCAAATTATTGAGGTTATAATTTGTAAACGACTGGTTTACAGTAAGGTGTAAACATAAATTTGCGCGCGTTGGCGTGTGTGTGTCTGTGCCTGTCTGTATGGTGGAGGAATAGGCACTCGCGCGTTGCAGTATTATGGATAAGCGTAAATAAATTAATTTTACTGAGGCAGGATGATGGTTTGTTAAAAATGAATTAATTTAACAATGCTTAGAAATGAAAGTTCTTTTTTGGCTTAATTTGAAATTTAGTATCGTGACAAACACAAAATTAACTAAAATCATTTGCATTAGTTGCCTTTGCGTAGTTTGTATTAACACAAGTTTTAATTTTAAAAGCTCTTTAAAGTTTATGATTTGAGTGTTATTAACAGCGTATATTTCAGACTTGCCTGTGTTAACACAGACTGAAAAACGACATCTGTAGCTGTGAATCCAGTGACTTGATGATCCTTTTGACTCCTCCTACAGATGTTTCGTATGCCTGTACAATGATTCTTCAAATAACTTTCAAAAAATCCTTTGCGAGCAATTCCTTTGTTCCCGAAAAATATTTGTTTTAGACTGGTTCAGTTATACTCTACACAATTACGAGGCAGAACCAACGTAGCGTTAACTGCAAACGTTCGGCCGTTTTCTTCAAACCAACTGCTTTTTAGAGAGGACCACTTATGCCGTGCGTTTGTAGAGTTGTCCATGTGTGTTTGAGCAATCATGCTGTTATTACGCCGAGTCTCCATAGGCTTTATTAAAATTCTAAACTTCTGATTGGTTAGTTTTGTTATCTCTTTCTTTAGATAATGTAGTGAGACAATTACAAGCCTTTCCTGTAACTTTGGCTTAATCTGGTCATGAGCTGATTAAAAAGATCACGGATTGTTCTGAAACTACTGAGGATGCCGAATCACAGAATGGGCAAAACGTTCATGTTCGTAAGGACAGGAATAAAACTGAGTTAACCGAAAAAAGTTATTAACATTTCCAACCAAGAAAATCTACGAATAAAAATATATAAAATGTTATTCCATTTGAATGGCAGTTTTCTTTAGTAAATAACTTTAGAGATTATTACTGGTACTAAAATTTTGCATAATAAATTTGTGTTTAAGAGAATCAATGGATGACGTGTGGTTTCCTAAAAATACTTAAACTATCGTATAGGCCTATTTTATAGGAGTTTGACGACTTACCTATGGTATAGATAAAAAAAAAGTTAAAAACATTCTACATAGAGTAACTCTCTGCTCAGATGAACTTACATTTTGACTCCCTTTAAGATCAATATCCACAACACTGTTGTTAATATCGCAATGTGTTGCATTTATTAACTCAAGTTACTTTCTTAAATTACCTAGTTAAATTCATTGTCAGTAAACGTGTAGATGCTCGCTATTTTCAGATTTCTATTATAATTTGCTTTATTATTATTTTACTTTTTGTAATCCAACTAACGATCAACGTTGTAAAGTGTAATAATTAAATGTTAAAGCTGTATGAAAAATTAAATATAAAATTAAAGTAGTTTAAAAATAAAGTTAAAATTTAAAGTAGTAGTAATATAAAAATTAAATCATCTACACCTGTTGTTTGCATCCACTGGTGTGGATTACGTACCGGATCTGAGATTTTCTTAGCACAACTGCACCGTATAAACAGCAACAGAATATTTGTATAAATTTAAAATAATATAAATAAATTAAAGTGTTTTATCTATTTATGCCCGGTGCTTTCCGGTTTTTGATTTTCCTAACGGCTCCAGCAATTCCTCCAACAATGCCTCCATTGTTGCTGATACCAGTTCTGATGTATGGAGATGAAGCCAATGTTATGACAGAAAGCGACAAAGCAAAGATTCAGACAGCAGAGATGAAATTTATGAAGAGTACTCCAGGCTGTACCATTCTCGACAGAAAGAAGAATGTGGATGTAAGGACGGAACTGGGAGTGGATCCATTTTTGGAATATCTCATGAGCAACACACGAAGGTGACAGAACATTTGGGAAGAATGGCAGGTGACAGGGTTCTAGTGCTAGCAGTGGAATATAGACCAGTGGGGAAGAGAGATTTAATCGGCCGGGAGCGAAGTGGGTTCAGGAACAGGTTCAGGATAAAGCCAGATCCTGGAGGTTGATGATGATGATGATGATTATAAGCAGATTAAAGAATAATAATTGTGTAAATGTTTCATTAAGTAGGTTAACATGCACTACAAATAATTAATTGTAAACAGTAACATGTATAACAATGTATAACATACGTATATTTGATCAAGAACATCTGGTTACAATTTCTGTAATTTTTATTTGTATTTATTCTCCAATTATCTAAATCTACTTGCTTCATGTTATTTTGACTTATTTTTTTTATTAAAGAGTGAATATTTATTTACATTTCAAAAAATCTTCTTTGCTCCCCGCAGCCGTCAATGATCTGGAACAATATTTTTCCTATGCACTTATTATTTGTTTGTTAAATTTTTAAAGAAAACCGTTTAAATTTAAATGTCTTCCCGTGTTACAATAATTTCGTCTATAGTGAAACATATTTAAAGCGTTAATTTTTATTATAAAGTTCTGAGGAAACAAGTGATTCAGAATTTATTTTCCGTTACTTCGGTGTTTCAAGAAAGGAATAACGAATGTTTGTTTACATTTCATTTTTAGGCATATCTCGGTATCATATAGCTAGTTAATTTCAATTCTAACTTATTGTGTAGTAAAATATTACATTTTTTACACTTTCAGTACACTTGTACACTTTCATGTTCTTTTAATTACTTCAGTGCGATTAAAATTTCAATTCGTTGTATGTTCCCTTAGTTTTTCCTAATGTCTTAATATCGTATGGGATATATAAGATAACTAAAATATATTATTATTTATCCTATTCAGGGAAGTTAAACAACATCAATGCCAAGTACCCCATGGATTTTCCGTAGGGTTATAATATTTAACGTAACTTGACATGCCTAAGATATGAAAGGGCCAACTCTTATAATTGTGTATGTTATTTTCAATAATTACTAAACATTGTGTAATTAAATAATTAATTCTCAGACGTTCATTACGTAGCAGTCTTATTTTGAATGTATCTCTGCGCCACATAAGGGAAACTTGTTTCTTCTTTACAAACTAATAAATGGTGACGTTCAAATATGATTCTTACAAATTCTGATCCTGACAAGACGATGCTGACTAGAAATTAGTTTATTAGTTCACATTTTAAAGTGTTTCCTAGTTAACTTTCTCATAATTTTAAGTCTCTCTAGTTTTCTCATTCTTGTTAGATACTACAAGATTCTTAATGAGTAAAATGTAAAATATTTTTTGTGTTCTAGTAATTCTCTAACCTCTTTTACAAAAATCTTTAAATTATGAAGCAGCACATTATTATGTATTAATGGAATAAACTTTCTATTAGCTTAAATATGGTATATATAAAAATGGATCATAATTATGTAAATAATGCATTATTTTATTTTTAACAATAATTATAAACGTATTGTTGTCAATAATATTGCCCGAGTGTTTTTATATCAGTCCCAATCTGCGGTCGACCATTCGATCATTCTTCAAATACATATATTGGTACTTACAAAAGATTGTGCAAAAGACCTACAATCATCAACGTTAGTCCGAATTCAACCACGAAATCATGTAGGCCTATATCCTAGTCTGTACTCTCTCCAAAAATCCGAGTAGCCTTAATAATATTTAAAAGTTACGTAGGCCTATATCCAATGTGCATGTGAACGAGCGAGTGAACGGGACGTGGATGCGCGCGAGGGCGTATGTGTGTTGTGCAAGCAAAATTTGATATTTAAGAAAATAGTAATATGGTTAAGAGTGACTTGTGAAATACGTTTTTCAGCTATTTTAGATAAATTACAGAATTGTAAGTCAGCAGTAAATCGAAGTACAAAAAAATACAGCTGAACAGCTAAATCTGTAAAAAACACTACATAATTTTCCTAAGATTGTATAGATAAGGCATCTACAAATATTCTAGGATAGTATTGATCTATATTTGTTTTGTCGACAACAAAAAACAAGCTCTTTGCATAAACTTTATCCACGGATTTACTCAGGTTTCAACAAAAAACAAAAGCTGAAGGGGTCAGTTGATGCTTTGTGCTCTGTAGGGTAACGTTACAAGGTGACAAGTGGCAAGCTAAATTGGTAATGGTGTGGTTGAATAGGCCGCTTGGGGCATGTAAAGAAGAAACAACATTTCCATTTTTATTTTCTCTTTATTTTGCAAGCCCTTGATACACACGTACGTACATTATACGGAACAGCCACAAAACAGACAGAAACTTTAGAGTCATTCAAACAAAATCTAGTAGAAATTCAAACGTTGACTGTTTTATAATGTGCAATTCTCTTTGATGAATTATAGTGAAAAAGCTAGTCTATATTCAGGAACAACACATACAGGGTAAATTTTCTATGTAGTTATTATAATTTACAAAAAAGCTACAAAATAAAATACGTTTATATTTAAATACAATATTTAAATACCTTATTGCAAATAATGTTTATTATGCTTTGTGTTTTCAATGGGTTAAAGTTTTAGTGTAGCTTACCGTGCGTGTGCATGGGTACCAATAGTGAAAAGATTACTACATACAACTTACATAAGATTTACCGAAAGTCAAAATAAATATATAATTAGTTGCAATTATTGAATCCCTTCAGTGAAAAAATTCATTAAATTGCATTTTTTGTTTGATCTTCTTTTAGGCGTTAAATAGTTTAAATGTATCATATAAATAAAGTATATAACTTTTACATACGTCATAATGCGTTCTTTTAGACCTGAGGTTATATCACTATTTCCTTATTTTAGTCATACGAGTGTTTACCGTTACTGACTTCTGCTAGATTCTACCTAACCTAACCCTAAATGTAAATTTTTCGCTTTAAAAGGGATTATTTTATATACCGTGGCCAGGTGTATACGATTACAGTTTATATAGCTCACAACACACACACACATATCGCATACTAAATGTCACAACGATTACTTTGTCTATCATTATTGAAGATAGCTAGTGATGTTCATACCTGGACGGCTGTATAAAGATCGGTATAGCTCATGTGCTCACGTCCTTGACAAGTCGCCTTCCAGTAATTTTTCACTTTAAACGTGCATACTTCACACCATACGTTATGCAATTGGTGATGTTCTACTTTCTCGGTGAACTCGACAAGGAGTATGTTCGGTATTTTAAAACTGTTTATCATAGCACACTGTTTAGGAGAACACGAACTGCAGAAATAACGTATCGCGCTGTTTGCAGATTCTGTTACTAACCGTAAAAGCCATATCCTGTTTAATGTTTGTCGGCTGTACACTCGTAACAGTTAGACGATTAGATGGTCACTGTTCGACTTTTCGTCGTAGGGTCTCGACATTCTCACTTATGTTTAACAAATTTTAAACTCCCAAGCGTCGCATTTCGTTCTCTGCTATCTCACCGATCCTGTTGGTTGGAAAAGCAGCTAATCATATTGGTTGATTTGTTCTGATAGGAGCGTTTCCTTAAATCTCCCGTTCTCCGTTTACCATAACTCTCTATCATATTATTGGTTATTGGTAGTTTTTCATACTACTCTGTAGGGCTCCTTGTTGTCTCCAACTCTCGTATCAACGTCTTCAGCAAGTTCACTGGCTGCTAACTTTATTTATATATCGGCAACTTTAACTTTTACACTATTTATTTTTCTAAGTTGATGTAAATTGCTCTTTGTTTTCAACTGGAGCTGTTGCCTTTAATATGAGTTTTTCTTATATGAAGGGTAAATTGTTATTTCCATATTCCTTTTGTTTCCGTGCATACTATACCCTCTATCCCGGTTCAGTATACCCTCTTCTTACGCTTTCGAAAAGTATGTATTGTTCTACGCACTTTACTATTAGCAGTCATATTAGGCTGTCAAAACATTTTCACGAAAGGAGACGCTTTTTTAGACATTTTCTTCTTTTCAATATTTCACTTTTTCTTTATCATTTATGATAACATAAATGATACGAGTTTGAATTAAGTGGGAATTTCTTCTTCATCTTTTCTTGTACAGTTCCCATATAAAGCTTGTTATTTATCGATCTGTAAGTGGTCTGCCAAGTCCCACTTGGCCTATGTTTTTTTAGGGGGTCTGATTGGTGACTTCTCTTTACCTATTGCCCATTTCCTTTCACATCGGTAATGCCTATTTTAATTCATAGACGACTGCTCGTTAGACCAGCAATTTTATCTACTAATGACATCGGCCGTAAAACTTTGAACATCATGATGAATTAACAATAGTATAACAAGACGGCAAAAGTATAACAGAAGTGAAAAATCATGTAGGGCAAGCGAAACAGGTGACGAGACAGTTGCATTCAAATTTATGGAGCAATAAACTGATACCAGAAAAAAAAAATATGTAAGGCAATATTGGAAAGTATTGTAACATAATACGGGGCTGAAGTGTGGGAGACTACAGAATATATGAGGAATGGATTACAAGCCATAAAAGTTATATGTGGGCTTATATTTGCAAGGTACGATTAAAAATGAATGAATAACGGAAGCAATAAATATATAAACCTGTATAAATGACGCAATTGTTGTAAAAAATTAAGATGGTACGGCCATGGTACGTGTGTGCAAAGGTAAGATGGTATGTGTCCCGCATGGACAATTATAGATTGCAAAAGAAAATTACTAGACTCGACCATCGTGAAAGAAGAAAAGAGAGAGGCCGCGAAAGACTTGGACAACAGGCATAAGGAATACAATGGCACAACAGGCACAACAGGAAGACTTGGACAACAGGCATAAGGAATACAATGGCACAACAGGCACAATAAGAATACTTGGACAACAGGCATAAGGAATACAATGGCACAACAGGAAGACTTGGACAACCGGCATAAGGAATACAATGGCACAAATAAATCTGAAAGGATGGATCGTAAAGTTTGGAGCTATGGTGAGTGCTTCATCTACTTCAAAACGACATAAGTTCAATATGTTATATAAACATAAAACTTATTAAACTTTTCGTTTACGTTTCTTTTAACAACTTGTGAGACACTTTTATCGAATGCAATTTTGTTCGCACTGATCGATAAAGCAGAATGTACAGAAAAAATATAAAAACAAGAACAGTGCCTATTATAAATAACAAACTAATTTGGCTTCTAAGACCATAAGTTGTCAGTAGATACTGTTGTTGACACTAACAATAAGCAAAGGAGTGAAATTAAGTTTACACTTTGACACAATTTGTAGCAAGAGGTTATTGCTTCAAACTAGAGTAACTAGAGTCGAAATTGGCTTCCCGTCTATCTGCCGTTTAACTACTATTCAGGAGCTCGGAGGAGAAAGGGCGATTTTTTTTCAGAATCCTATTTTATGACATGTTAAGAACACGGTAACACCACTATCACGTATATATTCGCCCTTAGTATTTTGTAAATAGCATTGAAATGTATCGACTGGATAAAACCAGTTGAGAGCTTGGATGAGTAAGGGCGAATATACTGCACGGTGCCACATGTCGGCATGATTTTTGCTTAGGTTCCCCCTTTCTCTACCGTGCTTAGTCATAGTTTATACTTGACCTGACATGTCTATGAAAAGGTTGGTCAGTGTGATTGTTATTTGGATGTGATTATTTTGTTCTTTCTTATGCTGCATACGTTATTTCTTTGTTATTCTAATAATGTCTTCTTATAATAGTGCCATTACAACAGTGAGTGGGAGTGTGGTTTTTTATAAAGAGGAGATAAAAAATTTAGGTCTTTAGCAAGCTTTATCAATAACCAAACTGACGTGCAATGCTCAATACTACATTTTTTATACAGCAGTATGTAGTATGATAAGACTTTGATATTAATATCTAGTGTTAAGTACAGCAGTCATCAACATTTCGAATTTTAATTCGATTAATTTAAATTTTACAATAATCTTAACAATTTTTGTTTTTATATTATTGTTTTTTATTTTACTTATCATTAATTATTTAAAAATAAGTGTAAACTAATTAGAATCTATGTTTCGTAATACTGAAATATATATTCGCCCTTTATATCTTGAGAGTATTCACAAACTTTAAATGCGATTTCCCAACACCATGATTTTTATATTCGCCCTTTCTACTCCCAGCTCCTGAATTGTTTAGGTACTTACAAAAACTACTTATCTATAACATTGTCTGTTCCACAGTGACTAGTGAGTTTTGGATTTCCCTAATTCATTTTGCACTGTTCCAGTAAATTATCTTATCAATTTGTAGGGAATTTTCAAGTAAACACTTTTAAATAACCGTGAGGTATAAGTACTACTCTTATCATCTTGCTAACGTTTACAAACGTTAGACTTTATTTAAGTTTGTACTATATAGTGTGTACAGAAATAAACTATATTTTAATGTATATATGAACTCATATTGCTCTTGTTCTTTAAACTGATAACAAATAATAATAGTTTATACTTTTACACAAGAACATATTTTTCATTGCTATTTCGTTTTTTACGAGGTTTATTCCATTTTTACTTCCATATTCCTTAACGAATGGAAGTATGGTGATGGCAAAAAAAATCGTGTTCGAGATTATTGCAGATTCTGATTCTACTACACTCAAAACATGAAAAATAGTCGTTTTCCGAAAAGTGTCTGTGTGTGTCTGTGTGTGTGTCTGTCTGTAGATTTTTTTTTTGGCAAACGATAACTGCCGCAAATTCAAACAGAATCAAATAATTTTTTGCATACAGCCCTGATTTGTAGAGGACTCGCGACGTATTGTTTTTGGTGAAGATCGGTTGAGGGAAAGGGGTAGTTTACCAGCAACGGTTTTTTTTATCAAGGGAAATTTTTTTTGGCAAACGATAACAGCCGCAAATTCAAACAGAATCAAATAATGTTTCGTACACAGCCCTGAATTGTAGAGTTCTCAAGACCTTTTGTTTTTGGTGAAGATCGGTTAAGGGAAAGGGGTAGTTTACTTGTAACGTTTGATGTTTTAACAAGGGCATTTCCTATGGCAAACGATAACAGCCGCAAATTCAAACAGAATCAAAAGATTATTTGCATACAGCTCTACATTGTAGAGTTCTCAAGACCTATTGTTTTTGGTGAAGATCGGTTAAGGGAAAGGGGTAGTTTACATACAACGTTTTTTTAACAAGGGTATTTCCTATGGCAAACGATAACAGCCGCAAATTCAAACAGAATCAAATAATTTTCTGCATACAGCCCTGATTTGTAGAGTACTCAAGACCTATTGTTTTTGGTGAAGATCGGTTGAGGGAAAAGGGTAGTTTACCAGCAACGTTTTTTATCAATCGTATTTTCTATGGCAAACGATAACTGCCGCAAATTCAAACAGAATCAAATAATTGTTTGCATACAGCCCTAAATTGTAGAGCTTTCAAGACCTATTGTTTTTGGTGAAGATCGGTTAACGGAAAGGGGTAGTTTACCTGTAACGTTTTATGTTTTAACAAGGGTATTTCCTATGGCAAACGATAACAGCCGCAAATTCAAACAGAATCAAAAGATTATTTGCATACCGCCCTAAATTGTAGAGTTCTCAAGACCTGTTGTTTTTGGTGAAGATCGGTTAAGGGAAAGGGGTAGTTTACCAACAACGTTTTTTTAACAAGGGTATTTTCTATGGCAAACGATAAGAGCCGCAAATTCAAACGGAATCAAATAATGTTTTGCATGCAGGCCTGATTTGTAGAGTACTCAAGACCTGTTGTTTTTGGTGAAGATCAGTTAAGGGGAAGGGGTAGTTTACCAGCACCGTTTTTTTATCAAGCGTATTTTCTATGGCAAACGATAACAGCCGCAAATTCAAACAGAATCAAATAATGTTTTGCATACATCCCTGATTTGTAGAGGTCTCAAGGACTTCCGATTTTGGTGAAGATCGGTTAAGGGGAAGGGGTAGTTTACCAGCAACCTTTTACGTTTTAACAAGAGTAAAGTACTTGCAAATTTATTTAAACTTTTTGAAACAATGGTAATTGTTAAAAATAAAATAATTTTGTTGCCAGGCAATAAAATTAAAATTTTTTAATTTTAATGTAATATAATATTTTGCATTTAATACGGCAATAAAAAGGCAGGTAAGACACAAACACACAATTCACGTTATTTCTGGCCTCACTTATGTTTATTTTCTTACGTTTGCACGCTTTTTAAATGGAAAGTGCCGAAACCCACACCAACATAACGCGTGCAAGCCGAAAAAATGGACATCTATTTGCTTACTGGCGAAGCTAGTAGTTAATTAATGGTTAGGCAAAAATCTTATCTTAAATTTTTTTTAAGGAATCACTAAAAGGACGGTGGGTCAAATCGGACGCTGAGGTAGAGTTTGCTGTAACCGAATGGTTCCACAAACAGCCGTAAGAATTTTACTAGTAGGGAATCTACAGGTTAGCGCAACAGTGGAACTCGTGTCTTAATGTTATTGGAGACTTCTTTTAAAATCGTTGAATAAAAAATGCTTTACAGCTCTATACGTGTGTCTATTGAACAATCCTTGTATTAGTCATACACAATAATACAACTGATTGAACTTCAAATTTTTAAACTTGATTAGTTTCTATATATATATGTTTAATGTTACAAATAATTCAAATAACAATCTTGATCATCTGTTAGTTCAGCAGAATAACAGTGACACTTTTAATAACCGCATAAAATAAACACTTAGAAACAACACAGGCGCTTTAACTTAACTGTTTGGACCACAGAAGTGAGCCATGCTTCAACGCTCTATGTGTACAGCGCGGGACAATCCCCCCTCCCTACACTTCCCTATCACACCACTACATTGCTTACATACGATGTATACAAAAAACGCTGAGGCAAGTTCAGGTTGCCTCATTCGCTTTAAACGAACTATGCCGAATCTCACCTGTCACCATCTAGCGGTCGCTCAATAAAGCACGTTTCGGTTTAATAAATTTGACAGTCACAGTAACAATGTATAACCTTTACATTATGTAGTTCATACGTATTTATAATTTTTATTCTACAGAATTTTTTAGGGTAGGCATTGCCTCAATTGCCTCCATGTAACTTCGACACTGATATATATGTGTACAACGTTATCGGCAACAAAGAAGTAGTTTTTGTTAAAATTCCTTCCCGGGATATTTGGCCGTAGTCCAATGTTTTCTACAAAACCAGACATTTCGGCAATGCCATCGACTTCCATCATCAGTGAAAATCGAGTGCGATAACGTGAGGTGGTATACGTTAGTGATCACAGTACTGTGGTTAAGGCTGAAGCAGTAAGTAGAAAGAAGTAGTTTCTATGGTAATATTTCATTTCGAAAATGATTTTAAATATAAATCTTAGAATATGGAAGTCATGTATGGTTCTCCATACCGATATTACTTACATATTCCTTAAGGAATGGAAGTATGGTGATGGCAAAAAAAATCGTGTTCGAGATTATTGCAGATTCTGATCCTACTACGCTCAAAACATGAAAAAAAGTCGTTTTCCGAAAAGTGTCTGTGTGTGTGTCTGTGTGTCTATGTGTGTGTCTGTCTATCTGTAGATTTTTTTTCTATGGCAAACGATAACTGCCGCAAATTTAAACAGAATCAAATAATTTTTTGCATACAGCCCTGATTTGTAGAGTACTCACGACCTGTTGTTTTTGGTGAAGATCGGTTGAGGGAAAGGGGTAGTTTACCGGCAACGTTTTTTTATCAAGCGTATTTTATATGGCAAACGATAACAGCCGCAAATTGAAACAGAATCAAATAATTTTTTGCATACATCCCTGAATTGTAGAGGTCTCAATGACTCAATGACTTTCGATTTTGGTGAAGATCGGTTAAGGGGAAGGGGTAGTTTACCAGCAACCTTTTACGTTTTAACAAGAGTAAAGTACTTGTTTTTATATGGCAAACGATAACTGCCGCAAATTTAAACAGAATCAAATAATTTTTTGCATACAGCCCTGACTTATAGAGTACTCACGACCTGTTGCTTTTGGTGAAGATCGGTTGAGGGAAAGGGGTAGTTTACCAGCAACGGTTTTTTTTTTCAAGGGAAATTTTTTTTTTTGGCAAACGATAACAACCGCAAATTCAAACAGAATCAAATAATGTTTCGCATACAGCCCTGAATTGTAGAGTTCTCAAGACCTTTTGTTTTTGGTAAAGATCGGTTAAGGGAAAGGGGTAGTTTACCAGCAACGTTTTTTTAACAAGTGTATTTCCTATGGCAAACGATAACAGCCGCAAATTATAACAGAATCAAAAGATTATTTGCATACAGCCCTGATTTGTGGAGTACCCAAGACCTATTGTTTTTGGTGAAGATCGGTTGAGGGGAAGGGGTAGTTTACCAGCAACGGTTTTTTTTATCAAGGGAAATTTTTTTTTGGCAAACGTTAACAGCCGCAAATTCAAACAGAATCAAATAATGTTTCGCATACAGCCCTGAATTGTAGAGTTCTCAAGACCTATTGTTTTGGTAAAGATCGGTTAAGGGAAAGGGGTAGTTTACCTGTAACTTTTATGTTTTAACAAGGGTATTTCTTATGGCAAACGATAACAGCCGCAAATTCAAACAGAATCAAATAATTTTTTGCATACAGCCCTGATGTGTAGAGTACTCAAGACCTATTGTTTTTGGTGAAGATCGGTTAAGGGGAAGGGGTAGTTTACCGGCAACCTTTTACGTTTTAACATGAGTAAAGTAATTGAAAATTTATTTAAACTTTTTCAAACAATGGTAATTGTAAAAAATCGGTATGGAGAACCATACATGACTTCCATATTCTAAGATTTATATTTAAAATTATTTTCGAAATGAAATATTACCATAGAAACTACTTCTTTCTACTTACTGTTTCAGCCTTAACCACAGTACTGTGGTCACTAACGTATACCACCTCACGTTATCGCACTCGATTTTCACTGATGATGTAAGTCGATGGCATTGCCGAAATGTCTGGTTTTGTAGAAAACATTGGACTACGGCCAAATATCCCGGGAAGGAATTTTAACAAAAACTACTTCTTTGTTGCCGATAACGTTGTACACATATATATCAGTGGCGAAGTTACATGGAGGCAATTGAGGCAATGCCTACCCTAAAAAATTCTGTAGAATAAAAATTATAAATACGTATGAACTACATAACGTAAAGATTATAAATTGTTACTGCGACTGTCAAATTTATTAAACCGAAACGTGCTTTATTGAGCGACCGCTAGATGGTGACAGGTGAGATTCGGCATAGTTCGTTTAAAGCGAATGAGGCAACCTGAACTTGCCTCAGCGTTTTTTGTATACATCGTATGTAAGCAATGTACTGGTGTGATAGGGAAGTGTAGGGAGGGGGGATTGTCCCGCGCTGTACACATAGAGCGTTGAGGCATGCCTCACTTCTGTGGTCCAAACAGTTAAGTTAAAGCGCCTGTGTTGTTTCTAAGTGTTTATTTTATGCGGTTATTAAAAGTGTCACTGTTATTCCGCTGAATTAACAGATGATCAAGATTGTTATTTGAATTATTTGTAACATTAAACATATATATTTAGAAACTAATCAAGTTTAAAAATTTGAAGTTCAATCAGTTGTATTATTGTGTATGACTAATACAAGGATTGTTCAATAGACACACGTATAGAGCTGGAAAGCATTTTTTATTCAACGATTTTAAAAGAAGTCTCCAATAACATTAAGACATGAGTTCCACTGTTGCACTAACCTGTAGATGCCCTGCTAGTAAAATTCTTACGGCTGTTTGTGGAACCATTCGGTTACAGCAAACTCTAACTCAGCGTCCGATTTGACCCACCGTCCTTTTAGTGATTCCTTAAAAAAAATTTAAGATAAGATTTTTGCCTACCAATTCATTAAATACTAGCTTCGCCAGTAAGCAAATTGATGTCCATTTTTTCGGCTTGCACGCGTTATGTTGGTGTGGGTTTCGGCACTTTCCATTTAAAAAGCGTGAAAACGTAAGACAATAAACATGAGTGAGGCCAGAAATAACGTGAATTGTGTGTGTGTGTGTGTGTGTGTGTGTGTGTGTTTGTTTGTGTCTTACCTGCCTTTTTAATGCCGTATTAAATGAAAAATATTATATTACATTAAAATGAAAAAATTTTAATTTTATTGCCTGGCAACAAAATTATTTTATTTTTAACAATTACCATTGTTTCAAAAAGTTTAAATAAATTTTCAAGTACTTTACTCTTGTTAAAACGTAAAAGGTTGCCGGTAAACTACCCCTTCCCCTTAACCGATCTCCACCAAAATCGAAGGTCCTTGAGACCCCGACAGTTCAGGGAAGTATGCAAAAAATTATTTGATTCTGTTTGAATTTGCGGCAGTTATCGTTTACCATAGAAAATATGCTTGATAAAAAACATTGCAGGTAAACTACCCCTTCCCCTTAACCGATCTTCACCAAAAACAATAGGTCTTGAGTAATCTACAAATCAGGACTGTATGCAGAAAATTATTTGATTCTGTTTGAATTTGCGGCTGTTATCGTTTGCCATAGAAAATACCCTTGTTAAAAAAACGTTGTTGGTAAACTACCCCTTTCCCTTAACCGATCTTCACCAAAAACAACAGGTCTTGAGAACTCTACAATTTAGGGCGGTATGCAAATAATCTTTTGATTCTGTTTGAATTTGCGGCTGTTATCGTTTGCCATAGGAAATACCCTTGTTAAAACATAAAACGTTACAGGTAAACTACCCCTTTCCCTCAACCGATCTTCACCAACATCAACAGGTATTGAGAACACTACAATTCAGGGCTGTATGCGAAACATTATTTGATTCTGTTTGAATTTGCGGCTGTTATCGTTGGCAAAAAAAAAATTTCCCTTGATAAAAAACCGTTGCTGGTAAACTACCCCTTTACCTCAACCGATCTTCACCAAAAACAATATATCGCGAGTACTCTACAAACCAGGGCGGTATGCACAAAATTATTTGATTCTGTCCGAATTTGCGGCAGTTATCGTTTACCAAATAAAATACGCTTGATAAAAAACGTTGCAGGTAAACTACCCCTTTCCCTCAACCGATCTTTACCAAAAACAACAGGTCTTGAGCACTCTACAAATCAGGGCTGTATGCAGACAATTATTTGATTCTGTTTGAATTTCCGGCTGTTATCGTTTGCCATAATAAATACCCTTGTTAAAAAAACGTTGTTGGTAAACTACTCCTTTCCCTTAACCGATCTTCACCAAAAACAACAGATCTTGAGAACTCTACAATTTAGGGCTGTCTGCAAATAATCTTTTGATTCTGTTTGAATTTGCGGCTGTTATCGTTTGCCATAGGAAATACCCTTGTTAAAACATAAAACGTTACTGGTAAACTACCCCTTTCCCTCAACCGATCTTCACCAACATCAACACGTCTTGAGAACTCTACAATTCAGGGCTGTATGCGAAACATTATTTGATTCTGTTTCAATTTGCGGCTGTTATCGTTTGCCAAAAAAAAAAATTTTCCTTTATAAAAAAAACCGTTGCTGGTAAACTACCCCTTTCCCTCAACCGATCTTCACCAAAAACAATAGGTCGCGAGTCGTCTACAAATCAGGGCTGTATGCAAAAAATTATTTGATTTTGTTTGAATTTGCGGCAGTTATCGTTTGCCATAGAAAAAAAATCTACAGACAGACACACAGACACACAGACACACAGACAGACACACACACAGACACTTTTCGGAAAACGACTTTTTTTCATGTTTTGAGTGTAGTACAATCAGAATCTGCAATAATCTCGAACACGATTTTTTTTGCCATCACAATACTTCCATTCCTTAAGGAATATGGAAGTAAAAATAAAATAATTTTGTTGCCAGGCAATAAAATTATAATTATTTCATTTTAATGTAATATAATATTTTTAATTTAATACAGCAATAAAAAGGCAGGTAAGACACAGCCTTGCTGTTTGGCTGAAAATGAGTTTAAATATAAATCTTAGAATATGGAAGTCATGTATGGTTCTCCATACCGATTTTACTTCCATGTTCCTTAAGGAATGGAAGTATGGTGATGGCAAAAAAAATCGTGTTCGAGATTATTGCAGATTCTGATTGTACTACACTCAAAACATGAAAAAAAGTCGTTTTCCGAAAAGTGTCTGTGTGTGTGTCTGTCTGTCTGTCTGTCTGTCTGTCTGTCTGTAGATTTTTTTTCTATGGCAAACGATAACTGCCGCAAATTCAAACAGAATCAAATAATTTTTTGCATACAGCCCTGACTTATAGAGTACTCACGACCTGTTGTTTTTGGTGAAGATCGGTTGAGGGAAAGGGGTAGTTTACCAGCAACGGTTTTTTTTTTATCAAGGGACATTTTTTTTTTTGGCAAACGATAACAACCGCAAATTCAAACAGAATCAAATAATGTTTCGCATACAGCCCTGAATTGTAGAGTTCTCAAGACCTTTTGTTTTTGGTAAAGATCGGTTAAGGGAAAGGGGTAGTTTACCTGCAACGTTTTTTTAACAAGGGTATTTTTTATGGCAAACGATAACAGCCGCAAATTATAACAGAATCAAAAGATTATTTGCATACAGCCCTGATTTGTGGAGTACTCAAGACCTATTGTTTTTGGTGAAGATCGGTTGAGGGGAAGGGGTAGTTTACCAGCAACGGTTTTTTTTTCAAGGGAAATTTTTTTTGGCAAACGTTAACAGCCGCAAATTCAAACAGAATCAAATAATGTTTCGCATACAGCCTTGATTTGTAGAGTTCTCAAGACCTATTGTTTTTGGTGAAGATCGGTTGAGGGAAAGTGGTAGTTTACCAGCAACGGTTTTTTTTTATCAAGTGAAATTTTTTTTTGGCAAACGATAACAGCCGCAAATTCAAACAGAATCAAACAATGTTTCGTATACAGCCCTGAATTGTAGAGTTCTCGAGACCTATTGTTTTTGGTGAAGATCGGTTAAGGGGAAGGGGTAGTTTACCTGCAACCTTTTACGTTTTAACATGAGTAAAGTACTTGAAAATTTATTTAAACTTTTTGAAACAATGGTAATTGTAAAAAATAAAATAATTTTGTTGCCAGGCAATAAAATTATAATTATTTGATTTTAATGTAATATAATATTTTTAATTTAATACAGCAATAAAAAGGCAGGTAAGACACAGCCTGGCTGTTTGGCTGAAAATGAGTTTAAATATAAATCTTAGAATATGGAAGTCATGTATGGTTCTCCATACCGATTTTACTTCCATATTCCTTAAGGAATGGAAGTATGGTGATGGCAAAAAAAATCGTGTTCGAGATTATTGCAGATTCTGATTCTACTACATTCAAAACATAAAAGAAAGTCGTTTTCCGAAAAGTGTCTGTGTGTGTGTCTGTCTGTCTGTCTGTCTGTCTGTAGATTTTTTTCTATGGCAAACGATAACTGCCGCAAATTCAAACAGAATCAAATAATTTTTTGCATACAGCCCTGATTTGTAGAGTACTCGCTACCTGTTGTTTTTGGTGAAGATCGGTTTAGGGGAAGGGGTAGTTTACCAGCAACGGTTTTTTTTATCAAGGGAAATTTTTTTTTTTGGCAAACAATAACAGCCGCAAATTCAAACAGACTTAAATAATGTTTCGTATACAGCCCTGAATTGTAGAGCTTTCAAGACCTATTGTTTTTGGTGAAGATCGGTTAAGGGAAAGGGGTAGTTTACCTGTAACGTTTTATGTTTTAACAAGGGTATTTCCTATGGCAAACGATAACAGCCGCAAATTCAAACAGAATCAAACGATTATTTGCATACAGCCCTTAATTGTTGAGTTCGCAAGACCTATTGTTTTTGGTGAAGATCAGTTGAGGGAAAGGGGTAGTTTACCTGCAACGTTGTTTTAACAAGTGTATTTTCTATGGCAAACGATAACAGCCGCAAATTCAAACGGAATGAAATAATGTTTTGCATACAGCCCTGATTTTTAGAGTACTCAAGACCTGTTGTTTTTGGTGAAGATCGGTTAAGGGGAAGGGGTAGTTTACTTGCACCGTTTTTTTATCAAGCGTATTTTCTATGGCAAACGATAACAGCCGCAAATTCAAACAGAATCAAATAATGTTTTGCATACATCCCTGATTTGTAGAGGTCTCAAGGAATTCCGATTTTGGTGAAGATCGGTTGAGGGGAAGGGGTAGTTTACCAGCAACCTTTTACGTTTTAACAAGAGTAAAGTACTTGCAAATTTATTTAAACTTTTTGAAACAATGGTAATTGTTAAAAATAAAATAATTTTGTTGCCAGGCAATAAAATTAAAATTTTTTCATTTTAATGTAATATAATATTTTTCATTTAATACGGCATTAAAAAGGCAGGTAAGACACACACACACACACACACACACACACACACACACACACACACACACACACACACACACACACACACACACACACACACACACACACACACACACACACAATTCACGTTATTTCTGGCCTCACTCATGTTTATTTTCTTACGTTTGCACGCTTTTTAAATGGAAAGTGCCGAAACCCACACCAACATAACGCGTGCAAGCCGAAAAAATGGACATCAATTTGCTTACTGGCGAAGCTAGTAGTTAATGAATGGTTAGGCAAAAATCTTATCTTAAATTTTTTTTAAGGAATCACTAAAAGGACGGTGGATCAAATCGGACGCTGAGGTAGACTTTGCTGTAACCGAATGGTTCCACAAACAGCCGTAAGAATTTTACTAGTAGGGAATCTACAGGTTAGCGCAACAGTGGAACTCATGTCTTAATGTTATTGGAGACTTCTTTTAAAATCGTTGAATAAAAAATGCTTTACAGCTCTATACGTGTGTCTATTGAACAATCCTTGTATTAGTCATACACAATAATACAACTGATTGAACTTCAAATTTTTAAACTTGATTAGTTTCTATATATATATATGTTTAATGTTACAAATAATTCAAATAACAATCTTGATCATCTGTTAGTTCAGCAGAATAACAGTGACACTTTTAATAACCGCATAAAATAAACACTTAGAAACAACACAGGCGCTTTAACTTAACTGTTTGGACCACAGAAGTGAGGCATGCTTCAACGCTCTATGTGTACAGCGCGGGACAATCCCCCCTCCCTACACTTCCCTATCACACCAGTACATTGCTTACATACGATGTATACAAAAAACGCTGAGGCAAGTTCAGGTTGCCTCAGTCGCTTTAAACGAACTATGCCGAATCTCACCTGTCACCATCTAGCGGTCGCTCAATAAAGCACGTTTCGGTTTAATAAATTTGACAGTCACAGTAACAATGTATAACCTTTACGTTATGTAGTTCATACGTATTTATAATTTTTATTCTACAGAATTTTTTAGGGTAGGCATTGCCTCAATTGCCTCCATTTAACTTCGACACTGATATATATGTGTACAACGTTATCGGCAACAAAGAATTAGTTTTTGTTAAAATTCCTTCCCGGGATATTTGGCCGTAGTCCAATGTTTTCTACAAAACCAGACATTTCGGCAATGCCATCGACTTCCATCATCAGTGAAAATCGAGTGCGATAACGTGAGGTGGTATACGTTAGTGATCATAGTACTGTGGTTAAGGCTGAAGCAGTAAGTAGAAAGAAGTAGTTTCTATGGTAATATTTCATTTCGAAAATGATTTTAAATATAAATCTTAGAATATGGAAGTCATGTATGGTTCTCCATACCGATATTACTTACATATTCCTTAAGGAATGGAAGTATGGTGATGGCAAAAAAAATCGTGTTCGAGATTATTGCAGATTCTGATCCTACTACGCTCAAAACATGAAAAAAAGTCGTTTTCCGAAAAGTGTCTGTGTGTGTGTGTCTGTGTGTCTATGTGTGTGTCAGTCTATCTGTAGATTTTTTTTCTATGGCAAACGATAACTGCCGCAAATTTAAACAGAATCAAATAATTTTTTGCATACAGCCCTGATTTGTAGAGTACTCACGACCTGTTGTTTTTCGTGAAGATCGGTTGAGGGAAAGGGGTAGTTTACCGGCAACGTTTTTTTATCAAGCGTATTTTATATGGCAAACGATAACAGCCGCAAATTGAAACAGAATCAAATAATTTTTTGCATACATCCCTGAATTGTAGAGGTCTCAATGACTGTCGATTTTGGTGAAGATCGGTTAAGGGGAAGGGGTAGTTTACCAGCAACCTTTTACGTTTTAACAAGAGTAAAGTACTTGTTTTTATATGGCAAACGATAACTGCCGCAAATTTAAACAGAATCAAATAAATTTTTGCATACAGCCCTGACTTATAGAGTACTCACGACATCTTTTTTTTGGTGAAGATCGGTTGAGGGAAAGGGGTAGTTTACCAGCAACGGTTTTTTTTTATCAAGGGAAATTTTTTTTTTTGGCAAACGATAACAACCGCAAATTCAAACAGAATCAAATAATGTTTCGCATACAGCCCTGAATTGTAGAGTTCTCAAGACCTTTTGTTTTTGGTAAAGATCGGTTAAGGGAAAGGGGTAGTTTACCTGCAACGTTTTTTTAACAAGGGTATTTTTTATGGTAAACGATAACAGCCGCAAATTATAACAGAATCAAAAGATTATTTGCATACAGCCCTGATTTGTGGAGTACTCAAGACCTATTGTTTTTGGTGAAGATCGGTTGAGGGGAAGGGGTAGTTTACCAGCAACGGTTTTTTTTTTCAAGGGAAATTTTTTTGGCAAACGTTAACAGCCGCAAAAACAAACAGAATCAAATAATGTTTCGCATACAGCCCTGATTTGTAGAGTTCTCAAGACCTATTGTTTTTGGTGAAGATCGGTTGAGGGAAAGTGGTAGTTTACCAGCAACGGTTTTTTTTTATCAAGTGAAATTTTTTTTTGGCAAACGATAACAGCCGCAAATTCAAACAGAATCAAACAATGTTTCGTACACAGCCCTGAATTGTAGAGTTCTCGAGACCTATTGTTTTTGGTGAAGATCGGTTAAGGGGAAGGGGTAGTTTACCTGCAACCTTTTACGTTTTAACATGAGTAAAGTACTTGAAAATTTATTTAAACTTTTTGAAACAATGGTAATTGTAAAAAATAAAATAATTTTGTTGCCAGGCAATAAAATTATAATTATTTGATTTTAATGTAATATAATATTTTTAATTTAATACAGCAATAAAAAGGCAGGTAAGACACAGCCTGGCTGTTTGGCTGAAAATGAGTTTAAATATAAATCTTAGAATATGGAAGTCATGTATGGTTCTCCATACCGATTTTACTTCCATATTCCTTAAGGAATGGAAGTATGGTGATGGCAAAAAAAATCGTGTTCGAGATTATTGCAGATTCTGATTCTACTACATTCAAAACATAAAAGAAAGTAGTTTTCCGAAAAGTGTCTGTGTGTGTGTCTGTCTGTCTGTCTGTCTGTCTGTCTGTCTGTCTGTAGATTTTTTTCTATGGCAAACGATAACTGCCGCAAATTCAAACAGAATCAAATAATTTTTTGCATACAGCCCTGATTTGCAGAGTACTCGCGACCTATTGTTTTTGGTGAAGATCGGTTTAGGGGAAGGGGTAGTTTACTAGCAACGGTTTTTTTTATCAAGGGAAATTTTTTTTTTGGCAAACAATAACAGCAGCAAATTCAAACAGACTTAAATAATGTTTCGTATACAGCCCTGAATTGTAGAGCTTTCAAGACCTATTGTTTTTGGTGAAGATCGGTTAATGGAAAGGGGTAGTTTACCTGTAACGTTTTATGTTTTAACAAGGGTATTTCCTATGGCAAACGATAACAGCCGCAAATTCAAACAGAATCAAACGATTATTTGCATACAGCCCTTAATTGTTGAGTTCGCAAGACCTATTGTTTTTGGTGAAGATCAGTTGAGGGAAAGGGGTAGTTTACCGGCAACGTTGTTTTAACAAGTGTATTTTCTATGGCAAACGATAACAGCCGCAAATTCAAACGGAATGAAATAATGTTTTGCATACAGCCCTGATTTGTAGAGTACTCAAGAAATTTTGTTTTTGGTGAAGATCGGTTAAGGGGAAGGGGTAGTTTACTTGCACCGTTTTTTTATCAAGCGTATTTTCTATGGCAAACGATAACAGCCGCAAATTCAAACAGAATCAAATAATGTTTTGCATACATCCCTGATTTGTAGAGGTCTCAAGGACTTCCGGTTTTGGTGAAGATCGGTTGAGGGTAAGGGGTAGTTTACCAGCAACCTTTTACGTTTTAACAAGAGTAAAGTACTTGCAAATTTATTTAAACTTTTTGAAACAATGGTAATTGTTAAAAATAAAATAATTTTGTTGCCAGGCAATAAAATTAAAATTTTTTAATTTTACTGTAATATAATATTTTTCATTTAATACGGCAATAAAAAGGCAGGTAAGACACAAACACACAATTCACGTTATTTCTGGCCTCACTTATGTTTATTTTCTTACGTTTGCACGCTTTTTAAATGGAAAGTGCCGAAACCCACACCAACATAACGCGTGCAAGCCGAAAAAATGGACATCAATTTGCTTACTGGCGAAGCTAGTAGTTAATGAATGGTTAGGCAAAAATCTTATCTTAAATTTTTTTTAAGGAATCACTAAAAGGACGGTGGATCAAATCGTACGCTGAGGTAGAGTTTGCTGTAACCGAATGGTTCCACAAACAGCCGTAAGAATTTTACTAGTAGGGAATCTACAGGTTAGCGCAACAGTGGAACTCATGTCTTAATGTTATTGGAGACTTCTTTTAAAATCGTTGAATAAAAAATGCTTTACAGCTCTATACGTGTGTCTATTGAACAATCCTTGTATTAGTCATACACAATAATACAACTGATTGAACTTCAAATTTTTAAACTTGATTAGTTTCTATATATATATGTTTAATGTTACAAATAATTCAAATAACAATCTTGATCATCTGTTAGTTCAGCAGAATAACAGTGACACTTTTAATAACCGCATAAAATAAACACTTAGAAACAACACAGGCGCTTTAACTTAACTGTTTGGACCACAGAAGTGAGGCATGCTTCAACGCTCTATGTGTACAGCGCGGGACAATCCCCCCTCCCACCACTTCCCTATCGCACCACTACATTGCTTACATACGATGTATACAAAAAACGCTGAGGCAAGTTCAGGTTGCCTCAGTCGCTTTAAACGAACTATGCCGAATCTCACCTGTCACCATCTAGCGGTCGCTCAATAAAGCACGTTTCGGTTTAATAAATTTGACAGTCACAGTAACAATGTATAACCTTTACGTTATGTAGTTCATACGTATTTATAATTTTTATTCTACAGAATTTTTTATGGTAGGCATTGCCTCAATTGCCTCCATTTAACTTCGACACTGATATATATGTGTACAACGTTATCGGCAACAAAGAAGTAGTTTTTGTTAAAATTCCTTCCCGGGATATTTGGCCGTAGTCCAATGTTTTCTACAAAACCAGACATTCCGGCAATGCCATCGACTTCCATCATCAGTGAAAATGGAGTGCGATAACGTGAGGTGGTATACGTTAGTGATCACAGTACTGTGGTTAAGGCTGAAGCAGTAAGTAGAAAGAAGTAGTTTCTATGGTAATATTTCATTTCGAAAATGATTTTAAATATAAATCTTAGAATATTGAAGTCATGTATGGTTCTCCATACCGATATTACTTCCATATTCCTTAAGGAATGGAAGTATGGTGATGGCAAAAAAAATCGTGTCGGGGATTATTGCAGATTCTGATCCTACTACGCTCAAAACATGAAAAAAGTCGTTTTCCGAAAAGTGTCTGTGTGTGTGTCTGTGTGTCTATGTGTGTGTCTGTCTATCTGTAGATTTTTTTTCTATGGCAAACGATAACTGCCGCAAATTTAAACAGAATCAAATAATTTTTTGCATACAGCCCTGACTTGTAGAGTACTCACGACCTGTTGTTTTTGGTGAAGATCGGTTGAGGGAAAGGGGTAGTTTACCGGCAACGTTTTTTTATCAAGCGTATTTTATATGGCAAACGATAACAGCCGCAAATTGAAACAGAATCAAATAATTTTTTGCATACATCCCTGAATTGCAGAGGTCTCAATGACTTTCGATTTTGGTGAAGATCGGTTAAGGGGAAGGGGTAGTTTACCAGCAACCTTTTACGTTTAACAAGAGTAAAGTACTTGTTTTTATATGGCAAACGATAACTGCCGCAAATTTAAACAGAATCAAATAATTTTTTGCATACAGCCCTGACTTATAGAGTACTCACGACCTGTTGCTTTTGGTGAAGATCGGTTGAGGGAAAGGGGTAGTTTACCAGCAACGGTTTTTTTTTTTAAGGGAAATTTTTTTTTTTTGGCAAACGATAACAACCGCAAATTCAAACAGAATCAAATAATGTTTCGCATACAGCCCTGAATTGTAGAGTTCTCAAGACCCTTTGTTTTTGGTAAAGATCGGTTAAGGGAAAGGGGTAGTTTACCAGCAACGTTTTTTTAACAAGGGTATTTCTTATGGCAAACGATAACAGCCGCAAATTATAACAGAATCAAAAGATTATTTGCATACAGCCCTGATTTGTGGAGTACCCAAGACCTATTGTTTTTGGTGAAGATCGGTTGAGGGGAAGGGGTAGTTTACCAGCAACGGTTTTTTTTATCAAGGGAAATTTTTATTTGGCAAACGTTAACAGCCGCAAATTCAAACAGAATCAAATAATGTTTCGCATACAGCTCTGATTTGTAGAGTTCTCAAGACCTATTGTTTTTGGTGAAGATCGGTTGAGGGAAAGTGGTAGTTTACCAGCAACGGTTTTTTTTTTATCAAGTGAAATTTTTTTTTTGGCAAACGATAACAGCCGCAAATTCAAACAGAATCAAACAATGTTTCGTATACAGCCCTGAATTGTAGAGTTCTCAAGACGTATTGTTTTGGTAAAGATCGGTTAAGGGAAAGGGGTAGTTTACCTGTAACTTTTATGTTTTAACAAGGGTATTTCTTATGGCAAACGATAACAGCCGCAAATTCAAACAGAATCAAATAATTTTTTGCATACAGCCCTGATTTGTAGAGTACTCAAGACCTATAGTTTTTGGTGAAGTTCTGTTAAGGGGAAGGGGTAGTTTACCGGCAACCTTTTACGTTTTAACATGAGTAAAGTACTTGAAAATTTATTTAAACTTTTTGAAACAATGGTAATTGTAAAAAATCGGTATGGAGAACCATACATGACTTCCATATTCTAAGATTTATATTTAAAATTATTTTCGAAATGAAATATTACCATAGAAACTACTTCTTTCTACTTACTGTTTCAGCCTTAACCACAGTACTGTGGTCACTAACGTATACCACCTCACGTTATCGCACTCGATTTTCACTGATGATGTAAGTCGATGGCATTGCCGAAATGTCTGGTTTTGTAGAAAACATTGGACTACGGCCAAATATCCCGGGAAGGAATTTTAACAAAAACTACTTCTTTGTTGCCGATAACGTTGTACACATATATATCAGTGGCGAAGTTACATGGAGGCAATTGAGGCAATGCCTACCCTAAAAAATTCTGTAGAATAAAAATTATAAATACGTATGAACTACATAACGTAAAGATTATAAATTGTTACTGCGACTGTCAAATTTATTAAACCGAAACGTGCTTTATTGAGCGACCGCTAGATGGTGACAGGTGAGATTCGGCATAGTTCGTTTAAAGCGAATGAGGCAACCTGAACTTGCCTCAGCGTTTTTTGTATACATCGTATGTAAGCAATGTAGTGGTGTGATGGGGAAGTGTAGGGAGGGGGGATTGTCCCGCGCTGTACACATAGAGCGTTGAGGCATGCCTCACTTCTGTGGTCCAAACAGTTAAGTTAAAGCGCCTGTGTTGTTTCTAAGTGTTTATTTTATGCGGTTATTAAAAGTGTCACTGTTATTCTGCTGAACTAACAGATGATCAAGATTGTTATTTGAATTATTTGTAACATTAAACATATATATATAGAAACTAATCAAGTTTAAAAATTTGAAGTTCAATCAGTTGTATTATTGTGTATGACTAATACAAGGATTGTTCAATAGACACACGTATAGAGCTGGAAAGCATTTTTTATTCAACGATTTTAAAAGAAGTCTCCAATAACATTAAGACATGAGTTCCACTGTTGCACTAACCTGTAGATCCCCTGCTAGTAAAATTCTTACGGCTGTTTGTGGAACCATTCGGTTACAGCAAACTCTAACTCAGCGTCCGATTTGACCCACCGTCCTTTTAGTGATTCCTTAAAAAAAATTTAAGATACGATTTTTGCCTACCCATTCATTAACTACTAGCTTCGCCAGTAAGCAAATTGATGTCCATTTTTTCGGCTTGCACGCGTTATGTTGGTGTGGGTTTCGGCACTTTCCATTTAAAAAGCGTGAAAACGTAAGACAATAAACATGAGTGAGGCCAGAAATAACGTGAATTGTGTGTGTGTGTGTGTGTGTGTGTGTGTGTGTTTGTTTGTGTCTTACCTGCCTTTTTAATGCCGTATTAAATGAAAAATATTATTTTACATTAAAATGAAAAAATTTTAATTTTATTGCCTGGCAACAAAATTATTTTATTTTTAACAATTACCATTGTTTCAAAAAGTTTAAATAAATTTTCAAGTACTTTACTCTTGTTAAAACGTAAAAGGTTGCAGGTAAACTACCCCTTCCCCTTAACCGATCTCCACCAAAATCGAAAGTCCTTGAGACCCCGACAATTCAGGGACGTATGCAAAAAATTATTTGATTCTGTTTGAATTTGCGGCAGTTATCGTTTACCATAGAAAATATGCTGGATAAAAAAGATTGCAGGTAAACTACCCCTTCCCCTTAACCGATCTTCACCAAAGACAACAGGTCTTGAGTAATCTACAAATCAGGGCTGTATGCAGAAAATTATTTGATTCTGTTTGAATTTGCGGCTGTTATCGTTTGCCATAGAAAATACCCTTGTTAAAAAAACGTTGTTGGTAAACTACCCCTTTCCCTTAACCGATCTTCACCAAAAACAACAGGTATTGAGAACTCTACAATTTAGGGCGGTATGCAAATAATCTTTTGATTCTGTTTGAATTTGCGGCTGTTATCGTTTGCCATAGGAAATACCCTTGTTAAAACATAAAATGTTACAGGTAAACTACCCCTTTCCCTCAACCGATCTTCACCAACATCAACATGTATTGAGAACTCTACAATTCAGGGCTGTATGCGAAACATTATTTGATTCTGTTTGAATTTGCGGCTGTTATCGTTGGCAAAAAAAAAATTTCCCTTGATAAAAAACCGTTGCTGGTAAACTACCCCTTTACCTCAACCGATCTTCACCAAAAACAATATATCGCGATTACTCTACAAACCAGGGCTGTATGCACAAAATTATTTGATTCTGTTCGAATTTGCGGCAGTTATCGTTTACCAAATAAAATACGCTTGATAAAAAACGTTGCAGGTAAACTACCCCTTTCCCTCAACCGATCTTCACCAACATCAACATGTATTGAGAACTCTACAATTCAGGGCTGTATGCGAAACATTATTTGATTCTGTTTAAATTTGCGGCTGTTATCGTTTGCCAAACAAAAAAATTTTCCTTTATAAAAAAAAACGTTGCTGGTAAACTACCCCTTTCCCTCAACCGATCTTCACCAAAAACAATAGGTCGCGAGTCCTCTACAAATCAGGGCTGTATGCAAAAAATTATTTGATTTTGTTTGAATTTGCGGCAGTTATCGTTTGCCATAGAAAAAAAATCTACAGACAGACACACAGACACACAGACAGACACACACACAGACACTTTTCGGAATTTTTTTCATGTTTTGAGTGTAGTACAATCAGAATCTGCAATAATCTCGAACACGATTTTTTTTGCCATCACAATACTTCCATTCCTTAAGGATATGGAAGTAAAAATAAAATAATTTTGTTGCCAGGCAATAAAATTATAATTATTTCATTTTAATGTAATATAATATTTTTAATTTAATACAGCAATAAAAAGGCAGGTAAGACACAGCCTTGCTGTTTGGCTGAAAATGAGTTTAAATATAAATCTTAGAATATGGAAGTCATGTATGGTTCTCCATACCGATTTTACTTCCATGTTCCTTAAGGAATGGAAGTATGGTGATGGCAAAAAAAATCGTGTTCGAGATTATTGCAGATTCTGATTCTACTACACTCAAAACATGAAAAAGTCGTTTTCCGAAAAGTGTCTGTGTGTGTGTGTGTCTGTCTGTCTGTCTGTCTGTCTGTCTGTCTGTCTGTCTGTCTGTCTGTCTGTAGATTTTTTTTTTATGGCAAACGATAACTGCCGCAAATTCAAACAGAATCAAATAATTTTTTGCGTACATCCCTGAATTGTAGAGGTCTCAATGACTTTCGATTTTGGTGAAGATCGGTTAATGGGAAGGGGTAGTTTACCAGCAACCTTTTACGTTTTAAAAGAGTAAAGTACTTGTTTTTATATGGCATACGATAACTGCCGCAAATTTAAACAGAATCAAATATTTTTTGCATACAGCCCTGACTTATAGAGTACTCACGACCTGTTGTTTTTGGTGAAGATCGGTTGAGGGAAAGGGGTAGTTTACCAGCAACGGTTTTTTTTATCAAGGGAAATTTTTTTTTTGGCAAACGATAACAACCGCAAATTCAAACAGAATCAAATAATGTTTCGCATACAGCTCTGAATTGTAGAGTTCTCAAGACCTTTTGTTTTTGGTAAAGATCGGTTAAGGGAAAGGGGTAGTTTGCCAGCAACGTTTTTTTAACAAGGGTATTTTCTATGGAAAACGATAACAGCCGCAAATTATAACAGAATCAAAAGATTATTTGCAAACAGCCCTGATTTGTGGAGTACTCAAGACCTGTCGTTTTTGGTGAAGATCGGTTGAGGGGAAGGGGTAGTTTACCAGCAACGGTTTTTTTTATCAAGGGAAATTTTCCTTTGGCAAACGTTAACAGCCGCAAATTCAAACAGAATCAAATAATGTTCGCATACAGCCCTGATTTGTAGAGTTCTCAAGACCTGTTGTTTTTGGTGAAGATCGGTTGAGGGAAAGTGGTAGTTTACCAGCAACGGTTTTTTTTTATCAAGTGAAATTTTTTTTGGCAAACGATAACAGCCGCAAATTCAAACAGAATCAAACAATGTTTCGTATGCAGCCCTGAATTGTAGAGTTCTCAAGACCTATGGTTTTTGGTAAAGATCGGTTAAGGGAAAGGGGTAGTTTACCTGTAACGTTTTATGTTTTAACAAGGGTATTTTCTTATGGCAAACGATAACAGCCGCAAATTCAAACAGAATAAAATAATTTTTTGCATACTGCCCTGATTTGTAGAGTACTCAGGACCTTTTGTTTTTGGTGAAGATCGGTTAAGGGGAAGGGGTAGTTTACCAGCAACCTTTTACGTTTTAACATGAGTAAAGTACTTGAAATTTATTTAAACTTTTTGAAACAATGGTAATTGTAAAAAATAAAATAATTTTGTTGCCAGGCAATAAAATTATAATTATTTCATTTTAATGTAATATAATATTTTTAATTTAATACAGCAATAAAAAGGCAGGTAAGACACAGCCTGGCTGTTTGGCTGAAAATGAGTTTAAATATAAATCTTAGAATATGGAAGTCATGTATGGTTCTCCATACCGATTTTACTTCATATTCCTTAAGGAATGGAAGTATGGTGATGGCAAATATCGGTATGGAGAACCATACATGACTTCCATATTCTAAGATTTATATTTAAAATCATTTTCATCCAAACAGCCAGGCTGTGTCTTACCTGCCTTTTTATTGCTGTATTAAATGAAAAATATTATATTACATTAAAATGAAAAAATTATAATTTTATTGCCTGGCAACAAAATTATTTTATTTTTAACAATTACCATTGTTTCAAAAAGTTTAAATAAAATTTCAAGTACTTTACTCTTGTTAAAACGTAAAATGTTGCTGGTAAACTACCCCTTCCCCTTAACCGATCTTCACCAAAATCGAAAGTCATTGAGACCTCTACAATTCAGGGACGTATGCAAAAAATTATTTGATTCTGTTTGAATTTGCGGCTGTTATCGTTTGCCATATAAAATACGCTTGATAAAAAAACGTTGCAAGTAAACTACCCCTTCCCCTTAACCGATCTTTACCAAAAACAACAGATCTTGAGTAATCTACAAATGAGGGCTGTATGCAAAACATTATTTGATTCTGTTTGAATTTGCGGCTGTTATCGTTTGCCATAGAAAATACCCTTGTTAAAAAAACGTTGCAAGTAAACTACCCCTTTCCCTCAACCGATCTTCACCAGAAACAACAGGTCTTGAGAACTCTAAAATTCAGGGCTGTATGCACATAATCTTTTGATTCTGTTTGAATTTGCGGCTGTTATCGTTTGCCATAAGAAATACCCTTGTTAAAACATAAAACGTTACTGGTAAACTACCCCTTTCCCTCAACCGATCTTCACCAAAAACAATAGGTCGCGAGTACTCTACAGATCAGGACTGCATGCAAAAAATTGTTTGATTCTGTTTGAATTTGCGGCAGTTATCGTTTGCCATAAAAAAAAAATCTACAGACAGACAGACAGACAGACAGACAGACAGACAGACAGACAGACAGACACACACACAGGTAGACAGGCAGACACACACACACACACTTTTCGGAAAACGACTTTTTTTCATGTTTTGAGTGTAGTACAATCAGAATCTGCAATAATCTCGAACACGATTTTTTTTGCCATCACCATACTTCCATTCCTTAAGGAATATGGAAGTAAAAAAAATCGTGTTCGAGATTATTGCAGATTCTGATTCTACTACACTCAAAACATAAAAAAAAGTCGTTTTCCGAAAAGTGTCTGTGTGTGTGTGTGTCTGTCTGTCTGTCTGTCTGTCTGTCTGTCTTCATTTTTTTCTATGGCAAACGATAACTGCCGCAAATTCAAACAGAATCAAATAATTTTTTGCATACAGTCCTGATCTGTAGAGTACTTGCGACCTGTTGTTTTTGGTGAAGATCGGTTGAGGGAAAGGGGTAGTTTACCTGCAACGGTTTTTTTTTTATCAAGGTAATTTGTTTTTTGGCAAACATTAACAGCCGCAAATTCAAACAGAATCAAATAATGTTTCGCATACAGCCCTGAATTGTAGAGTTCTCAAGACCTTTTGTTTTTGGTGAAGATCGGTTAAGGGAAAGGGGTAGTTTACCGGTAACGTTTTATGTTTTAACAAGGGTATTTCCTATGGCAAACGATAACAGCCGCAAATTCAAGCAGAATCAAAAGATTATTTGCGTACAGCCCTAAATTGTAGAGTTCTCAAGACCTGTTGTTTTTGGTGAAGCTCGGTTAAGGGGAAGGGGTAGTTTTCCAGCAACGTTTTTTATCAAGCGTATTTTCTATGGCAAACGATAACTGCCGCAAATTCAAACAGAATCAAATAATTGTTTGCATACAGCCCTGAATTGTAGAGCTTTCAAGACCTATTGTTTTTGGTGAAGACCGGTTAAGGGAAAGGGGTAGTTTACCTGTAACGTTTTATGTTTTATCAAGGTTATTTCCTATGGCAAACGATAACAGCCGCAAATTCAAACAGAATCAAACGATTATTTGCATACAGCCCTTAATTGTTGAGTTCTAAAGACCTATTGTTTTTGGTGAAGATCGGTTGAGGGAAAGGGGTAGTTTACCAGCAACGTTTTTTTAACAAGGGTATTTTCTATGGCAAACGACAACAGCCGCAAATTCAATCGGAATCAAATAATGTTTTGCATACAGCCCTGATTTGTAGAGTACTCAAGACCTGTTGTTTTTGGTGAAGATCGGTTAAGGGGAAGGGGTAGTTTACCAGCACCCTTTTTTTTATCAAGCGTATTTTCTATGGCAAACGATAACAGCCGCAAATTCAAAGAGAATCAAATAATGTTTTGCATACGTCCCTGAATTGTAGAGGTCTCAAGGACTTCCGATTTTGGTGAAGATCGGTTAAGGGGAAGGGGTAGTTTACCAGCAACCTTTTACGTTTTAACAAGAGTAAAGTACTTGCAAATTTATTTAAACTTTTTGAAACAATGGTAATTGTTAAAAATAAAATAATTTTGTTGCCAGGCAATAAAATTAAAATTTTTTAATTTTAATGTAATATAATATTTTTCATTTAATACGGCAATAAAAAGGCAGGTAAGACACAAACACACAATTCACGTTATTTCTGGCCTCACTTATGTTTATTTTCTTACGTTTGCACGCTTTTTAAATGGAAAGTGCCGAAACCCACACCAACATAACGCGTGCAAGCCGAAAAAATTGACATCAATTTGCTTACTGGCGAAGCTAGTAGTTAATGAATGGGTAGGCAAAAATCTTATCTTAAATTTTTTTTAAGGAATCACTAAAAGGACGGTGGGTCAAATCGGACGCTGAGGTAGAGTTTGCTGTAACCGAATGGTTCCACAAACAGCCGTAAGAATTTTACTAGTAGGGAATCTACAGGTTAGCGCAACAGTGGAACTCTTGTCTTAATGTTATTGGAGACTTCTTTTAAAATCGTTGAATAAAAAATGCTTTACAGCTCTATACGTGTGTCTATTGAACAATCCTTGTATTAGTCATACACAATAATAAAACTGATTGAACTTCAAATTTTTAAACTTGATTAGTTTCTATATATATATGTTTAATGTTACAAATAATTCAAATAACAATTTTGATCATCTGTTAGTTCAGCAGAATAACAGTGACACTTTTAATAACCGCATAAAATAAACACTTAGAAACAACACAGGCGCTTTAACTTAACTGTTTGGACCACAGAAGTGAGGCATGCTTCAACGCTCTATGTGTACAGCGCGGGACAATCCCCCCTCCCTACACTTCCCTATCACACCACTACATTGCTTACATACGATGTATACAAAAAACGCTGAGGCAAGTTCAGGTTGCCTCATTCGCTTTAAACGAACTATGCCGAATCTCACCTGTCACCATCTAGCGGTCGCTCAATAAAGCACGTTTCGGTTTAATAAATTTGACAGTCACAGTAACAATGTATAACCTTTACGTTATGTAGTTCATATGTATTTATAATTTTTATTCTACAGAATTTTTTAGGGTAGGCTTTGCCTCAATTGCCTCCATTTAACTTCGCCACTGATATATATGTGTACAACGTTATCGGCAACAAAGAAGTAGTTTTTGTTAAAATTCCTTCCCGGGATATTTGGCCGTAGTCCAATGTTTTCTACAAAACCAGACATTTCGGAAATGCCATCGACTTCCATCATCAGTGAAAATCGAGTGCGATAACGTGAGGTGGTATACGTTAGTGATCACAGTACTGTGGTTAAGGCTGAAGCAGTAAGTAGAAAGAAGTAGTTTCTATGGTAATATTTCATTTCGAAAATGATTTTAAATATAAATCTTAGAATATGGAAGTCATGTATGGTTCTCCATACCGATATTACTTACATATTCCTTAAGGAATGGAAGTATGGTGATGGCAAAAAAAATCGTGTTCGAGATTATTGCAGATTCTGATCCTACTACGCTCAAAACATGAAAAAAAGTCGTTTTCCGAAAAGTGTCTGTGTGTGTGTCTGTGTGTCTATGTGTGTGTCTGTCTATCTGTAGATTTTTTTTCTATGGCAAACGATAACTGCCGCAAATTTAAACAGAATCAAATAATTTTTTGCATACAGCCCTGATTTGTAGAGTACTCACGACCTGTTGTTTTTGGTGAAGATCGGTTGAGGGAAAGGGGTAGTTTACCGGCAACGTTTTTTTATCAAGCGTATTTTATATGGCAAACGATAACAGCCGCAAATTGAAACAGAATCAAATAATTTTTTGCATACATCCCTGAGTTGTAGAGGTCTCAATGACTTTCGATTTTGGTGAAGATCGGTTAAGGGGAAGGGGTAGTTTACCAGCAACCTTTTACGTTTTAACAAGAGTAAAGTACTTGTTTTTATATGGCAAACGATAACTGCCGCAAATTTAAACAGAATCAAATAAATTTTTGCATACAGCCCTGACTTATAGAGTACTCACGACCTCTTGTTTTTGGTGAAGATCGGTTGAGGGAAAGGGGTAGTTTACCAGCAACGGTTTTTTTTATCAAGGGAAATTTTTTTTTTTGGCAAACGATAACAACCGCAAATTCAAACAGAATCAAATAATGTTTCGCATACAGCCCTGAATTGTAGAGTTCTCAAGACCTTTTGTTTTTGGTAAAGATCGGTTAAGGGGAAGGGGTAGTTTACCTGCAACGTTTTTTTAACAAGGGTATTTTTTATGGCAAACGATAACAGCCGCAAATTATAACAGAATCAAAAGATTATTTGCATACAGCCCTGATTTGTGGAGTACTCAAGACCTATTGTTTTTGGTGAAGATCGGTTGAGGGGAAGGGGTAGTTTACCAGCAACGGTTTTTTTTTTCAAGGGAAATTTTTTTTTGGCAAACGTTAACAGCCGCAAATTCAAACAGAATCAAATAATGTTTCGCATACAGCCCTGATTTGTAGAGTTCTCAAGACCTATTGTTTTTGGTGAAGATCGGTTGAGGGAAAGTGGTAGTTTACCAGCAACGGTTTTTTTTTATCAAGTGAAATTTTTTTTTGGCAAACGATAACAGCCGCAAATTCAAACAGAATCAAACAATGTTTCGTATACAGCCCTGAATTGTAGAGTTCTCGAGACCTATTGTTTTTGGTGAAGATCGGTTAAGGGGAAGGGGTAGTTTACCGGCAACCTTTTACGTTTTAACATGAGTAAAGTACTTGAAAATTTATTTAAACTTTTTGAAACAATTGTAATTGTAAAAAATAAAATAATTTTGTTGCCAGGCAATAAAATTATAATTATTTGATTTTAATGTAATATAATATTTTTAATTTAATACAGCAATAAAAAGGCAGGTAAGACACAGCCTGGCTGTTTGGCTGAAAATGAGTTTAAATATAAATCTTAGAATATGGAAGTCATGTATGGTTCTCCATACCGATTTTACTTCCATATTCCTTAAGGAATGGAAGTATGGTGATGGCAAAAAAAATCGTGTTCGAGATTATTGCAGATTCTGATTCTACTACACTCAAAACATAAAAAAAAGTCGTTTTCCGAAAAGTGTCTGTGTGTGTGTCTGTCTGTCTGTCTGTCTGTCTGTCTGTCTGTCTGTCTGTGTGTCTGTAGATTTTTTTTTTTGGCAAACGATAACTGCCGCAAATTCAAACAGAATCAAATAATTGTTTGCATTCAGCCCTGATTTGCAGAGTACTCGCGACCTATTGTTTTTGGTGAAGATCGGTTGAGGGGAAGGGGTAGTTTACCAGCAACGGTTTTTTTTATCAAGGGAAATTTTTTTTTTGGCAAACAATAACAGCCGCAAATTCAAACAGACTTAAATAATGTTTCGTATACAGCCCTGAATTGTAGAGCTTTCAAGACCTATTGTTTTTGGTGAAGATCGGTTAAGGGAAAGGGGTAGTTTACCTGTAACGTTTTATGTTTTAACAAGGGTATTTCCTATGGCAAACGATAACAGCCGCAAATTCAAACAGAATCAAACGATTATTTGCATACCGCCCTTAATTGTTGAGTTCGCAAGACCTGTTGTTTTTGGTGAAGATCAGTTGAGGGAAAGGTGTAGTTTACCTGCAACGTTGTTTTAACAAGGGTATTTTCTATGGCAAACGATAACAGCCGCAAATTCAAACGGAATGAAATAATGTTTTGCATACAGCCCTGGTTTGTAGAGTACTCAAGACCTGTTGTTTTTGGTGAAGATCGGTTAAGGGGAAGGGGTTGTTTACCAGCACCGTTTTTTTATCAAGCGTATTTTCTATGGCAAACGATAACAGCCGCAAATTCAAACAGAATAAAATAATGTTTTGCATACTTCCCTGATTTGTAGAGGTCTCAAGGACTTCCGATTTTGGTGAAGATCGGTTAAGGGGAAGGGGTAGTTTACCAGCAACCTTTTACGTTTTAACAAGAGTAAAGTACTTGCAAATTTATTTAAACTTTTTGAAACAATGGTAATTGTTAAAAATAAAATAATTTTGTTGCCAGGCAATAAAATTAAAATTTCTTAATTTTAATGTAATATAATATTTTTCATTTAATACGGCAATAAAAAGGCAGGTAAGACACAAACACACAATTCACGTTATTTCTGGCCTCACTTATGTTTATTTTCTTACGTTTGCACGCTTTTTAAATGGAAATTGCCGAAACCCACACCAACATAACGCGTGCAAGCCGAAAAAATGGACATCAATTTGCTTACTGGCGAAGCTAGTAGTTAATGAATGGTTAGGCAAAAATCTTATCTTAAATTTTTTTTAAGGAATCACTAAAAGGACGGTGGATCAAATCGGACGCTGAGGTAGAGTTTGCTGTAACCGAATGGTTCCACAAACAGCCGTAAGAATTTTACTAGTAGGGAATCTACAGGTTAGCGCAACAGTGGAACTCTTGTCTTAATGTTATTGGAGACTTCTTTTAAAATCGTTGAATAAAAAATGCTTTACAGCTCTATACGTGTGTCTATTGAACAATCCTTGTATTAGTCATACACAATAATACAACTGATTGAACTTCAAATTTTTAAACTTGATTAGTTTCTATATATATATGTTTAATGTTACAAATAATTCAAATAACAATCTTGATCATCTGTTAGTTCAGCAGAATAACAGTGACACTTTTAATAACCGCATAAAATAAACACTTAGAAACAACACAGGCGCTTTAACTTAACTGTTTGGACCACAGAAGTGAGGCATGCTTCAACGCTCTATGTGTACAGCGCGGGACAATCCCCCCTCCCTACACTTCCCTATCACACCACTACATTGCTTACATACGATGTATACAAAAAACGCTGAGGCAAGTTCAGGTTGCCTCAGTCGCTTTAAACGAACTATGCCGAATCTCACCTGTCACCATCTAGCGGTCGCTCAATAAAGCACGTTTCGGTTTAATAAATTTGACAGTCACAGTAACAATGTATAACCTTTACGTTATGTAGTTCATACGTATTTATAATTTTTATTCTACAGAATTTTTTAGGGTAGGCATTGCCTCAATTGCCTCCATGTAACTTCGACACTGATATATATGTGTACAACGTTATCGGCAACAAAGAAGTAGTTTTTGTTAAAATTCCTTCCCGGGATATTTGGCCGTAGTCCAATGTTTTCTACAAAACCAGACATTTCGGCAATGCCATCGACTTCCATCATCAGTGAAAATCGAGTGCGATAACGTGAGGTGGTATACGTTAGTGATCACAGTACTGTGGTTAAGGCTGAAGCAGTAAGTAGAAAGAAGTAGTTTCTATGGTAATATTTCATTTCGAAAATGATTTTAAATATAAATCTTAGAATATGGAAGTCATGTATGGTTCTCCATACCGATATTACTTACATATTCCTTAAGGAATGGAAGTATGGTGATGGCAAAAAAAATCGTGTTCGAGATTATTGCAGATTCTGATCCTACTACGCTCAAAACATGAAAAAAAGTCGTTTTCCGAAAAGTGTCTGTGTGTGTGTCTGTGTGTCTATGTGTGTGTCTGTCTATCTGTAGATTTTTTTTCTATGGCAAACGATAACTGCCGCAAATTTAAACAGAATCAAATAATTTTTTGCATACAGCCCTGATTTGTAGAGTACTCACGACCTGTTGTTTTTGGTGAAGATCGGTTGAGGGAAAGGGGTAGTTTACCGGCAACGTTTTTTTATCAAGCGTATTTTATATGGCAAACGATAACAGCCGCAAATTGAAACAGAATCAAATAATTTTTTGCATACATCCCTGAATTGTAGAGGTCTCAATGACTTTCGATTTTGGTGAAGATCGGTTAAGGGGAAGGGGTAGTTTACCAGCAACATTTTACGTTTTAACAAGAGTAAAGTACTTGTTTTTATATGGCAAACGATAACTGCCGCAAATTTAAACAGAATCAAATAAATTTTTGCATACAGCCCTGACTTATAGAGTACTCACGGCCTCTTGTTTTTGGTGAAGATCGGTTGAGGGAAAGGGGTAGTTTACCAGCAACGGTTTTTTTTATCAAGGGAATTTTTTTTTTTTGCAAACGATAACAACCGCAAATTCAAACAGAATCAAATAATGTTTCGCATACAGCCCTGAATTGTAGAGTTCTCAAGACCTTTTGTTTTTGGTAAAGATCGGTTAAGGGAAAGGGGTAGTTTACCTGCAACGTTTTTTTAACAAGGGTATTTTTTATGGCAAACGATAACAGCCGCAAATTATAACAGAATCAAAAGATTATTTGCATACAGCCCTGATTTGTGGAGTACTCAAGACCTATTGTTTTTGGGGAAGATCGGTTGAGGGGAAGGGGTAGTTTACCAGCAACGGTTTTTTTTTTCAAGGGAAATTTTTTTTTGGCAAACGTTAACAGCCGCAAATTCAAACAGAATCAAATAATGTTTCGCATACAGCCCTGATTTGTAGAGTTCTCAAGACCTATTGTTTTTGGTGAAGATCGGTTGAGGGAAAGTGGTAGTTTACCAGCAACGGTTTTTTTTTATCAAGTGAAATTTTTTTTTGGCAAACGATAACAGCCGCAAATTCAAACAGAATCAAACAATGTTTCGTATACAGCCCTGAATTGTAGAGTTCTCGAGTCCTATTGTTTTTGGTGAAGATCGGTTAAGGGGAAGGGGTAGTTTACCTGCAACCTTTTACGTTTTAACATGAGTAAAGTACTTGAAAATTTATTTAAACTTTTTGAAACAATGGTAATTGTAAAAAATAAAATAATTTTGTTGCCAGGCAATAAAATTATAATTATTTGATTTTAATGTAATATAATATTTTTAATTTAATACAGCAATAAAAAGGCAGGTAAGACACAGCCTGGCTGTTTGGCTGAAAATGAGTTTAAATATAAATCTTAGAATATGGAAGTCATGTATGGTTCTCCATACCGATTTTACTTCCATATTCCTTAAGGAATGGAAGTATGGTGACGGCAAAAAAAATCGTGTTCGAGATTATTGCAGATTCTGATTCTACTACATTCAAAACATAAAAGAAAGTCGTTTTCCGAAAAGTGTCTGTGTGTGTGTCTGTCTGTCTGTCTGTCTGTCTGTCTGTCTGTCTGTCTGTAGATTTTTTTCTATGGCAAACGATAACTGCCGCAAATTCAAACAGAATCAAATAATTTTTTGCATACAGCCCTGATTTGTAGAGTACTCGCGACCTATTGTTTTTGGAGAAGATCGGTTTAGGGGAAGGGGTAGTTTACCAGCAACGGTTTTTTTATCAAGGGAAACTTTTTTTTTTTGGCAAACAATAACAGCCGCAAATTCAAACAGACTTAAATAATGTTTCGTATACAGCCCTGAATTGTAGAGCTTTCAAGACCTATTGTTTTTGGTGACGATCGGTTAAGGGAAAGGGGTAGTTTACCTGTAACGTTTTATGTTTTAACAAGGGTATTTCCTATGGCAAACGATAACAGCCGCAAATTCAAACAGAATCAAACGATTATTTGCATACAGCCCTTAATTGTTGAGTTCGCAAGACCTATTGTTTTTGGTGAAGATCAGTTGAGGGAAAGGGGTAGTTTACCTGCAACGTTGTTTTAACAAGTGTATTTTCTATGGCAAACGATAACAGCCGCAAATTCAAACGGAATGAAATAATGTTTTGCATACAGCCCTGATTTGTAGAGTACCCAAGACCTGTTGTTTTTGGTGAAGATCGGTTAAGGGGAAGGGGTAGTTTACTTGCACCGTTTTTTTATCAAGCGTATTTTCTATGGCAAACGATAACAGCCGCAAATTAAAACAGAATCAAATAATGTTTTTTATACATCCCTGATTTGTAGAGGTCTCAAGGACTTCCGATTTTGGTGAAGATCGGTTAAGGGGAAGGGGTAGTTTACCAGCAACCTTTTACGTTTTAACAAGAGTAAAGTACTTGCAAATTTATTTAAACTTTTTGAAACAATGGTAATTGTTAAAAATAAAATAATTTTGTTGCCAGGCAATAAAATTAAAATTTTTTAGTTTTAATGTAATATAATATTTTTCATTTAATACGGCAATAAAAAGGCAGGTAAGACACAAACACACAATTCACGTTATTTCTGGCCTTACTTATGTTTATTTTCTTACGTTTGCACTGAAAATGGCTGATTGTTAAAAATAACATAATTTTGTTGCCAGGCAATAAAATTATAATTTTTTCATTTTAATGTAATATAATATTTTTCATTTAATACAGCAATAAAAAGGCAGGTAAGACACAGCCTGGCTGTTTGGCTGAAAATGAGTTTAAATATAAATCTTAGAATATGGAAGTCATGTATGGTTCTCCATACCGATTTTACTTCCATATTCCTTAAGGAATGGAAGTATGGTGATGGCAAATATCGGTATGGAGAACCATACATGACTTCCATATTCTAAGATTTATATTTAAAATCATTTTCATCCAAACAGCCAGGCTGTGTCTTACCTGCCTTTTTATTGCTGTATTAAATGAAAAATATTATATTACATTAAAATGAAAAAATTATAATTTTATTGCCTGGCAACAAAATTATTTTATTTTTAACAATTACCATTGTTTCAAAAAGTTTAAATAAAATTTCAAGTACTTTACTCTTGTTAAAACGTAAAAGGTTGCTGGTAAACTACCCCTTCCCCTTAACCGATCTTCACCAAAATCGAAAGTCATTGAGACCTCTACAATTCAGGGACGTATGCAAAAAATTATTTGATTCTGTTTGAATTTGCGGCTGTTATCGTTTGCCATATAAAATACGCTTGATAAAAAAACGTTGCTGGTAAACTACCCCTTCCCCTTAACCGATCTTTACCAAAAACAACAGGTCTTGAGTACTCTACAAACCAGGGCTGTATGCAAAACATTATTTGATTCTGTTTGAATTTGCGGCTGTTATCGTTTGCCATAGAAAATACCCTTGTTAAAAAAACGTTGCAGGTAAACTACCCCTTTCCCTCAACCGATCTTCACCAGAAACAACAGGTCTTGAGAACTCTAAAATTCATGGCTGTATGCACATAATCTTTTGATTCTGTTTGAATTTGCGGCTGTTATCGTTTGCCATAGGAAATACCCTTGTTAAAACATAAAACGTTACTGGTAAACTACCCCTTTCCCTTAACCGATCTTCACCAAAATCAACAGATCTTGAGAACACTACAAATCAGGACTGTATGCGAAATATTATTTGATTCTGTTTGAATTTGCGGCTGTTATTGTTTGCCAAACAAACAAAATTACCCTTGCTAAAAAAAAACCGTTGCAGGTAAACTACCCCTTTCCCTCAACCGATCTTCACCAAAAACAACAGGTCGCGAGTACTCTGCAAATCAGGGCTGCATGCAAAAAATTGTTTGATTCTGTTTGAATTTGCGGCAGTTATCGTTTGCCAAAAAAAAAAATCTACAGAAGACAGACAGACAGACAGACAGACAGACAGACAGACACACAGGCAGACAGGCAGACAGGCAGACACACACACAGACACTTTTCGGAAAACGACTTTTTTTCATGTTTTGAGTGTAGTACAATCAGAATCTGCAATAATCTCGAACACGATTTTTTTTGCCATCACCATACTTCCATTCCTTAAGGAACATGGAAGTAAAATCGGTATGGAGAACCATACATGACTTCCATATTCTAAGATTTATATTTAAACTCATTTTCAGCCAAACAGCAAGGCTGTGTCTTACCTGCCTTTTTATTGCTGTATTAAATTAAAAATATTATATTACATTAAAATGAAATAATTATAATTTTATTGCCTGGCAACAAAATTATTTTATTTTTACTTCCATATTCCTTAAGGAATGGAAGTATTGTGATGGCAAAAAAAATCGTGTTCGAGATTATTGCAGATTCTGATTGTACTACACTCAAAACATGAAAAAAAGTCGTTTTCCGAAAAGTGTCTCTGTGTGTGTCTGTGTGTCTGTCTGTAGATTTTTTTCTATGGCAAACGATAACTGCCGCAAATTCAAACAAACCAAATAATTTTTTGCATACAGCCCTGATTTGTAGAGGACTCGCGACCTATTGTTTTTGGTGAAGATCGGTTGAGGGAAAGGGGTAGTTTACCAGCAACGGTTTTTTTTATAAAGGAAAATTTTTTTTGGCAAACGATAACAGCCGCAAATTCAAACAGAATCAAATAATGTTTCGCATACAGCCCTGAATTGTAGAGTTCTCAATACGTGTTGATGTTGGTGAAGATCGGTTGAGGGAAAGGGGTAGTTTACCAGTAACGTTTTATGTTTTAACAAGGGTATTTCCTATGGCAAACGATAACAGCCGCAAATTCAAACAGAATCAAAAGATTATTTGCAGACAGCCCTAAATTGTAGAGTTCTCAAGATCTGTTGTTTTTGGTGAAGATCGGTTAAGGGAAAGGGGTAGTTTACCAACAACGTTTTTTTAACAAGGGTATTTTCTATGGCGAACGATAACAGCCGGAAATTCAAACAGAATCAAATAATTGTCTGCATACAGCCCTGATTTGTAGAGTGCTCAAGACCTGTTGTTTTTGGTAAAGATCGGTTGAGGGAAAGGGGTAGTTTACCTGCAACGTTTTTTATCAAGCGTATTTTATTTGGTAAACGATAACTGCCGCAAATTCGAACAGAATCAAATAATTTTGTGCATACAGCCCTGGTTTGTAGAGTACTCGCGATATATTGTTTTTGTTGAAGATCGGTTGAGGTAAAGGGGTAGTTTACCAGCAACGGTTTTTTATCAAGGGAAATTTTTTTTTTTTTGCCAACGATAACAGCCGCAAATTCAAACAGAATCAAATAATGTTTCGCATACAGCCCTGAATTGTAGAGTTCTCAATACCTGTTGATGTTGGTGAAGATCGGTTGAGGGAAAGGGGTTGTTTACCTGTAACGTTTTATGTTTTAACAAGGGTATTTCCTATGGCAAACGATAACAGCCGCATATTCAAACAGAATCAAAAGATTATTTGCATACCGCCCTAAATTGTAGAGTTCTCAAGACCTGTTGTTTTTGGTGAAGATCGGTTGAGGGAAAGGGGTAGTTTACCGACAACGTTTTTTTAACAAGGGTATTTTCTATGGCAAACGATAACAGCCGCAAATTCAAACAGAATCAAATAATTTTCTGCATACAGCCCTGATTTGTAGATTACTCAAGACCTATTGTTTTTGGTGAAGATCGGTTAAGGGGAAGGGGTAGTTTACCAGCAATGTTTTTTATCAAGCATATTTTCTATGGTAAACGATAACTGCCGCAAATTCAAACAGAATCAAATAATTTTTTGCATACGTCCCTGAATTGTCGGGGTCTCAAGGACTTTCGATTTTGGTGGAGATCGGTTAAGGGGAAGGGGTAGTTTACCGGCAACCTTTTACGTTTTAACAAGAGTAAAGTACTTGAAAATTTATTTAAACTTTTTGAAACAATGGTAATTGTTAAAAATAAAATAATTTTGTTGCCAGGCAATAAAATTAAAATTTTTTCATTTTAATGTAATATAATATTTTTCATTTAATACGGCATTAAAAAGGCAGGTAAGACACAAACAAACACACACACACACACACACACAATTCACGTTATTTCTGGCCTCACTCATGTTTATTGTCTTACGTTTTCACGCTTTTTAAATGGAAAGTGCCGAAACCCACACCAACATAACGCGTGCAAGCCGAAAAAATGGACATCAATTTGCTTACTGGCGAAGCTAGTAGTTAATGAATGGGTAGGCAAAAATCTTATCTTAAATTTTTTTTAAGGAACCACTAAAAGGACGGTGGGTCAAATCGGACGCTGAGTTAGAGCTTGCTGTAACCGAATGGTTCCACAAACAGCCGTAAGAATTTTACTAGCAGGGGATCTACAGGTTAGTGCAACAGTGGAACTCATGTCTTAATGTTATTGGAGACTTCTTTTAAAATCGTTGAATAAAAAATGCTTTCCAGCTCTATACGTGTGTCTATTGAACAATCCTTGTATTAGTCATACACAATAATACAACTGATTGAACTTCAAATTTTTAAACTTGATTAGTTTCTAAATATATATGTTTAATGTTACAAATAATTCAAATAACAATCTTGATCATCTGTTAATTCAGCGGAATAACAGTGACACTTTTAATAACCGCATAAAATAAACACTTAGAAACAACACAGGCGCTTTAACTTAACTGTTTGGACCACAGAAGTGAGGCATGCCTCAACGCTCTATGTGTACAGCGCGGGACAATCCCCCCTCCCTACACTTCCCTATCACACCACTACATTGCTTACATACGATGTACACAAAAAACGCTGAGGCAAATTCAGGTTGCCTCATTCGCTTTAAACGAACTATGCCGAATCTCACCTGTCACCATCTAGCGGTCGCTCAATAAAGCACGTTTCGGTTTAATAAATTTGACAGTCGCAGTAACAATGTATAATCTTTACGTTATGTAGTTCATACGTATTTATAATTTTTATTCTACAGAATTTTTTAGGGTAGGCATTGCCTCAATTGCCTCCATGTAACTTCGCCACTGATATATATGTGTACAACGTTATCGGCAACAAAGAAGTAGTTTTTGTTAAAATTCCTTCCCGGGATATTTGGCCGTAGTCCAATGTTTTCTACAAAACCAGACATTTCGGCAATGCCATCGACTTACATCATCAGTGAAAATCGAGTGCGATAACGTGAGGTGGTATACGTTAGTGACCACAGTACTGTGGTTAAGGCTGAAACAGTAAGTAGAAAGAAGTAGTTTCTATGGTAATATTTCATTTCGAAAATAATTTTAAATATAAATCTTAGAATATGGAAGTCATGTATGGTTCTCCATACCGATTTTTTACAATTACCATTGTTTCAAAAAGTTTAAATAAATTTTCAAGTACTTTACTCATGTTAAAACGTAAAAGGTTGCCGGTAAACTACCCCTTCCCCTTAACCGATCTTCACCAAAAACAATAGGTCTTGAGTACTCTACAAATCAGGGCTGTATGCAAAAAATTATTTGATTCTGTTTGAATTTGCGGCTGTTATCGTTTGCCATAAGAAATACCCTTGTTAAAACATAAAAGTTACAGGTAAACTACCCCTTTCCCTTAACCGATCTGTACCAAAACAATAGGTCTTGAGAACTCTACAATTCAGGGCTGTATACGAAACATTGTTTGATTCTGTTTGAATTTGCGGCTGTTATCGTTTGCCAAAAAAAAATTTCACTTGATAAAAAAAAACCGTTGCTGGTAAACTACCACTTTCCCTCAACCGATCTTCACCAAAGACAATAGGTCTTGAGAACTCTACAAATCAGGGCTGTATGCAAAACATTATTTGATTCTGTTTGAATTTGCGGCTGTTAACGTTTGCCAAAAAAAAATTTCCCTTGATAAAAAAAACCGTTGCTGGTAAACTACCCCTTCCCCTCAACCGATCTTCACCAAAAACAATAGGTCTTGGGTACTCCACAAATCAGGGCTGTATGCAAATAATCTTTTGATTCTGTTATAATTTGCGGCTGTTATCGTTTGCCATAGGAAATACCCTTGTTAAAAAAACGTTGCTGGTAAACTACCCCTTTCCCTTAACCGATCTTTACCAAAAACAAAAGGTCTTGAGAACTCTACAATTCAGGGCTGTATGCGAAACATTATTTGATTCTGTTTGAATTTGCGGTTGTTATCGTTTGCCAAAAAAAAAAATTTCCCTTGAAAAAAAAAACCGTTGCTGGTAAACTACCCCTTTCCCTCAACCGATCTTCACCAAAAGCAACAGGTCGTGAGTACTCTATAAGTCAGGGCTGTATGCAAAAAATTATTTGATTCTGTTTAAATTTGCAGCAGTTATCGTTTGCCATATAAAAACAAGTACTTTACTCTTGTTAAAACGTAAAAGTTGCTGGTAAACTACCCCTTCCCCTTAACCGATCTTCACCAAAATCGAAAGTCATTGAGACCTCTGCAATTCAGGGATGTATGCAAAAAATTATTTGATTCTGTTTCAATTTGCGGGTGTTATCGTTTGCCATATAAAATACGCTTGATAAAAAAACGTTGCCGGTAAACTACCCCTTTCCCTCAACCGATCTTCACCAAAAACAACAGGTCGTGAGTACTCTACAAGTCAGGGCTGTATGCAAAAAATTATTTGATTCTGTTTAAATTTGCGGCAGTTATCGTTTGCCATAGAAAAAAAATCTACAGATAGACAGACACACACATAGACACACAGACACACACACAGACACTTTTCGGAAAACGACTTTTTTTCATGTTTTGAGCGTAGTAGGATCAGAATCTGCAATAATCTCGAACACGATTTTTTTTGCCATCACCATACTTCCATTCCTTAAGGAATATGGAAGTAATATCGGTATGGAGAACCATACATGACTTCCATATTCTAAGATTTATATTTAAAATCATTTTCGAAATGAAATATTACCATAGAAACTACTTCTTTCTACTTACTGCTTCAGCCTTAACCACAGTACTGTGATCACTAACGTATACCACCTCACGTTATCGCACTCGATTTTCACTGATGATGGAAGTCGATGGCATTTCCGAAATGTCTGGTTTTGTAGAAAACATTGGACTACGGCCAAATATCCCGGGAAGGAATTTTAACAAAAACTACTTCTTTGTTGCCGATAACGTTGTACACATATATATCAGTGTCGAAGTTAAATGGAGGCAATTGAGGCAATGCCTACCATAAAAAATTCTGTAGAATAAAAATTATAAATACGTATGAACTACATAACGTAAAGGTTATACATTGTTACTGTGACTGTCAAATTTATTAAACCGAAACGTGCTTTATTGAGCGACCGCTAGATGGTGACAGGTGAGATTCGGCATAGTTCGTTTAAAGCGACTGAGGCAACCTGAACTTGCCTCAGCGTTTTTTGTATACATCGTATGTAAGCAATGTAGTGGTGTGATAGGGAAGTGTAGGGAGGGGGGATTGTCCCGCGCTGTACACATAGAGCGTTGAAGCATGCCTCACTTCTGTGGTCCAAACAGTTAAGTTAAAGCGCCTGTGTTGTTTCTAAGTGTTTATTTTATGCGGTTATTAAAAGTGTCACTGTTATTCTGCTGAACTAACAGATGATCAAGATTGTTATTTGAATTATTTGTAACATTAAACATATATATATAGAAACTAATCAAGTTTAAAAATTTGAAGTTCAATCAGTTGTATTATTGTGTATGACTAATACAAGGATTGTTCAATAGACACACGTATAGAGCTGTAAAGCATTTTTTATTCAACGATTTTAAAAGAAGTCTCCAATAACATTAAGACATGAGTTCCACTGTTGCGCTAACCTGTAGATTCCCTACTAGTAAAATTCTTACGGCTGTTTGTGGAACCATTCGGTTACAGCAAAGTCTACCTCAGCGTCCGATTTGATCCACCGTCCTTTTAGTGATTCCTTAAAAAAAATTTAAGATAAGATTTTTGCCTAACCATTCATTAACTACTAGCTTCGCCAGTAAGCAAATTGATGTCCATTTTTTCGGCTTGCACGCGTTATGTTGGTGTGGGTTTCGGCACTTTCCATTTAAAAAGCGTGCAAACGTAAGAAAATAAACATGAGTGAGGCCAGAAATAACGTGAATTGTGTGTGTGTGTGTGTGTGTGTGTGTGTGTGTGTGTGTGTGTGTGTGTGTGTGTGTGTGTGTGTGTGTGTGTGTGTGTGTCTTACCTGCCTTTTTAATGCCGTATTAAATGAAAAATATTATATTACATTAAAATGAAAAAATTTTAATTTTATTGCCTGGCAACAAAATTATTTTATTTTTAACAATTACCATTGTTTCAAAAAGTTTAAATACATTTTCAAGTACTTTACTCTTGTTAAAACGTAAAAGGTTGCTGGCAAACTACCCCTTTCCCCTAACCGATCTCCACCAAAATCGAAAGTCCTTGAGACCCCGACAATTCAGGGACGTATGCAAAAAATTATTTGATTCTGTTTGAATTTGCGGCAGTTATCGTTTGCCATAGAAAATATGCTTGATAAAAAACATTGCAGGTAAACTACCCCTTCCCCTTAACCGATCTTCACCAAAAACAACAGGTCTTGAGTAATCTACAAATCAGGGCTGTATGCAGAAAATTATTTGATTCTGTTTGAATTTGCGGCTGTTATCGTTTGCCATAAAAAATACCCTTGTTAAAAAAACGTTGTTGGTAAACTACCCCTTTCCCTTAACCGATCTTCACCAAAAACAACAGGTCATGAGAACTCTACAATTTAGGGCGGTATGCAAATAATCTTTTGATTCTGTTTGAATTTGCGGCTGTTATCGTTTGCCATAGGAAATACCCTTGTTAAAACATAAAACGTTACCGGTAAACTACCCCTTTCCCTCAACCGATCTTTACCAACATCAACAGGTATTGAGAACTCTACAATTCAGGGCTGTATGCGAAACATTATTTGATTCTGTTTGAATTTGCGGCTGTTATCGTTGGCAAAAAAAAATTTCCCTTGATAAAAAACCGTTGCTGGTAAACTACCCCTTCCCCTCAACCGATCTTCACCAAAAACAATAGATCGCGAGTACTCTACAAATCAGTGCTGTATGCACAAAATTATTTGATTCTGTTTGAATTTGCGGCAGTTATCGTTTGCCATAGAAAATACGCTTGATAAAAAACGTTGCTGGTAAACTACCCCTTCCCCTCAACCGATCTTTACCAAAAACAACAGGTCTTGAGTACTCCACAAATCAGGGCTGTACGCAGAAAATTATTTGATTCTGTTTGAATTTCCGGCTGTTATCGTTTGCCATATAAAATACCCTTGTTAAAAAAACGTTGTTGGTAAACTACCCCTTTCCCTTAACCGATCTTCACCAAAAACAACAGATCTTGAGAAATCTACAATTTAGGGCAGTACGCAAATAATCTTTTGATTATGTTTGAATTTGCGGCTGTTATCGTTTGCCATAGGAAATACCCTTGTTAAAACATAAAACGTTACCGGTAAACTACCCCTTTCCCTCAACCGATCTTCACCAACATCATAAGGTCTTGAGAACTCTACAATTCAGGGCTGTATGCGAAACATTATTTGATTCTGTTTGAATTTGCGGCTGTTATCGTTTGCCAAAAAAAAAATTTTCCTTTATAAAAAAAAACCGTTGCTGGTAAACTACCCCTTTCCCTCAACCGATCTTCACCAAAAACAATAGGTCGCGAGTCCTCTACAAGTCAGGGCTGTATGCAAAAAATTATTTGATTTTGTTTGAATTTGCGGCAGTTATCGTTTGCCATAGAAAAAAAATCTACAGACAGACACACAGACACACAGACCCACAGACACACAGACAGACACTTTTCGGAAAACGACTTTTTTTCATGTTTTGAGTGTAGTACAATCAGAATCTGCAATAATCTCGAACACGATTTTTTTTGCCATCACCATACTTCCATTCCTTAAGGAATATGGAAGTAAAAATAAAATAATTTTGTTGCCAGGCAATAAAATTATAATTATTTCATTTTAATGTAATATAATATTTTTAATTTAATACAGCAATAAAAAGGCAGGTAAGACACAGCCTGGCTGTTTGGCTGAAAATGAGTTTAAATATAAATCTTAGAATATGGAAGTCATGTATGGTTCTCCATACCGATTTTACTTCCATGTTCCTTAAGGAATGGAAGTATGGTGATGGCAAAAAAAATCGTGTTCGAGATTATTGCAGATTCTGATTCTACTACACTCAAAACATGAAAAAAAGTCGTTTTCCGAAAAGTGTCTGTGTGTCTGTCTGTCTGTCTGTCTGTCTGTCTGTCTGTCTGTCTGTCTGTCTGTCTGTCTGTCTGTCTGTAGATTTTTTTTCTATGGCAAACGATAACTGCCGCAAATTCAAAGAGAATCAAATAATTTTTGCATACAGTCCTGATTTGTAGAGTACTCGCGACCTATTGTTTTTGGTGAAGATCGGTTGAGGGAAAGGGGTAGTTTACCAGCAACGGTTTTTTTTTTATCAAGGGAAATTTGTTTCTTTGGCAAACGATAACAGCCGCAAATTCAAACAGAATCAAATAATGTTTCGCATACAGCCCTGAATTGTAGAGTTCTCAAGAACTATTGCTTTTGGTGAAGATCGGTTAAGGGAAAGGGGTAGTTTACCAGTAACGTTTTATGTTTTAACAAGGGTATTTCCTATGGCAAACGATAACAGCCGAAAATTCAAACAGAATCAAAAGATTACTTGCATACAGCCCTAAATTGTAGAGTTCTCAAGACCTGTTGTTTTTGGTGAAGATCGGTTAAGGGAAAGGGGTAGTTTACCTACAACGTTTTTTTAACAAGGGTATTTTTTATGGCAAACGATAACAGCCGCAAGTTCAAACAGAATCAAATAATTTTTTGCATACAGCCCTGATTTGTATAGTAATCAAAACCTGTAGTTTTTGGTGAAGATCGGTTAAGGGGAAGTGTTAGTTTACCAGCAACGTTTTTTTATCAAGCGTATTGTCTATGGCAAACGATAACAGCCGCAAATTCAAACAGAATCAAATAATTTTTTGCATACCTCCCTGAATTGTAGAGGTCTCAACGTCTTTCGATTTTGGTGAAGATCGTTTAAGGGGAAGGGGTAGTTTACCTGCAACCTTTTACGTTTTAACAAGAGTAAAGTACTTGAAAATTTATTTAAACTTTTTGAAACAATGGTAATTGTTAAATATCGGTATGGAGAACCATACATGACTTCCATATTCTAAGATTTATATTTAAAATCATTTTCAGCCAAACAACCAGGCTGTGTCTTACCTGCCTTTTTATTGCTGTATTAAATGAAAAATATTATATTACATTAAAATGAAAAAATTATAATTTTATTGCCTGAATAATCAAAAAATTATTTGATTCTGTTTGAATTTGCGGCTGTTATCGTTTGCCAAACAAATAAAATTACCCTTGCTAAAAAAAAACCGTTGCTGGTAAACTACCCCTTTCCCTCAACCGATCTTCACCAAAAACAATAGCTCGCGAGTACTCTGCAAATAAGGGCTGCATGCAAACAATTATTTGATTCTGTTTGAATTTGCGGCAGTTATCGTTTGCCATAGAAAAAAATCTACAGACAGACAGACACACAGGCAGACAGACAGACACACACACAGACACTTTTCGGAAAACGACTTTTTTTCATGTTTTGAGTGTAGTACAATCAGAATCTGCAATAATCTCGAACACGATTTTTTTTGCCATCACCATACTTCCATTCCTTAAGGAATATGGAAGTAAAAAAAATCGTGTTCGAGATTATTGCAGATTCTGATTCTACTACACTCAAAACATTAAAAAAAATCGTTTTCCGAAAAGTGTCTGTGTGTGTCTGTCTGTCTGTCTGTCTGTCTGTCTGTCTGTCTGTCTGTCTGTCTGACTGTAGATTTTTTTTCTATGGCAAACGATAACTGCCGCAAATTCAAACAGAATCAAATAATTTTTTGCATACTGTCCTGATTTGTAGAGTGCTCGCGACCTGTTGTTTTTGGTGAAGATCGGTTGAGGGAAAGGGGTAGTTTACCAGCAACGGTTTTTTTTTTATCAAGGAAATTTGTTTTTTTGGCAAACAATAAAAGCCGCAAATTCAAACAGACTTAAATAATGTTCCGTATACAGCCCTGTATTGTAGAGCTTTCAAGACCTATTGTTTTTGGTGAAGATCGGTTAAGGGAAAGGGGTAGTTTACCTGTAACGTTTTATGTTTTAACAAGGGTATTTCCTATGGCAAACGATAACAGCCGAAAATTCAAACAGAATCAAAACGATTATTTGCATACAGCCCTTAATTGTTGTGTTCGCAAGACCTGTTGTTTTTGGTGAAGATCGGTTGAGGGAAAGGGGTAGTTTACCTGCAACGTTTTTTTAACAAGGGTATTTTCTATGGCAAACGATAACAGCCGCAAATTCAAACGGAATCAAATAATGTTTTGCATACAGCCCTGATTTGTAGAGTACTCAAGACCTGTTGTTTTTGGTGACGATCGGTTAAGGGGAAGGGGTAGTTTACCTGCACCATTTTTTTATCAAGCGTATTTTCTATGGCAAACGATAACAGCCGCAAATTCAAACAGAATCAAATAATGTTTTGCATACGTCCCTGAATTGTAGAGGTCTCAAGGACTTCCGATTTTGGTGAACATCGGTTAAGGGGAAGGGGTAGTTTACCAGCAACCTTTTACGTTTTAACAAGAGTAAAGTACTTGCAAATTTATTTAAACTTTTTGAAACAATGGTAATTGTTAAAAATAAAATAATTTTGTTGCCAGGCAATAAAATTAAAATTTTTTCATTTTAATGTAATATAATATTTTTCATTTAATACGGCAATAAAAAGGCAGGTAAGACACAAACACACAATTCACGTTATTTCTGGCCTCACTTATGTTTATTTTCTTACGTTTGCACGCTTTTTAAATGGAAAGTGCCGAAACCCACACCAACATAACGCGTGCAAGCCGAAAAAATGGACATCAATTTGCTTACTGGCGAAGCTAGTAGTTAATGAATGGGTAGGCAAAAATCTTATCTTAAATTTTTTTTAAGGAATCACTAAAAGGACGGTGGGTCAAATCGGACGCTGAGGTAGAGTTTGCTGTAACCGAATGGTTCCACAAACAGCCGTAAGAATTTTACTAGTAGGGAATCTACAGGTTAGCGCAACAGTGGAACTCATGTCTTAATGTTATTGGAGACTTCTTTTAAAATCGTTGAATAAAAAATGCTTTACAGGTCTATACGTGTGTCTATTGAACAATCCTTGTATTAGTCATACACAATAATACAACTGATTGAACTTCAAATTTTTAAACTTGATTAGTTTCTATATATATATGTTTAATGGTACAAATAATTCAAATAACAATTTTGATCATCTGTTAGTTCAGCAGAATAACAGTGACACTTTTAATAACCGCATAAAATAAACACTTAGAAACAACACAGGCGCTTTAACTTAACTGTTTGGACCACAGAAGTGAGGCATGCTTCAACGCTCTATGTGTACAGCTCGGGACAATCCCCCCTCCCTACACTTCCCTATCACACCGCTACATTGCTTACATACGATGTATACAAAAAACGCTGAGGCAAGTTCAGGTTGCCTCATTCGCTTTAAACGAACTATGCCGAATCTCACCTGTCACCATCTAGCGGTCGCTCAATAAAGCACGTTTCGGTTTAATAAATTTGACAGTCACAGTAACAATGTATAACCTTTACGTTATGTAGTTCATACGTATTTATAATTTTTATTCTACAGAATTTTTTAGGGTAGGCATTGCCTCAATTGCCTCCATTTAACTTCGACACTGATATATATGTGTACAACGTTATCGGCAACAAAGAATTAGTTTTTGTTAAAATTCCTTCCCGGGATATTTGGCCGTAGTCCAATGTTTTCTACAAAACCAGACATTTCGGAAATGCCATCGACCAGTGAAAATCGAGTGCGATAACGTGAGGTGGTATACGTTAGTGATCACAGTACTGTGGTTAAGGCTGAAGCAGTAAATAGAAAGAAGTAGTTTCTATGGTAATATTTCATTTCGAAAATGATTTTAAATATAAATCTTAGAATATGGAAGTCATGTATGGTTCTCCATACCGATATTACTTACATATTCCTTAAGGAATGGAAGTATGGTGATGGCAAAAAAAATCGTGTTCGAGATTATTGCAGATTCTGATCCTACTACGCTCAAAACATGAAAAAAAGTCGTTTTCCGAAAAGTGTCTGTGTGTGTGTGTCTGTGTGTCTATGTGTGTGTCTGTCTATCTGTAGATTTTTTTTCTATGGCATACGATAACTGCCGCAAATTTAAACAGAATCAAATAATTTTTTGCATACAGCCCTGATTTGTAGAGTGCTCACGACCTGTTGTTTTTGGTGATGATCGGTTGAGGGAAAGGGGTAGTTTACCGGCAACGTTTTTTTATCAAGCGTATTTTATATGGCAAACGATAACAGCCGCAAATTGAAACAGAATCAAATAATTTTTTGCATACATCCCTGCATTGTAGAGGTCTCAATCACTTTCGATTTTGGTGAAGATCGGTTAAGGGGAAGGGGTAGTTTACCAGCAACCTTTTACGTTTTAACAAGAGTAAAGTACTTGTTTTTATATGGCAAACGATAACTGCCGCAAATTTAAACAGAATCAAATAATTTTTTGCATACAGCCCTGACTTATAGAGTACTCACGACCTGTTGCTTTTGGTGAAGATCGGTTGAGGGAAAGCGGTAGTTTACCAGCAACGGTTTTTTTTATCAAGGGAAATTTTTTTTTTGGCAAACGATAACAACCGCAAATTCAAACAGAATCAAATAATGTTTCGCATACAACCCTGAATTGTAGAGTTCTCAAGACCTTTTTTTTTGGTAAAGATCGGTTAAGGGAAAGGGGTAGTTTACCTGCAACGTTTTTTTAACAAGGGTATTTTCTATGGCAAACGATAACAGCCGCAAATTCAAACAGAATCAAATAATGTTTTGCATACAGCCCTGAACTATAGAGTTCTCAAGACCTGTTGTTTTTGGTGAAGATCGGTTAAGGGAAAGGGGTAGTTTACCAGCAACGTTTTTTTAACAAGAGAATTTTCTATGGCAAACGATAACAGCCGCAAATTCAAACAGAATCAAAAGATTATTTGCATACAGCCCTGATTTGTGGAGTATCAAGACTTATTGTTTTTGGTGAAGATCGGTTGAGGGGAAGGGGTAGTTTACCAGCAACGGTTTTTTTTTATCAAGTAAAATTTTTTTTTGTCAAACGATAACAGCCGCAAATTCAAACAGAATCAAACAATGTTTCGTATACAGCCCTGAATTGTAGAGTTCTCAAGACCTATGGTTTTTGGTAAAGATCGGTTAAGGGAAAGGGGTAGTTTACCTGTAACGTTTTATGTTTTAACAAGGGTATTTCTTATGGTAAACGATAACAGCCGCAAATTCAAACAGAATCAAATAATTTTTTGCATACAGCCCTGATTTGTAGAGTACTCAAGACCTATTGTTTTTGGTGAAGATCGGTTAAGGGGAAGGGGTAGTTTACCTGCAACCTTTTACGTTTTAACATGAGTAAAGTACTTGAAAATTTATTTAAACTTTTTGAAACAATGGTAATTGTAAAAAATAAAATAATTTTGTTGCCAGGCAATAAAATTATAATTATTTCATTTTAATGTAATATAATATTTTTAATTTAATACAGCAATAAAAAGGCAGGTAAGACACAGCCTGGCTGTTTGGCTGAAAATGAGTTTAAATATAAATCTTAGAATATGGAAGTCATGTATGGTTCTCCATACCTATTTTACTTCCATATTCCTTAAGGAATGGAAGTATGGTGATGGCAAAAAAAATCGTGTTCGAGATTATTGCAGATTCTGATTCTACTACACTCAAAACATGAAAAAAAGTCGTTTTCCGAAAAGTGTCTGTGAGTGTGTCTGTCTGTCTGTCTGTCTATCTGTCTGTCTGTCTGTAGATTTTTTTTTTATGGCAAACGATAACTGCCGCAAATTCAAACAGAATCAAACAATTTTTTGCATACAGTCCTGATTTGTAGAGTACTCGCGACCTATTGTTTTTGGTGAAGATCGGTTGAGGGAAACGGGTAGTTTACCTGCAACGGTTTTTTTTTTATCAAGGGAAATTTGTTTCTTTGGCAAACGATAACAGCCGCAAATTCAAACAGAATCAAATAATGTTTCGCATACAGCCCTAATTTGTAGAGTTCTCAAGACGTATTGTTTTTGGTGAAGATCGGTTAAGGGAAAGGGGTAGTTTACCAGTAACGTTTTATGTTTTAACAAGGGCATTTCCTATGGCAAACGATAACAGCCGCAAATTCAAACAGAATCAAAAGATTATTTGCATACTGCGCTAAATTGTAGAGTTCTCAAGACCTGTTGTTTTTGGTGAAGATCGGTTAAGCGAAAGGGGTAGTTTACCTACAACGTTTTTTTAACAAGGGTATTTTTTATGGCAAACGATAACAGCCGCAAGTTCAAACAGAATCAAATAATTTTTTGCATACAGCCCTGATTTGTAGAGTACTCAAAACCTGTTGTTTTTGGTGAAGATCGGTTAAGGGGAAGTGGTAGTTTACCAGCAACGTTTTTTTATCAAGCGTATTTTCTATGGCAAACGATAACAGCCGCAAATTCAAACAGAATCAAGTAATTTTTTGCATACCTCCCTGAATTGTAGAGGTCTCAACGACTTTCGATTTTGGTGAAGATCGTTTAAGGGGAAGGGGTAGTTTACCGGCAACCTTTTCGGTTTTAACAAGAGTAAAGTACTTGAAAATTTATTTAAACTTTTTGAAACAATGGTAATTGTTAAAAATAACATAATTTTGTTGCCAGGCAATAAAATTATAATTTTTTCATTTTAATGTAATATAATATTTTTCATTTAATACAGCAATAAAAAGGCAGGTATGACACAGCCTGGCTGTTTGGCTGAAAATGATTTGAAATATAAATCTTAGAATATGGAAGTCATGTATGGTTCTCCATACCGATATTTTACTTATATGTTCCATAAGGAAATGGAAGTATGGTGACGGCAAAAAAAATCGTGTTCGAGATTATTGCAGATTCGGATTGTACTACACTCAAAACATGAAAAAAATTCATTTTTCGAAATGTGTGTGTGTGTGTGTGTGTGTGTGTGTGTGTGTGTGTGTGTGTGTCTATCTGTAGATTCTTTTCTGTGGCAAACGATAAGAGCTGCAAATTAAAACAGAATCAAATAATGTTTTGCATACAGCCCTGAATTGTAGAGTTCTCAAGACCTATTGTTTTTGGTGAAGATCGGTTAAGGGAAAGGGGTACTTTACCAGCAACGTTTTTTTAACAAGGGTATTTTCTATGGCAAACGATAACAGCCGCAAATTCAAAAAGAATCAAAAGATTATTTGCACAAAGTCCTGATTTGTGGAGTACTCAAGACCTATTGTTTTTGGTGAAGATCGGTTAAGGGGAAGGGGTAGTTTACCAGCAACGGTTTTTTTTATCAAGGGTAATTTTTTATTTGGCAAACGTTAACAGCCGCAAATTCAAACAGAATCTAATAATGTTTCGCATACAACCCTGATTTGTAGAGTTCTCAAGACATTTTGTTTTTGGTAAAGATCGGTTAAGGGAAAGGGGTAGTTTACCAGCAACGTTTTTTTAACAAAGGTATTTTCTATGGCAAACGATAACAGCCGCAAATTATGACAGAATCAAAAGATTATTTGCATACAGCCCTGATTTGTGGAGTACTCAAGACCTATTGTTTTTGGTGAAGATCGGATGAGGGGAAGGGGTAGTTTACCAGCAACGGTTATTTTTATCAAGGGAAAATTTTTTTTTGGCAAACGTTAACAGCCGCAAATTCAAACAGAATCAAATAATGTTTCGCATAAAGCCCTGATTTGTAGAGTTCTCAAGACCTATTGTTTTTGGTAAAGATCGGTTAAGGGAAAGGGGTAGTTTACCTGTAACATTTTATGTTTTAACAAGAGTATTTCTTATGGCAAACGATAACAGCCGCAAATTCAAACAGAATCAAATAATTTTTTGCATACAGCCCTTATTTGTAGAGTTCTCAAGACCTCTTGTTTTTGGTGAAGATCGGTTAAGGGGAAGGGGTAGTTTACCTGCAACCTTTTACGTTTTAACATGAGTAAAGTACTTGAAAATTTATTTAAACTTTTTGAAACAATGGTAATTGTAAAAAATAAATTAATTTTGTTGCCAGGCAATAAAATTATAATTATTTCATTTTAATGTAATATAATATTTTTAATTTAATACAGCAATGAAAAGGCAGGTAAGACACAGCCTGGCTGTTTGGCTGAAAATGAGTTTAAATATAAATCTTAGAATAAGGAAGTCATGTATGGTTCTCCATACCGATTTTACTTCCATATTCCTTAAGGAATGGAAGTATGGTGATGGCAAATATCGGTATGGAGAACCATACATGACTTCCATATTCTAAGATTTATATTTAAAATCATTTTAATGTTCCGTATACAGCCCTGTATTGTAGAGCTTTCAAGACCTATTGTTTTTGGTGAAGATCGGTTAAGGGAAAGGGGTAGTTTACCTGTAACGTTTTATGTTTTAACAAGGGTATTTCCTATGGCAAACGATAACAGCCGAAAATTCAAACAGAATCAAACGATTATTTGCATACAGCCCTTAATTTTTGTGTTCGCAAGACCTGTTGTTTTTGGTGAAGATCGGTTGAGGGAAAGGGGTAGTTTACCTGCAACGTTTTTTTAACAAGGGTATTTTCTATGGCAAACGATAACAGCCGCAAATTCAAACGGAATCAAATAATGTTTTGCATACAGCCCTGATTTGTAGAGTACTCAAGACCTGTTGTTTTTGGTGACGATCGGTTAAGGGGAAGGGGTAGTTTACCTGCACCATTTTTTTATCAAGCGTATTTTCTATGGCAAACGATAACAGCCGCAAATTCAAACAGAATCAAATAATGTTTTGCATACGTCCCTGAATTGTAGAGGTCTCAAGGACTTCCGATTTTGGTGAACATCGGTTAAGGGGAAGGGGTAGTTTACCAGCAACCTTTTACGTTTTAACAAGAGCAAAGTACTTGCAAATTTATTTAAACTTTTTGAAACAATGGTAATTGTTAAAAATAAAATAATTTTGTTGCCAGGCAATAAAATTAAAATTTTTTAATTTTAATGTAATATAATATTTTTCATTTAATACGGCAATAAAAAGGCAGGTAAGACACAAACACACAATTCACGTTATTTCTGGCCTCACTTATGTTTATTTTCTTACGTTTGCACGCTTTTTAAATGGAAAGTGCCGAAACCCACACCAACATAACGCGTGCAAGCCGAAAAAATGGACATCAATTTGCTTACTGGCGAAGCTAGTAGTTAATGAATGGGTAGGCAAAAATCTTATCTTAAATTTTTTTTAAGGAATCACTAAAAGGACGGTGGGTCAAATCGGACGCTGAGGTAGAGTTTGCTGTAACCGAATGGTTCCACAAACAGCCGTAAGAATTTTACTAGTAGGGAATCTACAGGTTAGCGCAACAGTGGAACTCATGTCTTAATGTTATTGGAGACTTCTTTTAAAATCGTTGAATAAAAAATGCTTTACAGCTCTATACGTGTGTCTATTGAACAATCCTTGTATTAGTCATACACAATAATACAACTGATTGAACTTCAAATTTTTAAACTTGATTAGTTTCTATATATATATGTTTAATGTTACAAATAATTCAAATAACAATTTTGATCATCTGTTAGTTCAGCAGAATAACAGTGACACTTTTAATAACCGCATAAAATAAACACTTAGAAACAACACAGGCGCTTTAACTTAACTGTTTGGACCACAGAAGTGAGGCATGCTTCAACGCTCTATGTGTACAGCTCGGGACAATCCCCCCTCCCTACACTTCCCTATCACACCGCTACATTGCTTACATACGATGTATACAAAAAACGCTGAGGCAAGTTCAGGTTGCCTCATTCGCTTTAAACGAACTATGCCGAATCTCACCTGTCACAATCTAGCGGTCGCTCAATAAAGCACGTTTCGGTTTAATAAATTTGACAGTCACAGTAACAATGTATAACCTTTACGTTATGTAGTTCATACGAATTTATAATTTTTATTCTACAGAATTTTTTAGGGTAGGCATTGCATCAATTGCCTCCATTTAACTTCGACACTGATATATATGTGTACAACGTTATCGGCAACAAAGAAGTAGTTTTTGTTAAAATTCCTTCCCGGGATATTTGGCCGTAGTCCAATGTTTTCTACAAAACCAGACATTTCGGAAATGCCATTGACTTCCATCATCAGTGAAAATCGAGTGCGATAACGTGAGGTGGTATACGTTAGTGATCACAGTACTGTGGTTAAGGCTGAAGCAGTAAATAGAAAGAAGTAGTTTCTATGGTAATATTTCATTTCGAAAATGATTTTAAATATAAATCTTAGAATATGGAAGTCATGTATGGTTCTCCATACCGATTTTACTTCCATATTCCTTAAGGAATGGAAGTATGGTGATGGCAAAAAAAATCGTGTTCGAGATTATTGCAGATTCTGATTCTACTACACTCAAAACATGAAAAAAAGTCGTTTGCCGAAAAGTGTCTGTGTGTGTGTCTGTCTGTCTGTCTGTCTATAGATTTTTTTTTTTGGCAAACGATAACTGCCGCAAATTCAAACAGAATCAAATAATTTTTTGCATACAGTACTGATTTGCAGATTACTCGCGACGTATTGTTTTTGGTGAAGATCGGTTGAGGGAAAGGGGTAGTTTACCAGCAACGGTTTTTTTTTATCAAGGGAAATTTGTTTCTTTGGCAAACGATAACAGCCGCAAATTCAAACAGAATCAAATAATTTTTTGCATACAGCCCTAAACTGTAGAGTTCTCAAGACCTGTTGTTTTTGGTGAAGATCGGTTAAGGGAAAGGGGTAGTTTACCTGTAACGTTTTATGTTTTAACAAGGGTATTTCCTATGGCAAACGATAACAGCCGCAAATTCAAACAGAATCAAAAGATTATTTGCATACAGCCCTAAATTGTAGAGTTCTCAAGACCTGTTGTTTTTGGTGAAGATCGGTAAAGGGAATGGGGTAGTTTACCAACAAGGTTTTTTTAACAAGGGTATTTTCTATGGCAAACGATAACAGCCGCAAGTTCAAACAGAATCAAATAATTTTTTGCATACAGCCGTGATTTGTAGAGTACTCAAAACTTTCTGTTTTTGGTGAAGATCGGTTAAGGGGAAGGGGTAGTTTACCAGCAACGTTTTTTTATCAAGCGTATTTTCTATGGCAAACGATAACAGCCGCAAATTCAAACAGAATCAAATAATGTTTTGCATACAGCGCTGAATTGTAGAGTTCTAAAGACCTATTGTTTTTGGTGAAGATCGGTTAAGGGAAAGGGGTAGTTTACCAGCAACGTTTTTTTAACAAGAGTATTTTGTATGGCAAACGATAACAGCCGCAAATTCAAACAGAATCAAAAGATTATTTGCATACAGCCCTGATTTGTGGAGTACTCAAGACCTATTGTTTTTGGTGAAGATCGGTTGAGGGGAAGGGGTAGTTTACCAGCAACGGTTTTTTTTATCAAGGGAAATTTTTTTTTTTTGGCAAACGTTAACAGCCGCAAATTAAAACAGAATCAAATAATGTTTCGCATACAGCCCTGAATTGTAGAGTTCTCAAGACCTTTTGTTTTTGGTAAAGATCGGTTAAGGGAAAGGGGTAGTTTACCTGCAACATTTTTTTAACAAGGGTATTTTTTATGGCAAACGATAACAGCCGCAAATTCAATCAGAATCAAAAGATTATTTGCATACAGCCCTGGTTTGTGGAGTACTCAAGACCTATTGTTTTTGGTGAAGATCGGTTAAGGGGAAGGGGTAGTTTACCAGCAACGGTTTTTTTTTATCAAGGGAAATTTTTTTTTTTGGCAAACGTTAACAGCCGCAAAATCAAACAGAATCAAATAATGTTTCGCATACAGCCCTGATATGTAGAGTTCTCAAGACCTATTGTTTTTGGTGAAGATCGGTTGAGGGAAAGTGGTAGTTTACCAGCAACGGTTTTTTTTTAACAAGGGAAATTTTTTTTGGCAAACGATAACAGCCGCAAATTCAAACAGAATCAAACAATGTTTCGTATACAGCCCTGAATTGTAGAGTTCTCAAGACCTGTGGTTTTTGGTAAAGATCGGTTAAGGGAAAGGGGTAGTTTACCTGTAACATTTTATGTTTTAACAAGAGTATTTCTTATGGCAAACGATAACAGCCGCAAATTCAAACAGAATCAAATAATTTTTTGCATACAGCCCTTATTTGTAGAGTTCTCAAGACCTCTTGTTTTTGGTGAAGATGGGTTAAGCGAAAGGGGTAGTTTACCAACAACGTTTTTTTAACAAGGGTATTTTTTATGGCAAACGATAACAGCCGCAAGTTCAAACAGAATCAAATAATTTTTTGCATACAGCCCTGATTTTTAGAGTACTCAAAACCTATTGTTTTTGGTGAAGATCGGTTAAGGGGAAGGGGTAGTTTACCTGCAACCTTTTACGTTTTAACATGAGTAAAGTACTTGAAAATTTATTTAAACTTTTTGAAACAATGGTAATTGTAAAAAATAAAATAAATTTGTTGCCAGGCAATAAAATTATAATTATTTCATTTTAATGTAATATAATATTTTTAATTTAATACAGCAATAAAAAGGCAGGTAAGACACAGCCTGGCTGTTTGGCTGAAAATGAGTTTAAATATAAATCTTAAAATATGGAAGTCATGTATGGTTCTCCATACCGATTTTACTTCCATATTCCTTAAGGAATGGATGTATGGTGATGGCAAAAAAAATCGTGTTCGAGATTATTGCAGATTCTGATTCTACTACACTCAGAACATGAAAAAAAGTCGTTTTCCGAAAAGTGTCTGTGTGTGTGTCTGTCTGTCTGTCTGTCTGTCTGCCTATAGATTTTTTTTTTTTGGCAAACGATAACTGCCGCAAATTCAAACAGAATCAAATAATGTTTCGCATACAGCCCTGAATTGTAGAGTTCTCAAGACCTTTTGTTTTTGGTAAAGATCGGTTAAGGGAAAAGGGTAGTTTACCTGCAACGTTTTTTTAACAAGGGTATTTTCTATGGCAAACGATAACAGCCGCAAATTCAATCAGAATCAAAAGATTATTTGCATACAGCCCTGGTTTGTGGAGTACTCAAGACCTGTTGTTTTTGGTGAAGATCGGTTGAGGGGAAGGGGTAGTTTACCAGCAACGGTTTTATTTATCAAGGGAAATTTTTTTTTTTGGCAAACGTTAACAGCCGCAAATTCAAACAGAATCAAAAGATTATTTGCATACAGCCCTGATTTGTAGAGTTCTCAATACCTATTGTTTTTGGTGAAGATCGGTTGAGGGAAAGTGGTAGTTTACCAGCAACGGTTTTTTTTTATCAAGGGAAATTTTTTTTTTGGCAAACGATAACAGCCGCAAATTCAAACAGAATCAAATAATGTTTCGCATACAGCCCTGAATTGTAGAGTTCATGTGACCTATTGTTTTTGGTGAAGATCGGTTAAGGGAAAGGGGTAGTTTACCAGTAACGTTTTATGTTTTAACAAGGGCATTTCCTATGGCAAACGATAACAGCCGCAAATTCAAACAGAATCAAAAGATTATTTGCATACTGCGCTAAATTGTAGAGTTCTCAAGACCTGTTGTTTTTGGTGAAGATCGGTTAAGCGAAAGGGGTAGTTTACCAACAACGTTTTTTTAACAAGGGTATTTTTTATGGCAAACGATAACAGCCGCAAGTTCAAACAGAATCAAATAATTTTTTGCATACAGCCCTGATTTTTAGAGTACTCAAAACCTATTGTTTTTGGTGAAGATCGGTTAAGGGGAAGTGGTAGTTTACCAGCAACGTTTTTTTATCAAGCGTATTTTCTATGGCAAACGATAACAGCCGCAAATTCAAACAGAATCAAATAATTTTTTGCATACCTCCCTGAATTGTAGAGGTCTCAACGACTTTCGATTTTGGTGAAGATCGCTTAAGGGGAAGGGGTAGTTTACCGGCAACCTTTTCGGTTTTAACAAGAGTAAAGTACTTGAAAATTTATTTAAACTTTTTGAAACAATGGTAATTGTTAAAAATAACATAATTTTGTTGCCAGGCAATAAAATTATAATTTTTTCATTTTAATGTAATATAATATTTTTCATTTAATACAGCAATAAAAAGGCAGGTAAGACACAGCCTGGCTGTTTGGCTGAAAATGATTTTAAATATAAATCTTAGAATATGGAAGTCATGTATGGTTCTCCATACCGATATTTTACTTACATGTTCCATAAGGAAATGGAAGTATGGTGACGGCAAAAAAAATCGTGTTCGAGATTATTGCAGATTCGGATTGTACTACACTCAAAACATGAAAAAAATTCATTTTTCGAAATGTGTGTGTGTGTGTGTGTGTGTGTGTGTGTGTGTGTGTGTGTGTGTGTGTGTGTGTGTGTGTGTGTGTGTGTGTGTGTGTGTGTGTGTGTGTGTGTGTGTGTCTAACTGTAGATTCTTTTCTGTGGCAAACGATAAGAGCTGCAAATTCGAACAGAATCAAATAATGTTTTGCATACAGCCCTGAATTGTAGAGTTCTCAAGACCTATTGTTTTTGGTGAAGATCGGTTAAGGGAAAGGGGTAGTTTACCTGCAACGTTTTTTTAACAAGGGTATTTTCTATGGCAAACGATAACAGCCGCAAATTCAAAAAGAATCAAAAGATTATTTGCACAAAGTCCTGATTTGTGGAGTACTCAAGACCTGTTGTTTTTGGTGAAGATCGGTTAAGGGGAAGGGGTAGTTTACCAGCAACGGTTTTTTTTATCAAGGGAAATTTTTTTTGGCAAACGTTAACAGCCGCAAATTCAAACAGAATCAAATAATGTTTCGCATACAACCCTGATTTGCAGAGTTCTCAAGACATTTTGTTTTTGGTAAAGATCGGTTAAGGGAAAGGGGTAGTTTACCAGCAACGTTTTTTTAACAAAGGTATTTTCTATGGCAAACGATAACAGCCGCAAATTATAACAGAATCAAAAGATTATTTGCATACAGGTCTGATTTGTGGAGTACTCAAGACCTATTGTTTTTGGTGAAGATCGGAAGAGGGGAATGGGTAGTTTACCAGCAACGGTTTTTTTTATCAAGGGAAAATTTTTTTTTGGCAAACGTTAACAGCCGCAAATTCAAACAGAATCAAATAATGTTTCGCATAAAGCCCTGATTTGTAGAGTTCTCAAGACCTATTGTTTTTGGTGAAGATCGGTTGAGGGAAAGTGGTAGTTTACCAGCAACGGTTTTTTTTTAACAAGGGAAATTTTTTTTTTGGCAAACGATAACAGCCGCAAATTCAAACAGAATCAAACAATGTTTCGTATACAGCCCTGAATTGTAGAGTTCTCAAGACCTGTGGTTTTTGGTAAAGATCGGTTAAGGGAAAGGGGTAGTTTACCTGTAACATTTTATGTTTTAACAAGAGTATTTCTTATGGCAAACGATAACAGCCGCAAATTCAAACAGAATCAAATAATTTTTTGCATACAGCCCTTATTTGTAGAGTTCTCAAGACCACTTGTTTTTGGTGAAGATCGGTTAAGGGGAAGGGGTAGTTTACCTGCAACCTTTTACGTTTTAACATGAGTAAAGTACTTGAAAATTTATTTAAACTTTTTGAAACAATGGTAATTGTAAAAAATAAAATAAATTTGTTGCCAGGCAATAAAATTATAATTATTTCATTTTAATGTAATATAATATTTTTAATTTAATACAGCAATAAAAAGGCAGGTAAGACACAGCCTGGCTGTTTGGCTGAAAATGAGTTTAAATATAAATCTTAGAATATGGAAGTCATGTATGGTTCTCCATACCGATTTTACTTCCATATTCCTTAAGGAATGGATGTATGGTGATGGCAAAAAAAATCGTGTTCGAGATTATTGCAGATTCTGATTCTACTACACTCAGAACATGAAAAAAAGTCGTTTTCCGAAAAGTGTCTGTGTGTGTGTCTGTCTGTCTGTCTGTCTGTCTGCCTATAGATTTTTTTTTTTTGGCAAACGATAACTGCCGCAAATTCAAACAGAATCAAATAATGTTTCGCATACAGCCCTGAATTGTAGAGTTCTCAAGACCTTTTGTTTTTGGTAAAGATCGGTTAAGGGAAAGGGGTAGTTTACCTGCAACGTTTTTTTAACAAGGGTATTTTCTATGGCAAACGATAACAGCCGCAAATTCAATCAGAATCAAAAGATTATTTGCATACAGCCCTGGTTTGTGGAGTACTCAAGACCTATTGTTTTTGGTGAAGATCGGTTGAGGGGAAGGGGTAGTTTACCAGCAACGGTTTTATTTATCAAGGGAAATTTTTTTTTTGGCAAACGTTAACAGCCGCAAATTCAAACAGAATCAAAAGATTATTTGCATACAGCCCTGATTTGTAGAGTTCTCAAGACTTATTGTTTTTGGTGAAGATCGGTTGAGGGAAAGTGGTAGTTTACCAGCAACGGTTTTTTTTTATCAAGGGAAATTTTTTTTTTGGCAAACGATAACAGCCGCAAATTCAAACAGAATCAAATAATGTTTCGCATACAGCCCTGAATTGTAGAGTTCATGAGACCTATTGTTTTTGGTGAAGATCGGTTAAGGGAAAGGGGTAGTTTACCTGTAACGTTTTATGTTTTAACAAGGGTATTTCTTATGGCAAACGATAACAGCCGCAAATTCAAACAGAATCAAAAGATTATTTGCATACAGCCCTAAATTGTAGAGTTCTCAAGACCTGTTGTTTTTGGTGAAGATCGGTTAAGGGAATGGGGTAGTTTACCAACAACGTTTTTTTAACAAGGGTATTTTATATGGCAAACGATAACAGCCGCAAGTTCAAACAGAATCAAATAATTTTTTGCATACAGCCCTGATTTGCAGAGTACTCAAATGGTATTGTTTTTGGTGAAGATCGGTTAAGGGGAAGTGGTAGTTTACCAGCAACATTTTTTTATCAAGCGTATTTCCTATGGCAAACGATAACAGCCGCAAATTCAAACAGAATCAAATAATGTTTTGCATACAGCCCTGAATTGTAGAGTTCTCAAGACCTATTGTTTTTGGTGAAGATCGGTTAAGGGAAAGGGGTAGTTTACCAGCAACGTTTTTTTAACAAGAGTATTTTCTATGGCAAACGATAACAGCCGCAAATTCAAACAGAATCAAAAGATTATTTGCATACAGCCCTGATTTGTGGAGTACTCAAGACCTATTGTTTTTGGTGAAGATCGGTTGAGGGGAAGGGGTAGTTTACCAGCAACGGTTTTTTTTTATCAAGGGAAATTTTTTTTTTTGGCAAACGTTAGCAGCCGCAAATTCAAACAGAATCAAATAATGTTTCGCATACAGCCCTGATTTGTAGAGTTCTCAAGACCTATTGTTTTTGGTGAAGATCGGTTGAGGGAAAGTGGTAGTTTACCAGCAACGGTTTTTTTTTATCAAGGGAAATTTTTTTTTGGCAAACGATAACAGCCGCAAATTCAAACAGAATCAAACAATGTTTCGTATACAGCACTGAATTGTAGAGTTCTCAAGACCTATGGTTTTTGGTAAAGATCGGTTAAGGGAAAGGGGTAGTTTACCAGTAACATTTTATGTTTTAACAAGGGTATTTCTTATGGCAAACGATAACAGCCGCAAATTCAAACAGAATCAAACAATGTTTCGTATACAGGCCTGAATTGTAGCGTTCTCAAGACCTATGGTTTTTGGTGAAGATCGGTTAAGGGGAAGGGGTAGTTTACCTGCAACCTTTTACGTTTTAACATGAGTAAAGTACTTGAAAATTTATTTAAACTTTTTGAAACAATGGTAACTGTAAAAAATAAAATAATTTTGTTGCCAGGCAATAAAATTATAATTATTTCATTTTAATGTAATATAATATTTTTAATTTAATACAGCAATAAAAAGGCAGGTAAGACACAGCCTGGCTGTTTGGCTGAAAATGAGTTTAAATATAAATCTTAGAATATGGAAGTCATGTATGGTTCTCCATACCGATTTTACTTCCATATTCCTTAAGGAATGGAAGTATGGTGATGGCAAAAAAAATCGTGTTCGAGATTATTGCAGATTCTGATTCTACTACACTCAAAACATGAAAAAAAGTCGTTTTCCGAAAAGTGTCTGTGTGTGTGTCTGTCTGTCTGTCTGTCTGTCTGTCTGTCTATAGATTTTTTTTTGGCAAACGATAACTGCCGCAAATTCAAACAGAATCAAATAATTTTTTGCATACAGTACTGATTTGCAGGTTACTCGCGACGTATTTTTTTTGGTGAAGATCGGTTGGGGGAAAGGGGTAGTTTACCAGCAACGGTTTTTTTTTATCAAGGGAAATTTGTTTCTTTGGCAAACGATAACAGCCGCAAATTCAAACAGAATCAAATAATGTTTCGCATAGAGCCCTGAATTGTAGAGTTCATGAGACCTATTGTTTTTGGTGACGATCGGTTAAGGGAAAGGGGTAGTTTACCTGTAACGTTTTATGTTTTAACAAGGGTATTTCCTATGGCAAACGATAACAGCCGCAAATTCAAACAGAATCAAAAGATTATTTGCATACAGCCCTAAATTGTAGAGTTCTCAAGACCTGTTGTTTTTGGTGAAGATCGGTTAAGGGAATGGGGTAGTTTACCAACAACGTTTTTTTAACAAGGGTGTTTTATATGGCAAACGATAACAGCCGCAAGTTCAAACAGAATCAAATAATTTTTTGAATACAGCCCTGATTTGCAGAGTACTCAAAACGTATTGTTTTTGGTGAAGATCGGGTAAGGGGAAGTGGTAGTTTACCAGCAACGTTTTTTTATCAAGCGTATTTTCTATGGCAAACGATAACAGCCGCAAATTCAAACAGAATCAAAAGATTATTTGCATACTGCGCTAAATTGTAGAGTTCTCAAGACCTGTTGTTTTTGGTGAAGATCGGTTAAGCGAAAGGGGTAGTTTACCTACAACGTTTTTTTAACAAGGGTATTTTTTATGGCAAACGATAACAGCCGCAAGTTCAAACAGAATCAAATAATTTTTTGCATACAGCGCTGATTTGTAGAGTACTCAAAACCTATTGTTTTTGGTGAAGATCGGTTAAGGGGAAGTGGTAGTTTACCAGCAACGTTTTTTTATCAAGCGTATTTTCTATGGCAAACGATAACAGCCGCAAATTCAAACAGAATCAAATAATTTTTTGCATACCTCCCTGAATTGTAGAGGTCTCAACGACTTTCGATTTTGGTGAAGATCGTTTAAGGGGAAGGGGTAGTTTACCGGCAACCTTTTCGGTTTTAACAAGAGTAAAGTACTTGAAAATTTATTTAAACTTTTTGAAACAATGGTAATTGTTAAAAATAACATAATTTTGTTGCCAGGCAATAAAATTATAATTTTTTCATTTTAATGTAATATAATATTTTTCATTTAATACAGCAATAAAAAGGCAGGTAAGACACAGCCTGGCTGTTTGGCTGAAAATGATTTTAAATATAAATCTTAGAATATGGAAGTCATGTATGGTTCTCCATACCGATATTTTACTTACATGTTCCATAAGGAAATGGAAGTATGGTGACGGCAAAAAAAATCGTGTTCGAGATTATTGCAGATTCGGATTGTACTACACTCAAAACATGAAAAAAATTCATTTTTCGAAATGTGTGTGTGTGTGTGTGTGTGTGTGTGTGTGTGTGTGTGTGTGTGTGTGTGTGTGTGTGTGTGTGTGTGTGTGTAGATTCTTTTCTGTGGCAAACGATAAGAGCTGCAAATTCAAACAGAATCAAATAATGTTTTGCATACAGCCCTGAATTGTAGATTTCTCAAGACCTATTGTTTTTGGTGAAGATCGGTTAAGGGAAAGGGGTAGTTTACCTGCAACGTTTTTTTAACAAGGGTATTTTATATGGCAAACGATAACAGCCGCAAATTCAAAAAGAATCAAAAGATTATTTGCACAAAGTCCTGATTTGTGGAGTACTCAAGACCTATTGTTTTTGGTGAAGATCGGTTAAGGTGAAGGGGTAGTTTACCAGCAACGGTTTTTTTTATCAAGGGAAATTTTTTTTTTGGCAAACGTTAACAGCCGCAAATTCAAACAGAATCAAATAATGTTTCGCATACAACCCTGATTTGTAGAGTTCTCAAGACATTTTGTTTTTGGTAAAGATCGGTTAAGGGAAAGGGGTAGTTTACCAGCAACGTTTTTTTAACAAAGGTATTTTCTATGGCAAACGATAACAGCCGCAAATTATAACAGAATCAAAAGATTATTTGCATACAGCTCTGATTTGTGGAGTACTCAAGACCTATTGTTTTTGGTGAAGATCGGATGAGGGGAAGGGGTAGTTTACCAGCAACGGTTTTTTTTATCAAGGGAAAATTTTTTTTTGGCAAACGTTAACAGCCGCAAATTCAAACAGAATCAAATAATGTTTCGCATAAAGCCCTGATTTGTAGAGTTCTCAAGACCTATTGTTTTTGGTGAAGATCGATTGAGGGAAAGTGGTAGTTTACCAGCAACGGTTTTTTTTTAACAAGGGAAATTTTTTTTTGGCAAACGATAACAGCCGCAAATTCAAACAGAATCAAACAATGTTTCGTATACAGCCCTGAATTGTAGAGTTCTCAAGACCTGTGGTTTTTGGTAAAGATCGGTTAAGGGAAAGGGGTAGTTTACCTGTAACATTTTATGTTTTAACAAGAGTATTTCTTATGGCAAACGATAACAGCCGCAAATTCAAACAGAATCAAATAATTTTTTGCATACAGCCCTTATTTGTAGAGTTCTCAAGACCACTTGTTTTTGGTGAAGATCGGTTAAGGGGAAGGGGTAGTTTACCTGCAACCTTTTACGTTTTAACATGAGTAAAGTACTTGAAAATTTATTTAAACTTTTTGAAACAATGGTAATTGTAAAAAATAAAATAAATTTGTTGCCAGGCAATAAAATTATAATTATTTCATTTTAATGTAATATAATATTTTTAATTTAATACAGCAATAAAAAGGCAGGTAAGACACAGCCTGGCTGTTTGGCTGAAAATGAGTTTAAATATAAATCTTAGAATATGGAAGTCATGTATGGTTCTCCATACCGATTTTACTTCCATATTCCTTAAGGAATGGATGTATGGTGATGGCAAAAAAAATCGTGTTCGAGATTATTGCAGATTCTGATTCTACTACACTCAGAACATGAAAAAAAGTCGTTTTCCGAAAAGTGTCTGTGTGTGTGTCTGTCTGTCTGTCTGTCTGTCTGCCTATAGGTTTTTTTTTTTTGGCAAACGATAACTGCCGCAAATTCAAACAGAATCAAATAATGTTTCGCATACAGCCCTGAATTGTAGAGTTCTCAAGACCTTTTGTTTTTGGTAAAGATCGGTTAAGGGAAAGGGGTAGTTTACCTGCAACGTTTTTTTAACAAGGGTATTTTCTATGGCAAACGATAACAGCCGCAAATTCAATCAGAATCAAAAGATTATTTGCATACAGCCCTGGTTTGTGGAGTACTCAAGACCTATTGTTTTTGGTGAAGATCGGTTGAGGGGAAGGGGTAGTTTACCAGCAACGGTTTTATTTATCAAGGGAAATTTTTTTTTTGGCAAACGTTAACAGCCGCAAATTCAAACAGAATCAAAAGATTATTTGCATACAGCCCTGATTTGTAGAGTTCTCAAGACTTATTGTTTTTGGTGAAGATCGGTTGAGGGAAAGTGGTAGTTTACCAGCAACGGTTTTTTTTTATCAAGGGAAATTTTTTTTTGGCAAACGATAACAGCCGCAAATTCAAACAGAATCAAATAATGTTTCGCATACAGCCCTGAATTGTAGAGTTCATGAGACCTATTGTTTTTGGTGAAGATCGGTTAAGGGAAAGGGGTAGTTTACCTGTAACGTTTTATGTTTTAACAAGGGTATTTCCTATGGCAAACGATAACAGCCGCAAATTCAAACAGAATCAAAAGATTATTTGCATACAGCCCTAAATTGTAGAGTTCTCAAGACCTGTTGTTTTTGGTGAAGATCGGTTAAGGGAATGGGGTAGTTTACCAACAACGTTTTTTTAACAAGGGTATTTTATATGGCAAACGATAACAGCCGCAAGTTCAAACAGAATCAAATAATTTTTTGCATACAGCCCTGATTTGCAGAGTACTCAAATGGTATTGTTTTTGGTGAAGATCGGTTAAGGGGAAGTGGTAGTTTACCAGCAACGTTTTTTTATCAAGCGTATTTCCTATGGCAAACGATAACAGCCGCAAATTCAAACAGAATCAAATAATGTTTTGCATACAGCCCTGAATTGTAGAGTTCTCAAGACCTATTGTTTTTGGTGAAGATCGGTTAAGGGAAAGGGGTAGTTTACCAGCAACGTTTTTTTAACAAGAGTATTTTCTATGGCAAACGATAACAGCCGCAAATTCAAACAGAATCAAAAGATTATTTGCATACAGCCCTGATTTGTGGAGTACTCAAGACCTATTGTTTTTGGTGAAGATCGGTTGAGGGGAAGGGGTAGTTTACCAGCAACGGTTTTTTTTTATCAAGGGAAATTTTTTTTTTTGGCAAACGTTAGCAGCCGCAAATTCAAACAGAATCAAATAATGTTTCGCATACAGCCCTGATTTGTAGAGTTCTCAAGACCTATTGTTTTTGGTGAAGATCGGTTGAGGGAAAGTGGTAGTTTACCAGCAACGGTTTTTTTTTATCAAGGGAAATTTTTTTTTGGCAAACGATAACAGCCGCAAATTCAAACAGAATCAAACAATGTTTCGTATACAGCACTGAATTGTAGAGTTCTCAAGACCTATGGTTTTTGGTAAAGATCGGTTAAGGGAAAGGGGTAGTTTACCTGTAACATTTTATGTTTTAACAAGGGTATTTCTTATGGCAAACGATAACAGCCGCAAATTCAAACAGAATCAAACAATGTTTCGTATACAGGCCTGAATTGTAGCGTTCTCAAGACCTATGGTTTTTGGTGAAGATCGGTTAAGGGGAAGGGGTAGTTTACCCGCAACCTTTTACGTTTTAACATGAGTAAAGTACTTGAAAATTTATTTAAACTTTTTGAAACAATGGTAACTGTAAAAAATAAAATAATTTTGTTGCCAGGCAATAAAATTATAATTATTTCATTTTAATGTAATATAATATTTTTAATTTAATACAGCAATAAAAAGGCAGGTAAGACACAGCCTGGCTGTTTGGCTGAAAATGAGTTTAAATATAAATCTTAGAATATGGAAGTCATGTATGGTTCTCCATACCGATTTTACTTCCATATTCCTTAAGGAATGGAAGTATGGTGATGGCAAAAAAAATCGTGTTCGAGATTATTGCAGATTCTGATTCTACTACACTCAAAACATGAAAAAAAGTCTTTTTCCGAAAAGTGTCTGTGTGTGTGTCTGTCTGTCTGTCTGTCTGTCTGTCTGTCTATAGATTTTTTTTTTGGCAAACGATAACTGCCGCAAATTCAAACAGAATCAAATAATTTTTTGCATACAGTACTGATTTGCAGATTACTCGCGACGTATTTTTTTTGGTGAAGATCGGTTGGGGGAAAGGGGTAGTTTACCAGCAACGGTTTTTTTTTATCAAGGGAAATTTGTTTCTTTGGCAAACGATAACAGCCGCAAATTCAAACAGAATCAAATAATGTTTCGCATACAGCCCTGAATTGTAGAGTTCATGAGACCAATTGTTTTTGGTGACGATCGGTTAAGGGAAAGGGGTAGTTTACCAGTAACGTTTTATGTTTTAACAAGGGTATTTCCTATGGCAAACGATAACAGCCGCAAATTCAAACAGAATCAAAAGATTATTTGCATACAGCCCTAAATTGTAGAGTTCTCAAGACCTGTTGTTTTTGGTGAAGATCGGTTAAGGGAATGGGGTAGTTTACCAACAACGTTTTTTTAACAAGGGTGTTTTATATGGCAAACGATAACAGCCGCAAGTTCAAACAGAATCAAATAATTTTTTGAATACAGCCCTGATTTGCAGAGTACTCAAAACATATTGTTTTTGGTGAAGATCGGGTAAGGGGAAGTGGTAGTTTACCAGCAACGTTTTTTTATCAAGCGTATTTTCTATGGCAAACGATAACAGCCGCAAATTCAAACAGAATCAAAAGATTATTTGCATACTGCGCTAAATTGTAGAGTTCTCAAGACCTGTTGTTTTTGGTGAAGATCGGTTAAGCGAAAGGGGTAGTTTACCAACAACGTTTTTTTAACAAGGGTATTTTTTATGGCAAACGATAACAGCCACAAGTTCAAACAGAATCAAATAATTTTTTGCATACAGCCCTGATTTGTAGAGTACTCAAAACCTATTGTTTTTGGTGAAGGTCGGTTAAGGGGAAGTGGTAGTTTACCAGCAACGTTTTTTTATCAAGCGTATTTTCTATGGCAAACGATAACAGCCGCAAATTCAAACAGAATCAAATAATTTTTTGCATACCTCCCTGAATTGTAGAGGTCTCAACGACTTTCGATTTTGGTGAAGATCGTTTAAGGGGAAGGGGTAGTTTACCGGCAACCTTTTCGGTTTTAACAAGAGTAAAGTACTTGAAAATTTATTTAAACTTTTTGAAACAATGGTAATTGTTAAAAATAACATAATTTTGTTGCCAGGCAATAAAATTATAATTTTTTCATTTTAATGTAATATAATATTTTTCATTTAATACAGCAATAAAAAGGCAGGTAAGACACAGCCTGGCTGTTTGGCTGAAAATGATTTTAAATATAAATCTTAGAATATGGAAGTCATGTATGGTTCTCCATACCGATATTTTACTTACATGTTCCATAAGGAAATGGAAGTATGGTGACGGCAAAAAAAATCGTGTTCGAGATTATTGCAGATTCGGATTGTACTACACTCAAAACATGAAAAAAATTCATTTTTCGAAATGTGTGTGTGTGTGTGTGTGTGTGTGTGTGTGTGTGTGTGTGTGTGTGTGTGTGTGTGTGTGTGTGTGTCTGTAGATTCTTTTATGTGGCAAACGATAAGAGCTGCAAATTCAAACAGAATCAAATAATGTTTTGCATACAGCCCTGAATTGTAGATTTCTCAAGACCTATTGTTTTTGGTGAAGATCGGTTAAGGGAAAGGGGTAGTTTACCTGCAACGTTTTTTTAACAAGGGTATTTTCTATGGCAAACGATAACAGCCGCAAATTCAAAAAGAATCAAAAGATTATTTGCACAAAGTCCTGATTTGTGGAGTACTCAAGACCTATTGTTTTTGGTGAAGATCGGTTAAGGTGAAGGGGTAGTTTACCAGCAACGGTTTTTTTTATCAAGGGAAATTTTTTTTTTGGCAAACGTTAACAGCCGCAAATTCAAACAGAATCAAATAATGTTTCGCATACAACCCTGATTTGTAGAGTTCTCAAGACATTTTGTTTTTGGTAAAGATCGGTTAAGGGAAAGGGGTAGTTTACCAGCAACGTTTTTTTAACAAAGGTATTTTTTATGGCAAACGATAACAGCCGCAAATTATAACAGAATCAAAAGATTATTTGCATACAGCTCTGATTTGTGGAGTACTCAAGACCTATTGTTTTTGGTGAAGATCGGATGAGGGGAAGGGGTAGTTTACCAGCAACGGTTTTTTTTATCAAGGGAAATTTTTTTTTTGGCAAACGTTAACAGCCGCAAATTCAAACAGAATCAAATAATGTTTCGCATAAAGCCCTGATTTGTAGAGTTCTCAAGACCTATTGTTTTTGGTGAAGATCGATTGAGGGAAAGTGGTAGTTTACCAGCAACGGTTTTTTTTTAACAAGGGAAATTTTTTTTTTGGCAAACGATAACAGCCGCAAATTCAAACAGAATCAAACAATGTTTCGTATACAGCCCTGAATTGTAGAGTTCTCAAGACCTGTGGTTTTTGGTAAAGATCGGTTAAGGGAAAGGGGTAGTTTACCTGTAACATTTTATGTTTTAACAAGGGTATTTCTTATGGCAAACGATAACAGCCGCAAATTCAAACAGAATCAAATAATTTTTTGCATACAGCCCTGATTTGTAGAGTTCTCAAGACCTATTGTTTTTGGTGAAGATCGGTTAAGGGGAAGGGGTAGCTTACCTGCAACCTTTTACGTTTTAACATGAGTAAAGTACTTGAAAATTTATTTAAACTTTTTGAAACAATGGTAATTGTAAAAAATAAAATAATTTTGTTGCCAGGCAATAAAATTATAATTATTTCATTTTAATGTAATATAATATTTTTAATTTAATACAGCAATAAAAAGGCAGGTAAGACACAGCCTGGCTGTTTGGCTGAAAATGAGTTTAAATATAAATCTTAGAATATGGAAGTCATGTATGGTTCTCCATACCGATTTTACTTCCATATTCCTTAAGGAATGGATGTATGGTGATGGCAAAAAAAATCGTGTTCGAGATTATTGCAGATTCTGATTCTACTACACTCAAAACATGAAAAAAAGTCGTTTTCCGAAAAGTGTCTGTGTGTGTGTCTGTCTGTCTGTCTGTCTGCCTATAGATTTTTTTTTTTTGGCAAACGATAACTGCCGCAAATTCAAACAGAATCAAATAATGTTTCGCATACAGCCCTGAATTGTAGAGTTCTCAAGACCTTTTGTTTTTGGTAAAGATCGGTTAAGGGAAAGGGGTAGTTTACCAGCAACGTTTTTTTAACAAGGGTATTTTCTATGGCAAACGATAACAGCCGCAAATTCAATCAGAATCAAAAGATTACTTGCATACAGCCCTGGTTTGTGGAGTACTCAAGACCTATTGTTTTTGGTGAAGATCGGTTGAGGGGAAGGGGTAGTTTACCAGCAACGGTTTTATTTATCAAGGGAAATTTTTTTTTTTGGCAAACGTTAACAGCCGCAAATTCAAACAGAATCAAAAGATTATTTGCATACAGCCCTGATTTGTAGAGTTCTCAAGACCTATTGTTTTTGGTGAAGATCGGTTGAGGGAAAGTGGTAGTTTACCAGCAACGGTTTTTTTTTATCAAGGGAAATTTTTTTTTGGCAAACGATAACAGCCGCAAATTCAAACAGAATCAAATAATGTTTCGCATACAGCCCTGAATTGTAGAGTTCATGAGACCTATTGTTTTTGGTGAAGATCGGTTAAGGGAAAGGGGTAGTTTACCTGTAACGTTTTATGTTTTAACAAGGGTATTTCCTATGGCAAACGATAACAGCCGCAAATTCAAACAGAATCAAAAGATTATTTGCATACAGCCCTAAATTGTAGAGTTCTCAAGACCTGTTGTTTTTGGTGAAGATCGGTTAAGGGAATGTGGTAGTTTACCAACAACGTTTTTTTAACAAGGGTATTTTATATGGCAAACGATAACAGCCGCAAGTTCAAACAGAATCAAATAATTTTTTGCATACTGCCCTGATTTGCAGAGTACTCAAATCGTATTGTTTTTGGTGAAGATCGGTTAAGGGGAAGTGGTAGTTTACCAGCAACGTTTTTTTATCAAGCGTATTTTCTATGGCAAACGATAACAGCCGCAAATTCAAACAGAATCAAATAATGTTTTGCATACAGCCCTGAATTGTATGGTTCTCAAGACCTGTTGTTTTTGGTGAAGATCGGTTAAGGGAAAGGGGTAGTTTACCAGCAACGTTTTTTTAACAAGAGTATTTTCTATGGCAAACGATAACAGCCGCAAATTCAAACAGAATCAAAAGATTATTTGCATACAGCCCTGATTTGTGGAGTACTCAAGACCTATTGTTTTTGGTGAAGATCGGTTGAGGGGAAGGGGTAGTTTACCAGCAACGGTTTTTTTTTATCAAGGGAAATTTTTTTTTTTTGGCAAACGTTAACAGCCGCAAATTCAAACAGAATCAAATAATGTTTCGCATACAGCCCTGATTTGTCGAGTTCTCAAGACCTATTGTTTTTGGTGAAGATCGGTTGAGGGAAAGTGGTAGTTTACCAGCAACGGTTTTTTTTTATCAAGGGAAATTTTTTTTGCCAAACGGTAACAGCCGCAAATTCAAACAGAATCAAACAATATTTCGTATACAGCACTGAATTGTAGAGTTCTCAAGACCTATGGTTTTTGGTAAAGATCGGTTAAGGGGAAGGGGTAGTTTACCTGTAACGTTTTATGTTTTAACAAGGGTATTTCCTATGGCAAACGATAACAGCCGCAAATTCAAACAGAATCAAAAGATTATTTGCATACAGCCCTAAATTGTAGTGTTCTCAAGACCTGTTGTTTTTGGTGAAGATCGGTAAAGGGAATGGGGTAGTTTACCAACAACGTTTTTTTAACAAGGGTATTTTTTATGGCAAACGATAACAGCCGCAAGTTCAAACAGAATCAAATAATTTTTTGCATACTTCCGTGATTTATAGAGTACTCAAAACCTGCTGTTTTTGGTGAAGATCGGTTAAGGGGAAGTGGTGGTTTACCGGCAACGTTTTTTTATCAAGCGTATTTTCTATGGCAAACGATAACAGCCGCAAATTCAAACAGAATCAAATAATGTTTTGCATACAGCGCTGAATTGTAGAGTTCTCAAGACCTATTGTTTTTGGTGATGATCGGTTAAGGGAAAGGGGTAGTTTACCAGCAACGTTTTTTTAACAAGTGTATTTTCTATGGCAAACGATAACAGCAGCAAATTCAAACAGAATCAAAAGATTATTTGCATACAGCCCTGATTTGTGGAGTACTCAAGACCTATTGTTTTTGGTGAAGATCGGTTGAGGGGAAGGGGTAGTTTACCAGCACCGGTTTTTTTTTATCAAGGGAAATTTTTTTTTTTTGGCAAACGTTAACAGCCGCAAATTCAAACAGAATCAAATAATGTTTCGCATACAGCCCTGAATTGTAGAGTTCTCAAGACCTTTTGTTTTTGGTAAAGATCGGTTAAGGGAAAGGGGTAGTTTACCAGCAACGTTTTTTTAACAAGGGTATTTTCTATGGCAAACGATAACAGCCGCAAATTCAATCAGAATCAAAAGATTATTTGCATACAGCCCTGGTTTGTGGAGTACTCAAGACCTGTTGTTTTTGGTGAAGATCGGTTGAGGGGAAGGGGTAGTTTACCAACAACGGTTTTTTTTATCAAGGGAAATTTTTTTTTTTGGCAAACGTTAACAGCCGCAAATTCAAACAGAATCAAATAATGTTTCGCATACAGCCCTGATTTGTAGAGTTCTCAAGACCTATTGTTTTTGGTGAAGATCGGTTGAGGGAAAGTGGTAGTTTACCAGCAACGGTTTTTTTTATCAAGGGAAATTTTTTTTTTGGCAAACGATAACAGCCGCAAATTCAAACAGAATCAAACAATGTTTCGTATACAGCCCTGAATTGTAGAGTTCTCAAGACCTATGGTTTTTGGTAAAGATCGGTTAAGGGAAAGGGGTAGTTTACCTGTAACATTTTATGTTTTAACAAGGGTATTTCTTATGGCAAACGATAAAAGCCGCAAATTCAAACAGAATCAAATAATTTTTTGCATACAGCCCTGATTTGTAGAGTTCTCAAGACCTATTGTTTTTGGTGAAGATCGGTTAAGGGGAAGGGGTAGCTTACCTGCAACCTTTTACGTTTTAACATGAGTAAAGTACTTGAAAATTTATTTAAACTTTTTGAAACAATGGTAATTGTAAAAAATAAAATAATTTTGTTGCCAGGCAATAAAATTATAATTATTTCATTTTAATGTAATATAATATTTTTAATTTAATACAGCAATAAAAAGGCAGGTAAGACACAGCCTGGCTGTTTGGCTGAAAATGAGTTTAAATATAAATCTTAGAATATGGAAGTCATGTATGGTTCTCCATACCGATTTTACTTCCATATTCCTTAAGGAATGGAAGTATGGTGATGGCAAAAAAAATCGTGTTCGAGATTATTGCAGATTCTGATTCTACTACACTCAAAACATGAAAAAAAGTCGTATTCCGAAAAGTGTCTGTGTGTCTGTCTGTCTGTCTGTCTGTCTGTCTGTCTGTCTGTCTGTCTGTCTATAGATTTTTTTTTTTGGCAAACGATAACTGCCGCAAATTCAAACAGAATCAAATAATTTTTTGCATACAGTACTGATTTGCAGATTACTCGCGACGTATTGTTTTTGGTGAAGATCGGTTGAGGGAAAGGGGTAGTTTACCAGCAACGGTTTTTTTTTATCAAGGGAAATTTGTTTTTTTGGCAAACGATAACAGCCGCAAATTCAAACAGAATCAAATAATGTTTCGCATACAGCCCTGAATTGTAGAGTTCATGAGACCTATTGTTTTTGGTGAAGATCGGTTAAGGGAAAGGGGTAGTTTACCTGTAACGTTTTATGTTTTAACAAGGGTATTTCCTATGGCAAACGATAACAGCCGCAAATTCAAACAGAATCAAAAGATTATTTGCATACAGCCCTAAATTGTAGAGTTCTCAAGACCTGCTGTTTTTGGTGAAGATCGGTAAAGGGAATGGGGTAGTTTACGAACAACGTTTTTTTAACAAGTGTATTTTATATGGCAAACGATAACAGCCGCAAGTTCAAACAGAATCAAATAATTTTTTGCATACAGCCGTGATTTGTAGAGCTCTCAAAACCTGCTGCTTTTGGTGAAGATCGGTTAAGGGGAAGTGGTGGTTTACCTGCAACGTTTTTTTATCAAGCGTATTTTCTATGGCAAACGATAACAGCCGCAAATTCAAACAGAATCAAATAATGTTTTGCATACAGCCCTGAATTGTAGTGTTCTCAAGACCTATAGTTTTTGGTGAAGATCGGTTAAGGGAAAGGGGTAGTTTACCAGCAACGTTTTTTTAACAAGAGTATTTTCTATGGCAAACGATAACAGCCGCAAATTCAAACAGAATCAAAAGATTATTTGCATACAGCCCTGATTTGTGGAGTACTCAAGACCTATTGTTTTTGGTGAAGATCGGTTGAGGGGAAGGGGTAGTTTACCAGCAACGGTTTTTTTTATCAAGGGAAATTTTTTTTTTTTGGCAAACGTTAACAGCCGCAAATTCAAACAGAATCAAATAATGTTTCGCATACAGCCCTGAATTGTAGAGTTCTCAAGACCTTTTGTTTTTTGGTAAAGATCGGTTAAGGGAAAGGGGTAGTTTACCTGCAACGTTTTTTTAACAAGGGTATTTTCTATGGCAAACGATAACAGCCGCAAATTCAATCAGAATCAAAAGATTATTTGCATACAGCCCTGGTTTGTGGAGTACTCAAGACCTGTTGTTTTTGGTGAAGATCGGTTGAGGGGAAGGGGTAGTTTACCAGCAACGGTTTTTTTTATCAAGGGAAATTTTTTTTTTTTGCAAACGTTAACAGCCGCAAATTCAAACAGAATCAAATAATGTTTCGCATACAGCCCTGATTTATAGAGTTCTCAAGACCTGTTGTTTTTGGTGAAGATCGGTTGAGGGAAAGTGGTAGTTTACCAGCAACGGTTTTTTTTTATCAAGGGAAATTTTTTTTTTGGCAAACGATAACAGCCGCAAATTCAAACAGAATCAAACAATGTTTCGTATACAGCCCTGAATTGTAGAGTTCTCAAGACCTATGGTTTTTGGTAAAGATCGGTTAAGGGAAAGGGGTAGTTTACCTGTAACATTTTATGTTTTAACAAGGGTATTTCTTATGGCAAACGATAACAGCCGCAAATTCAAACAGAATCAAATAATTTTTTGCATACAGCCCTGATTTGTAGAGTTCTCAAGATCTATTGTTTTTGGTGAAGATCGGTTAAGGGGAAGGGGTAGTTTACCTGCAACCTTTTACGTTTTAACATGAGTAAAGTACTTGAAAATTTATTTAAACTTTTTGAAACAATGGTAATTGTAAAAAATAAAATAATTTTGTTGCCAGGCAATAAAATTATAATTATTTCATTTTAATGTAATATAATATTTTTAATTTAATACAGCAATAAAAAGGCAGGTAAGACACAGCCTGGCTGTTTGGCTGAAAATGAGTTTAAATATAAATCTTAGAATATGGAAGTCATGTATGGTTCTCCATACCGATTTTACTTCCATATTCCTTAAGGAATGGAAGTATGGTGATGGCAAAAAAAACCGTGTTCGAGATTATTGCAGATTCTGATTCTACTACACTCAAAACATGAAAAAAAGTCGTTTTCCGAAAAGTGTCTGTGTGTGTGTCTGTCTGTCTGTCTTTCTGTCTGTCTGTCTGTCTGTCTGTCTATAGATTTTTTTTTTTGGCAAACGATAACTGCCGCAAATTCAAACAGAATCAAATAATTTTTTGCATACAGTCCTTATTTGCAGATTACTCGCGACCTATTGTTTTTGGTGAAGATCGGTTGAGGGAAAGGGGTAGTTTACCAGCAACGGTTTTTTTTATCAAGGGAAATTTGTTTTTTTGGCAAACGATAACAGCCGCAAATTCAAACAGAATCAAATAATGTTTCGCATACAGCCCTGAATTGTAGAGTTCATGAGACCTATTGTTTTTGGTGAAGATCGGTTAAGGGAAAGGGGTAGTTTACCTGTAACGTTTTATGTTTTAACAAGGGTATTTCTTATGGCAAACGATAACGGCCGCAAATTCAAACAGAATCAAAAGATTATTTGCATACAGCCCTAAATTGTAGAGTTCTCAAGGCCTGTTGTTTTTGGTGAAGATCGGTTAAGGGAAAGGGGTAGTTTACCTGTAACGTTTTATGTTTTAACAAGGGTATTTTTTATGGCAAACGATAACAGCCGCAAGTTCAAACAGAATCAAATAGTTTTTTGCATACAGCCCTGATTTGTAGAGCACTCAGAACCTATTGTTTTTGGTGAAGATCGGTTAAGGGGAAGTGGTAGTTTACCAGCAACGTTTTTTTATCAAGCGTATTTTCTATGGCAAACGATAACAGCCGCAAATTCAAACAGAATCAAATAATTTTTTGCATACAGCCCTGATTTGTAGAGTACTCAAGACCTATTGTTTTTGGTGAAGATCGGTTAAGGGGAAGGGGTAGTTTACCTGTAACATTTTATGTTTTAACAAGGGTATTTCTTATGGCAAACGATAAAAGCCGCAAATTCAAACAGAATCAAATAATTTTTTGCATACAGCCCTGATTTGTAGAGTTCTCAAGACCTATTGTTTTTGGTGAAGATCGGTTAAGGGGAAGGGGTAGTTTACCTCCAACCTTTTACGTTTTAACATGAGTAAAGTACTTGAAAATTTATTTAAACTTTTTGAAACAATGGTAATTGTAAAAAATAAAATAATTTTGTTGCCAGGCAATAAAATTATAATTATTTCATTTTAATGTAATATAATATTTTTAATTTAATACAGCAATAAAAAGGCAGGTAAGACACAGCCTGGCTGTTTGGCTGAAAATGAGTTTAAATATAAATCTTAGAATATGGAAGTCATGTATGGTTCTCCATACCGATTTTACTTCCATATTCCTTAAGGAATGGAAGTATGGTGATGGCAAAAAAAATCGTGTTCGAGATTATTGCAGATTCTGATTCTACTACACTCAAAACATGAAAAAAGTCGTTTTCCGAAAAGTGTCTGTGTGTGTCTGTCTGTCTGTCTGTCTGTCTGTCTTTCTATAGATTTTTTTATTTGGCAAACGATAACTGCCGCAAATTCAAACAGAATCAAATAATTTTTTGCATACAGTACTGATTTGCAGATTACTCGCGACGTATTGTTTTTGGTGAAGATCGGTTGAGGGAAAGGGGTAGTTTACCAGCAACGGTTTTTTTTTATCAAGGGAAATTTGTTTCTTTGGCAAACGATAACAGCCGCAAATTCAAACAGAATCAAATAATGTTTCGCATACAGCCCTGGATTGTAGAGTTCATGAGACCTATTGTTTTTGGTGAAGATCGGTTAAGGGAAAGGGGTAGTTTACCTGTAACGTTTTATGTTTTAACAAGGGTATTTCCTATGGCAAACGATAACAGCCGCAAATTCAAACAGAATCAAAAGATTATTTGCATACAGCCCTAAATTGTACAGTTCTCAAGACCTGCTGTTTTTGGTGAAGATCGGTAAAGGGAATGGGGTAGTTTACCAACAACGTTTTTTTAACAAGGGTATTTTATATGGCAAACGATAACAGCCGCAAGTTCAAACGGAATCAAATAATTTTTTGCATACAGCCCTGATTTGCAGAGTACTCAAATTGTATTGTTTTTGGTGAAGATCGGTTAAGGGGAAGTGGTAGTTTACCAGCAACGTTTTTTTATCAAGCGTATTTTCTATGGCAAACGATAACAGCCGCAAATTCAAACAGAATCAAATAATCTTTTGCATACAGCCCTGAATTGTATAGTTCTCAAGACCTATTGTTTTTGGTGAAGATCGGTTAAGGGAAAGGGGTAGTTTACCAGCAACGTTTTTTTAACAAGAGTATTTTCTATGGCAAACGATAACAGCCGCAAATTCAAACAGAATCAAAAGATTATTTGCATACAGCCCTGATTTGTGGAGTACTCAAGACCTATTGTTTTTGGTGAAGATCGGTTGAGGGGAAGGGGTAGTTTACCAGCAACGGTTTTTTTTTATCAAGGGAAATTTTTTTTTTTGGCAAACGTTAACAGCCGCAAATTCAAACAGAATCAAATAATGTTTCGCATACAGCCCTGATTTGTCGAGTTCTCAAGACCTATTGTTTTTGGTGAAGATCGGTTGAGGGAAAGTGGTAGTTTACCAGCAACGGTTTTTTTTTATCAAGGGAAATTTTTTTTTTGGCAAACGATAACAGCCGCAAATTCAAACAGAATCAAACAATGTTTCGTATACAGCACTGAATTGTAGAGTTCTCAAGACCTATGGTTTTTGGTAAAGATCGGTTAAGGGGAAGGGGTAGTTTACCTGTAACGTTTTATGTTTTAACAAGGGTATTTCCTATGGCAAACGATAACAGCCGCAAATTCAAACAGAATCAAAAGATTATTTGCATACAGCCCTAAATTGTAGTGTTCTCAAGACCTGTTGTTTTTGGTGAAGATCGGTAAAGGGAATGGGGTAGTTTACCAACAACGTTTTTTTAACAAGGGTATTTTATATGGCAAACGATAACAGCCGCAAGTTCAAACAGAATCAAATAATTTTTTGCATACTGCCGTGATTTATAGAGTACTCAAAACCTGCTGTTTTTGGTGAAGATCGGTTAAGGGGAAGTGGTGGTTTACCGGCAACGTTTTTTTATCAAGCGTATTTCCTATGGCAAACGATAACAGCCGCAAATTCAAACAGAATCAAATAATGTTTCGCATACAGCGCTGAATTGTAGAGTTCTCAAGACCTATTGTTTTTGGTGAAGATCGGTTAAGGGAAAGGGGTAGTTTACCAGCAACGTTTTTTTAACAAGTGTATTTTCTATGGCAAACGATAACAGCCGCAAATTCAAACAGAATCAAAAGATTATTTGCATACAGCCCTGATTTGTGGAGTACTCAAGACCTATTGTTTTTGGTGAAGATCGGTTGAGGGGAAGGGGTAGTTTACCAGCACCGGTTTTTTTTTATCAAGGGAAATTTTTTTTTTTTGGCAAACGTTAACAGCCGCAAATTCAAACAGAATCAAATAATGTTTCGCATACAGCCCTGAATTGTAGAGTTCTCAAGACCTTTTGTTTTTGGTAAAGATCGGTTAAGGGAAAGGGGTAGTTTACCAGCAACGTTTTTTTAACAAGGGTATTTTCTATGGCAAACGATAACAGCCGCAAATTCAATCAGAATCAAAAGATTATTTGCATACAGCCCTGGTTTGCGGAGTACTCAAGACCTATTGTTTTTGGTGAAGATCGGTTGAGGGGAAGGGGTAGTTTACCAGCAACGGTTTTTTTTATCAAGGGAAATTTTTTTTTTTGGCAAACGTTAACAGCCGCAAATTCAAACAGAATCAAATAATGTTTCGCATACAGCCCTGAATTGTAGAGTTCATGAGACCTATTGTTTTTGGTGAAGATCGGTTAAGGGAAAGGGGTAGTTTACCTGTAACGTTTTATGTTTTAACAAGGGTATTTCTTATGGCAAACGATAACGGCCGCAAATTCAAACAGAATCAAAAGATTATTTGCATACAGCCCTGATTTGTGGAGTACTCAAGACCTATTGTTTTTGGTGAAGATCGGTTGAGGGGAAGGGGTAGTTTACCAGCACCGGTTTTTTTTTATCAAGGGAAATTTTTTTTTTTTGGCAAACGTTAACAGCCGCAAATTCAAACAGAATCAAATAATGTTTCGCATACAGACCTGATTTGTAGAGTTCTCAAGACCTTTTGTTTTTGGTAAAGATCGGTTAAGGGAAAGGGGTAGTTTACCAGCAACGTTTTTTTAACAAGGGTATTTTCTATGGCAAACGATAACAGCCGCAAATTCAATCAGAATCAAAAGATTATTTGCATACAGCCCTGGTTTGCGGAGTACTCAAGACCTATTGTTTTTGGTGAAGATCGGTTGAGGGGAAGGGGTAGTTTACCAGCAACGGTTTTTTTTATCAAGGGAAATTTTTTTTTTTGGCAAACGTTAACAGCCGCAAATTCAAACAGAATCAAATAATGTTTCGCATACAGCACTGATTTGTAGAGTTCTCAAGACCTATTGTTTTTGGTGAAGATCGGTTGAGGGAAAGTGGTAGTTTACCAGCAACGGTTTTTTTTTATCAAGGGAAATTTTTTTTTTGGCAAACGATAACAGCCGCAAATTCAAACAGAATCAAACATTGTTTCGTATACAGCCCTGAATTGTAGAGTTCTCAAGTCCTATGGTTTTTGGTAAAGATCGGTTAAGGGAAAGGGGTAGTTTACCTGTAACATTTTATGTTTTAACAAGGGTATTTCTTATGGCAAACGATAAAAGCCGCAAATTCAAACAGAATCAAATAATTTTTTGCATACAGCCCTGATTTGTAGAGTTCTCAAGACCTATTGTTTTTGGTGAAGATCGGTTAAGGGGAAGGGGTAGTTTACCTGCAAACTTTTACGTTTTAACATGAGTAAAGTACTTGAAAATTTATTTAAACTTTTTGAAACAATGGTAATTGTAAAAAATAAAATAATTTTGTTGCCAGGCAATAAAATTATAATTATTTCATTTTAATGTAATATAATATTTTTAATTTAATACAGCAATAAAAAGGCAGGTAAGACACAGCCTGGCTGTTTGGCTGAAAATGAGTTTAAATATAAATCTTAGAATATGGAAGTCATGTATGGTTCTCCATACCGATTTTACTTCCATATTCCTTAAGGAATGGAAGTATGGTGATGGCAAAAAAAACTGTGTTCGAGATTATTGCAGATTCTGATTCTACTACACTCAAAACATGAAAAAAAGTCGTTTTCCGAAAAGTGTCTGTGTGTGTGTCTGTCTGTCTGTCTTTCTGTCTGTCTGTCTGTCTGTCTGTCTATAGATTTTTTTTTTTGGCAAACGATAACTGCCGCAAATTCAAACAGAATCAAATAATTTTTTGCATACTGTCCTTATTTGCAGATTACTCGCGACCTATTGTTTTTGGTGAAGATCGGTTGAGGGAAAGGGGTAGTTTACCAGCAACGGTTTTTTTTATCAAGGGAAATTTGTTTCTTTGGCAAACGATAACAGCCGCAAATTCAAACAGAATCAAATAATGTTTCGCATACAGCCCTGAATTGTAGAGTTCATGAGACCTATCGTTTTTGGTGAAGATCGGTTAAGGGAAAGGGGTAGTTTACCTGTAACGTTTTATGTTTTAACAAGGGTATTTCTTATGGCAAACGATAACGGCCGCAAATTCAAACAGAATCAAAAGATTATTTGCATACAGCCCTAAATTGTAGAGTTCTCAAGGCCTGTTGTTTTTGGTGAAGATCGGTTAAGGGAAAGGGGTAGTTTACCTGTAACGTTTTATGTTTTAACAAGGGTATTTTTTATGGCAAACGATAACAGCCGCAAGTTCAAACAGAATCAAATAGTTTTTTGCATACAGCCCTGATTTGTAGAGCACTCAGAACCTATTGTTTTTGGTGAAGATCGGTTAAGGGGAAGTGGTAGTTTACCAGCAACGTTTTTTTATCAAGCGTATTTTCTATGGCAAACGATAACAGCCGCAAATTCAAACAGAATCAAATAATTTTTTGCATACAGCCCTGATTTGTAGAGTACTCAAGACCTATTGTTTTTGGTGAAGATCGGTTAAGGGGAAGGGGTAGTTTACCTGTAACATTTTATGTTTTAACAAGGGTATTTCTTATGGCAAACGATAAAAGCCGCAAATTCAAACAGAATCAAATAATTTTTTGCATACAGCCCTGATTTGTAGAGTTCTCAAGACCTATTGTTTTTGGTGAAGATCGGTTAAGGGGAAGGGGTAGTTTACCTCCAACCTTTTACGTTTTAACATGAGTAAAGTACTTGAAAATTTATTTAAACTTTTTGAAACAATGGTAATTGTAAAAAATAAAATAATTTTGTTGCCAGGCAATAAAATTATAATTATTTCATTTTAATGTAATATAATATTTTTAATTTAATACAGCAATAAAAAGGCAGGTAAGACACAGCCTGGCTGTTTGGCTGAAAATGAGTTTAAATATAAATCTTAGAATATGGAAGTCATGTATGGTTCTCCATACCGATTTTACTTCCATATTCCTTAAGGAATGGAAGTATGGTGATGGCAAAAAAAATCGTGTTCGAGATTATTGCAGATTCTGATTCTACTACACTCAAAACATGAAAAAAGTCGTTTTCCGAAAAGTGTCTGTGTGTGTCTGTCTGTCTGTCTGTCTGTCTGTCTTTCTATAGATTTTTTTATTTGGCAAACGATAACTGCCGCAAATTCAAACAGAATCAAATAATTTTTTGCATACAGTACTGATTTGCAGATTACTCGCGACGTATTGTTTTTGGTGAAGATCGGTTGAGGGAAAGGGGTAGTTTACCAGCAACGGTTTTTTTTTATCAAGGGAAATTTGTTTCTTTGGCAAACGATAACAGCCGCAAATTCAAACAGAATCAAATAATGTTTCGCATACAGCCCTGGATTGTAGAGTTCATGAGACCTATTGTTTTTGGTGAAGATCGGTTAAGGGAAAGGGGTAGTTTACCTGTAACGTTTTATGTTTTAACAAGGGTATTTCCTATGGCAAACGATAACAGCCGCAAATTCAAACAGAATCAAAAGATTATTTGCATACAGCCCTAAATTGTACAGTTCTCAAGACCTGCTGTTTTTGGTGAAGATCGGTAAAGGGAATGGGGTAGTTTACCAACAACGTTTTTTTAACAAGGGTATTTTATATGGCAAACGATAACAGCCGCAAGTTCAAACGGAATCAAATAATTTTTTGCATACAGCCCTGATTTGCAGAGTACTCAAATTGTATTGTTTTTGGTGAAGATCGGTTAAGGGGAAGTGGTAGTTTACCAGCAACGTTTTTTTATCAAGCGTATTTTCTATGGCAAACGATAACAGCCGCAAATTCAAACAGAATCAAATAATCTTTTGCATACAGCCCTGAATTGTATAGTTCTCAAGACCTATTGTTTTTGGTGAAGATCGGTTAAGGGAAAGGGGTAGTTTACCAGCAACGTTTTTTTAACAAGAGTATTTTCTATGGCAAACGATAACAGCCGCAAATTCAAACAGAATCAAAAGATTATTTGCATACAGCCCTGATTTGTGGAGTACTCAAGACCTATTGTTTTTGGTGAAGATCGGTTGAGGGGAAGGGGTAGTTTACCAGCAACGGTTTTTTTTTATCAAGGGAAATTTTTTTTTTTGGCAAACGTTAACAGCCGCAAATTCAAACAGAATCAAATAATGTTTCGCATACAGCCCTGATTTGTCGAGTTCTCAAGACCTATTGTTTTTGGTGAAGATCGGTTGAGGGAAAGTGGTAGTTTACCAGCAACGGTTTTTTTTTATCAAGGGAAATTTTTTTTTTGGCAAACGATAACAGCCGCAAATTCAAACAGAATCAAACAATGTTTCGTATACAGCACTGAATTGTAGAGTTCTCAAGACCTATGGTTTTTGGTAAAGATCGGTTAAGGGGAAGGGGTAGTTTACCTGTAACGTTTTATGTTTTAACAAGGGTATTTCCTATGGCAAACGATAACAGCCGCAAATTCAAACAGAATCAAAAGATTATTTGCATACAGCCCTAAATTGTAGTGTTCTCAAGACCTGTTGTTTTTGGTGAAGATCGGTAAAGGGAATGGGGTAGTTTACCAACAACGTTTTTTTAACAAGGGTATTTTATATGGCAAACGATAACAGCCGCAAGTTCAAACAGAATCAAATAATTTTTTGCATACTGCCGTGATTTATAGAGTACTCAAAACCTGCTGTTTTTGGTGAAGATCGGTTAAGGGGAAGTGGTGGTTTACCGGCAACGTTTTTTTATCAAGCGTATTTTCTATGGCAAACGATAACAGCCGCAAATTCAAACAGAATCAAATAATGTTTCGCATACAGCGCTGAATTGTAGAGTTCTCAAGACCTATTGTTTTTGGTGAAGATCGGTTAAGGGAAAGGGGTAGTTTACCAGCAACGTTTTTTTAACAAGTGTATTTTCTATGGCAAACGATAACAGCCGCAAATTCAAACAGAATCAAAAGATTATTTGCATACAGCCCTGATTTGTGGAGTACTCAAGACCTATTGTTTTTGGTGAAGATCGGTTGAGGGGAAGGGGTAGTTTACCAGCACCGGTTTTTTTTTATCAAGGGAAATTTTTTTTTTTTGGCAAACGTTAACAGCCGCAAATTCAAACAGAATCAAATAATGTTTCGCATACAGCCCTGAATTGTAGAGTTCTCAAGACCTTTTGTTTTTGGTAAAGATCGGTTAAGGGAAAGGGGTAGTTTACCAGCAACGTTTTTTTAACAAGGGTATTTTCTATGGCAAACGATAACAGCCGCAAATTCAATCAGAATCAAAAGATTATTTGCATACAGCCCTGGTTTGCGGAGTACTCAAGACCTATTGTTTTTGGTGAAGATCGGTTGAGGGGAAGGGGTAGTTTACCAGCAACGGTTTTTTTTATCAAGGGAAATTTTTTTTTTTGGCAAACGTTAACAGCCGCAAATTCAAACAGAATCAAATAATGTTTCGCATACAGCCCTGAATTGTAGAGTTCATGAGACCTATTGTTTTTGGTGAAGATCGGTTAAGGGAAAGGGGTAGTTTACCTGTAACGTTTTATGTTTTAACAAGGGTATTTCTTATGGCAAACGATAACGGCCGCAAATTCAAACAGAATCAAAAGATTATTTGCATACAGCCCTGATTTGTGGAGTACTCAAGACCTATTGTTTTTGGTGAAGATCGGTTGAGGGGAAGGGGTAGTTTACCAGCACCGGTTTTTTTTTATCAAGGGAAATTTTTTTTTTTTGGCAAACGTTAACAGCCGCAAATTCAAACAGAATCAAATAATGTTTCGCATACAGACCTGATTTGTAGAGTTCTCAAGACCTTTTGTTTTTGGTAAAGATCGGTTAAGGGAAAGGGGTAGTTTACCAGCAACGTTTTTTTAACAAGGGTATTTTCTATGGCAAACGATAACAGCCGCAAATTCAATCAGAATCAAAAGATTATTTGCATACAGCCCTGGTTTGCGGAGTACTCAAGACCTATTGTTTTTGGTGAAGATCGGTTGAGGGGAAGGGGTAGTTTACCAGCAACGGTTTTTTTTATCAAGGGAAATTTTTTTTTTTGGCAAACGTTAACAGCCGCAAATTCAAACAGAATCAAATAATGTTTCGCATACAGCACTGATTTGTAGAGTTCTCAAGACCTATTGTTTTTGGTGAAGATCGGTTGAGGGAAAGTGGTAGTTTACCAGCAACGGTTTTTTTTTATCAAGGGAAATTTTTTTTTTGGCAAACGATAACAGCCGCAAATTCAAACAGAATCAAACATTGTTTCGTATACAGCCCTGAATTGTAGAGTTCTCAAGTCCTATGGTTTTTGGTAAAGATCGGTTAAGGGAAAGGGGTAGTTTACCTGTAACATTTTATGTTTTAACAAGGGTATTTCTTATGGCAAACGATAAAAGCCGCAAATTCAAACAGAATCAAATAATTTTTTGCATACAGCCCTGATTTGTAGAGTTCTCAAGACCTATTGTTTTTGGTGAAGATCGGTTAAGGGGAAGGGGTAGTTTACCTGCAAACTTTTACGTTTTAACATGAGTAAAGTACTTGAAAATTTATTTAAACTTTTTGAAACAATGGTAATTGTAAAAAATAAAATAATTTTGTTGCCAGGCAATAAAATTATAATTATTTCATTTTAATGTAATATAATATTTTTAATTTAATACAGCAATAAAAAGGCAGGTAAGACACAGCCTGGCTGTTTGGCTGAAAATGAGTTTAAATATAAATCTTAGAATATGGAAGTCATGTATGGTTCTCCATACCGATTTTACTTCCATATTCCTTAAGGAATGGAAGTATGGTGATGGCAAAAAAAACTGTGTTCGAGATTATTGCAGATTCTGATTCTACTACACTCAAAACATGAAAAAAAGTCGTTTTCCGAAAAGTGTCTGTGTGTGTGTCTGTCTGTCTGTCTTTCTGTCTGTCTGTCTGTCTGTCTGTCTATAGATTTTTTTTTTTGGCAAACGATAACTGCCGCAAATTCAAACAGAATCAAATAATTTTTTGCATACTGTCCTTATTTGCAGATTACTCGCGACCTATTGTTTTTGGTGAAGATCGGTTGAGGGAAAGGGGTAGTTTACCAGCAACGGTTTTTTTTATCAAGGGAAATTTGTTTCTTTGGCAAACGATAACAGCCGCAAATTCAAACAGAATCAAATAATGTTTCGCATACAGCCCTGAATTGTAGAGTTCATGAGACCTATCGTTTTTGGTGAAGATCGGTTAAGGGAAAGGGGTAGTTTACCTGTAACGTTTTATGTTTTAACAAGGGTATTTCTTATGGCAAACGATAACGGCCGCAAATTCAAACAGAATCAAAAGATTATTTGCATACAGCCCTAAATTGTAGAGTTCTCAAGGCCTGTTGTTTTTGGTGAAGATCGGTTAAGGGAAAGGGGTAGTTTACCTGTAACGTTTTATGTTTTAACAAGGGTATTTTTTATGGCAAACGATAACAGCCGCAAGTTCAAACAGAATCAAATAGTTTTTTGCATACAGCCCTGATTTGTAGAGCACTCAGAACCTATTGTTTTTGGTGAAGATCGGTTAAGGGGAAGTGGTAGTTTACCAGCAACGTTTTTTTATCAAGCGTATTTTCTATGGCAAACGATAACAGCCGCAAATTCAAACAGAATCAAATAATTTTTTGCATACAGCCCTGATTTGTAGAGTACCCAAGACCTATTGTTTTTGGTGAAGATCGGTTAAGGGGAAGGGGTAGTTTACCTGTAACATTTTATGTTTTAACAAGGGTATTTCTTATGGCAAACGATAAAAGCCGCAAATTCAAACAGAATCAAATAATTTTTTGCATACAGCCCTGATTTGTAGAGTTCTCAAGACCTATTGTTTTTGGTGAAGATCGGTTAAGGGGAAGGGGTAGTTTACCTGCAACCTTTTACGTTTTAACATGAGTAAAGTACTTGAAAATTTATTTAAACTTTTTGAAACAATGGTAATTGTAAAAAATAAAATAATTTTGTTGCCAGGCAATAAAATTATAATTATTTCATTTTAATGTAATATAATATTTTTAATTTAATACAGCAATAAAAAGGCAGGTAAGACACAGCCTGGCTGTTTGGCTGAAAATGAGTTTAAATATAAATCTTAGAATATGGAAGTCATGTATGGTTCTCCATACCGATTTTACTTCCATATTCCTTAAGGAATGGAAGTATGGTGATGGCAAAAAAAATCGTGTTCGAGATTATTGCAGATTCTGATTCTACTACACTCAAAACATGAAAAAAAGTCGTTTTCCGAAAAGTGTCTGTGTGTGTGTCTGTCTGTCTGTCTGTCTGTCTGTCTGTCTGTCTATAGATTTTTTTTTTTGGCAAACGATAACTGCCGCAAATTCAAACAGAATCAAATAATTTTTTGCATACAGTACTGATTTGCAGATTACTCGCGACGTATTGTTTTTGGTGAAGATCGGTTGAGGGAAAGGGGTAGTTTACCAGCAACGGTTTTTTTTTATCAAGGGAAATTTGTTTTTTGGCAAACGATAACAGCCGCAAATTCAAACAGAATCAAATAATGTTTCGCATACAGCCCTGAATTGTAGAGTTCATGAGACCTATTGTTTTTGGTGAAGATCGGTTAAGGGAAAGGGGTAGTTTACCTGTAACGTTTTATGTTTTAACAAGGGTATTTCCTATGGCAAACGATAACAGCCGCAAATTCAAACAGAATCAAAAGATTATTTGCATACAGCCCTAAATTGTAGAGTTCTCAAGACCTGCTGTTTTTGGTGAAGATCGGTAAAGGGAATGGGGTAGTTTACCAACAACGTTTTTTTAACAAGGGTATTTTTTATGGCAAACGATAACAGCCGCAAGTTCAAACAGAATCAAATAATTTTTTGCATACAGCCGTGATTTGTAGAGTTCTCAAAACCTGCTGCTTTTAGTGAAGATCGGTTAAGGGGTAGTGGTGGTTTACCTGCAACGTTTTTTTATCAAGCGTATTTTCTATGGCAAACGATAACAGCCGCAAATTCAAACAGAATCAAATAATGTTTTGCATACAGCCCTGAATTGTAGAGTTCTCAAGACCTATTGTTTTTGGTGAAGATCGGTTAAGGGAAACGGGTAGTTTACCAGCAACGTTTTTTTAACAAGAGTATTTTCTATGGCAAACGATAACAGCCGCAAATTCAAACAGAATCAAAAGATTATTTGCATACAGCCCTGATTTGTGGAGTACTCAAGACCTATTGTTTTTGGTGAAGATCGGTTGAGGGGAAGGGGTAGTTTACCAGCAACGGTTTTTTTTATCAAGGGAAATTTTTTTTTTTTGGCAAACGTTAACAGCCGCAAATTCAAACAGAATCAAATAATGTTTCGCATACAGCCCTGAATTGTAGAGTTCTCAAGACCTTTTGTTTTTGGTAAAGATCGGTTAAGGGAAAGGGGTAGTTTACCAGCAACGTTTTTTTAACAAGGGTATTTTCTATGGCAAACGATAACAGCCGCAAATTCAATCAGAATCAAAAGATTATTTGCATACAGCCCTGGTTTGTGGAGTATTCAAGACCTGTTGTTTTTGGTGAAGATCGGTTGAGGGGAAGGGGTAGTTTACCAGCAACGGTTTTTTTTATCAAGGGAAATTTTTTTTTTTGGCAAACGTTAACAGCCGCAAATTCAAACAGAATCAAAAGATTATTTGCATACAGCCCTAAATTGTAGAGTTCTCAAGGCCTGTTGTTTTTGGTGAAGATCGGTTAAGGGAAAGGGGTAGTTTACCGGTAACGTTTTATGTTTTAACAAGGGTATTTTTTATGGCAAACGATAACAGCCGCAAGTTCAAACAGAATCAAATAATTTTTTGCATACAGCCCTGATTTGTAGAGTACTCAAGACCTATTGTTTTTGGTGAAGATCGGTTAAGGGGAAGGGGTAGTTTACCTGTAACATTTTATGTTTTAACAAGGGTATTTCTTATGGCAAACGATAAAAGCCGCAAATTCAAACAGAATCAAATAATTTTTTGCATACAGCCCTGATTTGTAGAGTTCTCAAGACCTATTGTTTTTGGTGAAGATCGGTTAAGGGGAAGGGGTAGTTTACCTGCAACCTTTTACGTTTTAACATGAGTAAAGTACTTGAAAATTTATTTAAACTTTTTGAAACAATGGTAATTGTAAAAAATAAAATAATTTTGTTGCCAGGCAATAAAATTATAATTATTTCATTTTAATGTAATATAATATTTTTAATTTAATACAGCAATAAAAAGGCAGGTAAGACACAGCCTGGCTGTTTGGCTGAAAATGAGTTTAAATATAAATCTTAGAATATGGAAGTCATGTATGGTTCTCCATACCGATTTTACTTCCATATTCCTTAAGGAATGGAAGTATGGTGATGGCAAAAAAAACTGTGTTCGAGATTATTGCAGATTCTGATTCTACTACACTCAAAACATGAAAAAAAGTCGTTTTCCGAAAAGTGTCTGTGTGTGTGTCTGTCTGTCTGTCTTTCTGTCTGTCTGTCTGTCTGTCTGTCTATAGATTTTTTTTTTGGCAAACGATAACTGCCGCAAATTCAAACAGAATCAAATAATTTTTTGCATACTGTCCTTATTTGCAGATTACTCGCGACCTATTGTTTTTGGTGAAGATCGGTTGAGGGAAAGGGGTAGTTTACCAGCAACGGTTTTTTTTATCAAGGGAAATTTGTTTCTTTGGCAAACGATAACAGCCGCAAATTCAAACAGAATCAAATAATGTTTCGCATACAGCCCTGAATTGTAGAGTTCATGAGACCTATCGTTTTTGGTGAAGATCGGTTAAGGGAAAGGGGTAGTTTACCTGTAACGTTTTATGTTTTAACAAGGGTATTTCTTATGGCAAACGATAACGGCCGCAAATTCAAACAGAATCAAAAGATTATTTGCATACAGCCCTAAATTGTAGAGTTCTCAAGGCCTGTTGTTTTTGGTGAAGATCGGTTAAGGGAAAGGGGTAGTTTACCTGTAACGTTTTATGTTTTAACAAGGGTATTTTTTATGGCAAACGATAACAGCCGCAAGTTCAAACAGAATCAAATAGTTTTTTGCATACAGCCCTGATTTGTAGAGCACTCAGAACCTATTGTTTTTGGTGAAGATCGGTTAAGGGGAAGTGGTAGTTTACCAGCAACGTTTTTTTATCAAGCGTATTTTCTATGGCAAACGATAACAGCCGCAAATTCAAACAGAATCAAATAATTTTTTGCATACAGCCCTGATTTGTAGAGTACCCAAGACCTATTGTTTTTGGTGAAGATCGGTTAAGGGGAAGGGGTAGTTTACCTGTAACATTTTATGTTTTAACAAGGGTATTTCTTATGGCAAACGATAAAAGCCGCAAATTCAAACAGAATCAAATAATTTTTTGCATACAGCCCTGATTTGTAGAGTTCTCAAGACCTATTGTTTTTGGTGAAGATCGGTTAAGGGGAAGGGGTAGTTTACCTGCAACCTTTTACGTTTTAACATGAGTAAAGTACTTGAAAATTTATTTAAACTTTTTGAAACAATGGTAATTGTAAAAAATAAAATAATTTTGTTGCCAGGCAATAAAATTATAATTATTTCATTTTAATGTAATATAATATTTTTAATTTAATACAGCAATAAAAAGGCAGGTAAGACACAGCCTGGCTGTTTGGCTGAAAATGAGTTTAAATATAAATCTTAGAATATGGAAGTCATGTATGGTTCTCCATACCGATTTTACTTCCATATTCCTTAAGGAATGGAAGTATGGTGATGGCAAAAAAAATCGTGTTCGAGATTATTGCAGATTCTGATTCTACTACACTCAAAACATGAAAAAAAGTCGTTTTCCGAAAAGTGTCTGTGTGTGTGTCTGTCTGTCTGTCTGTCTGTCTGTCTGTCTGTCTATAGATTTTTTTTTTTGGCAAACGATAACTGCCGCAAATTCAAACAGAATCAAATAATTTTTTGCATACAGTACTGATTTGCAGATTACTCGCGACGTATTGTTTTTGGTGAAGATCGGTTGAGGGAAAGGGGTAGTTTACCAGCAACGGTTTTTTTTTATCAAGGGAAATTTGTTTTTTGGCAAACGATAACAGCCGCAAATTCAAACAGAATCAAATAATGTTTCGCATACAGCCCTGAATTGTAGAGTTCATGAGACCTATTGTTTTTGGTGAAGATCGGTTAAGGGAAAGGGGTAGTTTACCTGTAACGTTTTATGTTTTAACAAGGGTATTTCCTATGGCAAACGATAACAGCCGCAAATTCAAACAGAATCAAAAGATTATTTGCATACAGCCCTAAATTGTAGAGTTCTCAAGACCTGCTGTTTTTGGTGAAGATCGGTAAAGGGAATGGGGTAGTTTACCAACAACGTTTTTTTAACAAGGGTATTTTTTATGGCAAACGATAACAGCCGCAAGTTCAAACAGAATCAAATAATTTTTTGCATACAGCCGTGATTTGTAGAGTTCTCAAAACCTGCTGCTTTTAGTGAAGATCGGTTAAGGGGTAGTGGTGGTTTACCTGCAACGTTTTTTTATCAAGCGTATTTTCTATGGCAAACGATAACAGCCGCAAATTCAAACAGAATCAAATAATGTTTTGCATACAGCCCTGAATTGTAGAGTTCTCAAGACCTATTGTTTTTGGTGAAGATCGGTTAAGGGAAACGGGTAGTTTACCAGCAACGTTTTTTTAACAAGAGTATTTTCTATGGCAAACGATAACAGCCGCAAATTCAAACAGAATCAAAAGATTATTTGCATACAGCCCTGATTTGTGGAGTACTCAAGACCTATTGTTTTTGGTGAAGATCGGTTGAGGGGAAGGGGTAGTTTACCAGCAACGGTTTTTTTTATCAAGGGAAATTTTTTTTTTTTGGCAAACGTTAACAGCCGCAAATTCAAACAGAATCAAATAATGTTTCGCATACAGCCCTGAATTGTAGAGTTCTCAAGACCTTTTGTTTTTGGTAAAGATCGGTTAAGGGAAAGGGGTAGTTTACCAGCAACGTTTTTTTAACAAGGGTATTTTCTATGGCAAACGATAACAGCCGCAAATTCAATCAGAATCAAAAGATTATTTGCATACAGCCCTGGTTTGTGGAGTATTCAAGACCTGTTGTTTTTGGTGAAGATCGGTTGAGGGGAAGGGGTAGTTTACCAGCAACGGTTTTTTTTATCAAGGGAAATTTTTTTTTTTGGCAAACGTTAACAGCCGCAAATTCAAACAGAATCAAAAGATTATTTGCATACAGCCCTAAATTGTAGAGTTCTCAAGGCCTGTTGTTTTTGGTGAAGATCGGTTAAGGGAAAGGGGTAGTTTACCGGTAACGTTTTATGTTTTAACAAGGGTATTTTTTATGGCAAACGATAACAGCCGCAAGTTCAAACAGAATCAAATAATTTTTTGCATACAGCCCTGATTTGTAGAGTACTCAAGACCTATTGTTTTTGGTGAAGATCGGTTAAGGGGAAGGGGTAGTTTACCTGTAACATTTTATGTTTTAACAAGGGTATTTCTTATGGCAAACGATAAAAGCCGCAAATTCAAACAGAATCAAATAATTTTTTGCATACAGCCCTGATTTGTAGAGTTCTCAAGACCTATTGTTTTTGGTGAAGATCGGTTAAGGGGAAGGGGTAGTTTACCTGCAACCTTTTACGTTTTAACATGAGTAAAGTACTTGAAAATTTATTTAAACTTTTTGAAACAATGGTAATTGTAAAAAATAAAATAATTTTGTTGCCAGGCAATAAAATTATAATTATTTCATTTTAATGTAATATAATATTTTTAATTTAATACAGCAATAAAAAGGCAGGTAAGACACAGCCTGGCTGTTTGGCTGAAAATGAGTTTAAATATAAATCTTAGAATATGGAAGTCATGTATGGTTCTCCATACCGATTTTACTTCCATATTCCTTAAGGAATGGAAGTATGGTGATGGCAAAAAAAATCGTGTTCGAGATTATTGCAGATTCTGATTCTACTACACTCAAAACATGAAAAAAAGTCGTTTTCCGAAAAGTGTCTGTGTGTGTGTCTGTCTGTCTGTCTGTCTGTCTGTCTATAGATTTTTTTTTTTGGCAAACGATAACTGCCGCAAATTCAAACAGAATCAAATAATTTTTTGCATACAGTACTGATTTGCAGATTACTCGCGACGTATTGTTTTTGGTGAAGATCGGTTGAGGGAAAGGGGTAGTTTACCAGCAACGGTTTTTTTTTATCAAGGGAAATTTGTTTATTTGGCAAACGATAACAGCCGCAAATTCAAACAGAATCAAATAATGTTTCGCACACAGCCCTGAATTGTAGAGTTCATGAGACCTATTGTTTTTGGTGAAGATCGGTTAAGGGAAAGGGGTAGTTTACCTGTAACGTTTTATGTTTTAACAAGGGTATTTCCTATGGCAAACGATAACAGCCGCAAATTCAAACAGAATCAAAAGATTATTTGCATACAGCCCTGATTTGTGGAGTACTCAAGACCTATTGTTTTTGGTGAAGATCGGTTGAGGGGAAGGGGTAGTTTACCAGCAACGGTTTTTTTTATCAAGGGAAATTTTTTTTTTTGGCAAACGTTAACAGCCGCAAATTCAAACAGAATCAAATAATGTTTCGCATACAGCCCTGAATTGTAGAGTTCTCAAGACCTTTTGTTTTTGGTAAAGATCGGTTAAGGGAAAGGGGTAGTTTACCTGCAACGTTTTTTTAACAAGGGTATTTTCTATGGCAAACGATAACAGCCGCAAATTCAATCAGAATCAAAAGATTATTTGCATACAGCCCTGGTTTGTGGAGTACTCAAGACCTGTTGTTTTTGGTGAAGATCGGTTGAGGGGAAGGGGTAGTTTACCAGCAACGGTTTTTTTTATCAAGGGAAATTTTTTTTTTGGCAAACGTTAACAGCCGCAAATTCAAACAGAATCAAATAATGTTTCGCATACAGCCCTGATTTATAGAGTTCTCAAGACCTATTGTTTTTGGTGAAGATCGGTTGAGGGAAAGTGGTAGTTTACCAGCAACGGTTTTTTTTTATCAAGGGAAATTTTTTTTTTGGCAAACGATAACAGCCGCAAATTCAAACAGAATCAAACAATGTTTCGTATACAGCCCTGAATTGTAGAGTTCTCAAGACCTATGGTTTTTGGTAAAGATCGGTTAAGGGAAAGGGGTAGTTTACCTGTAACATTTTATGTTTTAACAAGGGTATTTCTTATGGCAAACGATAACAGCCGCAAATTCAAACAGAATCAAATAATTTTTTGCATACAGCCCTGATTTGTAGAGTTCTCAAGACCTATTGTTTTTGGTGAAGATCGGTTAAGGGGAAGGGGTAGTTTACCTGCAACCTTTTACGTTTTAACATGAGTAAAGTACTTGAAAATTTATTTAAACTTTTTGAAACAATGGTAATTGTAAAAAATAAAATAATTTTGTTGCCAGGCAATAAAATTATAATTATTTCATTTTAATGTAATATAATATTTTTAATTTAATACAGCAATAAAAAGGCAGGTAAGACACAGCCTGGCTGTTTGGCTGAAAATGAGTTTAAATATAAATCTTAGAATATGGAAGTCATGTATGGTTCTCCATACCGATTTTACTTCCATATTCCTTAAGGAATGGAAGTATGGTGATGGCAAAAAAAACCGTGTTCGAGATTATTGCAGATTCTGATTCTACTACACTCAAAACATGAAAAAAAGTCGTTTTCCGAAAAGTGTCTGTGTGTGTGTCTGTCTGTCTGTCTTTCTGTCTGTCTGTCTGTCTGTCTGTCTATAGATTTTTTTTTTGGCAAACGATAACTGCCGCAAATTCAAACAGAATCAAATAATTTTTTGCATACAGTCCTTATTTGCAGATTACTCGCGACCTATTGTTTTTGGTGAAGATCGGTTGAGGGAAAGGGGTAGTTTACCAGCAACGGTTTTTTTTATCAAGGGAAATTTGTTTTTTTGGCAAACGATAACAGCCGCAAATTTAAACAGAATCAAATAATGTTTCGCATACAGCTATGAATTGTAGAGTTCATGAGACCTATTGTTTTTGGTGAAGATCGGTTAAGGGAAAGGGGTAGTTTACCTGTAACGTTTTATGTTTTAACAAGGGTATTTCTTATGGCAAACGATAACGGCCGCAAATTCAAACAGAATCAAAAGATTATTTGCATACAGCCCTAAATTGTAGAGTTCTCAAGGCCTGTTGTTTTTGGTGACGATCGGTTAAGGGAAAGGGGTAGTTTACCGGTAACGTTTTATGTTTTAACAAGGGTATTTTTTATGGCAAACGATAACAGCCGCAAGTTCAAACAGAATCAAATAGTTTTTTGCATACAGCCCTGATTTGTAGAGCACTCAGAACCTATTGTTTTTGGTGAAGATCGGTTAAGGGGAAGTGGTAGTTTACCAGCAACGTTTTTTTATCAAGCGTATTTTCTATGGCAAACGATAACAGCCGCAAATTCAAACAGAATCAAATAATTTTTTGCATACAGCCCTGATTTGTAGAGTACTCAAGACCTATTGTTTTTGGTGAAGATCGGTTAAGGGGAAGGGGTAGTTTACCAGTAACATTTTATGTTTTAACAAGGGTATTTCTTATGGCAAACGATAAAAGCCGCAAATTCAAACAGAATCAAATAATTTTTTGCATACAGCCCTGATTTGTAGAGTTCTCAAGACCTATTGTTTTTGGTGAAGATCGGTTAAGGGGAAGGGGTAGTTTACCTGCAACCTTTTACGTTTTAACATGAGTAAAGTACTTGAAAATTTATTTAAACTTTTTGAAACAATGGTAATTGTAAAAAATAAAATAATTTTGTTGCCAGGCAATAAAATTATAATTATTTCATTTTAATGTAATATAATATTTTTAATTTAATACAGCAATAAAAAGGCAGGTAAGACACAGCCTGGCTGTTTGGCTGAAAATGAGTTTAAATATAGATCTTAGAATATGGAAGTCTAGTATGGTTCTCCATACCGATTTTACTTCCATATTCCTTAAGGAATGGAAGTATGGTGATGGCAAAAAAAATCGTGTTCGAGATTATTGCAGATTCTGATTCTACTACACTCAAAACATGAAAAAAAGTCGTTTTCCGAAAAGTGTCTGTGTGTGTGTCTGTCTGTCTGTCTGTCTGTCTGTCTGTCTGTCTGTAGATTTTTTTTTTTTTGGCAAACGATAACTGCCGCAAATTCAAACAGAATCAAATAATTTTTTGCATACAGTACTGATTTGCAGATTACTCGCGACGTATTGTTTTTGGTGAAGATCGGTTGAGGGAAAGGGGTAGTTTACCAGCAACGGTTTTTTTTTATCAAGGGAAATTTGTTTTTTTGGCAAACGATAACAGCCGCAAATTCAAACAGAATCAAATAATGTTTCGCATACAGCCCTGAATTGTAGAGTTGATGAGACCTATTGTTTTTGGTGAAGATCGGTTAAGGGAAAGGGGTAGTTTACCTGTAACGTTTTATGTTTTAACAAGGGTATTTCCTATGGCAAACGATAACAGCCGCAAATTCAAACAGAATCAAAAGATTATTTGCATACAGCCCTAAATTGTAGAGTTCTCAAAACCTGCTGCTTTTGGTGAAGATCGGTTAAGGGGAAGTGGTGGTTTACCAGCAACGTTTTTTTATCAAGCGTATTTTCTATGGCAAACGATAACAGCCGCAAATTCAAACAGAATCAAATAATGTTTTGCATACAGCCCTGAATTGTAGAGTTCTCAAGACCTATTGTTTTTGGTGAAGATCGGTTAAGGGAAAGGGGTAGTTTACCAGCAACGTTTTTTTAACAAGAGTATTTTCTATGGCAAACGATAACAGCCGCAAATTCAAACAGAATCAAAAGATTATTTGCATACAGCCCTGATTTGTGGAGTACTCAAGACCTATTGTTTTTGGTGAAGATCGGTTGAGGGGAAGGGGTAGTTTACCAGCAACGGTTTTTTTTATCAAGGGAAATTTTTTTTTTTGGCAAACGTTAACAGCCGCAAATTCAAACAGAATCAAATAATGTTTCGCATACAGCCCTGAATTGTAGAGTTCTCAAGACCCTTTGTTTTTGGTAAAGATCGGTTAAGGGAAAGGGGTAGTTTACCTGCAACGTTTTTTTAACAAGGGTATTTTCTATGGCAAACGATAACAGCCGCAAATTCAATCAGAATCAAAAGATTATTTGCATACTGCCCTGGTTTGTGGAGTATTCAAGACCTGTTGTTTTTGGTGAAGATCGGTTGAGGGGAAGGGGTAGTTTACCAGCAATGGTTTTTTTTATCAAGGGAAATTTTTTTTTTTGGCAAACGTTAACAGCCGCAAATTCAAACAGAATCAAAAGATTATTTGCATACAGCCCTAAATTGTAGAGTTCTCAAGGCCTGTTGTTTTTGGTGAAGATCGGTTAAGGGAAAGGGGTAGTTTACCTGTAACGTTTTATGTTTTAACAAGGGTATTTTTTATGGCAAACGATAACAGCCGCAAGTTCAAACAGAATCAAATAATTTTTTGCATACAGCCCTGATTTGTAGAGTACTCAAGACCTATTGTTTTTGGTGAAGATCGGTTAAGGGGAAGGGGTAGTTTACCTGTAACATTTTATGTTTTAACAAGGGTATTTCTTATGGCAAACGATAAAAGCCGCAAATTCAAACAGAATCAAATAATTTTTTGCATACAGCCCTGATTTGTAGAGTTCTCAAGACCTATTGTTTTTGGTGAAGATCGGTTAAGGGGAAGGGGTAGTTTACCTGCAACCTTTTACGTTTTAACATGAGTAAAGTACTTGAAAATTTATTTAAACTTTTTGAAACAATGGTAATTGTAAAAAATAAAATAATTTTGTTGCCAGGCAATAAAATTATAATTATTTCATTTTAATGTAATATAATATTTTTAATTTAATACAGCAATAAAAAGGCAGGTAAGACACAGCCTGGCTGTTTGGCTGAAAATGAGTTTAAATATAAATCTTAGAATATGGAAGTCATGTATGGTTCTCCATACCGATTTTACTTCCATATTCCTTAAGGAATGGAAGTATGGTGATGGCAAAAAAAATCGTGTTCGAGATTATTGCAGATTCTGATTCTACTACACTCAAAACATGAAAAAAGTCGTTTTCCGAAAAGTGTCTGTGTGTGTCTGTCTGTCTGTCTGTCTGTCTGTCTTTCTATAGATTTTTTTATTTGGCAAACGATAACTGCCGCAAATTCAAACAGAATCAAATAATTTTTTGCATACAGTACTGATTTGCAGATTACTCGCGACGTATTGTTTTTGGTGAAGATCGGTTGAGGGAAAGGGGTAGTTTACCAGCAACGGTTTTTTTTTATCAAGGGAAATTTGTTTCTTTGGCAAACGATAACAGCCGCAAATTCAAACAGAATCAAATAATGTTTCGCATACAGCCCTGGATTGTAGAGTTCATGAGACCTATTGTTTTTGGTGAAGATCGGTTAAGGGAAAGGGGTAGTTTACCTGTAACGTTTTATGTTTTAACAAGGGTATTTCCTATGGCAAACGATAACAGCCGCAAATTCAAACAGAATCAAAAGATTATTTGCATACAGCCCTAAATTGTACAGTTCTCAAGACCTGCTGTTTTTGGTGAAGATCGGTAAAGGGAATGGGGTAGTTTACCAACAACGTTTTTTTAACAAGGGTATTTTATATGGCAAACGATAACAGCCGCAAGTTCAAACGGAATCAAATAATTTTTTGCATACAGCCCTGATTTGCAGAGTACTCAAATTGTATTGTTTTTGGTGAAGATCGGTTAAGGGGAAGTGGTAGTTTACCAGCAACGTTTTTTTATCAAGCGTATTTTCTATGGCAAACGATAACAGCCGCAAATTCAAACAGAATCAAATAATCTTTTGCATACAGCCCTGAATTGTATAGTTCTCAAGACCTATTGTTTTTGGTGAAGATCGGTTAAGGGAAAGGGGTAGTTTACCAGCAACGTTTTTTTAACAAGAGTATTTTCTATGGCAAACGATAACAGCCGCAAATTCAAACAGAATCAAAAGATTATTTGCATACAGCCCTGATTTGTGGAGTACTCAAGACCTATTGTTTTTGGTGAAGATCGGTTGAGGGGAAGGGGTAGTTTACCAGCAACGGTTTTTTTTTATCAAGGGAAATTTTTTTTTTTGGCAAACGTTAACAGCCGCAAATTCAAACAGAATCAAATAATGTTTCGCATACAGCCCTGATTTGTCGAGTTCTCAAGACCTATTGTTTTTGGTGAAGATCGGTTGAGGGAAAGTGGTAGTTTACCAGCAACGGTTTTTTTTTATCAAGGGAAATTTTTTTTTTGGCAAACGATAACAGCCGCAAATTCAAACAGAATCAAACAATGTTTCGTATACAGCACTGAATTGTAGAGTTCTCAAGACCTATGGTTTTTGGTAAAGATCGGTTAAGGGGAAGGGGTAGTTTACCTGTAACGTTTTATGTTTTAACAAGGGTATTTCCTATGGCAAACGATAACAGCCGCAAATTCAAACAGAATCAAAAGATTATTTGCATACAGCCCTAAATTGTAGTGTTCTCAAGACCTGTTGTTTTTGGTGAAGATCGGTAAAGGGAATGGGGTAGTTTACCAACAACGTTTTTTTAACAAGGGTATTTTATATGGCAAACGATAACAGCCGCAAGTTCAAACAGAATCAAATAATTTTTTGCATACTGCCGTGATTTATAGAGTACTCAAAACCTGCTGTTTTTGGTGAAGATCGGTTAAGGGGAAGTGGTGGTTTACCGGCAACGTTTTTTTATCAAGCGTATTTTCTATGGCAAACGATAACAGCCGCAAATTCAAACAGAATCAAATAATGTTTCGCATACAGCGCTGAATTGTAGAGTTCTCAAGACCTGTTGTTTTTGGTGAAGATCGGTTAAGGGAAAGGGGTAGTTTACCAGCAACGTTTTTTTAACAAGTGTATTTTCTATGGCAAACGATAACGGCCGCAAATTCAAACAGAATCAAAAGATTATTTGCATACAGCCCTGATTTGTGGAGTACTCAAGACCTATTGTTTTTGGTGAAGATCGGTTGAGGGGAAGGGGTAGTTTACCAGCACCGGTTTTTTTTTATCAAGGGAAATTTTTTTTTTTTGGCAAACGTTAACAGCCGCAAATTCAAACAGAATCAAATAATGTTTCGCATACAGACCTGATTTGTAGAGTTCTCAAGACCTTTTGTTTTTGGTAAAGATCGGTTAAGGGAAAGGGGTAGTTTACCAGCAACGTTTTTTTAACAAGGGTATTTTCTATGGCAAACGATAACAGCCGCAAATTCAATCAGAATCAAAAGATTATTTGCATACAGCCCTGGTTTGCGGAGTACTCAAGACCTATTGTTTTTGGTGAAGATCGGTTGAGGGGAAGGGGTAGTTTACCAGCAACGGTTTTTTTTATCAAGGGAAATTTTTTTTTTTGGCAAACGTTAACAGCCGCAAATTCAAACAGAATCAAATAATGTTTCGCATACAGCACTGATTTGTAGAGTTCTCAAGACCTATTGTTTTTGGTGAAGATCGGTTGAGGGAAAGTGGTAGTTTACCAGCAACGGTTTTTTTTTATCAAGGGAAATTTTTTTTTTGGCAAACGGTAACAGCCGCAAATTCAAACAGAATCAAACATTGTTTCGTATACAGCCCTGAATTGTAGAGTTCTCAAGTCCTATGGTTTTTGGTAAAGATCGGTTAAGGGAAAGGGGTAGTTTACCTGTAACATTTTATGTTTTAACAAGGGTATTTCTTATGGCAAACGATAAAAGCCGCAAATTCAAACAGAATCAAATAATTTTTTGCATACAGCCCTGATTTGTAGAGTTCTCAAGACCTATTGTTTTTGGTGAAGATCGGTTAAGGGGAAGGGGTAGTTTACCTGCAAACTTTTACGTTTTAACATGAGTAAAGTACTTGAAAATTTATTTAAACTTTTTGAAACAATGGTAATTGTAAAAAATAAAATAATTTTGTTGCCAGGCAATAAAATTATAATTATTTCATTTTAATGTAATATAATATTTTTAATTTAATACAGCAATAAAAAGGCAGGTAAGACACAGCCTGGCTGTTTGGCTGAAAATGAGTTTAAATATAAATCTTAGAATATGGAAGTCATGTATGGTTCTCCATACCGATTTTACTTCCATATTCCTTAAGGAATGGAAGTATGGTGATGGCAAAAAAAACTGTGTTCGAGATTATTGCAGATTCTGATTCTACTACACTCAAAACATGAAAAAAAGTCGTTTTCCGAAAAGTGTCTGTGTGTGTGTCTGTCTGTCTGTCTTTCTGTCTGTCTGTCTGTCTGTCTGTCTATAGATTTTTTTTTTTGGCAAACGATAACTGCCGCAAATTCAAACAGAATCAAATAATTTTTTGCATACTGTCCTTATTTGCAGATTACTCGCGACCTATTGTTTTTGGTGAAGATCGGTTGAGGGAAAGGGGTAGTTTACCAGCAACGGTTTTTTTTATCAAGGGAAATTTGTTTCTTTGGCAAACGATAACAGCCGCAAATTCAAACAGAATCAAATAATGTTTCGCATACAGCCCTGAATTGTAGAGTTCATGAGACCTATCGTTTTTGGTGAAGATCGGTTAAGGGAAAGGGGTAGTTTACCTGTAACGTTTTATGTTTTAACAAGGGTATTTCTTATGGCAAACGATAACGGCCGCAAATTCAAACAGAATCAAAAGATTATTTGCATACAGCCCTAAATTGTAGAGTTCTCAAGGCCTGTTGTTTTTGGTGAAGATCGGTTAAGGGAAAGGGGTAGTTTACCTGTAACGTTTTATGTTTTAACAAGGGTATTTTTTATGGCAAACGATAACAGCCGCAAGTTCAAACAGAATCAAATAGTTTTTTGCATACAGCCCTGATTTGTAGAGCACTCAGAACCTATTGTTTTTGGTGAAGATCGGTTAAGGGGAAGTGGTAGTTTACCAGCAACGTTTTTTTATCAAGCGTATTTTCTATGGCAAACGATAACAGCCGCAAATTCAAACAGAATCAAATAATTTTTTGCATACAGCCCTGATTTGTAGAGTACCCAAGACCTATTGTTTTTGGTGAAGATCGGTTAAGGGGAAGGGGTAGTTTACCTGTAACATTTTATGTTTTAACAAGGGTATTTCTTATGGCAAACGATAAAAGCCGCAAATTCAAACAGAATCAAATAATTTTTTGCATACAGCCCTGATTTGTAGAGTTCTCAAGACCTATTGTTTTTGGTGAAGATCGGTTAAGGGGAAGGGGTAGTTTACCTGCAACCTTTTACGTTTTAACATGAGTAAAGTACTTGAAAATTTATTTAAACTTTTTGAAACAATGGTAATTGTAAAAAATAAAATAATTTTGTTGCCAGGCAATAAAATTATAATTATTTCATTTTAATGTAATATAATATTTTTAATTTAATACAGCAATAAAAAGGCAGGTAAGACACAGCCTGGCTGTTTGGCTGAAAATGAGTTTAAATATAAATCTTAGAATATGGAAGTCATGTATGGTTCTCCATACCGATTTTACTTCCATATTCCTTAAGGAATGGAAGTATGGTGATGGCAAAAAAAATCGTGTTCGAGATTATTGCAGATTCTGATTCTACTACACTCAAAACATGAAAAAAAGTCGTTTTCCGAAAAGTGTCTGTGTGTGTGTCTGTCTGTCTGTCTGTCTGTCTGTCTGTCTGTCTATAGATTTTTTTTTTTGGCAAACGATAACTGCCGCAAATTCAAACAGAATCAAATAATTTTTTGCATACAGTACTGATTTGCAGATTACTCGCGACGTATTGTTTTTGGTGAAGATCGGTTGAGGGAAAGGGGTAGTTTACCAGCAACGGTTTTTTTTTATCAAGGGAAATTTGTTTTTTGGCAAACGATAACAGCCGCAAATTCAAACAGAATCAAATAATGTTTCGCATACAGCCCTGAATTGTAGAGTTCATGAGACCTATTGTTTTTGGTGAAGATCGGTTAAGGGAAAGGGGTAGTTTACCTGTAACGTTTTATGTTTTAACAAGGGTATTTCCTATGGCAAACGATAACAGCCGCAAATTCAAACAGAATCAAAAGATTATTTGCATACAGCCCTAAATTGTAGAGTTCTCAAGACCTGCTGTTTTTGGTGAAGATCGGTAAAGGGAATGGGGTAGTTTACCAACAACGTTTTTTTAACAAGGGTATTTTTTATGGCAAACGATAACAGCCGCAAGTTCAAACAGAATCAAATAATTTTTTGCATACAGCCGTGATTTGTAGAGTTCTCAAAACCTGCTGCTTTTAGTGAAGATCGGTTAAGGGGTAGTGGTGGTTTACCTGCAACGTTTTTTTATCAAGCGTATTTTCTATGGCAAACGATAACAGCCGCAAATTCAAACAGAATCAAATAATGTTTTGCATACAGCCCTGAATTGTAGAGTTCTCAAGACCTATTGTTTTTGGTGAAGATCGGTTAAGGGAAACGGGTAGTTTACCAGCAACGTTTTTTTAACAAGAGTATTTTCTATGGCAAACGATAACAGCCGCAAATTCAAACAGAATCAAAAGATTATTTGCATACAGCCCTGATTTGTGGAGTACTCAAGACCTATTGTTTTTGGTGAAGATCGGTTGAGGGGAAGGGGTAGTTTACCAGCAACGGTTTTTTTTATCAAGGGAAATTTTTTTTTTTTGGCAAACGTTAACAGCCGCAAATTCAAACAGAATCAAATAATGTTTCGCATACAGCCCTGAATTGTAGAGTTCTCAAGACCTTTTGTTTTTGGTAAAGATCGGTTAAGGGAAAGGGGTAGTTTACCAGCAACGTTTTTTTAACAAGGGTATTTTCTATGGCAAACGATAACAGCCGCAAATTCAATCAGAATCAAAAGATTATTTGCATACAGCCCTGGTTTGTGGAGTATTCAAGACCTGTTGTTTTTGGTGAAGATCGGTTGAGGGGAAGGGGTAGTTTACCAGCAACGGTTTTTTTTATCAAGGGAAATTTTTTTTTTTGGCAAACGTTAACAGCCGCAAATTCAAACAGAATCAAAAGATTATTTGCATACAGCCCTAAATTGTAGAGTTCTCAAGGCCTGTTGTTTTTGGTGAAGATCGGTTAAGGGAAAGGGGTAGTTTACCTGTAACGTTTTATGTTTTAACAAGGGTATTTTTTATGGCAAACGATAACAGCCGCAAGTTCAAACAGAATCAAATAATTTTTTGCATACAGCCCTGATTTGTAGAGTACTCAAGACCTATTGTTTTTGGTGAAGATCGGTTAAGGGGAAGGGGTAGTTTACCTGTAACATTTTATGTTTTAACAAGGGTATTTCTTATGGCAAACGATAAAAGCCGCAAATTCAAACAGAATCAAATAATTTTTTGCATACAGCCCTGATTTGTAGAGTTCTCAAGACCTATTGTTTTTGGTGAAGATCGGTTAAGGGGAAGGGGTAGTTTACCTGCAACCTTTTACGTTTTAACATGAGTAAAGTACTTGAAAATTTATTTAAACTTTTTGAAACAATGGTAATTGTAAAAAATAAAATAATTTTGTTGCCAGGCAATAAAATTATAATTATTTCATTTTAATGTAATATAATATTTTTAATTTAATACAGCAATAAAAAGGCAGGTAAGACACAGCCTGGCTGTTTGGCTGAAAATGAGTTTAAATATAAATCTTAGAATATGGAAGTCATGTATGGTTCTCCATACCGATTTTACTTCCATATTCCTTAAGGAATGGAAGTATGGTGATGGCAAAAAAAATCGTGTTCGAGATTATTGCAGATTCTGATTCTACTACACTCAAAACATGAAAAAAAGTCGTTTTCCGAAAAGTGTCTGTGTGTGTGTCTGTCTGTCTGTCTGTCTGTCTGTCTGTCTGTCTGTCTGTCTATAGATTTTTTTTTTTGGCAAACGATAACTGCCGCAAATTCAAACAGAATCAAATAATTTTTTGCATACAGTACTGATTTGCAGATTACTCGCGACGTATTGTTTTTGGTGAAGATCGGTTGAGGGAAAGGGGTAGTTTACCAGCAACGGTTTTTTTTTATCAAGGGAAATTTGTTTATTTGGCAAACGATAACAGCCGCAAATTCAAACAGAATCAAATAATGTTTCGCACACAGCCCTGAATTGTAGAGTTCATGAGACCTATTGTTTTTGGTGAAGATCGGTTAAGGGAAAGGGGTAGTTTACCTGTAACGTTTTATGTTTTAACAAGGGTATTTCCTATGGCAAACGATAACAGCCGCAAATTCAAACAGAATCAAAAGATTATTTGCATACAGCCCTGATTTGTGGAGTACTCAAGACCTATTGTTTTTGGTGAAGATCGGTTGAGGGGAAGGGGTAGTTTACCAGCAACGGTTTTTTTTATCAAGGGAAATTTTTTTTTTTGGCAAACGTTAACAGCCGCAAATTCAAACAGAATCAAATAATGTTTCGCATACAGCCCTGAATTGTAGAGTTCTCAAGACCTTTTGTTTTTGGTAAAGATCGGTTAAGGGAAAGGGGTAGTTTACCTGCAACGTTTTTTTAACAAGGGTATTTTCAATGGCAAACGATAACAGCCGCAAATTCAATCAGAATCAAAAGATTATTTGCATACAGCCCTGGTTTGTGGAGTACTCAAGACCTGTTGTTTTTGGTGAAGATCGGTTGAGGGGAAGGGGTAGTTTACCAGCAACGGTTTTTTTTATCAAGGGAAATTTTTTTTTTTGGCAAACGTTAACAGCCGCAAATTCAAACAGAATCAAATAATGTTTCGCATACAGCCCTGATTTATAGAGTTCTCAAGACCTATTGTTTTTGGTGAAGATCGGTTGAGGGAAAGTGGTAGTTTACCAGCAACGGTTTTTTTTTATCAAGGGAAATTTTTTTTTTGGCAAACGATAACAGCCGCAAATTCAAACAGAATCAAACAATGTTTCGTATACAGCCCTGAATTGTAGAGTTCTCAAGACCTATGGTTTTTGGTAAAGATCGGTTAAGGGAAAGGGGTAGTTTACCAGTAACATTTTATGTTTTAACAAGGGTATTTCTTATGGCAAACGATAAAAGCCGCAAATTCAAACAGAATCAAATAATTTTTTGCATACAGCCCTGATTTGTAGAGTTCTCAAGACCTATTGTTTTTGGTGAAGATCGGTTAAGGGGAAGGGGTAGTTTACCTGCAACCTTTTACGTTTTAACATGAGTAAAGTACTTGAAAATTTATTTAAACTTTTTGAAACAATGGTAATTGTAAAAAATAAAATAATTTTGTTGCCAGGCAATAAAATTATAATTATTTCATTTTAATGTAATATAATATTTTTAATTTAATACAGCAATAAAAAGGCAGGTAAGACACAGCCTGGCTGTTTGGCTGAAAATGAGTTTAAATATAAATCTTAGAATATGGAAGTCATGTATGGTTCTCCATACCGATTTTACTTCCATATTCCTTAAGGAATGGAAGTATGGTGATGGCAAAAAAAACCGTGTTCGAGATTATTGCAGATTCTGATTCTACTACACTCAAAACATGAAAAAAAGTCGTTTTCCGAAAAGTGTCTGTGTGTGTGTCTGTCTGTCTGTCTTTCTGTCTGTCTGTCTGTCTGTCTGTCTATAGATTTTTTTTTTGGCAAACGATAACTGCCGCAAATTCAAACAGAATCAAATAATTTTTTGCATACAGTCCTTATTTGCAGATTACTCGCGACCTATTGTTTTTGGTGAAGATCGGTTGAGGGAAAGGGGTAGTTTACCAGCAACGGTTTTTTTTATCAAGGGAAATTTGTTTTTTTGGCAAACGATAACAGCCGCAAATTCAAACAGAATCAAATAATGTTTCGCATACAGCTATGAATTGTAGAGTTCATGAGACCTATTGTTTTTGGTGAAGATCGGTTAAGGGAAAGGGGTAGTTTACCAGTAACGTTTTATGTTTTAACAAGGGTATTTCTTATGGCAAACGATAACGGCCGCAAATTCAAACAGAATCAAAAGATTATTTGCATACAGCCCTAAATTGTAGAGTTCTCAAGGCCTGTTGTTTTTGGTGACGATCGGTTAAGGGAAAGGGGTAGTTTACCGGTAACGTTTTATGTTTTAACAAGGGTATTTTTTATGGCAAACGATAACAGCCGCAAGTTCAAACAGAATCAAATAGTTTTTTGCATACAGCCCTGATTTGTAGAGCACTCAGAACCTATTGTTTTTGGTGAAGATCGGTTAAGGGGAAGTGGTAGTTTACCAGCAACGTTTTTTTATCAAGCGTATTTTCTATGGCAAACGATAACAGCCGCAAATTCAAACAGAATCAAATAATTTTTTGCATACAGCCCTGATTTGTAGAGTACTCAAGACCTATTGTTTTTGGTGAAGATCGGTTAAGGGGAAGGGGTAGTTTACCAGTAACATTTTATGTTTTAACAAGGGTATTTCTTATGGCAAACGATAAAAGCCGCAAATTCAAACAGAATCAAATAATTTTTTGCATACAGCCCTGATTTGTAGAGTTCTCAAGACCTATTGTTTTTGGTGAAGATCGGTTAAGGGGAAGGGGTAGTTTACCTGCAACCTTTTACGTTTTAACATGAGTAAAGTACTTGAAAATTTATTTAAACTTTTTGAAACAATGGTAATTGTAAAAAATAAAATAATTTTGTTGCCAGGCAATAAAATTATAATTATTTCATTTTAATGTAATATAATATTTTTAATTTAATACAGCAATAAAAAGGCAGGTAAGACACAGCCTGGCTGTTTGGCTGAAAATGAGTTTAAATATAGATCTTAGAATATGGAAGTCTAGTATGGTTCTCCATACCGATTTTACTTCCATATTCCTTAAGGAATGGAAGTATGGTGATGGCAAAAAAAATCGTGTTCGAGATTATTGCAGATTCTGATTCTACTACACTCAAAACATGAAAAAAAGTCGTTTTCCGAAAAGTGTCTGTGTGTGTGTCTGTCTGTCTGTCTGTCTGTCTGTCTGTCTGTCTGTAGATTTTTTTTTTTTTGGCAAACGATAACTGCCGCAAATTCAAACAGAATCAAATAATTTTTTGCATACAGTACTGATTTGCAGATTACTCGCGACGTATTGTTTTTGGTGAAGATCGGTTGAGGGAAAGGGGTAGTTTACCAGCAACGGTTTTTTTTTATCAAGGGAAATTTGTTTTTTTGGCAAACGATAACAGCCGCAAATTCAAACAGAATCAAATAATGTTTCGCATACAGCCCTGAATTGTAGAGTTGATGAGACCTATTGTTTTTGGTGAAGATCGGTTAAGGGAAAGGGGTAGTTTACCTGTAACGTTTTATGTTTTAACAAGGGTATTTCCTATGGCAAACGATAACAGCCGCAAATTCAAACAGAATCAAAAGATTATTTGCATACAGCCCTAAATTGTAGAGTTCTCAAAACCTGCTGCTTTTGGTGAAGATCGGTTAAGGGGAAGTGGTGGTTTACCTGCAACGTTTTTTTATCAAGCGTATTTTCTATGGCAAACGATAACAGCCGCAAATTCAAACAGAATCAAATAATGTTTTGCATACAGCCCTGAATTGTAGAGTTCTCAAGACCTATTGTTTTTGGTGAAGATCGGTTAAGGGAAAGGGGTAGTTTACCAGCAACGTTTTTTTAACAAGAGTATTTTCTATGGCAAACGATAACAGCCGCAAATTCAAACAGAATCAAAAGATTATTTGCATACAGCCCTGATTTGTGGAGTACTCAAGACCTATTGTTTTTGGTGAAGATCGGTTGAGGGGAAGGGGTAGTTTACCAGCAACGGTTTTTTTTATCAAGGGAAATTTTTTTTTTTGGCAAACGTTAACAGCCGCAAATTCAAACAGAATCAAATAATGTTTCGCATACAGCCCTGAATTGTAGAGTTCTCAAGACCTTTTGTTTTTGGTAAAGATCGGTTAAGGGAAAGGGGTAGTTTACCTGCAACGTTTTTTTAACAAGGGTATTTTCTATGGCAAACGATAACAGCCGCAAATTCAATCAGAATCAAAAGATTATTTGCATACTGCCCTGGTTTGTGGAGTATTCAAGACCTGTTGTTTTTGGTGAAGATCGGTTGAGGGGAAGGGGTAGTTTACCAGCAACGGTTTTTTTTATCAAGGGAAATTTTTTTTTTTGGCAAACGTTAACAGCCGCAAATTCAAACAGAATCAAATAATGTTTCGCATACAGCCCTGATTTATAGAGTTCTCAAGACCTATTGTTTTTGGTGAAGATCGGTTGAGGGAAAGTGGTAGTTTACCAGCAACGGTTTTTTTTTATCAAGGGAAATTTTTTTTTTGGCAAACGATAACAGCCGCAAATTCAAACAGAATCAAACAATGTTTCGTATACAGCCCTGAATTGTAGAGTTCTCAAGACCTATGGTTTTTGGTAAAGATCGGTTAAGGGAAAGGGGTAGTTTACCTGTAACATTTTATGTTTTAACAAGGGTATTTCTTATGGCAAACGATAACAGCCGCAAATTCAAACAGAATCAAATAATTTTTTGCATACAGCCCTGATTTGTAGAGTTCTCAAGACCTATTGTTTTTGGTGAAGATCGGTTAAGGGGAAGGGGTAGTTTACCTGCAACCTTTTACGTTTTAACATGAGTAAAGTACTTGAAAATTTATTTAAACTTTTTGAAACAATGGTAATTGTAAAAAATAAAATAATTTTGTTGCCAGGCAATAAAATTATAATTATTTCATTTTAATGTAATATAATATTTTTAATTTAATACAGCAATAAAAAGGCAGGTAAGACACAGCCTGGCTGTTTGGCTGAAAATGAGTTTAAATATAAATCTTAGAATATGGAAGTCATGTATGGTTCTCCATACCGATTTTACTTCCATATTCCTTAAGGAATGGAAGTATGGTGATGGCAAAAAAAATCGTGTTCGAGATTATTGCAGATTCTGATTCTACTACACTCAAAACATGAAAAAAAGTCGTTTTCCGAAAAGTGTCTGTGTGTGTGTCTGTCTGTCTGTCTGTCTGTCTGTCTGTCTGTCTATAGATTTTTTTTTTTGGCAAACGATAACTGCCGCAAATTCAAACAGAATCAAATAATGTTTCGCATACAGCCCTGAATTGTAGAGTTCATGAGACCTATTGTTTTTGGTGAAGATCGGTTAAGGGAAAGGGGTAGTTTACCTGTAACGTTTTATGTTTTAACAAGGGTATTTCCTATGGCAAACGATAACAGCCGCAAATTCAAACAGAATCAAAAGATTATTTGCATACAGCCCTAAATTGTAGAGTTCTCAAGACCTGCTGTTTTTGGTGAAGATCGGTAAAGGGAATGGGGTAGTTTACCAACAACGTTTTTTTAACAAGGGTATTTTTTATGGCAAACGATAACAGCCGCAAGTTCAAACAGAATCAAATAATTTTTTGCATACAGCCGTGATTTGTAGAGTTCTCAAAACCTGCTGCTTTTAGTGAAGATCGGTTAAGGGGAAGTGGTGGTTTACCTGCAACGTTTTTTTATCAAGCGTATTTTCTATGGCAAACGATAACAGCCGCAAATTCAAACAGAATCAAATAATGTTTTGCATACAGCCCTGAATTGTAGAGTTCTCAAGACCTATTGTTTTTGGTGAAGATCGGTTAAGGGAAACGGGTAGTTTACCAGCAACGTTTTTTTAACAAGAGTATTTTCTATGGCAAACGATAACAGCCGCAAATTCAAACAGAATCAAAAGATTATTTGCATACAGCCCTGATTTGTGGAGTACTCAAGACCTATTGTTTTTGGTGAAGATCGGTTGAGGGGAAGGGGTAGTTTACCAGCAACGGTTTTTTTTATCAAGGGAAATTTTTTTTTTTTGGCAAACGTTAACAGCCGCAAATTCAAACAGAATCAAATAATGTTTCGCATACAGCCCTGAATTGTAGAGTTCTCAAGACCTTTTGTTTTTGGTAAAGATCGGTTAAGGGAAAGGGGTAGTTTACCAGCAACGTTTTTTTAACAAGGGTATTTTCTATGGCAAACGATAACAGCCGCAAATTCAATCAGAATCAAAAGATTATTTGCATACAGCCCTGGTTTGTGGAGTATTCAAGACCTGTTGTTTTTGGTGAAGATCGGTTGAGGGGAAGGGGTAGTTTACCAGCAACGGTTTTTTTTATCAAGGGAAATTTTTTTTTTTGGCAAACGTTAACAGCCGCAAATTCAAACAGAATCAAAAGATTATTTGCATACAGCCCTAAATTGTAGAGTTCTCAAGGCCTGTTGTTTTTGGTGAAGATCGGTTAAGGGAAAGGGGTAGTTTACCTGTAACGTTTTATGTTTTAACAAGGGTATTTTTTATGGCAAACGATAACAGCCGCAAGTTCAAACAGAATCAAATAATTTTTTGCATACAGCCCTGATTTGTAGAGTACTCAAGACCTATTGTTTTTGGTGAAGATCGGTTAAGGGGAAGGGGTAGTTTACCTGTAACATTTTATGTTTTAACAAGGGTATTTCTTATGGCAAACGATAAAAGCCGCAAATTCAAACAGAATCAAATAATTTTTTGCATACAGCCCTGATTTGTAGAGTTCTCAAGACCTATTGTTTTTGGTGAAGATCGGTTAAGGGGAAGGGGTAGTTTACCTGCAACCTTTTACGTTTTAACATGAGTAAAGTACTTGAAAATTTATTTAAACTTTTTGAAACAATGGTAATTGTAAAAAATAAAATAATTTTGTTGCCAGGCAATAAAATTATAATTATTTCATTTTAATGTAATATAATATTTTTAATTTAATACAGCAATAAAAAGGCAGGTAAGACACAGCCTGGCTGTTTGGCTGAAAATGAGTTTAAATATAAATCTTAGAATATGGAAGTCATGTATGGTTCTCCATACCGATTTTACTTCCATATTCCTTAAGGAATGGAAGTATGGTGATGGCAAAAAAAATCGTGTTCGAGATTATTGCAGATTCTGATTCTACTACACTCAAAACATGAAAAAAAGTCGTTTTCCGAAAAGTGTCTGTGTGTGTGTCTGTCTGTCTGTCTGTCTGTCTGTCTGTCTGTCTGTCTGTCTATAGATTTTTTTTTTTGGCAAACGATAACTGCCGCAAATTCAAACAGAATCAAATAATTTTTTGCATACAGTACTGATTTGCAGATTACTCGCGACGTATTGTTTTTGGTGAAGATCGGTTGAGGGAAAGGGGTAGTTTACCAGCAACGGTTTTTTTTTATCAAGGGAAATTTGTTTATTTGGCAAACGATAACAGCCGCAAATTCAAACAGAATCAAATAATGTTTCGCACACAGCCCTGAATTGTAGAGTTCATGAGACCTATTGTTTTTGGTGAAGATCGGTTAAGGGAAAGGGGTAGTTTACCTGTAACGTTTTATGTTTTAACAAGGGTATTTCCTATGGCAAACGATAACAGCCGCAAATTCAAACAGAATCAAAAGATTATTTGCATACAGCCCTGATTTGTGGAGTACTCAAGACCTATTGTTTTTGGTGAAGATCGGTTGAGGGGAAGGGGTAGTTTACCAGCAACGGTTTTTTTTATCAAGGGAAATTTTTTTTTTTGGCAAACGTTAACAGCCGCAAATTCAAACAGAATCAAATAATGTTTCGCATACAGCCCTGAATTGTAGAGTTCTCAAGACCTTTTGTTTTTGGTAAAGATCGGTTAAGGGAAAGGGGTAGTTTACCTGCAACGTTTTTTTAACAAGGGTATTTTCTATGGCAAACGATAACAGCCGCAAATTCAATCAGAATCAAAAGATTATTTGCATACAGCCCTGGTTTGTGGAGTACTCAAGACCTGTTGTTTTTGGTGAAGATCGGTTGAGGGGAAGGGGTAGTTTACCAGCAACGGTTTTTTTTATCAAGGGAAATTTTTTTTTTTGGCAAACGTTAACAGCCGCAAATTCAAACAGAATCAAATAATGTTTCGCATACAGCCCTGATTTATAGAGTTCTCAAGACCTATTGTTTTTGGTGAAGATCGGTTGAGGGAAAGTGGTAGTTTACCAGCAACGGTTTTTTTTTATCAAGGGAAATTTTTTTTTTGGCAAACGATAACAGCCGCAAATTCAAACAGAATCAAACAATGTTTCGTATACAGCCCTGAATTGTAGAGTTCTCAAGACCTATGGTTTTTGGTAAAAATTGCAACAGACACAACATGCCTAGTGACTGTTTACAAATAATAGCGGTATTAAACATTTCATAACTCTTTGAACTCTTTATATTGTTTCTTTCTGTTGTATCTGACGCTTGTTTCGTCTTAAAAAATCTCCATGTTTACTGTCTGGTCCTGTCGTAATTGAAATCAAAACTTACCTACAACCAAATTTTTAGTATTCAGTAACTTAGTAAAGAAAGGAGTTATTAAGTATATAAATATAAAACGTACTAAAATATAAAAAACTTAAAAACAATTAAAAAATAACAAAGTAATTTTATAATTTTAAGAATAATTCGTTATTAAAAAGTTAGGTGAGTCAGTAAAAAGTAAGTTTTATATATATTATATACTGTAATATAACCACTATTACAAATATAAAAATGTATGATATGACAATATTTAAGTTATAAATTTATTAAAAGAAATTTTTTATTAATGTTTGATTTTATTAATTTAATTATTTAATTAATTAATTATTATTTTTATTTTAATTAATTACTTCAATTGTGAATTAGTTATTGTGTATGCCTTTACGACGAAATATTTGTTTCACTGTGTTAATCTTATTATGTCAACTGGATCGAAGTATACTCTCTTCTATCTCATCTCCTCTTCTTCTTCTTTTTCTTCTTCTTCTTCTTCTTCTTGATTTTCTCGTAATCCTTCTAAATTAAGTTAGGAAGAAAGGAAAAACTAATTTTTATAATTCAAATAATAATAGACACGAGTATTTAAAACAATCCTGATATTTATTTTGAAAATTGTGCGCCAATCTTAAACGCATCGACAAATGGTTGCGGCTAAGACTCGACTCAGGTCGATTTTGTCACTAGACAAATATATAAAATTACATAAATTAATTAATTGATTTCCTTGAACTGTCGAAATGGTCAGATGAGGGCAAGTTATAAGATACAGTACTTACAATTAATTCAAACTTAAATACTATTCCATAAAAGTAACATATATTCAGAAAATAATGTCATTGAATAAATAAAATTTCGAACCAAGCAGTTGTGTATGACGTCACGTCGTCACTGGTTCCGGAAGGCTGTGTACAGCTCGTTATGCAAATAAAAGTATGGCTGCTGTCCGCTTCGGTTTTCTGCTACCCACGCTGACTCCTATGTTTCGTCTTCTCCCTCAAATATAATGGTGGATCTCGTACTCTGCGGTGATGTGGTCCCTCTGGATAATTGTTTGGAGTGTTCTCTTCTCCTCGTCGATGTTGTTTGGTGCTGGATTATTTGTGCAGTGTCCCGTGTTTCAAAATCTGTTTTTGTTCGTTGTTCTAATTGGAATTGGTGTCGAGTTAAATTTTTCAATATGGCGGTTGGTTCCTTGTGCTCTTGTGTTGGATCGTATTATCACTGTTATTCGTGTTAGTTTCAGTTATTAGTTAAGTTATTTGGTGTTAGCTTTCAGTTGATAACCTCGGTAATGTTTTTTGAGGTTGCACTTCAATTTTTCCAAACCACTTATAAATTTCGGATTTTCTGTCGGAACTTTCTGATCCGTACACGTTCACGTTTAACAATTAACTGATGACTTAAATCGTCGTCTTAATGTGGTAATTTCCGAAATATCTTATTCTCCTTTCCATTGTCTGGAATCAGCTGTCGCCTTGGCTTAGGTCTGATATTATAAAAATATATATTTTTTTCTTATTTTTTGCTATAACTTAATTATTTGTTTATTTTATGACAAACTACCTAGCAATATTCTTGTTCTAATTTTACATAATTCAATATATAACTTGACCTATTTTAAGTTCAATTAAGCTTAATTTTTACATTTTTTGATATTTCTTATAGGCCTTATGATTGATTGTTCACATAATTAGTAATTAAATGGTTTACAATTCATGTTGAGTTAACATTTTCCTTAAATAATTTTACTTCCTTCATTATTATTCTTGATTGTTAACAATTTGTTGTTATAACACTCTAATGCTGATTAATTCACATTTTAATTGTACTGAGTACCTTGTTAGGCCTTATATTACATATTTTCAATAAAGTTAATTTTATCTTCTGGTAATTGGATTTACTATTATTTATTTCTGTGATGATTATATTTAAATACCTATATTTAACATTGACTAATTTCTGCTAATTATATACAGTTTTATTGAGTTTATCCTTTTGGATTTGACTCTATGGTAATATTTGATTTTGGTCTAAAATATGGTTTTGCTTTGCTATTGGGGTTTTGACTATTTTGTTATTTTATTATTTATATGGTTTACAATTCAAAATATATTAATATTATTTTCTTGCCTTCCCTGCCTTGACAAAACTTTGAGATTAGTAAACATTATTTAAGTATAACATAACATCTTATATTTTTTCATTTTTTATATATCATTTAATTATAATAAAAACATTTATACCTATCATTTTAATTATATTATTTAATTATAACAAAAAAAACTTATACCTCTTATTTTTAACTATATTATTTTATTAAAACAAAAACATTTTATACCTATCATTTTTAACTATATTATTTAATTATAACAAAAACATCTTATACCTATCATTTCCTTATATATTATTTTTAAACACTCTTATTACTAATAATATTTTCAGTCATTATCTGTCTTTTATTTGTAGGTTTCTTATTGTAACACTTTAAATTTTCTACATTAATGGTAGTCTTTTAAATAATTTTATTTCTTTCATTATTGTTGATTAGGGTATATCACTTTGTTATTCTCTACACTCATGGTAGTCTCTAACTCTTATTATGTTTTATTAGGGTATTTCACCTTCTATTCTCTGCACTAATGGTAGTGTTTTATTCGTTTCTACACTATGGTAGTCTTTCACTATTATTATGTTTTATTCTTAAATTATTCTTATATTTATTTTACAATTTAGATCAATGGTAATGTATCCTGTAACTTGGGTTACTGGGTTTAACGTTTGTCATTGTTTTAACTCTGTTTGATTGGTACATGTTCTTCATAATATCTTGGGAATAGCCTTTCTTTATTCTGTATTCCTTGTATGAAATTTGAAAGAATTTGTTTCTTATTTCGTATTCTATGAGTATTTTCTTATTTTTGTATTTTTAGGTCCTCATGTCATCAATTCAATGAGTTGTACCTGATTATTTTTTCATTTACTTTTTCATTTACTGCTCCTTATCAGTATGTTATCGGTTTTATATTTTACTGCTCCTTATGAGTAGGTGATTATTTTTGTATTTTGGATCTTCTGATGTCACTAAGTTAACACATAATATATGATTATTTTGCCATTTACTTTTTCATTTACTGCTCCTTATCCGTATGTTATCGGTTTTGTATTTTACTGCTCCTTATGAGTAGGTGATTATTTTTGTATTTGGGATCTTCTGATGTTACTAAGTTAACACATTATATATGATTATTTTGCCATTTACTTTTTCATTTACTGCTCCTTATCCTACTGGGTATACAGATGATGTACTGGGGTTTTATATAGATGGTTTCTTTTACTTGGATCAAGAGTTTTCTTTGTTATTGAGTTTATTTTTTAACATTTTATTGACTATAATGATCAGCTTACTTAATTCATTTTCAACCATTTATTTATCACTCACTACTGATAGTTTCTTCTTTTTTTTCTTTTTTAATGTTGTATCAAGTTAAGTTTTAAAGTGAAAATTCTGTTATGCTACAATACATGTGTGTGTGTGTGTGTGTGTGTGTGTGTGTGTGTGTGTGTGTGTAGGGCTGTACAATTTAATTTGGTAATGTATTTAATAATATAGTTAAAAATGTAGCTAATGAAATGTAGAAAACAATAAATACATAAAAAACGTTAAAAATTACAAAATAGAAGAATTGAAAACATTATAGAATTGTGCATAGACAATATAAAATTAAGAAAATAAAGTTATAAAAATAATAAAGAAAGATTAATTCTGAATCGACAAGGCAGTATAACTGCTTTATTTCATCTGTCATTACAAGCGATATCAGTTTTTAAATTTGTTTGAATACTTTTACAGGGAAACAAGTAAGTTTAAATATTTTCTTTCATCTTTAATTAACGAAGCATAATTTCGGCATATTAGTCACATTAATTCGTCTCGAAATAGATTACTTATCTCATACGTGCTTCTTATTCACAATTGAGGGAGTAGGCCAATATTTTCAACTGCGTTAGTAGACATTTTCCTCTCCACTGTCCCCGCCTTCTCCCCACTATAACCGGCGCACTGCTTCACGTCTGTTTATTTTTACAGAAGTAGAGATAATCAGTTGTAAAAGAAAATGCTTACAACAAGCAAATTATTAACAGTATAAATATGGAATAAGAGGAAAGTGAAAAAGAACAGAGTTGATAACTGAAGCTTAAAGAAGATAGGAGTGGCACAGAGTAAAATGAGATTCTTAACGAATGAAACAGAATGAATGACAAGACACTGTTCTATCTCATCCAGAAAACAAAACAATAAACTACGATTCTTACTTGGGAATTAAAAGTTATTCGGTAAAACGAATATTGAGTAAGAATATAAAGATATGACATTAATCTTGTATAACGTAAGCAACGTTATAGAACTTTTAAAACAACTTTTCTTTTTAAATCTTGATGTCAAATATTGGAATATTTTGTAAGGATGTCAGAGTGAGAAAAGATGTGAACGGAAACCCACATACATTTCGACCAAGGAGTTATTCTGTAGTTACTTAGAATTAAAGAGGTTAGGTTACATAGACTGTAACAACTTTATGTAAGTGGGACGCAATGACCAGCGCCAGCGCCATTGATACACAGTTAAATGGGTGCTTTGCGCTGACCACAGTTATAAATTCACTCAACAGTCGGACCGCACTTACACGTTATAAAACCACATTTGATATCATATGATTATCATACAATATGATACGGTATAAAACCTATCCGTCCATTACATAACTTATGCTTATGTATGTTACATTCCATTTGTTTATTTTATGTTATACGTATTATCTTGAAAACATGTTTATTTGCAGATATTATGATATTAGTTTTTCTGCATTGTACAGTTATAAACCAATCCCATAATATAAAGTTGCATTCCTTGGAATAACATTTTAATTTATTGATAACGTTCTACTCCTTTGGCAGTAGAGTCCAATGTGAGCCTGGCTTCCAAAACTAATCTTCCCCAATGTATCCTATCCATTGCCCGCTAGGTGTAAACCCTCACATCCATTCTTCTTGAATTTTCCAGCATATCATCCAACTATCTTATCTTAGGTCGGCCCCTCTTTCTGCTGTCATATACTTCCGCTCTCAGGATTTTCTTTGGCATAAGCTGATCATCCATTCGCTTTAGGTGACCTAATCATTTTACTCGTTGAGCCTTTCGAATCTTACAAACTCCTCATACTTCAATAGCTCATCTATCTCCATTCATATGAAGATAAGTGTCTTATATAGTTATATTTTTGTGCTGCGACTAATGCGTTTGCTTCTCAATAGTGTACTGTTAGCATATGTCCTATTTCCTATTTATATATTACACTATTGACAGCGTTACATAACATATTACCGACAGCATATTGTCTTACGTCAATTTTACAATGAGGCATCAAAAGTGCCGAAGTTAAAACCCTCACGAATTTTTTTAAACATATTCGATCAGATACATAGAATATATTTACGTAGGATAATGACTAAGTGTGCCTTACTCTAATCAGGTGTTACGATTACTTACGGGATAGAGAATAAAGCCTTAATAAGCTGATAGTAAGGTGGTTGTAAAGAGAAATTTGATGAGACGTTAACTAAACTTTAAGCAAGCCTTACGTATGTAAACCAATTTTCTAGTATTCGATAGCGCTCCAATTAAATACTCGTAACGCTTACAAACACTGATAACTTAATTTCAAAGTAATATGATATATTGAAATGAAAGTCGCATAACACTTATAGGCTAGGTGTGGATCAGCCGATGCAGTGTTGTCAGTGCTTAGGGCTTTCGAGCACACTGCATCAACATGTGCTCTGGCCAGGACATGCTTCTGTGGGAAGTCGGCTTAGGTGATGGTCCCTGTGCTGAGCCAATTAACTGTGTCAATAGCGGTGCCCAAAATTCATCCAGATCGCACAGTTGTTTCGTTTACAATCAAGCTATGGCTATTCCGGAAGTACTTCCTCTGAATAAACGTAGCTACTTTGATTCGTAAAAGATCGTATGCGCAGTAAATCAGGGAAAAATAAGTTACGTACAGGCTGTAAAATCCGTAGTGTCACCAGCCCCTATTATAACAGAAATATTACTTGCGGTACCCAGTTTCTCGATCGATACTTTTCCCGAAGTGTATAGAAAATCTTATGTACATAAAGATAGTGCAGCTGAAACGGACGCACAAATGATACAAAAGGATAGTGTTGAATGGTCTGTCAGCAAAGAAATATTTCGTCCGCCAAGAAGGCCGAACATAAACCCTGTGGCGAGACTCCAGTTACCTCCAGCGGTAGCCTAACCGCAGTCTATCAGCCCGTTCTCCGTAATATTTTTAAAAGGGCGTCCCGACTATACAGGGAAGATTTTTAAAACCGAAACCGGGAAAAAAGTGTCCCCGATGAACAGGAGATGAGCTCTGACGTCGAGAAGCACTGGATTAAAAACTGAAGGTCTATTGCTTAACAAAGCGCTCCTTTATTAACTACACGTGTCAGCACAGATTTAAGTGTTGGAAGTGGTATCTTCTCGGCTATCAATTTTTCCATCTGTAGCCCGAGTCTTGCTCCACGTCTCTCGTGGGATGTGCTCCCAGACCAGTACTTTACGGCAGCGACCTTTTCCCTATGCTTATAGCAATGCAAACGCCAAAGAGCGTTATTCGAATGCCAAATATAGCGCGTGAACCGTGCTGATTGGACAGGCTTCAAGGCTGCTTGCACACCTATAGATGTCAGTGGAATTGTAGAAGGCGACGAACATAGTTTTACAGCTGCCATTAATTCAGCATCTGCGGGTCATATTACGCGGACCGGTGGCCGTTCCTCAAGAACACCATTACCGCATTATAAGACCGCTGTAAAAGACTCAATAAAAGAGAAGCGACGAGACCTAAATAGACACAAACAAACGCCGACCGTAGATAATCGCATCGCTTTTAAGAGACTTCGAGAAGCCGGTTGCAGAAAAATACTCACTGAAGAAAGAACGTCTCGACCATAAGACGGTCAACCCCACTGACAGAAGTATAGAAGACAATCAGAACAATTTCTGGCACATCAGTGTTTAGTCGATAGCATGCGTAGAGCACGATAGTGAAATTATTTGTAACTCCGATGAAATTGCTCACACCAGGTGTCCGGGTCATGTAGGTATTGAAGGTATCCAAGAAACTGACGCTGCAGCGAGAAACGCTGCTGACAGCCCACGAGTCGATGCGAATGCCGTACGACCTGATGATGTGACATTATTAATGTGTAGCAGCAGATGTAAAACACACGGGAGACCAAACTTTCTGCTGTGAAGGAGATCGTCCGTTATTGGTAAGCAGCAGGTGATCGCAGTCGTCGTCAACAAGTTTACGCAATCTACACGAACTTGACATCTTCGTACCTCCTACAAGAATGACCCGTTCACACTTTTGGCGGAGCACGTACAGTGAAACACATAACTGAAGACTGTAGTGCTCTTGCGAAACCGAGGCAGAAACAAAGAGTAAAAAGGTGACCTGAAAGAAGGCCTCGGAAACGAACCGTTAGCAGTCGACAGAACTCTGTCCTTCCTTAGAGCAGCAAAATTACTGTATATGCTTTGAAAATGTTGTTTTGGGTTTTATTGTGTATGATGAACTACTACCGTTGAGTCAACTAAAATGTAGGTAAGAAGAAAACATCTAGTCGATCAACACTCAACACTCCTGATAGACGTCGTTGCGATAAAGGCCTTAGTTATCAAACCCTCGAAATTTACAAGTATTTAAGAAAACAGATAAGGCATACATTTTATTTAAATTTTTAATTTTGTTTTTTAAAACAACCTAATTTTAATGTTTTTAAATCCATCTCAATTATTTAAGAACACGATACTCTCTCCTGTCTACAAATTCAATTACTTTCCCTGACGTCGTGTTTAAACGTAAGTCAAATAAGCTCAAATCTCACGGCCTGATTGGGTATGCGAGTGTATTAGAGATAAGTTCAGCGCGCGCGCGCGCGCGCACACACACACACACACACACAAAAGTAACGTCGCAATTCTTTAGCGTCACAATACGTGTAATGTTTTCTAAACAGAGAGTACAGTTCAAGACGTGACGGTCATTATTCCAGTTAATTGAATCAACCAGAGAGGCGTAAAACAAACAGATTTACGAGGAAAACGTACAATGTGCTTTACAGCTGCGGACCGATGGTGTTTTATATGCTTCCGCTTCAGTAAAAACAGCGTGTCCTTGCATTTCAATTCTAAACAGTCTTGTTTCTTCCCACATTTTATTTAATGAATTAAACTTACTTGACATTTTACTAAATTATATAGAACTAAATTGATATTTAAATTCATCAATATAAATGTCTGTTAATAATTTAGTCAAAAAATACCCTTTTACAAGCGGAAAAAAGAGGACGACAATAAAGAAGGTTGTAACAAACCATAGGCATCTGTAAAGGAAACATTTTTTAATTTAAGACTGCTGGCACGTAAATTATATTATCGTTTCAATTGTTACCAAAAAATATTTTAAGAAATAAAAAATAGGGTAAAAGAAAACTTCTAGTAGAAGTAAGATAAGTGTAAGTAAACTTTCTTTCCAATATTTATATAAATTAAAGATCAAAAACCAAGTATAACAATTATACCTAGAAAATTCTGTAGTCATTAAAAGTTACATCATCGTCTATAAACTAATTTTCCTGAAGAGGAACTAAATTAATCAGAATTAGGTTAAGGAACAGATTCATATATACTAGTAGAAATTGTAGAGATCTTATTCTGAATGTTATTACTCTATATTTTTGGAAATTATCTTCCGAATAGATGATTCATTACTACTAATGTGGCTGTATCATTCATTACTTGTATTCATTGTAGTCTCATCAGGCGCGCGACCCAGTTGTTACATTTCATATTTATATTAATTTCTTCATATAATTATGTTAAAGTTAGTAAGAAATTATCAAGAAATTTTTTCTTAACGAATATGTTAACAACGTATAGACTATGCTCCCATTGGCGCACTCCTCACTATAGTTTACACGTGTTCATTAGGAGATATTTATTTAATCACATCACTTGCCTATAACAGGACAGACAGTTTCTGTCTTTGCAACATAATTGGTAAGTATGATCTTACAATGGAACAGTTCTCGTGTGAAAGGGTTTGTAAGCATGGTTGAAATTATTTATGAAGCCATGAAGTGTTTTATTATTCATGTTTATAGTACATTGAAAAAGGCTGACATGGAAATAGCCTACATCACAGAACGTTTAAATGAAATGCTGTGGTAAAGTAACCACCAATTCCTGAACAAACTATTGAAGCAGAAATAATCATTCAAAAACTTAACATATAAAAAAACAATAGGCCTTCGGGAAATATACTAATAACAAATACACTACAAAAATAACCACTTCTAATACAAGCAGACCCAGTGTATTTAGTCCTAGAATTTATCTATAACACCTGACATGACTAAAAGAGAACGCCTCTGGCATGGGACATTTCAAGAATTGTGCTGATCCGCGATATCAAAAACATGACCACGAGGATCTCAACAACTACCGAATGAACAAAACTGTATGCCAGAATAATATTGAGTAGTATTTTTACAAGGACAGAGAACAACATCATGTTCATGTTGTCAAAAAAAAGCTTTATGGATGCAGAAGGCTGCTACAAAAATAACTTTATATTTAAGTCATTAAAAAACGGAAAAAACAATAATTACATTGCTTGATTTATCTAAGTTGACATCCTGATCGATTTCCGAGTTACACATAAACAATATACTACCTACCCTACAGATTGTAGGATTAGCGATAAGCTGACGCCACTACTACACTAACTAGAGCAGAAGGAAAGACAACAGAGATTGTGATCAAAGCTGGAGTCTAGCAAGGCTTGCCCCACTCAGTCTCTCATAGACTCTCTGTCTGTCTATCTGTCCATCCGTCTCTCTCTCTCTCTCTCTCTCTCTCTCTCTCTCTCTCTCTCTCTCTCTCTCTCTCTCTCTCCCCCTCTCTCTCTCTCTCTCTCCCTTTCTCCCGAATTACTTTTAATTTGCGCTAAATCTACTCCTACGAAGTACGCATATAAAAAAAATTAAAGTATGCTAAGTCGAGCTGAAAATAACAAAAGTGGATACGTAGCTCTTGGCAAGCGGCAGCGTAAGAAATGTAACAAAGTGACTGTAATTAGTTGTGTGTTGGATAAATTTAACTTGAATGATTGTACAAGAGTGCCTTTGTTAATTTCTAATGGTCGTTTGTTTCTAATTAAACTTTTTAATTAATGACTTCATCGGTGCCAGTTATTCTGTTTCCATTGTACAATACGACGATCGATGTGACAGTCGTAACAGTATTAAAAGGATTAAACGGTTATACCTGTCTGGATGAACAGAGAGAAACATGAGAGAGATGGTGGTAACGTCTCAACATAACAGTCATGGTCAAGAAATAAATGCCGCGTTGTTAACAAGGCACAGACAAATGTACAGTTGTAATAGTCTATATATAAGAAGTAATAAGAAGTAAGAAGTAGATGTAGGAAGTAAGAATTAAGAAGTGAAACTTATTATTGGCATCCCTTCAATCGCAGTGAAGTAAGTGTTCGTTTCAGAAACGAAACTTTTGTCCGCAATGTGGACGTTAAGTGCAGCCATCCGCAACTACTAAATATTATATTGGATTTTCATAATTTTTATTACACTTTTTATACAAAAATTAATTTTGTTTTGCAAGGAAAAGTCTATAACTTTGAAAGTATTTTACCCACTTACTTTACTGTAGTTTACACAATAGACGAAGGTATAATAAACAAGGCCTGAAAATAGGGTAGCTGTAGTATAGTAAATAGTATTTGAGATATTATGTAAAATGTTTAAAAATACACGTTTCGGAAATTAAAAGTTTTAAGTTTTATTTCACAGTTTTATAGAAAAAATAACAGGATTGATAGCTTTAAAACTCCCCAGCAGCATACATTACCCCTTCTTTATCAGCTGTAGTCTGTTTTTTTTTTTTTTTTTTAGTCTAAGCCTCCTTCTAGCTCTTTTTTCTTCTAGACTTGACTTATTAAACCGCTTTTATGCGTCGCGCAACCTTTTCTGAATATCGAATTTTCTTCAGAGAATCTTCTGTGTGCTCTCCAGGGGAATACCAAAATAGTTAAAGACTCTCATTTTACACCGACAGCCTTTACTGTACTGAACAGTAGCTTCACGTGCAACAATTTCTACCACCTTTGTCCCAGCAAAGCTCCTTTTAAGACACAAAGACCAAAGTACACTAATGAACAACTCATTTGTGTTTTGAATGTTCCTCTTCAAACACCTTCTTAATAGTGCAGGTGTTGATAGATCTGAGAATACAGGTTCGCTAAGTTCCATTATTGACATAGGTATTATGGTTTTGTGTGAAAATGTGGCAGCTGTATTGTTAGCGGTACGTTGGGTGGCAGCTGAGTCTCTGAGGTTAGGTGACACATCCTTGTTGCTCAGCTTTAATTTCTTACATGAAGCACTTTTAGAATTAGTGTCTTTATTTCTAGTAAATGTATTACAATGGAACCTTCTCTTCTTTGTTCTATTTATACTTTTTCCATCCATCTTTCACTTCGAAAGTTCACTACACAAATACACTTGAACTCAGCATACAGCAACAATAAGTAACAGTTGATTGTTGCAAAACACATAGAAATCAGCTGTTTGTGTATAATATATGTCCATTATGCAAATAGATATATTTTGTTTAGCTATATTACGAATATAGCTATATTAATATAGGCCTATATTAAGACTTGATGATTAAATGTATATAGTGTAAATTTCCAGAGCAAAAGACCTAATTGTAAATTGGTGTTAAGAATAATAATTTATTCTGTTTTAATTTAAAAACTCTATTTGTCATTAGAAATCATAAATATTCTTAAAGTGTGTTATTTTTTATTAAAATATTAATAGTAACAATTCAATTTTATTTTAATAAAGTTAATATTATTTTTATAATTATTTACTATTTTAATAATGATTCAAAATCAGACACTCATGCAATATAAAATAATGTTATGATTTGTTCATCATATATGTTTAGATATTTAAGACTATATATTATTAATGCGTGCTGAATATCAAAGATATGTTACGTTTTTAGAGTGTAACCTTATAAATGAGAATATTTTGAATTTTCTAATTTCAAATTTTAATAATAAATTAATTTTTATTTGCAATATTTATTAAACCGTTCAATGATTCTTTTACAATGTTTTAATTAATTATTTCATGTCATCAACGCCTCACTCCACTTTGTAAAAAATACGTTTATTGTGCAACCACATATACTTAACGCAACGAACACAAAAATCCTACGACCTGGCCGGTGTTCAACACTTTATAGTTGCGTTGGGCAAATGGACAGACGTGTATTCATTTTATAATACTTGTAACGTTGCAGTATATTAAAATAATGACTGTAACGCTTATTTACAGAATTTTAGATATTTTGTGTATACTACTTACAGTAGGTAGTATTCTAACAACATATTTTTAAATAATCATTTCTACATCTCGTAGACTATCCTTACAGCCTGTTAATTTTTAGTCAAATTGTCTATTGAATTTTAAATTACTTATTTTATTTAAAACACAGGAGTGTCTCATAATCTATGGTGTGATAAAGAGATATCAGCAAAGTAAAGGTACATGTAGGAAGACCCATTGTTTAGTCACTCTTGGCACACGAGAATACGGACATTTATGACACTTAAAGGCGGACTTGAGAAAGATGCACATTGCTGTGGACATTGATTACTTATGAAGTCCAAGAAGAATCATTATACACAGAGACCGTATTAAAAATGTGAAAGTTATAAGAAAATCAGTGCCTATCATTGAGAGAAATAGGGCAGGGTAAGGAGGATTAAGATGGTTCTGTGAGTAATATGGATGAGCGATTAAATAGCCCCGTAAACTTATGAGCGGAAGTCAAATGGAAGGAGAATAGGGGGTGACCAATACGACCTTGGAATGACGGAATGAAAAGCCATTCTTTGGACACATACATTATTTAAGGCTTAAATAGACACATTATTTAGGTTTCGGTTTGTCGACTTCAGTTACTCTAATGTATACTTTGAACAGTATACGTAAATATAGAAATTAATTTGAAAAAAAGAGAGAAGAATGATGTCGTCTATTTCACGCTAAAGTAGAATTGTACTCAGTCGACTGTGACATACTTAGCAATCATGCGAGTTGGAAAAACTCAATGAATCTTTACGTTTTCAGAGTTGTCTTGTGTTTTTACATCAGAGATTGTTGTTTGTTGAGACTCCCAGGTGTATTGTTACTGAAGATTTAGCGTTGGTACAATTCACGTGAATGACTGAATTTGCTGTAAACATTGTGTACTTTCCCTACGGAATATAATTTGCAACGTTGCTCATAATGGTGTTTTCCTGTCTGGCTTTTCTGGTTGTTTCTGAACCTATAGAATAAGAGGGCTGTAAACTTTTTTCAGTAAAATACTATGTAAGCTTGATTTGATGACTCTCGTATCGTTTTGTGGGAAACATGCAATTTCGAATTCAATAAATAACAAATGCAATAGCACATAAATAACAATTTTTAAAACAGATTTTTGAAATTAGTAACAAATTATTTAGTATTTGAATAATTATTTAGAAGCAGAGAAAAGTAACGTACATTAAAACAAATTGAAACAAAGCAATTATCAGTTGTTTTGATGGTTCATCCTCTTCATTCACGCACTTAATATTAGTGATAAACTGTACTTTCACTTGTGAACACTCAAGTTTTTTAATGTGAAGTGATTCTGTATTTAAACATCGCTGAGGAAGGTGTACACCACACCGAAACGTACGAGGACATTAAAAAACGTAAGTGTTCACAAGTGAAAGTACAGTTTATCACTAATACTAAAAGCAATTATCAGTATACGTAAATAATTAAGTGAGTAATCTGTCATAACATGCAACAAAATAGTAATTGTACATAAATGTAATAAATTGGAAATTGTAACGTAATAATTTGTTATTATTTTCTAAATAATCTTCAACACTATTTACTGATTACTGTTTGAACGTTCGCATCGATTTATCGTTGGAATATCTGAAATATAATTCAATAAGGAAACTGTTGATATGACTTCCTTTAATGCACAGTTCTAAAATTCTCTGCTTTGTAAAACTAAAGTGATAAAACTTGTAAATTACTGTAATATCATCATTATTATCGTCAACATCAACATCATTATTATGTTCGCCCATACTTATCTCCCACAGTTCTTGTCTTTTAAAATCGTTCGTAGTCTCTCTCTAATATGAGTACGCGCCTGATTTATTTCGAACGCGATCCCGTGATTTACCCTATTTCGTCACAGCTATCTCTTACTGAGCAAGCATTTTGTGTTTTCCACTAGAGCCAATAATACTTGTAATATTGTACACAAGTAATAATTCAAGTGTATTTTTGTTTTGTGTACCAAGTAAACTTGTAAGTCTTCTACGATACTCTCTTTTCCATGAATCTGAACTGACAGCCTACGATATCCTTTTTAAATTATCAGTGATAATGTAGAATCACTGAGTATTTGGTTAACTTGTACAGTTATAATAATAAAGTATTCAATATACATGAAATATTCCACACTAACATTACTATCTACTAAATAATAATTAATTAGACTTATATATTTATAATATTGTTACTCAGTATTATCTATCAGTAAGACCTGATATAATTTTGTGCCCGACGTAATCCTTAGCTCAGAGGGTTTTAAAGCAACTAAATTATTAACAAGCCGAAGTGCAAAATTACGTTTGATCTTAATCTATATTGTTTCAAGATAATAAAGGCGTAAGTTTATTCATTACCGTTAGTACAGAAATACAGTAAATTATGTACAGTTTCAAAATCCAGCTGACTGTAACTATTTACATGACGTAATTATACAAACAAGTACGTCTAATACGTGATATGGATATGTATTTGATGTGCAATGCTAAGGAAGAACGTACAAGTCAACAGTTATTGAATTACTAGGAAAACCTTTTCCAACAATCAACTAAAGTGTTACTTAACACAACACATGTTTGACTCTACCACACAAGAAGTGTCCTCTAGTCATCTAGCACTCTACACAGGAGTTATTAAACCCACCGTTGTTGAAATTAATATTATCAGCCGGGCTGTTAGGCCGTGGTCCAAAAGCTCTTATAATAATAATTTATACAATCCTTAATTTTGCAGTTACCGTCCATCAATGAATTTTAACGATAAAGGGGATCGGCAAAAAATACATAACACAATTTTAAATTATTTTAAAATTGTCGACGTTTCGACAATATTTATTGTCATAATCAGGACCTGTGTAAGGATACAAGAGAAAATATCAAACACAACAGATCAATTAATTGAGTGAATGTGTTTGTGTATGTGAGTGTGGGTGTGTTTATGTGCGTGTGTGTGTGTGAAGGAGCTAAAATCATTTAGTTTATATAATCAAAATAATTGCATTCATTACGTATTGTTTTCCTTAAATACATCGAGAAAATATTATTACCCCAGAACATAGGCTATATCATAAATTATTACAACTTAGTTACTGATAATGTAAAAGTAACTTATAATAATATATTAAAGGTTAAGAACATACACCCGCTTAGGATGGTTGCTGTAACAACTGTCACTCAAATCGCGCGCGCGCGCGCACACACACACATATATTTCATACCAAACGCAATATGCAAGTGAAAAGGATTTTCTATAAAGATTTACCATTCTTCGCCCCTTGTAAAAACAATCATTTATTATTTACTTCTAACATGTTTATCACAAGGAACGTAATATTATTAGGAATAATTCGGAAAGGTTAAATATTTTAATAAAATTTAAATTTTATCGGTGACATATTTTATTAATCCACAAGTTTTAGATGTAAACATTAAATTACATTTTTTATACATCAGAAATTGTATGTCGAAAACAGTAACAGTCAATATATAGACGATTGTATACTCGTAACTGGCTATAATAGTGTTCTCTTTGTAAAGCAAAACATTGTTGCTCAAAACACGACTTCTTTGTAACTACGTATGGCGAAAGAGAAGCCTCCTTTTATGTTGTGCACCTTATTTGCACATTGTAAGATACTCTTTATTGTAGACGTATGCTTGTTTGTTTATGGCAAGTCCCTTTTCAGTTCTGTTGTAGTCAATTTCTTTTATACATACGAAAAAGTATTTTGATCCTTGTCAAGACTAAGAAAGTCAGACCATTCACAGAATTTTCTATCAAAAAACAATAACAATTACTACTTTTCTAAGCAATCTGGAAAACATGTTTTCAATTAATTTTACAATAGTTAAACACTTAGGAGTGTAACTGTTTTAGTAAACAGTTAGTACTGAAAACCGTTTCAATTAAAGATACGTTCACCCTATGCTAGTTACTACGGACAGATAATGTATTAACTCTGCCAAATGAATCTGTTATACATGAGCAATTACACTGTCCAATGTAGATTCTTTTAACTGCCCATGTAGTGGCTGCCATTTCCAAACGATTAATGCGTTTACTAACGTAAGAAAAGGACATTTTTATCATTTCGGCGATTCCGTGATTATATCACCATTAATGTCTAACAAATAAGCCTATGTTTATTTTATTTAATACTTTCGTGGCATAAAAATACACACATAAGAATACTTGGAACTAATGACAGAAAACAGAAAGGGAGTCATTTGCATGTAGTATTTTTTCTGTACTGTTGTAATCGCTGATATATTTGAACATAATTACGTGTCTTCGTCGAATATCGCTGAGATTTTGTAAGTTTATATAATACTTTTACAATACTTCCAGTAAATTTTCAAAACATGATATTCAGTTATTAAATTTTTTTAAAAATAAAACACTTAATAAGACCTAACCCTTAGTAATGTTAATTGCCTTTCATTAGGAAATTTGTTATTTCTGTCTGTCTTGCCAACATTTTTATAACTTCCATTTTATAACAAACATTTTGATGTGTCTTATTTGTTTTCCTTATTTGTTTTCCTGAGACATAGTTGATTGCAATTCTCATTAACAACCTAGTCCTTTAAAAATTATACCTTAATTTAAAAACGTATTTAAAAATATATATTAACATTATATTATGAAAAGCCATTTAGAAGGAAAGAGTAAACCTTTTCTATTAACTCATAATTTTATATTCACATACCGGAAGAAAATTTTGGGAGAATTTCGTATAAGGGGTCGAAGAATGCCTTTACATTATGTTTTATAGATTGTAGTATTTCGTGAAGTTACTTTTCCAGCCTAAGTTAGGTGTTTACAAAGCGGAAATAATTAAAAAAAAAAATAATCCTACTTCTAACTAATTGCAAAAAAGAATTAGTTACTAATTTGTACGATGTACATTACATTAATAATGTTATACTTTTTTATTAAAAACTAAACCTTTGTATGAAACGTAGCAGTTGTTACTTCAGGTAAGAATCAAGCAATGTTTAAGTGTTATAATTATTATACAAAATAGTGTACTTTTACAGAATTTACACGTTACTTTATAATTTTTAGTTTTTATTTTTATAAGCAATGCCTAATGTTATGTAATCAGACTTAAATATCTTGTTATGAACAATTTAACTTTGCAAATGAAGGAATATTTGCAAGGAATGAATACTGGTTTTCCAAAATTCTCCCTTCCTATAGTAATATATAACAGATTACTATTTATCCACAAATAAACTTTAAAAGTGGACAAGAAAAACGAATGTATAGAGAACATTCTGATGTTCAATAACGTAAGCAAAAGTAACTGAGATGAAATGGAAATTTGCAGGACACCATAGGACGCAAATGCAACAAACTAACAATAAGCTGGCTGCTTTGCGGATAGAAGAGAGGGAAAAGAAAATAATAAATAAATAATTGAAAAAATTAAAGAAACATCTATATCAGAAAGCGAACAAAATATCCCGATAAAAGGAAAAAAAACATTTACCTACCTAAACTGGTAAAATTTTAAAATTTAAAATTTATTTCGTTGTCTTAAACGGATCTTATACAAATAAATTAACTTATTGACAATTTAGTTTTCGGATAACGTTAGTTATAATGAGTGCGCTGATCATTTGTATTTTTAAACGACAATTAAGTACAACTTTGTGACTAACTTCTCGCTGATGTTATATGCAAAGTGCTGACCACATTGAATCTAGAAATCGGCCTACTATTAGTAAGTCGACATTACCTATTATTGTAAGATTACATTCTCATCGTGGTAGACATAGAAATAAATAATTAAGAGAAGAACGTACTGTTACAATGTTCATTTGTTTCCAAAAAGTTTACTATAAACATCAGAAGTGTGGCGTCAACTTTAATTGAAATGAACGAAGTAATTGGTTGTCTGCGGATTGTAAATCCTATACGTACATTGAGACTTTGATATATGTAGAAAGAAAAGGCGTTTACAAGACCTGAGTAGTTTTGACTACTAAAGTCAAAATTAGAGTTGACGAGATAAGAAAAGAATAGAAAATTGACACTAACGTCATAGAAATCATCGTAACTAAGAAACTGATATGGTACAGGCATCTGCAACGAATACCAGAAGAAATGTGAAACGTGGCCTCTAAGGCAAGAGTTTTTGTAGCCGGCAGCAAACCTTAAAAAGGAAGACCACTGTATGTTGAAATGATGGAACGACTAAGACTTTGGAGAATCGCAATCTACAAGAGATAGTCTGGATAAACAAACTAAATGAAAGCTTTTACGCAAGAAACCGAATTGTGCAGTCCCATTAATATGGACAGACTTACATTAGAATTACAACAAATTATTAAAATTGTATAAGAAAAATAAAAGCATTTCACAAAAGCCATTGTACATATTACATTTTTAAATAAAAGTTGGCACACATCAACACTAGTTTACCGTTACGTTTGCATAACAATTCCTACTTCTAGTCAATTTAATACTGTTTATTCGATTTCATATACACTGAAGTTTTACTCGTTTGTGTATCAGTTTTATGCGCTGTTAAGAAGTTGGGCTATAAGAAACAAATAAAACTATACTTCTTCTGTTTTTACACATCCCAGGAGGAGCATTGAGAAACCGTTTCGGCTTTTTCATTCCTCTGTTGTAGCATCATCTTATATAGGTCGCCTTGTTATTTTGAAACTTATCATATTTTTAGTACTCAGTTTACCACTATATTAAATATAATTTTTCCTTTTAATTTTGTTTAATTGTGTGTTGTATGAAACTGCCGAATTATTTATTAAATTTTAATATGATAACTTTTTATTTAGTTATTTTTCAAGAGCTTCAAAACTTGATGCAATTGTTACACAGCCTCATTAGCAAAAACTTGTTTGTAATTATTCCTCCAGTGGGGGTTGTTTCTACTGCTACTCAGTTATAATCTGAGTCTTTTCTCTTACACACTGGGAGCAGCGTGTATACTTCAATTGCATCTAACAGTAGTAAGAGGCGTGTTACACAGGTGTCACTCTGAACTCATGAGTCGTATGTGTGTGTTCACTCATGAAGCGTAATCAATAAGAGAGCAAGCTTTTTGTGATTTTCAATTATTTTCTGTTCTTTGATGTTAGTAAACAAAAATTTCAGTTGTGCAAATTTGTATACTGTAAATCCCTGGTAACATCTGCATAAGAATGTTAAGAAAAAAGATTTTTTTCAATCGTGCTTAAAAGTAAATAATTGACTTTCCTACATGTTTTATTATTGATTGCGATGCGATAATAAGTGTATTATTTACGTTATATATGTCATATATTTTATATCTTAAACTTGTTTAAATAACCATTAAATAAGCACTCACGTCATGAACACTGTGTGGATGTATACTGTCAATTAGATGTAACAATTGATACTGTTACGACGGTCTCACCGATCGTCGTATGGTACAGTGGAAACAAATACATACACCAATGAAGTCACTAGTAACCAACTTTAATTAATCACAAATAACAATTCGTAATCAACTCGTACAATAATCCAAGTTAAATTTGTCCACACGCAATAATAATGTAAACTATCAAGAATTCCGCACACAACCACTTGATAACACTTGACAAATCGCCCAACATGAACTGACTCTAAGCGGCAGCTGTCGCTATTTATAACCTACAGGTTTCGAAACTAGTGTTTCATAATATACGACCTTAACAAGCACTCGAAAACTCTGGAGGATACTTGATTGCGGCCTGGGCAGGAAAACACACCTGCTCGGCTGGCCGGAAAACACGTAGAACGTCACTCTCCACTGTTCGCAAACGTTCTGTCGTTTGCAATACCAATCAAAATATAATTTCAGTCCCTTAAACGTAATACATGCAGATATTGAGTAATTCAATTTTGCAATATTACTTCAAAATATGTTTTGAAAATTACTTTAAAATTATGTTTGATGATTTGCTTGTGATTGAGTTAATATATTCATTTAGGTGATGTAATTCTTTACCAAACAAGTGCGCGACTAAGAAGGTAGTAAGGCTGCTGTTAATTATCAAACATTTAATTCGTTGTATTTTAGTTGTTTGACTACCTTAATAAATTAATTCTGAATACACACTTGCTCTTCTACACTAATTTGTATACATTCATTATTTTGTAGTGAATACAAAGGTTTGTACTTTTTCTGTAAACGGTTGCAATACGCAAAGACGTGGCAAATGTAATACGTTAATAATATGTACTCTTTTTCCCATACATATCTGAAAAATATCAGATCAGATGTTTATCATCTTTTTTGATTACAAATTAAATAATATCTATTTCGCCCAACGTTCGTTCAGCGGCATACAGTCTCTACTGCTTTGAACTTAATGTATGAGCAGGCTGTTGTTCTAAACTACTAAAGTTGTCACGGCATACCATATCGTATGTATTGTACTACGCCTTACTGTATAACATTGTACAACTCTTTACACCTCTGAATGACATATCTTGTATGCAGCTTACGTGTTTTTAGTTTATGTCCGTAAAATAAATTACTGACAGTGAAATGACAAAAAATTATTTTCTTATAATCCTTGTATTGAATGTTGTCAAACGCAGCAACATAAATTTAAAATATATATTAATAAAACAAATGTTAATACTAGAATAATCCGATTATTATAAACAACGTAAAGAACTGCAGAAAAACAATACTGGTTAGAAAGACCAAACTGAAACTCAGCATCAGAAAATGAAAGTGAGAATAGATTTCTGTTATGCAGAATACAGTAAAAATCATTTTGCACTTCAATTAAAAAGAATTTTGTAGTTTTTATTTCTTAGCATTATTTACAATACTAAAAACAGATACAGTATGTATGTCACAGATGCAGGCTGTCCAAATTTGTCTCGTAATTTGCACATACCTGTTTAAATTGGGATAATGGATTAATATAGTCGTTTAAAAGTCGTCCATAAAAATTATTTTCATTTTCATAATTCAGATACCAACTTTTGAAGTCAAAACTATTGCTTTTCTTATACCAACCTTACAAGCAAAAATTATTTATTGTACATGTATTAAAAGAGTATTTACATTTATAAATCTAAGTGACTTATCCTCTTTGTCAAATAATGTTTGTACCGTTCTTTATCTTCACTTCTTGTCAGATTATTTTCTGAGTTCTATACAACTGAAAACTGAATTCAATTTGAATGGAAGCAGTGTATTATACCTGTTTTTGTTTTATAGTAGACACTGTCTAGTATGCTTGAAAATTAGATACTGAGTTTTTGAGGAAGGCGTTTTCCTGCAATAAAAAACGTTTTAATATTAACTAACCCTTTGACATTAATGACGATGGGGTCAGAGAAGACGCGATTTATTATCTTGAAAAAAAAAATCCTTAAAAAACAATGGAATTTTGCAAGAGTCTTTTATAGATAAATGATTTGGATCACAGAAATAAGAACTAAATATTTACATATAGTCAGTTACAAAAAAAATTGAATTCCTTCAGAATGTTGATGATAATGGCACCGATTAACCTATTTAGGAGAGGTTTATTGCTCACGGCATTCCAAAAAGAAGAATAAGACTAAAGTTTAAAAAGTCAAAGTGAATAACATGCTAATTGATAATGCGCATTTATATAAAATTAGTTTCATATCCTAGACTATTGTAAAATAGTCAATTATTTCTTCTCCGTCTTCTTCTGGGCTTCAAGGATTAAGCAAAAATCTCGTCCCACCTTGAAAGTTTCCAAATATTGGCCTGTTCATCTTTCTATGCCTTCCTCTACTAATCATTCAGGTTTTTTACATTCGTAAATTCATTCTAGTATGAACTAGTTAAGAGCACGCCTTTTCCTTTATTCTGCCTTGCACTCAAGCGTAGCCTACATGTTGCCATACAGACAAAATACGAAAGTGCACACAGGATTTAACTGATACACAAAAATTATTTAGATTCAAATATAAATTAAAACTGAACTACACAGTAGTAGTAGTAGTAGTAGTAGTAGTAGTAGTAGTAGTAGTAGTAGTAGTAGTAGGATCTCGACTTCATCCTGTGAGGATGGGTCGAGACAGAGGCTCGGGTGAATAAGTTGAAGGCTAGTGTCCGAACGAATTCGGTGAGAGAAGGAACCTTCAACCCTCGCCTGATAACATCATTTCTGTCAAACCAGGGAGAGTTGGAGATGTAGCGGAGGGTTCGGGATTGGAACGCTTCCAAGCGGGCGACAACGGAGGGGCTGAGTAATGCCCGAAAGGCGGGAGCTGCGTATGTGAGAATTGCCCTAAGAAAGAGCAAGTAGATGGTGAGTTTAGTGCGCACAGGCAAGTGCCATTAGTAGTTAAGTAGGCAAGATTTTTAAGTTAATGATAATGAGGATGATAACTGACCAACTCGAAAGTTATCTACACCACTAGGCATTTAAAAATTACATGATTAATTTTGGAGGAAAAAAATAAAAATTTATACTCTATCGTTTAATTCTTCAATAATTTATAATAACAGATGTCTACAATGTTTAAGGACAATAATGTAGTGAATATGCCCGCCGGATGCGTAATGAGAAGAACCCAGTGTGTTAAGGAGGCTCAATAACTTGCTCACATGAATTTTCAATTATTATAAAGAATGAACATTTACGTATTAATACACTGACATACAAACGCGCATGCGGTAGTCTCTGTTATATTGTATTGTTTTGTTCCTCAAAAGAAATGAAAATTAAAGTTATTTAGATTCAATAAAAGAAATGAAAAAACATTTATAAATATACACGATGAATATTTCTAATTATTTTATTAATAAATTTTAGAAACAATCATGTCTGACTGAATGTGAAGGGAGAGACACCTGTTTTCGCGGGCGGGGCACGAGCTCTTACTTATGGCTTAATAGTGATGCTGCATTATACTTTGTCAGACAATAATAGTATATGTTGCCTTTACTTGGGTCATAACAACAGAACTGAGTGAGACGTTTTATTTTGGAAATAATGTTACGAGGTGACGAGCGGCAAGTGAAAACTGGCAATAACTTGACTGTATAGGTCTCTTGGGATATGTAAAGGGGAAAGAGTCGGCACATTGTTTTGCCTGTATTTTACTTTTTACGTTTACAAGCTCTCGACGTTTATGTAGGCTTAGAATGTATTAGAGATATAAAGCAGTCAGAAAACAGAAACTTTCGACAACAATTAAAACGTAGGTCTACTAATTTGGAGGTATTTTATGAATTTAGTAGCTATAATGTTTATTATTCGAGTATAATAATTGAACACTGTTCTTAGAATGAAGACCACTGGATATTAGAAAGAATTTAAATCTAAATTGAAAGTCGTAATTACATAGATATATAATTGTAAAGTAACAGTGTCTACTGTAATACGGTGTTATATTTGGTAATATAAAATATAACATTTACATTTTAGGGAAAAAGTATCATCTGCGCGTGTAACTGTGTGTGCTTTTACGTACACATGTTCTTATAAGTCTTTACACAGAGTTAATAATATATGTGATCACTGTAATTCAATAATGATCATAAAAGTGGACAATGAACACAAATGTGATACAATAACAAGGCGAGACTAAACAAAAATTAAGTGTATACTCGGACAAATTCGATTCGACCAATGTAATTAAGTTAGTTAAACTATGCATATGGATAAAATGTTTCCCTAGACGTGATGGTAAATGGACACAAATGGCAAGAGATATAAAGATGACAAGATATCTCGGCTCTTTACTAGATGAAGGAATCTACAAGATAGAGTAAATTAGAGAAATATTTTGTAAAGAGACATCTTTGGACAGCGTCTGACCGGAGGTATATGGTGGCCAGATATGACAGTGATGAAGATGTCACTGACATTCCTGTTTATCACAATGACCACAATATTTATCTACACAAACACAATAATAAAGATTTTGAGAAATAAATAATGTGAACGAAAGTCGAAACTAACTTTTACACATTCTCCCAGAAAGACGTAATAAATAATTCGTCTACTCCAATCATACTTACATATAAATATATGCATTCATATTTGTAAGATAAAGATATAAAATGAGTGGAAGCACTAACAGGGAATATTACAAACCTATCGTAAGGTTTTTTGGAGTAATTGGCAGGTAGTTAAATGTACAAAGGAAGAGACTAAACATAGTACATACTTTATAAATTTGAAGTTCTTGGCGATGCAGTTTACCATATTGCAATTAAAATAGAAAAAATGGAAATAGTAGTGGAAGGAGGAAAATGTTAAGGTTTTGTCGTAGAAAACAGTAGCATACAGTGGTAGAAATCATAGCTTGAACACGATAAATGAGAGATGATATCTGTTAATTGAACATCCGTCAATGACAGAGAAAAGTTGAGGTTGAGAATGAAAAACGTAGAGGATGCTGTAAACTGATTGTACTTAAATATGCAAAATAGACAAATTTAATAACTAAATTGAAATTAATACGTTTTTGAATTAATAAAAATTATCCTTTGCGAATTTTGAAAATTACGAATTACTTAACCTTGTAGTGCGTCAGTGTTTGTTATTATTATTCTAATATTCGTTTTCATCCTTAAAAACGTGAGTGTACCATACAGTAGGAGTTGAATGGAAAATAAAAGTTCCAATTACTTTTAGATATACAGAAAACAGATTGAAACAAAAAAGAGGGGCAGTAAATACATTAAGCAGAAAGGAAAAGCGAGAATGACAAATATACAGTCAGAAAGAAAAACAATAGATGAATTAGAAACAGCAACATCGAAATAGAAACAATAATATAAAGATATTTCATTCAAGTCACAAAAATTAATAGGAAAATGAAGGTGACAATATGTTTTATTAACATAGTTGAAGCTAAAATAATTCTTTACCTATTTCAGGTAATAATGATGTTTGAAAAGACTTGCGACAAGAAAGTGTGAAACAGAACTTTTTCAGTGCACTTATGAAAAGATTCAAAGTAAATAAAAGTCCATGACTTCTGTAAAAAAAATTTCTACTTTACTGTTGTTACAAATTATACATTTAGTTGGTAATTTATACATATACCCAGGACAATCAATCAAAAAGGAAACTTTTAAAAAACAAAAAATTCTCTGCAGATAATTTCAGCAGTAGGCCTACACTTTGTTTTACAAAGAAGAATATACTAACATCTAAACAGAGAAGAAAAGAAAGGATGTACAGTTTGCAAAATTTGCCCCACGCATTTCTAGCAAGTTTTTACAATTTCGTGTACTTAACGTCTTGGAAGCCTTTCTGAATTCAAAATTGTTCAGAGAAAAGTTATTTTAGAGTGGCATACGTTTAAGCACTCTTCACGAATATATAAAATTTATTGCATCTAAAATGAAGAAAGTCAAATTTGTATTCCAAATAAAATACTAATTGAATTTATGGTAAAATTTTATAGAGTTATGATTTATTTAAACAATTATAAATGTATTTTCCATGGGCAATTTAAGGGAAACAAAATATATTTGAACTGTAAAGCTACTTGTTTCTGGAAAATGGCTCGTTTAAAAAATGCAAATGTACTTATTTACAGTAAAGGCAGATACATTCATAAAATCGTATTATCGTACATTTTATAAAATTTAAGTTAGCTGTTTAATGTTTTTCTTCAAGATAACAACTTTAGTGAACAAAAAGCAAAAAATGTTGCACCTTAAAACCAATGTTTTGTCGCCAAATAAAAGCAACACTAAATCTAAAGTCCCGTAGTAAACATGAAGTAAGCATTTAATAAATAAAGTAGGTTTACATACACATATACTTAAAAATATAAAATCACGTGAAACAACAAAAATTTAAGAGTTTATACAAGATAATAATGAATATTTCATTATCATCATTATCGAAATCATCATTATCATTATCGTCTTAGCCTCGTCGAGCTAGCCCTTTTCTCTCTCCATCATTGCCCTCTTTAAATCATTAAGCGATTTAAGACGTAAGAAGTGTATAGTCTTGACCTGTTTCAGTTTCCCAGGTTTCGATGCTGCTTTCACATAATATAAGGGACCAAACATACTCATAACAAAATATACTCATTACATAGCACCAACAAATATTATATTTATTAATGATGCTCACACAGAAAATAAGTGTAAAAGCAAACCCCGTGTTCCAGTCTTGAGTAATCGAAAACTGTCCACTGTTCTACTTCGTTATCGAAACAATCCGTCGTTAAAGAAAAATTAAAAAAAAGAAAAAAGGAAACGAATTAGTTCCAAACAAATCAATATACAGAAAGTGGAACTGACACTGCACTAATGTCAGAGCGAGACAATTAATCTTTATGTTTCTGTTCTTCGAGGCACAACCGACTGCAGCGACCAGCTGCACGTAAACACTATATGACTCTGCAACTGAAAAACTACTTACGATATTGAAACACAGTTTGTAGCTCTATGTGTTTCCAATTTTTATGACATACGATACCCTTTAAAGACAAACGACTAATGTCAACTGGAAAGTTAGCAACATTTTTGTGAATTCTCGATTCTGAGAAGTAGTTATGATGGCTCATACATAAATTCTCCTGTCTATTTATGTCCTGTACTACGTACATAACTATTAGCGTAGCGCAAAACAGCCACTGAGGATGTTACAACACAGCTTGGTCAAAACTTGTTATTGAGGTTATGTTGACAAAATGTGTTATTCGCTGAAAGTGTTACGTCGTTTAATTAGAGTAACTGTCTGATTCTGAAACCGCATACATTTCAATTTTCAATAGTTATTACATTGTCCGGTACTTAAAACTTGTAATATAACAATTCAGAGAATGTGTTGAGTTCTAGAAAAGACAATATTGATTAAGTATTTGTAGTCTTACTGTAGAGTAAGATGTCTACAGATACATGTCTCTAAACTATAGATAGATGTCTGTAGTGTAGAGAAACTAATTGTAGTTAAGACACAGTAAAAGCTTTAGTTCAAATCTTTTGCTAAATATATGACTTCATTTAAGTGTCTTTCTATGTGAATAGAACAATTCATCAGTCACGCACTAATACAAAAGTATGTTGTACTTGTTATTTGCAGTAATGCTTCTTGTATTGATGTTTGGTTTCACGGTAGTCAGCGTCAGCTACCGAAAACAGAATCTCCTGTAGTAAGTCGCCGATCTGACACATGAATAACAAACACAACGGTTTCCTCGACGTCGGAAACACAACAATACATGAAAAATTTGTAAAATTAAAGATTAGTCACAACCAGAATTGGAAGTATACAGTAATTTTTCTCACGATCCGATAAAAATGTTATGATACATGTATTCAGTAGGGAAACGCACATCTTGATCAAATTGTCTCATCTTTCCTCTTTAACCACCGGCTTATCGTTCCATTCGAGGTAAATAGCAGTTAAGACGTGTTCAAACGGAACGTATAGTAAATATTGATCTTACTTTACACTTCATAGAATCACAATTCAATAGAGATTCGTTGATGGCACCCGAAAGATACACGCGTCTCCATGGAAGTCATTTTTAAAAATATTAAAGTACCAATACTAGTGCAACGTTTTGTCTTCATTATCACTTCATGATCGTAAACAACACTGTAATTTTTTTTCGGATTATACATTTACATTGTGCAGCCTTTGCTATTGAAATAAATAGCAATGTAATTAATGTTACCATCTATAATAGCAAATGTTTATTTTGCAAAAAATGAATTATTGCTATATCCCATGTAGTACAAGACAATTTTCCATCCCAATACCAAGACAAGACTATATCCCAAGCAATTTCAATAATTAAGACAAGTATCACAATAACCGTATGATTATTAATAATTAACTATTTTGTTTTTTTTAACTCAAATAAAAACACAGCTTTATGTCTACACTCTTATGTCAGTATGTTGTAATAAAACAAATTTAAATAAATAATTATTGTGTGTTGATAATATACTTATTATGGAGTATGTGACTCCGATGTAATCAAGCCCCTCTGTTTGGACTAGCCAATTTGTAATAAAATAAATAAGATTGATGTGTGAATCTGTAAGTTGTAAGGTGTTTAATTGGTGTGTAATTGGTGTGGCTCTCGACGTCTTACTGGCCTGAAACACTTCCTTAAGTTTCCCAGCTGGTCGAGTCCCAATGGTAGCAAGACCGGTCGAGTAGCGTAAAGTTGATGAAGAAATATATATGCTTGGCTTCGCCGAACGTTTCAAAACAAAATTTATTGTTTTGAAGGAAATTTTAAAAAAAATTGTTTATAAAAAAAAATTATTTTAATTTTATTAATTAATTAATTAGGATCAATTAATTAATATAGGGCTGTGAAGTTTTAAACAGTGTAATGCTCTTCTGAAAATTTTTATTAAAGTTTTAGTATAATTTAAATAATCTATCACCACTCATAAGACTGTCTGTAAACCAATCGATATTTGTTTACCTTTCTATTTTTTAGGTTATCTTCACTTACGGGTGGTAAAGTCCTTGTAGATTATCAATTAGAATTATATTATTGGTAATTAGTATTATTGAAGAAATAAAGAACTATTAAGTATTGAAAAGTATTAATATTTTATTAAGTAATAGCAATATTGACTCTTATCGATTAGTATCGATTCTCAGGATATCGAAAAAAGTTACAAGTATATGATATAAAAATTATATAGGGTTCTTTAAACAGCCAGTTATTACCAAAGTCAGAGAAATCGGGCTTATATTTAAAAAGTATAACGTTACAATCAAATTAATAGTTATTAATAAACACAGACATTGAATAATAAATTGTAAATATAATAATTGTTTTCACCAAACAGCTGTGATGAACCAAGAAGAGGCACTGGGTTTGTCAAAGAAAGATGGCTGCCGTGAAGTTAGTGAGATGTCATTCGTATATTGGACGTTCCAAATAAAAGATTTTCCTGTAGTATTCCTGTTCTGATGTCTGCGAATTTCTTGTAAAATGTTGTGTAGTGTCTAGTGTACTGTTTCTGAGTTGTATTTAGTGTATCCGTATAATTATTAGTTCAAACACTTTCCCCGGTTCCATCACTAATTTGGGTTAATGTATTACACAGTTTTCTTGTGTTTTGTGGTGTTTTTCAGAGTAGATTTATATTGTTCTGTGTTATGGAGTGTTACTTGATTGTTTCTGTTATAATATGATAGTTTTTAGAGGTATTCCACAAGTCACTCGCGATTTCACAATAACGTACTATACACTCGCTTTGTATGACGATTATAGGTTAGGTTATTCACGTTTTCAAAGGTATGTCATGTTGACCGTTCAACTACCAATAATTAACTAACTGTTTCCTTCAGTTTCAATTAAACTCTTAGCCCATATAATATTATCCTTAACATTGTTCAAATATATTTTCACATCCTGTGTACATTTTACTATTTCACTATATGAATGCCTATACTTTGGTTATTTGTCAATTTTATTCACTAGATTTGATTTAAATTAATCTTTCAGTTCATTCTGGTTATTTTCAGATTAAATAATGCCATTTTATAGTGTTTTCTGTCCAAAAAATAGTAATTTCACTTTCAGTTTGGTATACTGTGAAGAGTCCAAAACATCAGAATTTACTTCCTGTCATTATATAAATTCAGCCATTTTATCAGTTATATTTAATATTAATAATTCTATATTGTATTAAAAGGTTCCTATTCCCTTATTTTCTGGTAATTAATTGAATTAGTTGTATTCTGAAACATTATTCTGAAATATATGACTCCCATGTCTAAATTTCTGAGTTTAGTCATTTTATTTTTTTTTTCATAATTCTGAATATAATTTATTAAAATCTCTCTAAATGGTATGTGCAATTATATGGCATGATCTCCAGTTTATTTTGTCTAAACCCCTTTTGTTTATTTGCATTTAAATGAGCAATTTCTCTGTTTTGATGAAGTTTGGTTTCCATTCTTTTGGCCTATGATTTTTTAACAATTTTTCTTACAAAATAATCTACAAACAATATATGATGTGCGATACCCTCTCTGACTTTTTACAAATAGTATTATAAATTAAACATGTTTTCAAATTACACAAAAACAATTAGTATTGGTTACAATACAAATAATAGTTAAACAAATAAAGAACTTTTTTTTTTTTAAATAAATGGTTGTCTTCAAATCAGACATTTTGCAACAAAATTCCCATTTCCAACATGTAAACATGGTTTATAAAAAAGGTTTTGTACTAACTAACATCTTAATTACTCTCTACTATTTACAAGTGGTAATTATTTTTATAGTTCTGATGTTAGTTGTTTCAGACCCAAACAAATGGCCTTATATCTAAAACATTTTTAAACATTCTTGTACTATATACATTAAAACCTTATATCTATATTCTTATTTCTAACTATTATTATAAGTAGGATTCTACAGTTTTTATACAGTCTTTAATACCTTGTCTTTGGGGAATTGTACCCTGTCATTAACAAATAAATAGTATGAACCGTTCAAAAAGCACTATGAAATCTGTTTTTCTTTTTTCATGTAAAACAAAAATGTTATTTTGAACAGATTCATGTCTTATGAACAACATATTGTCACCGTACACATTTTAAGTCATTGAAAAATGCATATTTCATTGCATCCAATGTTTGTGATTGCCAAGAATGAAACACAAGGTTCATTTTTTATAATACCCAAAACTATCACTGGTTCACTTTGCACTTATATATTATGTTAATGCTAAATGGTCGTATAGTCTTATTAACATAATAAATTGGTTAGCGTTTTTCAATGGAGATTTGTTCCATGGGTACTATATTATTGTTTCATCTTAGTTCACAGGAAACTTTTACTTTATACACTCCTCTCTCTTAAATTTATATACATGTGGTTTTTATTTCGTTATACTTTTGTTTTTAGATATTTATTTTGGGGATATAGGGATTTGGGTGTCTTTTATAAGAGCATGACGTCTTCTTCAGGATGCTGCCCTCTTCTTCTTTCTTCAGTCTTCTTTTCTCCTGCCTTCTGGGACTGGTATCTTCTCCATCTGTTCTTGATGCCATCAGGTTTCTTGGGATCTTCTCCATCTTCTTCTTTAATTCAGAAATACACAACCTGTATTGGTTGATCTTGGCTTATTTTAGGGTTTCTCTTCTATTTATTCTTCCTCGTTGTGGGTTTGGTCATATTGTGTACTGCTTTGTTATTTACTATTTTACCTTCCTGGGTTATACCTTGAAAACCTTTGGTCATGATACTGGTCTTGGATGACTCATCACTAGTAACTCCTTTTACTTGAACTTGGATTTTCATTATAATAATGATTTCTTTCCACAGTTGCTATGAATTAATCTATTTATATTAGACTTAATGCTTTCTTCCAAATTTAAATATTATAACTTCATTATTCTAATGATCAATTGCCATTCAATATTATGCAAACATCTGTCACGCTACAGATTGCTCCCCTCCAGAAGTAATTATTTCAGACATGTTTATGGATGAAATAATTTCTTATGATAATTTCATCATTTCTTACAATTTATTTTCTTCTCCATTTGTATATCGACATTTTATAATTAGAGTTTAATTAATTTTATATATATAATTATTTGTTTTACTACTGATCCTTTTCGGATAGTTAGTGTCTTCTGAGATATATTATAATTGTAATACATTTTCTTTCTATATCAACTTCGTGTTGTATCCTTGGGATATTAATTCCCTAACATTCCCTATCACGTGGGCTGGGGCAGATCAGAGGGGCACTGTACGCTACTTCTCTGCTGGCCATACACCACTTCTATAAATTGAGTACAGGGGCATATCCATCCCTGCTCAAAAAACATAATGCTGCTGGAATTATCTTCAGTCAGTCATCGAATAAATAAATAAAAAGTAGTCTCATTTTCGACTAATAAAAATATCTTTGGATTCTCCACTTCGTAGTCTCTCAGATTATCTCACATTTTCTATCTTAATAAATCTTCATAATCATTATTATACTCATTACATATATATTTTTTCAAAACTCTTAACTTGTCTGCTATATTTATTTTAATTATGGTTGAAAACCTTTCTTTTAATAATTCTGGCTACTGTTTACAGTGTAACTCTCTTTCTTCTCCATCTGAATTCTCTTTATACTTTCTTCTGGTTACTCATAGTATTAGCATGGTCTTTATATATAGTCTTTCTTATTCATTATTTGAATGGTCTTAATATATTATATTTAATTTTTTAACATTGTATCTTTACATTAGATATACAGGTTGTTATATTGATCATTTTATTTAAACATTTTGGTTCTTTCCTTTCTCTTAGAAAGTTATTAATCCACCTTCGCATTCATTAACATTAATTCATTTATATCATATTTCATGTGGTATTGCTTCTCTTTGCATTTCATATAGGTCTTATTATTATCATTGGTTCAAAATCATCTTCTCCATATGTTTGGTATGAGTTGTTCTTCTTTGCTCTTAATTAACTGTTTTCATTATCGTTTCATAGGTAATTAGTCTCTTTGCTTCCAAATTTTTTCTTCTCAATTCAATTATAATTGACACTTAATTATTTTTTGGAACTTGGTTAGTTTTAATGTAAAGTTCAAACTATTCTTTTTATTTAATTGAAAAATATTTCTCATACATCCTTGTAATATGTTGATCTTATCTTGTTTCAAAGTACTGACGTTCTATCAACATTCAAATTCTGTTTAATTCATTTATTCCCAGAATTGTTTCATTCAGAAATGTTTATAGTACTGTTATCTTACTATTATTTCTGAATGTTTTGGTATTTTTCCAAAATCAAATTCTTCTTAATTATTTACCATAAAGTTTTCTCACAAACTTAGTTATAGTAAGTTGGTCTTACTTTATTTTTTTAAATTTTTTGTATAATTAAGTTCAAAATTCTCTCTCTTTCTCTTTCTTCCATAAAGTTTTGTTCTAAATTATCAGGTTGTAGTAAGAAGTACTTACATATTTTAGAATAAGTTATATTCAAAATTCTTTCTTTTTCTTTCTTCCATAAAGTTTGTTCCAAAATTATTAGGTTGTAGTAAGATGTACTTACATTATTTTTGAATTTTTTTTTTAAATTTAAATTCTAAATTCCTTTTTCTTATAATTCTCCAGAATGTTCTTCTCAAAATATTATGTTGTAAGATGTACTTACATTATTTTAGGATTTTTAAAATAAAAATTCTAAATTCCTTCTTCTTATAATTCTCCAAAATGTTCTTCTCAAAATATTAGGTTGTAAGATGTACTTACATTATTTTAGGATTTTTTCAAATAAAAATTCTAAATTCCTTCTTTTTATAATTCTCCAAAATGTTCTTCTCAAAATATTAGGTTGTAAGATGTACTTACATTATTTTTGAATTTTTAACATATAAATTTTTTTTCTTTTAATTCTCCAGAATGTTCTTTTCAAAATATTAGGTTGTAAGATGTACTTACATTATTTTAGGATTTAAAAAAAAATTAAATTCAAAATTCTATAACTCACAACTCATTCTTCATAATATTTCTTCATAGAAGCTTGATTGTACACTCCTTTGATCTTTCCTGAAACGATTTCCTTCAACTCATATGTATTGTTATGTTTATCATTTACCACAACATATGGGGTTATATTGTACTCTACACTGGCCCATATTATTTATACTTTTGTAAGTTGATCTTCTCTTTTTCTTTCCTTATAAATGCCTTTTCTTTTATATACCCAGGAAGATGGACGATTTTCTTTATGTCGTTCTATTGCTCATATTCTTATTGGTCATGTTCATTTTCTTACATAGTCTTCACTCATAAAACCCAGTTTTGTTTCTATGTTTATTCTTCGTATCATTTCCTTTCAATGATATTTATTTCGTCTCCTTCAACATTGTTTTTCGCCGTAGTCGGTTATCATGATCCGTCCCTTTTCTTGAAGTCGTGTGGCATTTGTGTCAACCAGGGTCCATCATCTCAGTTGCTCTTATAAAATTTACCCTAGGGCGCGACACTCGGTTATTATTACTGTTATTATTGTTATTACTAAAGTTATAATTATAGTAATTTCGGTTAGGTGGGTAAGGGCTGTCATCATTATTGTTGGGATATGGATTTCTCTGACTGTATGGGACATTATTATGTTGGTATAAATTGTTTCTATTGTATGGATAGGGGTTGTTATCCCTAACGCCGTTAGAATTACCGATACACTGGTTATTACACGGCGGGTTGTTAGGGCCGTCGTAATTACTGGGTTGGTTCCCTCTATCATCATATTGTATACACCAATACTTTTCTGGTCCATGTTTTGTGTTACTTGACAAATATCTGTGAGGATCTTCATCTGGGTTATCACTTATTATTTGTTTATCTGAAACACCATAAGCTGGTTTACCATCACATATCCACTCTGAAGGAATATATTTTAGTCTAACCGTACCCTGGAACTGTCCTGGATGGCACGTTAATGGAATACATTCTGGTGATTCATCTGTGTCATCATTACAGTCTGGTACGATATCACATTTCCATCTTTCTGTAATACACTGTCCAGTCCTGCGCTGAAATTGATCTTGTCCACATGTCGTATTCTGTTTACCTCTGGTCCTTTCCCATTGGTACACTACTGTCTTGTGGTAAATTATTTTGGAAATTACTTCGATTCTCCTTCTATAATTCCTGGAATTCATGATGTCTTTGTCATAGGTAATTGGGATATTATTGCCATCAATCAACCCATGTTTCATCATCTCCAACTCTTCCTTAGTTTTTATCAAATTTCTTGGATACATTCTCCTTTTCCTTGGTTTAATATCTTCCTGGTTTCGGTTAGTTTCAATTTCAGGTACTACCATTACTAGTTCCTGCGTTTTGTCATTTATTACTTCTTCTGGTTCTGGTTGACTATCTTCCTGCGTTTTATCATTTATTACTTCTTCTGGTTCTGGTTGACTATCTTCCTGCGTTTTATCATTTAGTACTTCTTCTGGTTCTGGTTGGCTATCATTTTTTATTTCTTCGGTCTTCTCCTTTCTTAATTCTTCCTTTTTTAATCTGTCCTCTCTTCTTTCTTAAATCCATTTTTGATGCTCCTCTCCCCTTTTTAATCTGTTCTCTCTTATCTCCTGATTTACCTCCCTTAACTCTTCTCTTAGAATTTGATTGTTCTCTCTCAATTCTTCCAATTTCTCCCCCATCTTCTCTTCCAACTTCCTGTTGTCTTCCTTCAATTCTTCCTTCAACTGTCGGTTGTTCTTCTCTATCTTCTTCCTGGTTTCATCGATTTTCTGATTGGTGTTCTCAATTTTATTAATCAATTCTTCTTTAGTTGACTTGAATTCTTCCTTGAATGATTGGTTGTCTTCCTTCAATTCTTCTAACTTCTTCCCCATCTCTTCTTCCATCTTCTTGTTATCTTCCTTCAAATTTTCTATGTTCTTGTTCATCCCAGTCAACTCTTCTTTTGTGGATTGATTATCCTTCTTCAATTCTTCTATCTTCTCTTCCAGCTTCTTATTTGTTGTTTCGATTTTATTTCCTAAATCTTCTTTCAAAGACTGGCTATCTTCTTTCCTTTCCTTATTACTTTCGTCTATCTTCTTGTCCATTTTCTTACTCAAGTCTTCCTTCAATTCTTCCAACTTTTTATTTAATGTTATATTGTCTTCCTTCCTTTCCTTACGATTTTCTTCTTTTGTTGTTTGGTTGTCCTTCTTCCTGTTCTCGTCCATTGTCTTGAACATTTCCATTATTTTCTCCATCCTTACGTCTTCCATTGTTTTGGGTTTCTCCTGGATATTAACCTCTCCTGTCTGTGTGGGTATCTCCGGTTGTTCAGTTTGTTTGGACAACACCGATTGTAATACTTCTTCCACCTCTACTGGCGTCGCCTCCTTGTTGTCCATGTCAACTTCTATTTCTTTCTCGGCCTCCGCCGCCCGTTTCTTGGATGTTGCACGTCGTTGCATTTTCCCTTGAAATTCTCTGGCTTTGTAGCTGTTGCCTAGCTCCAACTAGTGATTGGGCAGAATGTATTGGCCTTCCAATCGCTAATTAAAGCCCCTAAAGTTGTGCGCCAATTTGTAATAATTTAATAAAATGATGTTGTGTTGATGATAATAGCTATTATGGAATATGTGACTCCGATGTAATCAAGCCCCTCTGTTTGGACTAGCCAATTTGTAATAAAATAAATAAGATTGATGTGTGAATCTGTAAGTTGTAAGGTGTTTAATTGGTGTGTAATTGGTGTGGCTCTCGACGTCTTACTGGCCTGAAACACTTCCTTAAGTTTCCCAGCTGGTCGAGTCCCAATGGTAGCAAGACCGGTCGAGTAGCGTAAAGTTGATGAAGAAATATATATGCTTGGCTTCGCCGAACGTTTCAAAACAAAATTTATTGTTTTGAAGGAAATTTTAAAAAAAATTGTTTATAAAAAAAAATTATTTTACTTTTATTAATTAATTAATTAGGATCAATTAATTAATATAGGGCTGTGAAGTTTTAAACAGTGTAATGCTCTTCTGAAAATTTTTATTAAAGTTTTAGTATAATTTAAATAATCTATCACCACTCATAAGACTGTCTGTAAACCAATCGATATTTGTTTACCTTTCTATTTTTTAGGTTATCTTCACTTACGGGTGGTAAAGTCCTTGTAGATTATCAATTAGAATTATATTATTGGTAATTAGTATTATTGAAGAAATAAAGAACTATTAAGTATTGAAAAGTATTAATATTTTATTAAGTAATAGCAATATTGACTCTTATCGATTAGTATCGATTCTCAGGATATCGAAAAAAGTTACAAGTATATGATATAAAAATTATATAGGGTTCTTTAAACAGCCAGTTATTACCAAAGTCAGAGAAATCGGGCTTATATTTAAAAAGTATAACGTTACAATCAAATTAATAGTTATTAATAAACACAGACATTGAATAATAAATTGTAAATATAATAATTGTTTTCACCAAACAGCTGTGATGAACCAAGAAGAGGCACTGGGTTTGTCAAAGAAAGATGGCTGCCGTGAGATGTCATTCGTATATTGGACGTTCCAAATAAAAGATTTTCCTGTAGTATTCCTGTTCTGATGTCTGCGAATTTCTTGTAAAATGTTGTGTAGTGTCTAGTGTACTGTTTCTGAGTTGTATTTAGTGTATCCGTATAATTATTAGTTCAAACACTTTCCCCGGTTCCATCACTAATTTGGGTTAATGTATTACACAGTTTTCTTGTGTTTTGTGGTGTTTTTCAGAGTAGATTTATATTGTTCTGTGTTATGGAGTGTTACTTGATTGTTTCTGTTATAATATGATAGTTTTTAGAGGTATTCCACAAGTCACTCGCGATTTCACAATAACGTACTATACACTCGCTTTGTATGACGATTATAGGTTAGGTTATTCACGTTTTCAAAGGTATGTCATGTTGACCGTTCAACTACCAATAATTAACTAACTGTTTCCTTCAGTTTCAATTAAACTCTTAGCCCATATAATATTATCCTTAACATTGTTCAAATATATTTTCACATCCTGTGTACATTTTACTATTTCACTATATGAATGCCTATACTTTGGTTATTTGTCAATTTTATTCACTAGATTTGATTTAAATTAATCTTTCAGTTCATTCTGGTTATTTTCAGATTAAATAATGCCATTTTATAGTGTTTTCTGTCCAAAAAATAGTAATTTCACTTTCAGTTTGGTATACTGTGAAGAGTCCAAAACATCAGAATTTACTTCCTGTCATTATATAAATTCAGCCATTTTATCAGTTATATTTAATATTAATAATTCTATATTGTATTAAAAGGTTCCTATTCCCTTATTTTCTGGTAATTAATTGAATTAGTTGTATTCTGAAACATTATTCTGAAATATATGACTCCCATGTCTAAATTTCTGAGTTTAGTCATTTTATTTTTTTTTTCATAATTCTGAATATAATTTATTAAAATCTCTCTAAATGGTATGTGCAATTATATGGCATGATCTCCAGTTTATTTTGTCTAAACCCCTTTTGTTTATTTGCATTTAAATGAGCAATTTCTCTGTTTTGATGAAGTTTGGTTTCCATTCTTTTGGCCTATGATTTTTTAACAATTTTTCTTACAAAATAATCTACAAACAATATATGATGTGCGATACCCTCTCTGACTTTTTACAAATAGTATTATAAATTAAACATGTTTTCAAATTACACAAAAACAATTAGTATTGGTTACAATACAAATAATAGTTAAACAAATAAAGAACTTTTTTTTTTTTAAATAAATGGTTGTCTTCAAATCAGACATTTTGCAACAAAATTCCCATTTCCAACATGTAAACATGGTTTATAAAAAAGGTTTTGTACTAACTAACATCTTAATTACTCTCTACTATTTACAAGTGGTAATTATTTTTATAGTTCTGATGTTAGTTGTTTCAGACCCAAACAAATGGCCTTATATCTAAAACATTTTTAAACATTCTTGTACTATATACATTAAAACCTTATATCTATATTCTTATTTCTAACTATTATTATAAGTAGGATTCTACAGTTTTTATACAGTCTTTAATACCTTGTCTTTGGGGAATTGTACCCTGTCATTAACAAATAAATAGTATGAACCGTTCAAAAAGCACTATGAAATCTGTTTTTCTTTTTTCATGTAAAACAAAAATGTTATTTTGAACAGATTCATGTCTTATGAACAACATATTGTCACCGTACACATTTTAAGTCATTGAAAAATGCATATTTCATTGCATCCAATGTTTGTGATTGCCAAGAATGAAACACAAGGTTCATTTTTTATAATACCCAAAACTATCACTGGTTCACTTTGCACTTATATATTATGTTAATGCTAAATGGTCGTATAGTCTTATTAACATAATAAATTGGTTAGCGTTTTTCAATGGAGATTTGTTCCATGGGTACTATATTATTGTTTCATCTTAGTTCACAGGAAACTTTTACTTTATACACTCCTCTCTCTTAAATTTATATACATGTGGTTTTTATTTCGTTATACTTTTGTTTTTAGATATTTATTTTGGGGATATAGGGATTTGGGTGTCTTTTATAAGAGCATGACGTCTTCTTCAGGATGCTGCCCTCTTCTTCTTTCTTCAGTCTTCTTTTCTCCTGCCTTCTGGGACTGGTATCTTCTCCATCTGTTCTTGATGCCATCAGGTTTCTTGGGATCTTCTCCATCTTCTTCTTTAATTCAGAAATACACAACCTGTATTGGTTGATCTTGGCTTATTTTAGGGTTTCTCTTCTATTTATTCTTCCTCGTTGTGGGTTTGGTCATATTGTGTACTGCTTTGTTATTTACTATTTTACCTTCCTGGGTTATACCTTGAAAACCTTTGGTCATGATACTGGTCTTGGATGACTCATCACTAGTAACTCCTTTTACTTGAACTTGGATTTTCATTATAATAATGATTTCTTTCCACAGTTGCTATGAATTAATCTATTTATATTAGACTTAATGCTTTCTTCCAAATTTAAATATTATAACTTCATTATTCTAATGATCAATTGCCATTCAATATTATGCAAACATCTGTCACGCTACAATGTACGTCTTATTTATCTAAACGTATTTTTTTTCTTATTTTCTTACCTTTGTTAGGTCCGTCTTGTGACTTTTATCTTTAGAATAATATTAGCGTGACGCGTTTCAGGTCATCTGACCCATCCTCAGACACTTGCTCGAAAAGAGATCGTCATATATTAAAATCCAATTAAAATAAAAACACACATATGTAAACTCATTGTCAATAATTAATGTGTGTTTTTATTTTAATTGGATTTTAATATATGACGACCTCTTTTCGACCAAGTGTCTGAGGATGGGTCAGATGACCTGAAACGCGTCACGCTAATATTATTCTAAAGATAAAAGTCACAAGACGGACCTAACAAAGGTAAGAAAATAAGAAATTAAAATACGTGACTCCGACCGTTAACAAACAAAAATGTTTAAACGTATATGGTTAGCACTTTGAACGTAATGTAATCGTCGTCTTCATTCCATCTGTTCCGTCTTCACTACAACCATCGCAGCAAAGACTTTCAATATGTCTTCTCCCATTCGGCTTGTATTCAGAACTTCCATTTTCTAATCGTACTTCATCCAATGTTTTTTGTTTATTCTGATATTTATAGGAAATACATGTAGTTTAGGCCATTGATCTTCATTTCGTTTCTGATATATAAACAACCTTTCACTCACTTCAATAACTTCATTTCAGCTGTTTGCATTATTTTTTCTTGAGTATGTTTGTTGATAGCTAACAAGTTGGTTACACATTGTGTGTTACGTGTGTGTTTGTGTGTGTCAAACAGAGAATGTGTGCGCGCGCGCGTGTGTGCGTACGGCCGCATTCTTTAGGACGCTTTATATTTCACTTAGAGATTTTGTAGTTTTCCCACGAATACGAATTTGTACTTTTCTCACGTCCCTATTCCTACCACCAATCGCAGTTGTCTTAAAGGTTTTCACCGCTCATTCCTTACGTAGACAAAAGCCGAGGAATTCAACGATAAACTTACGTCTTGTACTGTGCTAACGTTTGAATTGCAAGTCTGTATTTTACTTTTGCTTTTTACGTTTCGTCGCTTCGATTTTGACAGCAGCGAAATAGTGAAATATCTGCAATTCATTTAACACAATCTTCCCAACATATACATTTACAATCAGTATGTGCTTATCACTCGTACACGCATATTTACATAAAATGTTAACATTTCCATTTTAAATTAACAAATGTAGGTAGAATGCAATGCAATGTAATGCTTTCTTTCTTACATAATTATACTTTTAGAACAAAATCAGTAGTTTCGTGAAGGACGTACGGGTATACATTCATTCATACGAACTCTATTACTCTGAACACACATAAGACAGAGGCAACTGAGATTATTTATGATGTTGACGACTTTGAATGGAAAATTTTGATAGCTGAATACTGAAAAACACGTTGAGTAAATCAAATATTTTTAACAACTGTGCATTAATAAATAACAGCTCTGATCGACATGTATAAAAACAGAAAAATTCTAAAAATCAATGAAAAAACTGACAAAGGTTTTTCCAAACCTACAGTCGATACACTATACAAAAATTATCTGATATAAAATCGATTATTAGAAAATAAATTATTCCTGTAACACTTAGTATTAAAAGAAAGCGGTTGTTGAATGAAAGCGTGTTATTTCCAGATGTACAAGTAATATGGACGTAGAAACCAAAAATAGGCTGATAAAATATAGAGATTAACATAATTCTCTTGGATTAAAAAATTGCCCTTCTTAGACTCAGATGTTTTCCGCGAATCTGTAATTTTGCTTTTATAAAATATTACAAGTAGGTCTATACTTAAACCACTTTAACTTCTCTGCACCTAAGGAACTCTCAGTGACCTTGCCGCTTCCCTCCATCCATTTTAATAAAAAAACATTACACAAATATTATCTGTTTACTAAATAATACAGTAACATTTAAAGGAAGAAATTAATTCAAAATATATAAAGCAAGTTACGGTTTTTTTAACAATTGTAATTATTGTCCTTTCTTATTTTTACGGAAACTAGCATAACAAAATAAACTAAGTTCTAAAATTATGTGTAATTTACCTGAAAACAATTCATGACAAAATTACAGGAAAATCTAATGTAATGGCACAAATTTTTACGTTAAAATTTCATTAATGTTGAAGACATTAAGTTTTGTAGCTAAATAAATTATAGGCCTAATATTGATACTAAATAATTCTGAAGAAATACTGAATCATTAAAATACTACATAAAATAAAAAGTACTCCTCAATAATGGCACAAAGTTAATAAAAAAGTAATTAGAAATTAAAAATGAGTATAATTTATAGTTGCACGCTTATATGGATACTAGAAAAGTTAACTATAAAGAGCAATAATTATAGATATGAAGAAACAAAAATAAACGACCCTATTGATGTATGTATGTTCAGTGTTTGTTAACAAACATTCTAGTCTGTTTTGTGAAATAGGCTGAATTTTGTGAGCATGTCAGTTTGAATCCAATTTTAGTTACAGGAGCTTCCTAATGTGGTCAGGAAAACATCACAAGTGACTTTGCCAAATATTTATGACCTTTATTTTGAGAGAACATATTCAATATAGGTACGCATCTATATGTACAAAAGTAAGCTTACTTATTTCGTTTTTATATTTCGTAGATTACTAACTAACTAGTTAACATCGTGAGTATTTTAGTTATAGTAACAGTAAAAATTGCAGGACTACAATCAAAATAATAATTATTGTTGTTTCATAAAACTTGTATTTTTGGTGTCTTCTGATCAATATTAGTGGTTCAAAGCCGAACTAGCGACAACTGCTGTTCACTGAAGCAAAATCTATTCTGGTGTAGGCGACATGAGACAAATCTGGGCAAACGTAAAAAAATATAGGTGCAGCAACAAGCAGAAATAGGGGTGCAGAATCAAGGGGGGCTACAAAGAGCTCGCTATATCGACCGGCTTATGAACCTTCAATATTAGTGATTTTTTTAGTGGGTGGATACATACTGACTTGCTGGTACGGGCGCGAAAGCTGATCTTGGAAAAGAAAATGGAAGTTAAGTTGGGGCGCAGCCGTTTAAGCAAAATCAAGGCAACAAACCATACAGTGTTAGCAGTAAAGATAGGATCAAGATCCCAGAGGATAATGGATTGCCAGACTGATTAGATATAGTGACCGAGGACGTGGTGAGGTCAACTACTATCGCACTCGGGTTCTTAAATGGAACAGGAATTTCATGCCTATCTGAACAAAATGGAGAATTTGGAATACGTAGTGTGTATATATTGTTATTCACATCGGTATGCATGTTCACGCACTTTGTGTATGCTACACGAGAAAGATACAGTGACTTCTTAAAACTCAGATTCAGTACTTCTTAAAACTCCTAACAGCACTATCACGGTAATTCTCAGCAGCGCGACCGATAAGATGGCTGCCTGTGTACAGGATGTTTACTGACGAAGAGAGAGAGAAACATGAAATCAAGTAATGAAATCACAGAATATACATTCTGTGCTAACAAAAGTATCGATGTGTTATTTGTAAGAAATAAACGTAACCAATTTTGCAGAGAGTAATAATGAAAGCTCTATTTTTAGTAAATGCATTCTTAAAACCACCCTGAAATAATCGAAAAGCAGCTTCCAAGTGGTCTGTTGTGAAGCTGACAGGGTCTGCGGTTATGGTTGATAAAGAGCCCAACATGGTGTGGGAGTGCAAACTGTTCTAATCCTATTAATAGTTTTTTTTACAAATATTTAAAACAAAAACAATTATACTTACTGTTGTTAGTATAATAAAGATTTACTTTGTAATTACATATTTTGAATTGGTTAAAAAACGTATCAACTTAAATTTAAAAGTAATAACTCGTTTAAGTAATGTAGGTTTAACATTCGCGTAAAAGCACCTATGTACATATATACCACGGGTATACCCAAAGAATCATAAAATATTTATCTATGTTATTTAAAGTGATATTTTACAGAATATTTGTCAAACGTTTCTGACCAAGTTAAACTCAAATAACACACAAATTACCCAACACTATATACCCAAAGTTAGTGCTAGTATTTTAAACGTTGTAATGGTACATATCTTCAACAAACAATAATGAAGAAACATGACAAAAATAAATTATTTAAATACTTAACACTATGATAAAAAGGGATGAGTCGGAGATTAAAGAATGGGTGATTAAAAAATAATAATAATACGATCAAACATAGGAAAGTAATCATGAAAGTAAACTCTAATAAGAAAAAAGTAACAAGCAACGGACCGAAACGTTGAAAACAATGATACATGGCGATTTAACCACAATAGCCCAATAGATGGTAAGTGAGAAAGTAGAACCAACCCCAAAACCAAGGAAAGAATGCATAAATGATAACACATTGTAAGTGAATAAGTAGAACCAGCCAACACTAACATAAGGATGTATAAATAATTAACATGGAAGTGAGAAGATAGAACCAGCCCCAACACCAAGGAAGGGATATATGAATTATAACAAATGAAGTAAAGACAGTGAAAGTGCACATCACCAGTGATAAACCAAGAAAAGAGACCAATCAATAATAATTGTATATAATGATGATGATTGTAAACACAGACCAACAATGTAAAATAAGAAGTGTTAAATTTTAATGACTAAAATTGTAGAAGGGTACATTAACCCAAATGAATAGAGATAACTATGACAAATCAAACTAGCACGACACAAACTTGTTAACTGTAGAATCAAACCTAGTAGAATAATTAATGCTTGATGCCTTTACTTTATGGTTTTATTTTTTACTATAATTTACTATAATTTATAAACCTAGTAGAGTGAGAGATAGTGAATTATAATAATAATGAACATTTTTAAAAAATGAGAAAGAGAATTTTAGTAAGCAATACCCACCAGTAACACTTAAACCAAATATAGAGCGCAAGGTGTTAGTAGTAAAATACCCAAAGTAAATAGAACCACATTGATAGTGATAAACACTGATAAATCAGTGGATAAAGTGTTAAGAGTGTATAAAAAGTGAATGAAAGCTCATAATTGCTAAACACAGAAAGGACTGTGGCAATCAAAAGCAATTATAAGTGAACACCAGTGTATGACAAACAAAACTAAATTGTAATAGATTAAATAATCAATCGAATTAAGATAGCAGTAGGAGTAGTGACTACATATCATATATTAAAATTTGAACAATTAGTATTCTAAGTGGCAATTTATGTTATTGTCAAGGTATTTAAGAAAAATTGACTATTAGTGTGATAATACACAGTATAGAGAATTTCTAATATACAGAGGGGTAAAACCAAATATTATTAACCCAAAATGATAGGGGAAAGACATTTAATAATAATATAATCATTAAAAGATTTTATATATAATATAGTACAATGTTATTAGAGTGTCATATTAATGACATAATGTTATATAGAATTAGTAATAAGGAAATATCATTATGTTTAAATATTTAATTAATGTTTATATGTTTGTTTTTTATACTATGTAATAATTGTTAATCACCAAAGAGTATGAGGAGATGATGTGACGATTTAAAGGCAATTTGAATAGCACAAATAAATTTTTTGTTCTTATAACAAGTGAGAGTATAATCCACCCTCCCTCTGTACCTAGATACCTGTATCAACTTGTAAAAGCTAGTACGAACATGCAAAGTACACTGTTATTAAGCGAAAACTAATAATCATTCTATTTAAATAAAAGACGTAATAATAATAAATGAAATACCTAACTCCTAACTAAGAAAAGGTAGGATAATTTATAGTAGTTAATTAATGGACAATTAATAATAATAAAAGTACGAACTACTTTCCTCTCGGCGTGTAAACTGCGCCCGCTTCCCTACTCTCTGCCGCTAAACTAACGCCAGTCGACCGAGAATCTCTGACATGTAAGCAGCTTGAAAATGTGTCGTGAAGTTAAACTTACGTTTATGTTGCTAAAACGATGTAACAAGAAGTTAGTGTTTCTCATTTACATAATCCACATGTAGCTAAAACGAAATGAAACTTAAAACTATTAATGTAGTTCAGATGTTGAGAAAGTATTATTAATAAAAAAAAAGCTTAGCCGACACATCTCTTTATGAAAGGTAAATGGTAAGATATGTGCCATACCATGTGGCTGATCCCGGCCCAAGTGGGCCGAAACAGTTTAAGAAAAGTAACGTCCCGCAAGTGCGGACCGGAAGAGTTAATTTGTTCAGCCCGAGCGGGCGAAAATTATGTATCTTGCATTAAATATTTGTCTGCTGGTCTTCCATTATGATTGAAGATGTTGTGTAGGATGTATTAAATTACATTAAGAAATAAGAGAAGTGGACTGTATACGAATAGTTTTAATAATTTGAATGATCACATTACAGCTGTAATAAATTGAAAGAAGGCTGGCTAATGCTGCATATTGAATCAATAATTAATAAATTTAGTTAAGAATGAAGTTGTGGCGCTAGTTGGCCATGATAGAAAATAGTAAGGGCTAAGGCCTACATCTAATGTCGACACTAACTTGACGAAAAGGTCCGGCGAACCGAACGCCGAGATTACTGAATGTGCACTGGTCAAAGTACGATTACGCGAACGTTGATGAGATATAAATCAGATTAGCCAACCTAGTAAAATAAAATCATCGCGCTACCGTCCATAAGCTGCCCGTCAAAAATCAAAAAGATTTTTTAATACATTCTTTAATAAATTATAATACTTTTACAATTCAATTTGAAATAGTGGAGTTTTAATAATTAGAATCAGCTTCAAGGCTGAGTTGAACCTTGAGTTGAGATTAGATAACGGCAATCGGCCGCTAATTTGAGATAAGCATGCAGATAGGCGACTGTAGGCCAAGGTTTGGCAAACAGCTGTTTCATGTACCACTAAGTCTGGTTAACCAATATTACTGACACAAGTGCGCAGTACGTAACATTACAAAACATGAACGAAAAATACATAATATGCAAGTCATAGAGTTAGCTTAATGCTAGCTAAGGTCCGTAGACCTGTACAGAAGTTCATTACATGAATAAAATTGTTGTTGAACATGTTACAGTTGCATGTTTCATTGTATATTCAGGAGGGCGACATGTATCGACCTAAATACGCTATTCCTGAAGTTTCAGGAATTTACAATGTATGCCAACGTGTGAGCAAGCTAGATGCTGAATGTAGCCCAGATATGACGTGTATGTCATAATTTAAATAAAGAATTGTGCATGCTTACTTACAAAAATGAATAAAATATAAGTACAATATAAACAAATTAGACAAGGCAGTTACACACGGTAGACGCTTACAATAGTTTACATCGACACAATTTATGTGAATACAACAATAATAATTTGCATAATTACAAGATAAATAATTGTAATGTCAGCCAACAATACAATACTGAAATTACAGAAACAATTTAACAATTTAAGACATTCACAAAATAGTACATATTTATCAGCAACAATATAAAGAAATGAATGCATGGTTACTTGACAGCAAACATGCGAATATTATGTAATAACATTAATAAATAAGACCACCCAAAGACATGCAGTACACCCCATGAGATCAATGAAAGTGTGACATAGTATGCCACAAAAATTAACATACAATACAAATATTAAGATATCACCAGAACTGTGATACTCAGAAACGTGCCATGACGCAAAATTGACAAAAATATTGTGACAATTCATCACAATCATGTTGACCAAATGGTCGTAATAAATAATAAGTCAATGGCGGAATAAAGCCGCATTGTGCTGTAACCATAGTGTCACATCTCGTCTCGCGCTGGCAATAAGGTCGGACACCAATTCCAGGTGAATAGCCCTAGTTGCTAAGCAAGCAAACAGAGACACGTACGCCTTAGTAAGAGTTCTAGACTTCTGCCCGCCATGACGAATCATGAAGGGACCACCATAATCAACCGCGCAAAATAGAAACGGCCTTGAAGGAGTGACTCTAGGGGATGGCAAGATGCCAAGCCTCTGAACCTGCTGTGTGGCGCTAAACCTGATGCACTTGAGACACTTACGAATAATGGAACGGATGACTAGCCGGGCATTAACAATCCACCAACGTTGACGCAGTGAATGATGCACGAGCTGCGCACCAGCATGAAGCAAACGAATGTGTTCGCGTTCGATGATAAGGCGTGTGACATGCGCCGATGGGGGTAGTACGATAGGATGTTTCGAGTCGTAAGATAACTGGGAATGCTGCAATCGTCCGCCCACGCGTATCACTCCAGTGTCGTCAAGAAACGGGTCGAGAGAGGCTAACTTGCTTCTGATGGAAACAGAAGATCCGTTCCGAAGACAACTAATTTCGCCTGGGAAGTGGGTCGATTGAGATTGCCTTATAAAGAAATTAAGAGACTGATGAATTTCCGCAGGGGTCAGATCGCCCGAAAGCCTGTCCGCAGATGAGTGCCTAATATTTCTGATGAAACGAAAACAGTAAGCGTATACACGTGTCAGCCGGTGTAACGAGGAAAAGTCCAACGATAAGTCAACAGCCAGGGTAGACATTAGCGAACGGTTATGTGTAGTTTTCTCTTCCGCGATGACTTCCGAAGATGATGGAGTGGCCGGTACGAAAGATGGGAAAGGATTAGACTCTGACGATTAAGACAGACAGCCAGGACCGTGCCACCAAAGCGAGCAATCGCGCAAAACGTCCGGGAGACACCCCCTAGAAATAATATCAGCAGGATTGCGTCGCGAATCAATGTGATGCCAGGTACAAGTTTGCGTGCGACGCTGAATTTCAGCAACCCTATTAGCGACGTATGTTTTCCAACGCGAAGACTGCGCATGAATCCAGTAAAGAGCCACCATAGAATCGGAATACAAATGTACATCCTCAATGAATGAATGAAGAGCAGGAATAATTTTAGACACAAGTCGCGATAATAACAAACAAGCGCAGAGCTCGATACGAGGTAATGACACTTGGCGCAAGGGAGCCACGCGAGATTTTGAACACAAAAGACGACAGGAAGCAGTAGCATCTTGATAAATGACTCGGACATACACACAACAGCCGAACCCTCTTTCGGAAGCATCCGAAAAACCATGCAACTGAACTGTAACCGCCTGATGGTTGCAACGAATAGATCGCGGGACCACTAATTTACCAATCAGACTTAATTTGTTACACAAAGAATGCCAATCCGACAGTGACTGACCGGAAAGCGGTTCATCCCAACTAAGCTTACAAAGCCAGAGTCGCTGCATGAAGTGTTTATACAAAAAGACAACTGGTCCGATTAAACCCAGTGGATCATATATTCCGGCGATTATTGAAAGAATTTGCCTCTTGGATATGCTATGAAGAACCGGAGATAGGTTGACATCAAACAAAAATGAATCAGCAGTCTTGTTCCAAAGAATGCCCAGGGTGCGCACATTGTCCTGTTTATTTAGGGGTCGTGAAAGGTTGTGATGACTTGCGACCGCTGTGGGTTTATTTGATGCCCATTTGTGCAACGTGAAACCATATTGACCAAGTAACGCACCTAGGTCGGATTTCAGATTAGTCAGATCGGGGATAGTGTCAGAACCGGTAAGTAGATCGTCTACATAAAAATCGTTAGTGATGGCTAAAGCCGCTTGGGGAAAGGAAGTTTGATTGTCTCTAGCAATTTGTAAAAGGCACCGTGTGGCCAAAAAGGAGGCGCTAGCCGTGCCGTAAGTTACTGTTCGCAGCGCGAAATGCTTAAGTGGTTCGAGGGGAGAGTCACGCCACAAAATACGCTGATAGTGACAGTCCTCTTCAGCAACGCGAATCTGACGATACATTTTTTCGATGTCAGCAATCAGGACATACTTATGTGTGCGAAACCGCAACAGAATAGAGAAGAGATCTTGCTGAACATTGGGGCCTACCAATAATAGGTCATTTAACGAAAGGCCATTTGTAGTCTTGGAGGAACCATCAAAGACAACGCGCAATTTTGTGGTCAAGCTAGAATGTTTAAACACGGCATGGTGAGGTAAGTAATAAATATTTGACGATCCTAAATTGATAGCGCCATGATCAATGGGTGTCATGTGCCCAAGCTTCATGTATTCCCCGATAAAGTCTGCGTAGTCGCGAGCGAGCTTGGGATCGCGCCTGAATCGACGCTCCAAGTTTAAAAACCTTGATTCGGCACTTGTGTAGGATTCCCGTAAGTGAGGATTATCAGACTTGAATGGGAGCGACACTATAAATCTACCCTCGTGGTTGCGCTGAGTGTAGCGCATAAAATGCTCTTCGCAAGCCGACTCGCCATTAGGGGTATCGCCGGGGATCGTTTCTGCCTCCCAAAATCTCTCAAGAGATTGCAGGATTTGGCTGTCATTGTTCCTTGCCAAGAACGAAACAGCAGGACCCTGGGTGTGGCAGTGCTTGGGCAGATTGCCGGCCAAAATGTAACCCAGTTTTGTCTCCTGAATGATAGGGAAGTTGGGTCCGCGTGTGTACTTATTAGCTAATATTAAATCTAGATAAAATTGAGCCCCCAATAGTATGTCGATCTGTGAAGATATATTAAAATCTGGGTCGGCGAGAAAAATTTTATTTGGAATGTGGAACCGGTTGATGTCAAACGATATTGAAGGCAGATTATGAGTTAAGTTAGATAAGACGGCAAATTTGGCCTCGAAACTATGTCTCTGATAGCGAGACATAATACGCATAGAAACAATGTCAGTAGCGCAACACGCTGTGTTGCTTATTCCTGTAATCGGAATATTAGATCGGGTTAGTTTGAGGTGCAATCTTTTCGCAAATGATTTCGTACAAAAATTGATCTGAGACCCGGCGTCAAGAAGTGCGCGCGCCTTATGCCTATTGCCAGCCTGATCAATGACATATACAACTGCAGTGGATAAAAGTACATTGTTTTTACACTGTAATTTAAATGAGCAGTAGTTACTGCTGGCAGCTGCTGATTTCGGCACGTAATTAGCGTGCAGCAAGGTGTGGTGACCCTTTGAACAAATTTTACAAACCTGTTTACTTTTACAATTTGTTATCAAATGACCTGCTCTAAGGCAGTTAATACAACATTTATGGTTTGCCACCAATTGCCCCCGCTCAGCGGCACTTAATATGCGAAAATTATTACACATGTAAAGCGGGTGATCAGATTTACTGCACACACATGAATAATGCCTTGCCGTAGCATGATAACTCTTAAAGGTACTGCTGCCAGCAGTATTTCTTAAACTACATTTCTCAAACTTATTGTTTGGTTTTACACTAGGTTTATTGAATTGCTGTCCGGGTTCAATTGGCATAGTATTTTCTAAAAGCTGTCGGCGCAAATTCAAAAAATGAGTAAAGTCTTGAAAACTAGGCAAGTTGTCAGGGTCTATAGACTCCTTCCAACGTTTTAAAGTGATAGGGTCAAGTTTAGTGGAAAGCAATTGTATAGTAATAAACTCAAATAGGTTTACAGACAGCTTCATTGCCGCCAGCGAATTAACAGAAGACGTTATAGTATTCGTAAACTCAGCCAAGCTTTGGACTGAGTCCTTTATTGTGGACTTAACCTGAAGTAGGTTCTGTACATAATATTTTGCTAATATAAATGGATTATTGTACCTATCGGACAGCAAGTTCAACGCTATTACATAATTCTCTTGACAAATTGGTAATGATTTAATTAAGTCTAATGGTTCACACTTCACCGATGAATGCAAGTAATGCAGTTTCTGTACTGGTGTTAAATCTGATCTTGAATGCACCAGATCATTAAAAATTGAATAGAAATGTTGCCACTCAAGTATGTTGCCTGAGAAGCAGGGCAAACTTATCGGTTTTAAATGCACAGGCGTCGATAGTACAGGAGGCACAGTCTGAGTATTAACAGTGTCAAGAAGTTGTAAAATGTTTGCCTCAGTTGAGTATATCATTTCCTCAAACTCGACTCGGTCTGCCTGAGCAGTGCTCACGTCTTTACTTATAAGCTCTATCTCAGACTGTACCTCGTCGTACTTCGAGGCTAAGCTCTTAAGACTTTCTAATCTCACAGTCAAAAAATGTTTTGTGGTTAAATTAATGTCAAATGAATTTACCGCGGATTGTATCCGCACTATCGCGGACTTTAATCCGCCTCTCTTTCTGGTCAGCACCTTGAGGCCTTCCTCAGACATTCTTTTACGCACCTTATTACTGTTGCTGGTGGTACCTGGTCAGCGACGTCCCGCAGCGTCGGCTCCTTGATGATGATGGTGAACAGCTGGCAAGATGACCACCTTGAGGCACTGCAGCCGGCAGGAACTTGCTATCACGTTGCCTGAAGACGATGAGCGAAGTGGCGACGCAAATCACGCCACGGTCGCATTAGCTGACGTGCTAACCCGCCCGTGATGGCCAGAAAAAGATACAAAAGACATTAAGTGGAAATCCAGGTCCGGAGTGACCAAAAATATGGCTGATCCCGGCCCAAGTGGGCCGAAACAGTTTAAGAAAAGTAACGTCCCGCAAGTGCGGACCGGAAGAGTTAATTTGTTCAGCCCGAGCGGGCGAAAATTATGTATCTTGCATTAAATATTTGTCTGCTGGTCTTCCATTATGATTGAAGATGTTGTGTAGGATGTATTAAATTACATTAAGAAATAAGAGAAGTGGACTGTATACGAATAGTTTTAATAATTTGAATGATCACATTACAGCTGTAATAAATTGAAAGAAAGCTGGCTAATGCTGCATATTGAATCAATAATTAATAAATTTAGTTAAGAATGAAGTTGTGGCGCTAGTTGGCCATGATAGAAAATAGTAAGGCCTAAGGCCTACATCTAATGTCGACACTAACTTGACGAAAATGTCCGGCGAACCGAACGCCGAGATTACTGAATGTGCACTGGTCAAAGTACGATTACGCGAACGTTGATGAGATATAAATCAGATTAGCCAACCTAGTAAAATAAAATCATCGCGCTACCGTCCACCATGTAAACGGTAACATTAGTGCAAAAAAAAATTAAATGTGAAAAGTGAACACCAACGTCAGGAGTGAAGTTACGACAACAACTGTACGAGCTCCAAGTAGCAGAATCCCAGCGTCATGACCTAGATCACAATTCTGAAACAACAAACTAAATGGAGGAACCAGAAGGACAACGAACTACATCCAGGAAAACCTACTGAAGAGGATCATCAAGACGAGCAGCCGCAGATTCACGTTATACTCAGGTGACACTAAACCGTAACTTCTGTGAATATATTGTTTTTAACAACCTCAGCAAAAAGAACAGTAAAGTTTCTTGTAAAGACTCATTTAAATCACATAAATATTAGCATATTAATGTTTGTAGTTTCTGTAATGAGATAGTAGTAATCTGATGATGGTTAAAGGTAAAAGTTAATATGAAATTACATCAGACTATTCTTCAAATAGTTTGGATGATGTTGAAGTATGTTAGAATATTATAAAGTTAGAACCCGGATCCGTGGTAATCAAAGTAATACACAGCTGTATGATTTTGAAATAATAAGAGTAACAATTTAAAGAGTAATTAATGCAGAATCTATAAGAATTTTCTTTTAAAGTTAAGTAAAAACAAAAAGATGACCATTACAGGTATTATGTTTAAATCCGTATTTAAGATACAATAATAAAGAGATGTTTTCGCTAATATCCAGAGAGTGAATAAATTTATGTAACCTTGAGAAAAATTCCTGATATATACATAGTTCTAATTTGTTGGTAAGTAATTTTTACTAACTACGGCAGCTAGTTTAATTAACAGCAACCAATTAAACTGGTTCCCTATGTTATAATGTCTGAACAGGGGAGACTTTATAATGAAGAAAATGAACATTGTGAGTAATGACAAGCAAATAATTATGTTTAATGAATAGAATTATGTCTGTGGGAATTATTACACCATAAGATTAAATGTTATATGTTAAGTAATAAAGAATAAGAAAGAATAATTAAAAACAAATAACAGCAGTAAACAAGAAACAAAATAAATACAGACAAATACAATGATACTAAAAGGCAGTTATGACAATAGGCAAGCCAGAATATGGAACCAGTAAAATCACATACAATTTCAATAGAACAGACAAATAAAACCATAGAACAAATGAACAAATCATGTATTAAAGCAATCAGAACCCATACAAGGGGAAAATAAAATGTAATCTCTGTAATTTAAGAAAAATAGCCAATTGCTGCCTAGGCCTAGGCAAATGCCTAACTGTAAAACTATAAAAGATTTCAATTTTGAGAATTAAAAAATAACATTAATAAAACTAATGCAAGTAAACAATAAAAGACGATTAGGCAGTCATATTAAGAAAGAAATATTAAAGTAATCATGTAAATTAAGAAAACAGTGTAATTAAACAATATCAACATAACTGTCAAAATGTTAATACATCAGTAAACCCAATCTTATTGGATGTCAAATTAATCCTTGAGACACAATACGAACAGTGGTGATGATATTTAATACTCAAATTTGAATACCGAAGATTAATTGCATTTAGAAGATCTGTAACCATTTTAAATAAAAATTCAAATCTCCTAACAATGGTCTTAAGCCAATTTTAACGAATCAGAATTTTTGAGTTACCATAACAACAGCAGAATATTGACAATGTTCAGTTAGGAACGAGAGAATCTATAGTGACGCTAACATGAAGAGACGCAACGCCGTGAAGGGCCAAAAATTTTATTATAAAACATTAAAAGTGCCCATATTTTATGAAGAGAAGGACTATACCAACTGATGAGAGGATGTTACATTCAACCCAGACCAAGGACCAACTTAATTTAATCCCGATGTATTGAAAATAAGGAAATTAACAAGAAGAAGACGCAAGACGTACCTGAAGCCCAAGATTTGAAGAAAGAAGAATCGACAGCGACGAATCAACCTACATTAACTATTGACAGTACACTTCCTATCAACTGACGATAAGTATTGCTGAATTCATTGAACTTTTAAAATAAATTCTCTTTCAAATTTCTCACTAAACTGTGAACTCTCACTATCAATGAAGGTATTATTTTTTCAAGGATTGATGAATAAAACGTAATTTATGAACACAGAATAACTGATTATAACCTATGTATTACACAAATGACACCGTCACACACCTTAACACCACAACATTGAATTTTAAGTAAACCTTATTCAATTTTAATGCTCACGATTATAATGTGATATATTGTAATTTATTATCTTGTTTTAAAACTTCTTTGTCGTACTTAAAAGGACTCATTTGGCAAATTTATTGTGTAAATAATAATCAACGCCGTCTTGTGGCGAAAGAAAACATTGTATTGCCAACCCAGCCATCCGCTGAGTGAACGACTATCATTTGCCGAGGCTAAAATTATTATAATAATTACAAATTTTGTATAAGCGTTAACAAGGATTAACAATTCTGAGCCAAATAAAAAAGTGTGTATTATTAACAACTGTCCAATAATTATTTACAGAAAAATATTACGTATGTTTTGTTTTGTAACAGCGAGTAAACTAACCAACATTATTTCACGTTGGTAACACGTTTTCCCCCACTCAAACGAGATTCGAGTTCATGCCAGTTGGCGAACATTTCGAATCGACACTACCATACTGTAAAACAACCCAGGTAAAAACTTTTAATTGTTTTCTAGTAAAACAATTTGGCGCCTATCGGGAAGTACAAAAGAGTGAGAAGGAACAGGTAAGGCACACAGGCTACTCGACGTTTAAATCACACCGAACGAGACGTCATAACGTTCGCAAAATTTAAACAACCAAATTCAAAATTTTTAAAACACTAAAGTAAACAAGCTAATCTACAACGTATGCAGTTTATGAACAGAAAAAATTGCTTGTAATGATAACATCATTCTCTGAAAAGCAGCTTTTCTTGTCCAAGATACATGGTTATGGTTATATCCCTATGGAGCTTAAAGAAGTGAAAGTTTTCGGAGAAAAAACAGAGACAAATGTAAACTTACAAGAGAACAAGTGACCTACTTTTCTGAAAGATGCTGCAAAGTAACAACTGGGAAGTGGAAATTCTTAACGCAGTGACTTAATACTCCCCCTGGGATATGTAAAAGCTATAGAAGTTTTGTGTCCTTTATTGCTTAACCTCCACGATGTATGCACTGTCGCATATTCATATAATATGAATATATTACTTATATTATATACAAAAAGTTACACACCTTGTGACACAATTATAATAATGTTATTGGTTTACCAATCTTAAGTTAACTATGTGACGTAATCTGATGGTTCCACCACATAGGCTACTTTCTTAGACTGATGATTCCTCTGTGTATTCTTTTCATCAGCCACACATAACATTAATTTTCATCACTACATTTCCTTATCTTCATTAAATATTGTTCATTTAGCCCTTGGCTTAAATTACTGAGTTTTAAACCTTGAAATACCCTTCGGCAGATCTATCGTTTTAGAATTTTTATATTTTCGTTTCCTATTTTTCCCATTACATTTTTACATTTAATCTTCTCTTAAGTACAGTTAAAGTTATTGAATTTTTAACTTTTTTCAAGTTTTCAAACGATTCATCTATCTGAATATGTTCTTTTCCTAACCAAATTCAAAAAGTGTCATCAAGTGTTTCCTAGGCTCCATCATCACTTTTCTTAGCTAGAGTTTCTTCTATAACTTGTACAACCTTTTCCTAAATTCGTTCCCACCAACACTCACTTTACTTATAAGTAAATAATGTCGCATATACGTGTTATCTTCCTATTGCAAAGTTCCACATTTCAAGATTCATTTATAAGTTGTATGTTGTAAATTGTTAAGTAAGTTTAAATAATGCAAAGATATGGTTTACAGCCACAAATGTTACGTATAATTCTATAATTTTTCTATTTCGTTTGTATATTTCTTAATAAAAGGTAAAAGGTCCTAAAGTTATGGGTGATAATGTGTTAGACGTATTATATTATTTGTAATGTACAAACATTTTAATTTGTTGAAACTGATCTAGATAGTGCTCAATTTGCGGCTAACGTAACGAGTGATTCAAACACAATCTCACAAATCATAAAATTGTGTTATAACATAATGTTCATAGGTGCACTAATAATTTCAGAAACAGTGAACACTAAATAGAGGCATTAATCATTACAGATAAAAGAACTTACTGTTACAAATAATTAAAGAAAATGTAAAATATTGTTTTTAAAGACGCTTCGTTGTAACGTTCCTATATTCCCTGTAATGTAAAATATAACATTTTAAATATATTCCATTTAAGTTAAAGTAATTGTTTAAAGGCATTATTGTCATACGCAGTTAGAATCTACTATGTTCAAAATTGAAGAAACAGTAAAATTAAAAAAGTTTCCTCGCACAAAGATTAAGGAAAACTTTGCGTTAGCACCGATAAAAACAAAACTTTGTTTATAAAGGAAATTGAACCAAAATATACTATACAGGTTGTTGTATAACACAAAGTTATTCTTTTGAAGAAACAAATAAGAGTTTATTGACAGTAAAGAAGTATACACAAAAGGCAAACAGCAGTAGAACAAGAGACTTCCTTTTGATATTACGGTATGTAGAAGAAATGTAATTTGTATTTTTCAGAAACAGTCTAAAAAGTTATTGCTTTGCAAAAACGTGTTGCGTAAAGAAACAATCATTTACAATGTAACGGTTGTAACATCAATATAAGACAATTATTGGGGGAAAAATAGACAAACTCTTCCATAATGTGTAACAAAATAAAGTGTAATTGGCTATTCATGTATAGTCAAATATAATTAGTAAATACAAAATTTTAAAGTAATTTACAACGTAACACTTAGATTTAGGCTTAGCAAGTTGTAACATATCAGAGGAGATAGATGATGTTATTCTATTATTACAGAAGTGACTGACTTTGTAAGAGCCCACACTGGATTTTTTTATATTCTGAGATTTGTCGAATTTAGCGTATTTGTGTTAAATGTCTGTGATCATTTTACGGTAACTAGTTTGGAATTATTTGGATTACAAATTTCGTCAAATCCACATATTCCTCAGTACGTTTTAAACTTTGCGTGTGTTGATGTTAATAGTATTTACAATTATTTTTTGTGAAATTAACGTAAGCTATAATTCAATGCTACTGAAAGCGTTATCCATGTGAAATAAAATATTCATAGCAATTAACAACTACACTGTGTGTATCATGTGCAGTAACTTAGAGCTTTGCATATTATGGAAATGTACATTTTGCTGCACTAATGAATCGAATTCAATAAATTATTATTCAGCTGTACCCCCATTGGAAACTAATCCGCGTGAACCGTTGAGTTGGCAGAATAAGGAAAGCTTTGCCCACGTAAATCTAAGTTTACGATTTTAATGTTAATTATTGTATATGAAAGTTGACAAAGGGTAGTTTATTTGATTGGTGTTTTTTTCATAATTTGAATCTGGAAATCAAGAAGACACCCAAACTTAAATGTTAGTACGGTAGGCTTTTTGTCAAGACCTACGTTTGTATGGATTACATTTTGTTTAGTAAACTGAACAAACACTGTCTAGCACGGATTTTTACACATGACACATGTAGTATAAAATATGATATTCGCCTGAAAGATTTCAGTGTGTATGGATCAAATGAGAATGCCGTTGAGTTTTTGGAGGTGCTTTAATCATGTGCACAAACGGTTGCTTGGAAGACGCAGTGATCGGACCACTAGTATTCAAAGACACACAGTAGACTGGAATGCTAAACACGATGAATAGTTTACACAAGTTTGCTTTACTCGTTACCTGCGGAGCTCAGAGGTGGTCGTTGTTTATGTGCGTTGTTTGTGTACTGTAAGGGGTAAAGTAATCTATTCGGGCCTATACCTACTACAATGAACCTGAATCTAGTTGAGCATATAAAATATTTATAACTTTAGTTTCAAAGACATATTACGACTAATTTCTAGTTGAATTAATATTTACTACGTCTTACTATACCTCCTCAGTATTAACCCAAAAAATATTTCTGTAATTTGCTCTTTATACAAAAAAAGTATATCCATTCAAGTTTATTTAATCTAAAATATATATCACAAGCAGAATGATCACTGTTGCACACCACTATATAAAAATTATTCCGATTAGCGTTTTCAATCTTTACAGCTCATCGCCAGATCGGAAATGAAACAAATGACTTGAAAACAAACAATTCACCCCCACCCAACCCCACCATGCTCACACACAAAAAGCTATAATTCAAATGTCCCTTACCCACCACCCGAGCCATGTTCCTCCATCTGGACAGTAACATATTTTTCTAGCAAATTCCTTGTGTTTCAGTGTTGTCAGTCACATACCCTTATTTTAAAAACATCCAATTAGTCTTATGAAATTTAATTCTTAAACTTATCTGTCTGTCCTCTATCCATTTACTTCTTAATTATGTTATAAAATATTTCTTCATTATCAAATTTAATTTTATTATTAATTAAAAAATTGTCTAACCCTTTTTCTATTTCTTTCAATATTTCCAACTCCTCCCTAAGCTTCCTTTCAACTGTATTATTTACTACTTTTACAATTTCGTAGTCTTCCAAAGGATTAACAAACTTATGGTTCTCTTAATGAAATGTCTTGCATATAACGAATTGGTTGTTCTGATACCTTCTCCACGTTTGTGGTCAGACAACCTGCATACGAATTTTCGTCCTGTCTCACCTAAGTACACTTAGTTGCAGTATTTATATTGTAATTTATAAATTCCGCTTTTTTGTAATACTGGGATTTTTTCTATATTTTTATTCCTTATCTTATCAAATACCGTTTCACATTTTTTAATAGCTATATCTACTCCGTATTTATTAAAACATTTTATAATTTTTCTAGTATGTGAACCTATGTATGTCAATTACTCAACATAATTCTTTTGTTCTGGTTCTATTTTAGCTTTTTGTATGTTGACCCTTTTCACAACCTTATCCACTATGTTGGTGTTATAGTTATTATTCCTTACAATTCTTTTTTTCGTTTTTAACTCCCTATCTTTTGATTCAGTTTCTTTTAAACACTTCTGAGCTCTATAACAAAATGAATTAATTGCCGCCATTTTATATCTATAAGGGTGGTAAGACTCTCTTGGTATAACTATATCAGAATACGATTCTTTCCTAAATATCCCAAACTGTAGTTTCTCATTATCTTTAATTTCTATGTTTAAATCTAAGTAATTTATTTTCTTACCTCCTATCTCTTCTTTAAACTGTAAGTTTTTATCCTTATTATTTACCTCATTTATAAACCCATGCACTTCTTCTATGCTTCCTTCCCAAATTAGTAATACATCGTCAACGTATCTAGTCCATAATTTTATACTGTCTTTATACTTAGTGAAACTTATTAATTGCTTTTCAAAATCATTCATGTATATTTCTGCAAGAATAGGGGATAATGAAGACCCCATAGGTAATCCTTTTTTCTGTATATAAAACTTGTTATTAAACCTAAAATAGTTCTGATTTACACATTCTTTAATTACTTTAATCAACTGCTTTTTATACCTGTATTCTCCCATAGTATTATCGTTTATTAACTTAATAACTTCATTTACTGTGATACTGGTAAACATGTCCTTAACATCCAGTGATATCAATTTTGTATTTTCATTAATTCTAATATTTTCTAATTTTTCTATCAATTTTACATTATTCTCTATGTTTTATTTTGTCCCAAATTCATATTTCTCTTTCAGTACTCTGCTAACTTCCTTTGATAATTTATAAATAGGTGGATTAATAAAAGAAACAATCGGTCTAATTGGTTTTCCTTCTTTATGTATCTTAACCTGACTTTTAAAAGTTGGTGCTGTTGGATTACTTTCCAATAAATACTTTTTCTTATTTTCTTCTATAAATGTTATCTGTTTCATCATTTGTTTTATCCTTGACTGGTACTTACTTGTATAATCATACTTTATCTCTTCATATGGTCCTTCACTTATAAATTCTTTCGTTTTCTTTATGTATTCGTCCTTTCTCAGTAGTACCGTTGTATTTCCTTTGTCCGTCTTCGTAACTATAATATCATTCTTTCTTATTTTATTCTTTAGTTTAGTTACAGTTGATTAGATTTTTTGTTCATTTTTTGAATTATACAAATTTTTCTTAAATATTTTATCTACTACATTCCCTAATTCCCACCTTATTCTTTTTTATCATTTTCATTTTCTAGTTTTCGTATTATGCTTTCTCATTCAATAATCGTTTTTTCTTGATTTAATTCTGGTGGCGGCGCGTATTTTAAGCCTTTTGCTAACATTTCTTTTTCTTCTGTATTGAAGAAAGCGCTAATCGGAATAATTTTTATATAGTGGTGTGCAACAGTGAACATTCTCCTTGTGATTTTAACCACTAACACAACTATCTTCATTAAAAAATATATGTTTAAAAAACAAACATTAAAGTAATATGGTTTGATAATACAAAGCGTCTTTTAAAAGCACAAAAAGAAATTATAACTACTACTTAGTATCGTATCAGCTAAATACTAAGTATTCTATAATGTGATGAAGGGGAATGTGTAATTGCGTGCTTATTAGAATTCCGCGCTGAAATATATGATCGATTTTTAACAATACTGAACACGATATATTATTTCTTCTTTGTTCATTCATTAAGTCATTTATACATTTATAAGGTTTGGATTTTAACTTCATAAACTTAAAGTTTGCTACACATGTTACATAAATATCATGAATTTCTTGCTTTTATTTAGTTTCCTTAATTACAATTTAGGCACATTGTTTTCTGTTACAAACACTGCTGAGCAAAGTGTCAGTGGCGATATTAGGCCGACATAAGGCGTGAATTATGCTAAACAATTAGTGAAAAAATTATAGTGACTTAACCACTCTAAACGAAAGCATTATCTTCATGCTGTGTATATGTACTTATGTTTGTGCTTGTAATTGTAGTAAAAACGCTGTCGACATTGAAAACATGATTGACCGTGTCATTTACTATAGTAAAAAATTTGCGATGAGAATCAAACGCAGATATAATTTTCTTAATTTGCAACAACTGGAGATGTGAAAAAAAATTTAGGTTCACTGTCTAGTAGATGTAAATAAACTAAGATAATAATAACCAATGGAGACTCATTGCCTGACACTGGCAATGAATAAAAACAGGTATGATTCCTTTTAAGAAGCAGTCATGAATTATAATTTAGGAAGATTATAATTATAAGATTACAGACAATAACAAATCGCCGATGTGTTATATATTCCAGCCATCCATTTTTCCGTGTACGAGTCCTTGAACAGCTAGTGTTGCCTCTCATATTCTGCCCTGACGTTTCTGCTGTTCCAATCTTCTCTTTGTAAGTATCTTTCATCCACCTCATCGTGGACGTTCTACTTTTACGATCTCCTGGGTGTTCTTCGTTTTCGTCTTCTAGTCGAACCTTAGTGTAACAACGTTTTAGGCCAAAGATCGCCATACCATGCATACACTTTATATTTGTAGTGTTTGAAATTACTTTGTCCACACGAATTTCCCTCCCCATATCTTTGTTTCTAACAAACTAGTGCTTGGGCACACCACAAGACTTTCTGCAGAAGTACATTTGAAATTCTTAGAGACTTCGGGAGCTGGTTTGATGTAACTCTCGAGTTTCTAAAGCATTGGTGACTACGCTTTACGTTTTCTCATCTTCATGGTTTCTTAGATTATTTTCCCACACCAAAGGCGAGAATTCAGCTGCCCTATTATCATTGTCTTTGTTTTATTTTTTGCGCTGATATCTTCACTACTTCTATCATGTTTGATTAATGTTTTTTTTACACTGCGGTGTTCAGTTGGCTTGTTTAATTAAAATGGAACTTTCTTTCACTAACATCACTTAGTGAAAATTACCACAAACGTTTCCTGTGGTATTCTTTATTAGTCTGATTCGTATTCTTTAGGCCCAGGAGTATTTCCATTATTCAGTCTCCTTAATGCTATTGTTACTTTGTGCCACTTATTATCTCCACAGCTTCCTCATTTTCAGCATGAGCACCTAAATTTCTTTGTGTTGTAAATTCTACCCTGTCTTCTGCAGAATGTTTTCTATAATGCTACTTCCATTCTTCAGAAGTAATCAGTGTCAGCCTCTTACTTCATTTATATTTAGTTCAAGTCTTGTCAAAATTCTATAAGCTTTATTTGAATGTATTTACCACATTTGTGAATTTTTTGTACCACATTTTATATGTTGCCATGTTACACTCTTCCTTTTTAATTAATTTATTTATTTATCTTCTAATATAGGCATAAACAAATCCGTCATTATCTCTTGTGACAGGCCAAGTTCCATAAGATTCCTTTTTTTTTTAATAAAATTATTTTTTATCTGTTTTTCTTTTCACTTCATAATATACTGCTTCAAATATTCCATCGCAAGGTACGCTTTAAGCCTCATACTTTCTATTTAGACTTTCATCGAGGAAATTTGGAAGTTTGCTAACAAGTATAATATGATATAATGGAATCTTTTGAAAATCAACTGAGATTCTATTGTCAACTTATATGTGCCATGGTTTGACCATCGGAAAAGCATCAGTGTTTCGAGACCTGTGACATTGAACGATAAACACTGCAAATCCATGAACACTGCCACCCCGTTTTTGGTGTTAACTGTGGTATGGGAATCGGCTTCTAGGTCAGACTCCCGTACCTTCTGCATCCTGAGCAACTTTGAATCATGTTGATTGTTCACGGTCCCTGACATTAAACCACTCGAGCCTTTTCTGACGTCTTGTATAGCTGATCCAGCGCAAGCGATGACAGCTTTTTCTATCGTCGAGTTTTTGATTAAAAACTAAACATTGGGCACCGATACCACGAGTTTTTTTAAAGGAAGCCTTCAATCCCCGAATTCGTTTGTGAAATTATCATGTAGTTGCCGTGAGTAGCAGGGAAATTAACAAACTGCCGAGTACCGCTGCTTGAACTAAATACAACAGGGTTGTTCATGATGGCCTGAGGCCATCGCTTCTTGACTCACTGGCGGAAAGCCACCACCCCATTGGCACGATCGGTGCGTTACGCCATAGGTTACGGTGTGTTTTTACAATAAATTACACATTCTTGTCATTAGTCAGTTACCAATGTCTTATTAGTCAGGTAAAGAGTGACAACTGTTGCCCACCATCACGAAGCCAAGGGGGCAAACTTACGTTCAACTGTAGGGTTATATTTCTGGTTCTGGAGGATGGGCACTATTATTATTATTATTATTACTCACGGCGGGGAAACTACTGGAACGTCTACTCAGGCCTCGCCTAGTAGCGGCTATTCGGAATGCGGGAGATCTGTCAGCGAGGCAGTACGGGTTCAGAACGGCCAGATCCACCATTGGAGCCATACAGGAGATCTTGAATGCCTTCCAGGTGGCCCAGCAGGGTAATCACTTCTCCAGAAGGACGGTGCTACTCGCTACACTAGAAGTACGCAACGCCTTTAATTCGGCCAGGTGGACAGACTTGCTAGCAGCTTTGGAGGACGTCTTTCAAGCGCCGGACTACCTGGTCCGGTTAATACGAAGTTACCTGAGAGACAGGGAGCTCCGGTACGACCCAGCAGATGGGCCACGCAGCAGAGAAATAACAGGAGGGGCCCCGACATGTGGAATTCATTCTATGATGAAATTCTCCGGATGGAGATGCCAGATGATACCTTTCTGGTAGCATATGCTGATGACGTGCTTGCCGTGTTCACCGCGAGACGCAGATGAGGCGCAGCGCATGCTGAACCAGGTCATGCGCAGGGTCCGCACCTGGATGGAAGAACACAGTCTGAGCCTTGCGACGGAGAAGACAGAGATTGTGCTGCTCACTCGACGACGTATACCCACAATCACACAGTTCGTGGTGGGGGAAAAGGCGATAACATCAAAGCCAGTGGTGAAGTATCTGCGGGTGCACCTGGATACTAATCTCTCCTATTGGGATCAAATCCGATGTTCCTCGGAGAAAGCCGCTAAGGTCGTTGCTGCGCTGAGGAGGCTAATGGCAAATGTCGGAGGTCCAGCTGCGGAAAGACGGCGACTGCACTGCTGATGTCGGTGACCAACTCGATTCTCCTCTACAGATGCGAGGTCTGGGCCGACGCACTGAAGCAAGAAAATTCCGCAAGCATATCGCCGCGGTACAACGAAGAGGAGCACTTCGAAATGCAAGCTCCTAAAGAACGGTGTCGGAACTAGTAGTGTTGGTCCTCGCTGGAGTAATGCCAATAGATCTGATGGCCGAGGAGAGGAGGAGGGTCTACAAGACCAACGAAGATTTGGGGATTGTAGAAGCAAGAACAGTGGCCAGGGCACACTCCATGCGGAGCTTGGCAACTACGAAGGGAGCAGGGAGTCGAGCTAGGTGGACGGCGAGGTAGATTGGGAACCTCCCTGAATGGGTGGACAGAACGCAGGGCGAGGTAGGTTATTACCTTACTCATTTCCTGACAGGGTATCGTTATTTCTGTGCATACCTGCGAAGGATGGGTAAGATGGAGGATCCGTCGTGCGTGTACGGCGACTCAGACTCTGACGCTCATCACACTTTCTTCGAGTGTCAACGGTGGGTGCTGGAGAGGCGAGGACTGGAATCGGAGATTGGCCCCATGACGCCTGATAATATCATAGGCGTCATGCTCAACAGCAAAGAGAACTAGGACATGGTTGTGACCTTCGTGAGGATGGTCCTACGGCAGAAGAAGCCTGAACTGGACCCTCTCACAAGTCGATGATATAGACAAAGCTGTAGGAGCCTAGTAGGTCCTGGTGGATGGTTTCATCCGCGAGGAACAGTTTGGGTTTAGGCCGAGGCACTCGAATACTCTTCAGCTAGTACGGGTTGTCACCTGTCTAGCCGACGCCGTCAACAATCATCAGGCAACAGGCGCCGTCCTGTTGGATGTGAGCAAAGCCTTCGATAAAGTCTGGCACAAAGGCCTGCTCTACAAACTGGCGCATTCGCCACTCCCGGCATCTATCGTCCACTTCCTCCGATCCTATCTGACGGATCGCACCTTCAGGATCAGCGTCGATGGGGCGTTCTCTCGGGTTCGCTCTGTCGCCGCCGGCGTCCCTCAAGGATCTGTCCTCGGCCCCGTTCTGTATGTCCAGTACACGAACGATCTGCCTGTTTATCCCGGGGTCACGTTATCTCTATTTGCCGACGACGCGATGTTTCGTTGTAGCTCGCTTTCGCCTTGGCGGACGAGCGTCATGTTACAGCGCCAGTTGGCTATGCTTCCAGACTGGCTAAGGAAATGGCGGGTAGCGATCAATACGGAGAAATCCGAGGCGATCTGCTTTACTCATAAGTCCATTTCCCGATGAAGATCCCTCTCCTTAGAGGGGAGACCCATCAATTGGGGCGCCTAAACTTTCAACGCCCACGTGACCTCAACCCTCAACAAGGCTCGTGGCGTCAGAGCCAAGCTATCACCAATGCTTTCGCGGAACAGCCGCCTGGCTGTCCGTACTAAACTAACATTATATCTACTGTTCCTTCGGACAGTACTTACTTATGCGGCGCCCGCTTGGTGGCCTCTCCTGTCGGCCACCAAAAGCCATATGCTGACGACGTTCCAGAACTGGACCTTACGCTCTCTCACGGGGTCCCCGTGGTTTGTCCGAAATTCCGCCATTCACCGGGGCCTCCGTGTTCCCACCTTAGAGGTCTTCGTCTGGTCCTTGGCAGCGAATTTGTTCGCCAAGGCCGGAGAGTCCCCTTATCCGCACCTCCAAAGGCTGAACAGCATGGAAAATACACCGCCCCTCGCCGCGTCAGGCGTCCTAGGCCGCTGTTAGACGACTCCCCTTAGTTCATCACATGAACCCCTCAGCAACGAACCCCCCAACCATCTGGAATTCTGAACCGATCACCAACATTCACTACCTGCGACTGCCGACTCTTTAGTCAATCATGCTGCGGCAGATTGGATTGGATAGTCATATTATTACCAGCATCGGCTTTGCCTACTCGGCAGGGCTGTGATCCGGGACACGTGCTCCCGCGAGGTTGTGCAAGAGCCTTCCTTGCGAGAGCCGACTGCCCCGGTGATGAGTCCCTTCGACTAAGCCGCCTCCTCCGGGCGGTCGAGCCTCTTGTCCTCGTCAGCGCGCCTCTAAATTTCCGTGGGGTATGCCCCGGGGACCACGGAGCCGCGCCCAGGCGTGGCAATTGGCTGAAGCCATGTTAATTGAGATCACCGTCAGCACCTGCTTTGCTGACTCGGCAGGGAATGACCTGAGACACGGGCTCTCGCGAGGTTGTGTAAGTGCCTTCCTTGCGGCTGTTGACTGTCTCGGAGTCATTCCCCATTGTTTCGGCCGACGCCCTAGGGCGCTCGAGCCTCTTGTCTCGCCAGTGCGTCACTACGTTTCCTAAAGGCTATGCCCGAGGGGACCATGGTGCCGCGCCTCGACGTGACAATTGGCTGATGCTAAAGCATATGCTTGCTCCCGTGGTGGCCATGCTAATTTATCATGTTCCCGCGGACTACATCACAACTCCCTTATGCAGAGCAAACGACCGAGCTGACCTGTTGGTACCTGGCGTTCATCAGGCCTAGGCCTGGACAACGCACACAAATTAGGGCGCAAGACGCCCGTGCATCCATCCATCCTAGTAGGCGCAATACGAGGTGCCACCCTGAAGCCATACGAATAGTTGTTCCAGGGGGGGTTCCCTGCCTGTAAAGTGGAGGTTTTTTGGTGGGTGCGAGTCTCACACACCGGGAGACAGTCGGGTGTTTCCTGATGGTGCATAATGCATTTTTCCTCCCCCGCAATAAAAAAAAATTATTATTATTACCGGCAATAATGAAATTATATACTCCTAATACGTTATATACGTATACATATATTTCAATACAGATATACAGATATTGTTAAGGTCATTTTAATATTAACATTTAATTTAAGATTTTAAATTTAAAAAATTTTGTTGGTTACTGATTTTTGAAATTTGAAAAGTTACTTTTAGTGAGGCACTATTACTTAAATAGCCTAATATGTATTTAAAATTGTGTGAAAGTACATTAAATAAAATTTACAACAACAAATTGTCTTTCTCGTGTGCTCTTCCAATACAAAATGAAAATTGTTGCACACAGCGTGCACAGTGGTAAATGGATAACCATAATGCACAATGGAACAGCGTCACAAGTTAGATAAACTGCTTGTATTTGTAAATTATTGCTGGCAATTAAACAGCGCCCGGAGAGGAAGTCAGTCATAACTAGTTACGGTAGTTAAAGCAATACAGATTAACCGCTTTGTTCAAATTGTGCACATAGTACATTTAATTCAAACAAGTATTCTCCGCTGATTATTGCCTCTATTAACAGCTGTATCTGTTTGAGAGGATAAAGAATAGGGACACTTACAGCTACAGAGCAATATTATCTGCTCCTCGTTTTCTATACCAGAACCTAATTCTGCTTTACCTATATTTTTAAGTTGTGTCTTGAAACCTGAATAAGTCGAAAATCTTATAATAAACATGTTCATTGGGACTACAGACGTTTTTACCTTGCACCATTTTGTAATACGTAACCATTGGTGATGCTACTCGTAGCCACCGCACTGAAATCGCATTCTGAAGCTAACTTCGTGATCCTGAAACGCCTCTATTTATAATAGATATAGATAATTTCGTGATCCTGAAACGCCTCTATTTATAATAGATATAGATTATAAAATTGTTTCGTGGCAACGGTTTTGACGTGTCGAATGTAATTGACCAGCCTTTGGAAGAGGTAGATAAGTAGAGAACTTTCGAAATTTTGTAGTTATCCGACACCTGGCTGTCTCTCTGCTTCGTCGTGGCTTAACATCGCTGCCTCATCTCTGACATACGTGTCATAACATACGTTACCTATCTCACAGGCAAAAGACTGCTTCCTCCTTAAGCTTGTTTGTACTGAACTGCATTCCTGCGATCCTCTCTGCAGTAATACTTCTCCTGGCGGTCCAGATGGGCTACCTTGAATTTACGTTATTTTTCTCGTTATATCCGATTAATCAAATAACTGGTTCTCTTCCTCACAGGGTTAGGACATTCCTAGTTAATTTATAGTTGTCTAGAGCAACCACGAGGGCTTTGGATTACACAACCAAACCTGATCTCCCTCATCACAACCCACACTATTACTGAGGTCATCGTACTACGTTCTCATTTTGTCACTAGGTCTCTGCAATATTTCTGTTATAAATCGATTCATTTCTCGCAGCTGGTTCTCCAATAGTGATATAGATGTTTCTGGAGCTGAATCTCAGATGATCCAAATGTTATATTCCGAGCAAGTTTAATCTGTTTCCCTAACACATATTTGTAGGACTCATGTCGGTTGTGTTGTGTGCTGATGGTCTATAGGTTTTAGGAATAATAGTGTACGGTGATACCAGTTTCTTTGTTCTACTGCACAATGCTCGACAGATGCTGCTCAAGTTTTCTCTTGAAACTTTCAAAAATTTGATAAGACTGAAATGGAAATCCGTTGTCCTGGTCTTTCGAATACCAAGCAGGTGATGTAATTCTTTGCAGATCACCGATGTGGTTCTTATTCCGAGGAATCTGAATTCCTCCTTCGACCCATATGGATTTCCATTGGATTCAGTACCAGAAAAAATCTGAATTATATCTGTAATTACAATTACAATAAACAAAATAACAGTAACTCTCGAAAAGAACACATGTTCTATTTTATGACTGTCACATACACGCTAACACTACAAATAAAATAAATCATCTAATTAAGACTGTAGTAATAAATGATAAATGTCACTATTTACAGATGTCCGCACACAGTAATCACTTATACCACACCTCTGTAAAACACCTCAATGAAATAACTTTCTCAAAATAACTACGCTCTTCCGAAATATCTCTATTTATAATGGAACAAGATTGTGAGATTGTTCCATGGCAAAGTTCTCGACGCGTCAAGAGTTACTGGAATGAGTCGATAAGTGGAGAGCCTTTGGAAATGCGTAGTTATCCGACCTTGTAACATCGCTGCCTCACCTGCGACATGCTTGCCAGGATACGCGTTGTCTGCATGATAGGCGTAGGGATGTTCAGATTTAAACCATTTATTTTCACTGTTATTTAAGCTTATTAACAGTACCTTCTATCTCAACTGTAAATTACAATAAATAATCTGCAAATATCATTTTGTCTTTTAATGATATAACTTTGAATGATTTAAATATTTTGCACTGCGATTTCACTACTAACCTACTTATCAATAATATGCTAAGAAACGTCTCCTTCAGTACATAATACTGTTTCACTATTCTAAGTCAGGAAACATTACAAAGTTTATTTTTGCTGGTAGGGAAATGTAGTTTGTTTCTAACTTTTTCGATCAAACTAACGAGACGTACAGACAAAAGTGGCTCCTTGTCACTGCGTCCTTTTCAATGCGTTACAGCCGAGTAAATCCAAGCCACATGTCTAATTGGCAAATCAAAAACACATGTCTAATTTGTAAATCCAAGACACGTGTCCTATTAGTAATTCAAGACACATGTCCAATTAGTAAATCAAAGACACATACCTACCATACGAATTAACAATTTGTGAAAAGTCTTGTTTCAGGAAACATGCATAACGTGAAAGTCTATGCAACGTGGGTTTGAAAATCCGGATTACTTTTGTAGTAAACTTTCCTTGGTCGTTAAAGCAAAGTTATCAATCGCTGTGAAACTGCGAATTGTCCAAAACTGCAAACTGTGCAGAAAAAACATTTTTTTTTTTAATGATAAAGGACTGCAATACGCAATTAACAATTAGACAGGTAGACAATTAACTAAATGACTGGCAAGTACTCCAAGTATCTTACCATTCATTCGTTTGCTAGAAATCTGTTGTGAATACCAAGAACGCAAGCGCTTTATCTTCGTGGAGAGTGTGCTTCACTTTATAATTAACAGTAAAACAAGAGAGCCTATAGTACTACACCTTGGTGTTATGTTGTATACCAAATGTAAATTCAAAACATATAAAATATCATATGTATTACATAATATGCGAGCAATATTCAATGAAAATATCACTATATGATTATTTTAATTTTATAACAAACACACTAAGAGATGTAATACAACACAAGTTTGTAAATTTAATTCAAATGGAGTGTAAAATTATATATTGTATATTTACACTTATAACGCTTGTATTATATGGGAATGTTTACGAGAAAAATTTAAGTCGAGTAGAAGGCCCATTTGCATGGTAAAGACAATTTTGTTGTTGTTATATATACACATGTTTATATAAACTGTGTATGAATGTGGTCCATTGGAAATTTAAAAAAGTAGTTGTTTATATACTTATTTAAAAAAAGTTTATTATTACAGTATATTAAATATGCTGTACATTACGAGGGCCATTAACAAAGTAGGTCCGGAAGGCTACAGTAAAAAATCTTTTAACTAAATAAATAATTTAGTGCCAGAGTATATTATACAGTATATTTGAGAGTAATTAATTTTTCTATATAGTTGCCAAGCTTCTTTGCTCCATCTCAAAAACATTTCATTATTATGATAAATTTTCCAACCAAATTAAATTATAGTAACTTTTTTAAATAATTGCAGCATAAAGGATGGAAATGAAATTACTACAACGTATCAAGTAATCTGGTTTGATTTTTGCGTCGGCTTTTGAGTTCTTTGCGTTCAATATTTCTGGATAATACTGAATTGTGTAAATTAACTGTAACTGACTACGTTACTGCAAAACACTGTTACGTCTAGTGACAGCTACTGTACATAATGTTTGCAATTAGTAATTAGTTCCCTATTTTTAACAAGTGGTGAAGTTCGAATGAATAAATATAAAAAGTTTTTTCAACGAAATGATTCAACGGCATTAAAATGATATAATCTTTTGTAAGTCTGTACATAATTTAACGTAACTTGTTTTTAGTCAAAATATTGTTAAATGGAGGAACTCTGTGTAATACTTGTAGCACTGTAGCTACAAAAATTATTGAGAAAATTTTTTTTATTATTTTTATTGATTTTACGATTATAATCTTCTGGTTTTATTCTATGCAGTAAGTTCAATCGTCAAGCGACAGAACACTATGTAAGATCGAGTTGAGGTTTCAACTAAAACTTGTCATGTAGAGGTTGGTCCTATTCGAAACATATGTGACTTAATGTAATAAGAGCAAAAAAAATTAAATTCCCTTGCTGATAAAACAAAATGTTTTAGCATAGATTAGACAGACTGCTTATAGCTTTTCTTACTCCTGATTCCTTGTATGTACGTTGAACATATCACAATCTGACAACGTATAGAAAAGAATCGGTTGATCTCCTACCCAACATACCTTCAAATGGTATGACAACATATGAACTTGTCTAGTGTAAGTAAAGCGACTAAGTGGAAATAAAAAAAGAAACGATAAACAGTAAGCTAGTGCTTGATATTTATGTGCGATCTTGATACATTTCCCGGATATAAGCGTAAGTGATATAAAACGCACGTTTTCACGTCGGCAAGATATCAGGGGCGTCTCAGGCGGCTGAACAACCTTCAGCACATTGTCAGACTGTATTTAATGTGCCTTTAGTATTTAATTACTATGAAAATAATAATAAGAATTTTAACACAAATTATTGTTAGTAATAATAACGACAACAATAGTAAGAAGAAGAAGAAGAAGAAGAAGAAGAAGAAGAAGAAGAAGAAGAAGAAGAAGAAGAAACTGCTGCCGTATCTTACTCGGCGATACAGTAAATCAGTCACAGTGTTAAACTAAAACTACACGCAGGTACCATTTCACCCATTTCGGTTTTCCTATACTGTTCTCTACGACCAAGCTAACTCAATTAATGTTTGCGTTACAAGTAGAGAAATTCAATAATCAACTTAGAATACTGACAATGATCATTTTTTAGAATTTTTATGTTTTGTTTTACAGAACAAACTGTTTAAGTAATTATAAACAAATTTTAGAAATATAATCTTCAGCATGTGCGTTGTATATTAATTTGTCAAACTAATACGTAGAAAAATAAAAGTTTCCACTGTTCTCTGTACTTAAGCAACCTATCGGAGTAAAAGGGATTTTTTTATTATTGAAAACGAAGCAATAAAACTGATCTGAATTTACGGTGCCGTACTAGTAAATGTGTTTTTTGCATGAGCTTAGGGATTGACATCAGTCCAACGGAGAAACAAATCCAGACCCCCTGGAGACACTGCATGTCAGTACAAACTGCAACTGTGCCAAGTACGTAACGCCCACATAAAACTTTATTACCAGATCAATGCTAGTATAGTGGAAAACAACTGTTAAAAAAAAACACTCTAAATCATGCACCATGCTTAGTCTATAGTCTGTATACATAAATAAATATAATTTCTAATATCAAAAGAATAGCACTACTTATTTGGACAAGTACGCAAATGCGCGAATAGGAAAATAGCACTTAACACAACAAAAGTATTGTAACGAGAACCCTCTCGAACAACCGAGCGCGTCCTTCTACCCGTCCGCACCTACCGTGGTAGGTGTTGTCTCAGTCAAGGCTGCGTTTGAGTATGTTCCAGAGTATTCAAGAGCACGCTTGAAATACGCATTGGTATCAGCAATTAAGTTGAGGATGGAAAATTTCTAGAAGGCGTGCGCGACCTATAAAAAGCCATAGCAGCCGGCTTGACGATCAGTTACGTGAATTTTTTTTCTCAAGTCTAATTTACACAGAGTAGTTTGAAAAAATGAATGCTTACTTAGAACAGCAAAAAATCCGCCCAAGCTGAAAACCTCTGAGAACCTTCGCCAAAATTTAAATTGGCCGATTGTTTGCTGCTACGCACTATATTAAATACTGTACATCTGAATACCTTTTATTTCTAGTAGTTTTCACATTTACAGAACCCGGGACACTGTACACAGAGATGGAACATTAGGATCTCTCACGGTACCTAAAATAGACTCATTGTATACAAGCAATTTTACCCAAGACATCTCACAATCATACGTTTAAAAATATCAGTTGTCATAGATGAACAGGTTAATAAATACTATTATTTAACATGTATATTTTCCTACATATGTCTTCTAAGTTTTTTCATAAATAATTATAGATGCTACGTGGAAAATTTGCTACCCTGCAGCAGCGACCTTGTTGTGATTGAGTCTATATTGTTCAGACAACAAACAGAAACAGTTGCCTAGCCAACTGAGTGCAATATTTCCTGAGATATTATGTTATAACACTTCTGAACAAGGACGAACTTTGTATTGAAAAGTGACAATCTAGTTCCAGGTGAATACCGAAACAGAGCACATTGCTTTGGTATGTCACGTTGTGTAAAACTTACCGTCAAACTAATTAATTTCATTTCACGTGTCTCTTTCACTTTGTGTATTCTTTAACCTTAAACTTACTTTGATAAGAACTTTTGCTAGTAAAGAAATGGGTGGCAGAGGAAAAAAGAGAGAAAATTTGAAAATTTCTGTATTATTCAATATGGGAAGAATTTGAACTTAATTTAAAATTAGCAGGGTTAGTTTTGTTTCAGTGTTAAATGTCAAGATGTGCTAAAAATGTGTAGGATAAAATATTGTTTTGAGTTATAGAGTTTACAAGAAATATGGAATTACTGGTCTCTGTTGTTACAAACATATCAGGATACTGGGTAGATAACCGGTTTGGAATTTAACAGTGATTGCTGGCAATTGTGTTAACTGTGGACACAACGCATTCAATATCATAAACACTTATAATGAAGACATCTTATAGCTGTTAGAGATATCTTTGACTGTCACTTTTCTAAAACCTCTCTTTCGAGAACATGTTCCTCTTCTTCGTTCAGAGTCCCCATATAATTTCTTACCTTCCCCTCATTCCAAGACCAAGGTGGTCGTCCTTCTTTACTTCGTCCCTGAGGTTTCAATTAAAATTTTTCCATGGTTTTCATTGCATTATTTACACATATGTGACATCTCACTTCCCAATTCGTTGTACCATGGACACTTGTCCACCTGCTTTTTATTTAATCGTTCGTTGGTCTAGTGTACATTCTATAGTTTACACCTTCACTACAATGTCCAGTATTTCAACTTGAAAAGAAACCACACGATTAATTCTGACCAGTCTTACTAACCTTTTGCCTACAAACATTGAGCTATGTGATACAGTTAGTTTGATGCCAGTTTGGGTCAGGTAAACAGAGTGATATTGCAGGCAAACATATGATTCGTTAACTTGTGAGGCCTGGAAGCCAGATATATATATTTGCCCGTGTGCAATCGAACCCAGTCTGTAACATCTAGAAAGACAACACCCTCTTGACTATACCACGGCAATGACATTGTTTGACTAACACCATGGTTAGCCCCGTTTGATTGTTTGGGACTTTGTGAAACGTAACAATAAACAACAAAATGCAACTTAAAAACAGAGTGGTGATTAACACAAAATTTTTAATTTATAACATACAGCTTTTTAAAAGAATTAAATCGTCTTCAAAAAGTAAGGATTCGAAACGTTTTAAATAAATTCCAGGAATGTTTACAATAATGTTGTAACGTGACATAAGATAGCAGAACGATAAAACAATTATCATTAGAAACTACGAAGGAATTGATGGACAGAATTTAGAAAATAGAATCAATATCAATATATGGACTATACAATGACTAACTAAAACAATACCCAATTGATTGGTGGTGTGAGTGAAAAACATTTTAACTTTATGATTATTCCCCAACCCTTTTACACATAAAAAGAATATGATAAACAAAAGTGGAAACACAAAGCTGTAGATAAAAATATGAATTAGAAAATAATAACTGTTTCATGTAAAACTCTAGAGATATAGAGGTAACTATTTAGTGATAATGATAATAAGGCTAATAGAATATAAAAGAATAAAACTATTATGAATGTACAATGTTTAATGGTAAGTTCAGATATGTGATTAATTTAAAGGGAATAAAAGGAATGTGAACAGTGAGTGATATAAGTAATGAGTGTATAGAACCCATGAATGTTATACTAACAAGGAAGTCAGTAGTAGAAACAAAATATAATTTTAAGAGTAACTAATACTTAATAATAGAAGAAGTTATAAGATATACTGTGAATTACTAAAAACAATGTAAAAGTAAAAAAAAATGCTTAATGAATGATTATTAGTAAAATAAAGAGAGTATGTTAAGTATTGAAAAATGATATTTGTATAAAATGTTTAAAAAGAGTTATATTATGTTTGAAAATGATTATGACTAATCAAATGTTGTGTATTAGTTGATTTAGTTCGTTGTATTTGCATTGTAAGGTGTGTAAGGTTAATAAAAGCAAAGGAATATATTATAATAAATGTATAAAGAAAGTCAGAAAAACTAGGCCTTAAAAGCCTAGGGTAACATTGAGAACTTTGGACAATTAGATATGAAAACAGTAGAATTAATGGTACCATGTATATTATCATGTTAGGTTTGATTATATAGTGTTAGAGAAACCAAATGTATACAAAAGAATTATTTTTTAAATTAATTAATGATGGAAAACAAAATTGTTGAAATTGTAACTTTGTATGTACTGGAGAGAAATCATTCATGTTTGATTTCAAATTAATTTATATAAAGAAAGCAACACAATGATGTTATTATCTTTAAGATTAAAAATAGTGTAAAAAGATTATACTAATTTAAAGATATTTGTTAAATTTGTATCAAAAAGCAGTAGCCATATATAACAATGGAACAAATTTTCAACCAACAGGAGTTAGATACCTTTTGCCTTGACAAAGAAAATATTACATGAAAAAATAGTTAGTTTATTATTAGACTCAGAGAAGAAAGGATTAAAACTTCCATACAACCATGGAAATAAAAATGATATTGAATGAAAATGAAATGATGTTCTGAAGAATACTAATATAAAAGGAAGGAATTCGAAGTAAAATCATATTAAAATAGAAGAATAATTTCAAAAACAGCGAATTATGTGTGAACCTAATAATTGAAGGAAGATGATAAGTATAATATCAGACTATAAAAACTAATCAGTACAATAAATTATAATACACCGGTACACAATTTAAATCACAAATAAACTATATTTCACTATTCACTTGATAAATAACTTGTAATAATTAATTTATATCACTATTAAATTATTAATCCATGGTGACAGACTTATTCGAAATGTAATAATCTTCAGAACACACTTAACCTACTAACACTGACTGTTGTAAACCAAATAATTTTAACCTTAAATTTAAGTCGTTCATAACTTATATAATATTTACATGCTGTTTATGTGAAGCTTTGTACTTCCTAAAGGGTGTTTTTTGTTAACTTTCTGTAATCCAAAGGACCTAACAAACTAGTTTTAATAAGCAAAAATTGTTTAATATCAACTCTGATAGCCTGAGCCTTCTTGCCAACCGCTGAGCATTTAAACACCATAGCTGGTGCAAATATGTTATTATAAAATTATTTAATTGTTTTAAAGGAAAGAAATACACAATCAAAAACCAATATTGAAGATTTTTAATTGTGTGGTTAATTTATTTCTATGTTAATAATATTTTATTTCTTCATACAGCAAAAGGTGAAAATTTTTTATCAAAAAAGGAAGTTAGTAACAATTGTTTTTAGGAACGAAATACGAATTGAATTATTAAAAAGGTAAGTCGACCAAATCTAATAAAGTAAAGGTGAATAAATAAAAGAGAAAGTGAGTAATTTTAATTGTTTTATTTTGATTTAAATGGAATAAATCCTATTGTAGTCCCAAGCCACGTGTTTGTTAACCAAATACACTGTTAAAAAGTACGGCGCGTGTTGTCTTGCAAAGCACACCTAACATTTTTAAAGCAAGTTATGTACATAGTTTAATTGCCGTATTGTGTTTTTAATATTTTGACAAATGTCATCATTTATGACATAGATTGGTTTTTATAAGTTCTGATGTTGAGGCAAGTGCCTCGAAATATGTAAACACGAAAAAACATTACGGAAAGGCCATAGACGGTGAGTAACAGTGTATTTGGTTAATTGTTTAATCACAAAACAATTTGGCGCCTAAAACGGGAAACAAAAATAAATAAAAATTATTTTAAATCATTAAAATTAAAAGAAGAAATAATATGGGAGTTGGAATTATATAACAGATTTATAAATGCTTGTGACAAATAAATCACGTCTGGTTACAATGTTCAGAATTAATATAAAAACATGCAAACGACGAATGCAATAAAAACAATCCATGTGTGCACAACATTTAACCCGTCGCAGAAATTTTCATTTCAGTAACATACTGTGGTCAATCAATATATGACAGATGGTGCTGGTAAAAAAGTTAATGTTATTCTAGTTTTATAGTGCTGACATTCTGATACGACTTTGTGTATGAAAGTGGTCCGATAGCAAACACAACGCTGTCCACTTATTTTTATACCAAATACATTTTTATTTTTTAGTATGAATTTTATAACCTTTAACGTTTTACGGAGCGACTAACCGAGAGGTGTTCGTTGCGGCAAATTTATGACACGAAACACACGTTGAGTTATTAGGCAGGGTAAAATATTAAATGTTTGGGAAAACGTGTCCCTCTGGCAAACTAGTATACCGACTCCTGCGATAGCCTATGTAGCAATATGTACGGAAGAGTAGCAACGTATAGATTTTTACAGGTAGATAGTTGTAAAAAGTATTTTACTTCATATTCAATGATGTTTTCAATTTTCCGTCACAACTGGTTTTGTATTTAGTTTTTTGAAGTACATATGGAACAATTTTTTTCACAGTAAGTGACTTTGTAACTTATTTTTTTCCTATATAACAAAATAACTGGTGATATGCACTTAAGAACACTCTCATAAAAGTTTGTACTTCACAAATTATATTCTTACTTATTTGTATCTTTGTGTGGGTCAATGCGAGCACGCTGTGTTGCAAAAGATATGCGCGTTTAAAAAAGAAATATCTGCTTTCTCGATTACAAAAAAAAAATAAAACATATTGTTCATATTTTTGATTTATTTTATTGCCTCCTGAAAACTTTAAAATTTTTATGGTACTATGAAATATATGTATGTAAATCTAATTTCCGTCACGTGAGCCTCAGAAATTAGACACTCTGTAATTCGATTTTCCGTTAAACTAGTTATATGACCTTCAACGTAAAACAAAGGAAAGGAAAAGTGAACGAAAATAATACAGAAGATTCTTGAATGGATTTAGAAGGTGAAACTACTGGAATTTTGGAAACGATGCAGTTACTTCAGCAATAACAGAAAGAGAAAGAGAAAGAAGAAGAGAAATCATAGAACAAAGAAGTGAAAGACGGCGGAAAAGTTGAAACGATAAGTTACAGTGGAGGTAAGTCTATAGATGAAGCTGTCGATGAAGCTTTGCGTTAAGTTGGAACAGCACGGTGTACAAGCAACGGATATTTTTGTGTCATCATGCACACGCATGACTAGGATTGTGTTAACAAAATTAATAAGTATCAAGTCATATGGGACTTCTATCAAATATTTGAAAGTAAATAAATATTTGATTGGAGAGGGAAGTCAGCTTATATAATACTCAATATATCTCTATACTGTTATAAGCGACCGAAACGTAGACCTCAACAAAGGCAAAGGAATGAGGTCTCTAAACATCTAGTATAAAGTCTCTCATACATAAAGAATATAGATAAAGGGGGTAGAATAAGAAACGCTAGCATATGGAATGAGTTGAATGCAGAACTACTGTAAGAGAAAGTACAGAGAACTAAAGCGGTTTGAGAAGAACACTTGAGCAGAATGGATGAAAACCGCATACCAAAAACGTCCAAGTCGTTGTAAGTTGTGGGACACAGTACTGTGCGACTCCATGAAACGGTAAACTGACGGTACAAGTCCAGTGATCCCCGCCAGCAAAGGATGCGACCGAAAAAGACGAAATGGGTGGTACCTGTAATACACTTCACCTGCTACCAGAGCTGTTGGGTTGTGCGTCGTGAGACGACCCAATGGTTTCCTAGTACCGAGCCGCCAGTAGGGGCTCCTGCCTAGTGATCCTGTCCAGACGGAATATTATTTATTTAATTTTTAATGGTCACTACAACGACATGCTCGTACTAGGTCGACTAGTACAGTATTTGTCGAGGCCGTTTCCAAGATTCACCTGGACGTGTTCGGTACTTGCCAAGGCCAGCTATGAGTGGGTTTGTCTGGGTCCTCGCAGCTCGGACGTAAAATTTACGTGCAAGTCGCCTTGCGGTGTCTTCCAAGGAGCGGACACCGAGTCCTCTTCTCAAGAGTCGAGAAGAAAACCCATAGGGGACTTTGGCGTCACCAAATTAACACTTCAGCTGTTAATGTTATACTATACACTACAACTTTTAGTGTCACTGCTTAAAATTGAAGCCGAACCAATTACAGGTCACTACCCAAATATCATAAACGCCAGTCTAACAACTCCCATCAACACTCACAGAAAACCAACACACAATTTTTGAAAGGATAAGTTGAGGAAGAAGGAGATGCACTGAAATACAAAATATCTCGGTGAAGTAAGACGCATTAACAGATACGACAATGTGTAGGTTACATAGACGACGGGTTGTGTGTCTTGACCTACTTTGATAGACTGCTAAGCGTACTCATATTCCCCAGAGTTAAAGTTCGGTTGTGTTACCTTCCTGCAACAACACAGAGACGATGAGATATGTAATAAAGGCTATCGCAAAGTTGCTAATGTTACTTTTCTGTTAGAATATCACATTTAAAGAGCACAGTATCTTTATTTAAATGTCTTGTGCCTTACCAATGGTCATTCTTGAAAAGATGTATTAACTTTATGTTACAAAAGCTAATTTTAATTTACACACAGACAGCTTTTGATTACGTGGAGTGTCAATCGTAAATACATGATAATGGTTTTAGTTCCTATTCAGCAACACGAATAAACTCTCCAAGAAACTGGTCTGAAATATTGTCATTAATTGCGATTTTGGCCATCTGACCTTCTAGTAATAACTTGAATCATGTATGAACTTTAGGCGTCAGTTGTTTAAAAATGAATTTCCTAGTTTTCAAAATTATTGTGTTTTATAATTTCCTTCTGTGCTTCTGAATATTGGTGAATCCATATAGTAAAAATGAAAACCATTAACAATATTTATTTTTCAGTGTTTATACTCAAAAGTCACTTACATGAGTGGTAAATATGAAATTGTCTAATCCATGTATTACACGCCGTACCGAACAAAATAAAAATAGGGAACATTCGGTGACACAACACTGCCCTAGTGCAGATCTTAACCTGTGACTAAGTATAGTCCTACAGGCTACATAATTTAAAGTAATTTGATGTCTTAAGTTTTCCTGAATTTCGTTTATTATAGTAGTAAGTTAGTAGTTACAATGCTCACTTTTAAATTTCAAATGTTGTGAGGTACTGAACACCTAATGAGGAACGGGAGTGTTGCAGTGTTCTGTAATAATTTTGTCAACTTAGTCAGATATTTCTTACGATTAAATAGCAAACAGTTTTAGTGTCAGGTTGTTGCTTCTGATCGTCGGTGCATTACTGCATGTAATTCAAGTAAAGTGGCTTGATTACGGAAATGGTTTGGGTTGGTTGGTCATCTTAATTGGTTGGAAATCATGGGATCTTAATTCTGAACCAATGTTTGGAGTTTCCGTCCTCGTTATAACCGCATGTTTGTCTGTTACAACTGAATCAGCAAGTGTGAGCAGCAACAAGAATTATTATTACTAAAATTAAAATGTTTGTGTGCAACTGTAGTATATACGTTTTAATGGGGCTATAACGCAATTACAGGACATGACCAATACATCTCCTGTAATGTACAATTTAAACTACAATAAATTAAACACTGCATTATGTACTGTCGATAGTCGTTTTTTTCAAATACAGCTAAACCATTGTGTAGAGAGCTACATAAATTTTGAATTTTTGTACCAAGAATTATAATACTTAAAATGTTTAACATCCCTTACTCGTTTTGCGTTTTTCCACATAAAATACTTTGTAAATCGTTATACTGTAATTGCGAGTACTAAATGCAGCCTGTTTCATAGTAAATCAAATTTGTAAAATAATTTTCACAATTGTACATGTTGATGCTATTACAGTGTTGAGAATGAACAATAACATACACGTCTTTCAGGTGATAACTACTATTTAGTTTATTTATTTAAAACTAAATATTATCTAATGTGTAGATTATCTGTAGGATTGTGTATGTAGGCTTATAACACCAGTTTTCAAGTAACCTCTTTATGCGTCCGTGAGTAAATTAAAATCCCATTAATTATTCTGGAATTGATGTGTACAGCTGTGATACTCTTTATAATGAGATTACCCAGTATATAGGTAAAATTAAAGAACGTATGCTACATACTTATAAATAAGTTTACGTTTTAGAAATTACGTAGGTATAAGTATATTTAAACGAAATAAAACTTACTAGTAGACTAGATTTTTCTCATACTTATCTTGTACCTAACCATATATTTAGATCAATATCTGTTCTAATCTAATTGTGTTATAACGCAACCCTCAAACCTGTAAATCCGTTTAGTTATGAAACTTGATCTCCTCACGCACATTATGTAACACATGTTTTAAACTGTCGTCTCTCTCGGCCAGCTTAGCATATAACACACTTCTTCATAGTGTTGCGTTCTCACTTTTATATGAGCATTTGTAAATTGAGATTTACCTTAGGAATAAATTTTCTCATTATGTTGTTATAAAAATATTAATGTTTTTGTTTCTGGATGTAGTAAATTAGTACTCCATCTTTAAAGATCGTTTGCAAATAGCAAGTTTTGTAGTAGACACTGTCTAGGAAATATTATTCAACACAATTATCACAGGTCTTATGTGTGCGTGTGTTTGCGCCCGCGCGTGTGTGGTACAAAATGTTAATAAAATTTCTACATAGTAAATGTAATTCTCCGCTTTGTTTCCTTTACCTTTTAATAATTTATAGATTATTTCATAGGAATGCAATAGAGTTTCCGAATTTAACACACCACTTCCATCTCTCTCTCCCTCTCTCTCTCTCTCTCTCTCTCTCTCTCTCTCTCTCTCTCTCTCTCTCTCTCTCTCTCTCTCTCTCTCTCTCTCTCTCTCTCTCTCTCTCTCTCTCTCTCTCTCTCTCTCTCTCTCTATCACAAGTACGCCCACAACAAACATTCACAAACAACATGTCTTGAAGAAAACTACAGTTTAGTTTCATGCCGTAGTAATAAACAGACATGTTTCTAGATAATGTACGCTTGAAAAAATTACGATTACAACGTAAATAAATTCCTTAAATCTATTATGCATCATTTTATAAAAATCATAAAAGTTTAAAATTCTTAAAATTACTTCACTACGTGTTTTTGCTGTAACTTTAGAAAATTATGAAAATATATTTTAAATTAACTCTACACACAATGTTCTAGTTAGTATTTATATCTTCTAACCACAAATTACAATGCTAGCTAAATTTCTGTTTCACTTTTTACTTCCATGTTCCATAAGGAAATGGAAGTGTGGTGATGCCAAAAAAATCGTGTTCGAGATATTTGCAGATTCTGATTGTACTAATCTCAAAACATGAAAAACAGTCATTTTTCGAAAAGTGTCTGTGTGTGTGTCTGTCTGTCTACCTATCTGTAGTTTTTTTCTATGGCAAACGATAAGAACCGCAAATTCAAACAGAATCAAATAATGTATCGCATGCAGCGCTGAATTGTAGAGTTCCCAAGACTTATTGTTTTTGGTAAAGATCAGTTAAGGGAAAGGAGTAGTTTACCTGCAACGTTTTATATTTTAACAAGGGTAATTTTTTCTATGACGAACGATAACTGCCGTAAATTCAAACAGAATTAAATAGTTTTTTACATATGTGCCTGAGTTGTAGAAGACTCAAGGCCTATTGATTTTGGTGAAGATCGGTTAGGGGAAAGGGCAGTTTACCTGAAACATTTTTTGTTGTAACAAGAGTAACGGACATAATTTTGATAAATAAAGTATCCTGATAAGGTAGATCTTAATAATCCACTGTAGAAACGCAGATGAAATATCTATAAATGAAGAGGCTAGTTGAACGGGGTGGGGGTAATTTTCTATAAATTAAAATTATAGTTGAAGGGGGAGGGATACTTTTTATATGTGTACTACGTTGTCGGCAACAAAGTAGTAGTTTTTTGTTAAAATTCCTTCCCGGGCTGTTTGGCCATAGTCCAATGTTTTCTGGAAAATCAGACGTTTCGGCGGTCCTGTCGACTGCCATCATCAGTGAAAATCGAGTGCGATAACGTGTGGTGGTACACGTTAGTGACCACAGTACTGTGGTTAAGGCTGAAACAATAAGTGGAAAGAAGTAGTTTCTATGGAAAAATTTCATTTCGTAAATGATTTTAAATATAAATCTTAGAACATGGAAGTCATGTATCGTTCTCCATACAGATTTTTTATTAATACTAACATATATTAACACAAATAAAAAGAGTCCATTACGGGACATATCATGATGAATGTTTGGTGACCGTCTTTACGAGCGTAAAAAAGGACCAAAACAAACAGCACTTAACCATACGCGGAAATGATAGGTGAAAGTTACACTACACATGACTAAAAGTGAAGGATTTGTGAGTTATAGATATTGTTATGATACATTTAAATCAACGCTATAAATATTAAGCAACTGCTACTTCAATCGTAATCATAATCACCAATTAGTTTTACACCTTAGTAATGTATAGAAATTTCTGTAGATATCGTACAGTTGGAAAAAAATAGGTTTACAAGGGATTATGGCTACAGCATCTTCTTGAGTTATTTATCATTTACTGTTGAAAATTTATCAAATATTTACAAAATAAATTTCAATCACATTTCATATTAACTAATTTTTTTCAATGTATCCGACCTTCTTTGAAAATAATGTAATCTACTTGATAGAAACATTTTTAAGAAACTTGTTTCTTAAACGCTCCTAAAACTTGTTTTTTCAAAATAAATCGTTCAATTGCGTCGTTACGCTCTGTTGCGTACGATAAAATACTCTATGCATGTTTAGATATATCGGTAAAAGTTGAAATTGAATACTTTTAAGTCTGACTAACGCTGTTAAAAACTATATATCTGACTGGGAAGGAATTGAAAAGTATTTCTTAAGTATTTAAATTTTTTTACATTGTAAAGCTTCCTTCCTATCTAAAAATTCTCCATTATATTGCGTTATTTAACGCAAGTTATAAAATTATTGGAAATAAATTGCAATTTCCAGAGACACTAAGAAGACATAAAGGAGCATGTTGTAGCTATACATTACACTCAACTGTTTCATAAGATAAGGACTAAACAGAAGTGCAGATTTAAAAAGCAGGATATTTCTCAAATCAACACTACGTGACTTGAGTTGAGGAGTATAGTCGCCGTACATGATAGAAAACTGTTGATTACGATCGTAAATCACACAGTTTGTTTCGTTAAGTTTGTCTTTTGCTGTAAAGTTTGTTCAGTTCATACGGTTGAAACTATGTTTTGCGGTCAATGGTATAATACAACTTCCCTGTCCTAATATCCTATATACAGCGTCAGTCGAACGTCTTGATAAATTCTTGTTCCAGAAGAAACATACGGAATTCACGAACTGTGAGCTTGCAAATATTTGTATTTATATTAATATTTATCTCTAACACAAGTTCATCGCTACTCCAGAACTGGTAACCCATTCGAGTGTATTTTTACCTTGAACGTCTCCTTTGTATAAGATGAGCGATGAGCGAAATATTTATTACCAAGTGATACTAGGAAAGACGTTAAAATGGCTTATCAAGGACGTTTCTGACGGTAAACCGCACGCCAGTGTTTCAAAATGATACAAATACACTACCGGCAATGGCCATATCCTAACAGAAAAATAATTTTAAAAAACACTTATTTGGACTCTATGTAGTCGCGCTGTTCGATTCCAAAAACGCGCACGATAGGAATCATTGTATTTATTAAAGGTATCACTTATGTCTTTGTGTACAACGAAAATTAGTAGTTGCTTTACAACGTGATGTAAATGCTTCGGTAAGTGTGTACATAAATATAGACTACGGCATGTCACTGCACTTAATCAGAACCGGCAAAACACATTTAACGCTAAAGTTTTCACGGCCGGGTCAAACCATAAATTTGTAGGACTGTCAAACGGTGGTCAGTGTTCTGAAATTCCAGACTTTCAGACCAACTGGGGATATCATCCTCAGTGGCAATTCTCGTCTGACGTAAGACGATATAGAAGAGGACTCACAAACAGAATGTCTCCCACAATTAGATTCGTATATCTTCCATTTTAAGACACGAATTGTGGCTCCATAGCCCGGCAGTTTCATCCAATAATGAGTTGTACATAGTTATTCTACGGACGTAAGTAGGGAAATTCGAGTAAAGTTTTGTTTGATTTATGTGATGTCACAAAGTTTCGCCGGTACAAATCTAATAAAACAGATATTCATTGTCGCTTCGTATATAGAAAAGTTAACCGTCGTGTATAGGCCGCTCGCACAATCCTTGACTTTCGGCATTCTTTGGTGCGTTAATGTGTTCTTAGAACACGCCTACTCTACGTTTACGCCAATCAAATTGTCTTGCTAATTTACTAGTTGGCAGCTTACTTTCAGTCCACGTGGACACAACGCTTGCACAGTTGCTAGTCTAACGATTCAACAGTTTTTATTCGAAAGCATGGCAGACGGTTCTTAGTTTAGTGACTTTGTTTCCCGTCATTCAACATTTCTTGTTTTTGTGTAATATATCTACTATTTAATGTTTATTGTCAACAACTTAGTAGTTTTTGTACCATGTGTAGACCTTGGAATATTGCAAGAGCGGTAACAGTTATGTGAATAATAATAATAGTAATATTACTAATACTACTCCTCCTCCTCCTATGGCGCTACAGCCCAAGTCGGGCTCTGGCCTCCACCAATCTCCGCCTCCAATCCACTCATCCACTGCAACCCTCCTCCAGTTTCTTATCCCCATGTCTCTCGCGTCCTCTGCAACGCCATCTTCCCACCTCTTCCTCGGTCTACCACTAGGTCTCGTTCCCTCCCATGTACCCAGCAAAGCCCTCTTGGGGTTCCTGCCACCCTCCATTCTTGTATCATGCCCAACGCAATCTTTGTATTCTTATAAATTTTGAGACTGGTATCTCTTTATATATTTGATACAGTTCGTTGTTTTATCTCAGTCTCCATGAGCCGTTTTCTTGTATTGGGCCTGTAATGCGTCTGAGTATTTTCCTTTCAAAGGTGTCTACTATGTCGACTGTTTCTGTGTGATTGTACATGCCTCAGACCCGTAGCATAGCACCGGTATGATGACAGTCCTATATAATTCATTTTTGTTTCCCTGTGCACATCCCCAGACCTAAATGATGGCAGTAATGCAAATTACTACTACAATTACTACTACTAGTAATAATGATGCTGGTGGTGGTGTTGACGGTATTAATAAATATGGTTGTAGATTAATAGTTTTCGGATTATCACTCGGTAGTAGTGGATTATCAGTCGGAACCTTTTCAAAACAGTTGCAGAAGGTTAAGTGTAATCTTTACAAATATACAAGAGACAAAAACGATAATTGGGTAGTCTGTCAGACCGCAAAGGCAGTAGACAAGCAGTAACGCTAAAGCAGTAGATAATTATAACGCTAAAAATGTTACTAAAGAAACTGGGGTTCCGTTTCAGCATTCTTAATGATGGACATGTGATGATGGAGTCATGTAGAATAGTAGCGTGGAGATAGCTTTACTTGTAAAGGATAAATTGTTTGAAAGCTGAGGGATATGAGGTAATATTTTTAGACAAGACCTGGTTCGACACGCCTTGTTAAAAAGTGATTGGATGGTGGATGTTGTTCTTCTTTAAAGGTGTCCGTGTCCCGCGGTCAACGAATTTTGGTGCTGCACTCACGAAGTCGTGAGGCCTGGGCTTCTAATTGTCTGTACCTATCTTCAAAAAATGTTGATGACACTAAATCAGGTTTGCATGATGAAATGAACTCTCACGTTCTTTAGGTGTAGTTAAAAAATACGTTGTTAAAGAATCTCTCACCAAACAAAAAATGTCTCCTTGTTTTGGATAACGATAATTACCATTCTACGGCAAAATACAAAGCAGCACATATGTCTACTCTAAAACGAAATTACAGATCTCACATATGTCTACCATAACATTTATGATAGGCCACAATTTAAAGATCCCTGACCTGTTTCCCATTAAATCTGTGTTGCTGCAAATTATTAAAGATTCTAATATTAATAGAGAGATCACTGTTGATGAAACTGCGCAACACCACGGCCACTAAGTAGTAATATTGTTTTCGTACTATTGTAAATTAAATTCTATTGAGCCGATATGGGCGCGCTTAATGGTGAGAAAACGGAATGTCACTGGTCAATAAGTTCTAGCGTCTGCTTGATATTGTAGGAATGTGTATTTTAAATAGACATAAATCTTGATAGAAAGTGTTTGAGACATACCTCGGTAATAGAAAGATAGTTTTTTCAACAGCATGTTGATGTAGAATGATAACAACAGATCATTCGTTTTAAATCTGGAAAGTAGTGGGAGTAAGGAGGAAACCAGTTCAGATGAAAACTAAGACATGTGTCCTAAAAGTATTTACTTAGTAAATGCAATATTCTAAAAGTAGGCTATTGTCTTAGTAAAATTGGAAGACTTATGGTAAAGTGAAAATTTTTCCTTGTATTAAATATACTGTAAGTTCGAAATAGATTCTGTTATGTCTTTTGTTTGTTTATTTATAACTTACCTTGGAAATTCCAATGTGCAGTTATGAAGTGGCACAGAACGAAGCAATATTTTTCTTAACATGCAATAAAAAGAGTAACAAACTATAGGCTATTAGAAAGAGTGTAACACTAATTGTTAAACTTTTGTGTATGTACGGCTGTGTAATTTTGCTAGCAAGATGCATAAGGCAACAAAGCAGTTACAGGGGGACGGGCGTACAGCATTACTTGTGACTGAAAAACTTCTTTTGAGTTCTGCCGTTATCTTACAAAACGAGCCTGTTATACAAAATAAGTTCAACAAAGCCTATACAACAAACCATTCTGTCTATTTTGTTTGATCTGTGTGCCTCTGTGTGTGTGTGTGTGTGTGTGTGTGTGTGTGTGTGTGTGTGTGTGTGTGTGTGTGTGTGTGTGTGAAGTTAAAAATTTACTGGTAAAACTTTCAAAAATTATTTGTTTTTTATTAATATACATTTTCGTTGACAAATGGAAGTTTACATCTTCACACATTCTAGTGCTAAGCTGAGTTATAAAATAACGAAAGTGCCTACGTGACTCTTTTCACGCGGCGGTGCGCAAGGCTATCGTTTGAAAAGCGCTATGCGTACCTGAATTGCATAACGTTCCGGATTGTTTGACATGTCCCTTCCTATTACAGGAGTATTCTACCAACACCCAGCCCGCTACAATGCAAGGCGGCGAGGTATAAATGCTGGATTTCGAAGAGCCGACAGTCAGTTACACCTGGCGATTTTACAAGTGCGGATCGAAGTGCTTGTTAGAGGAAGCGATTACTGTGTGAGTTAGTGTAAATTTTAACAAGGTGACATTTACTGTCGTGTTTTGAACAAATTTAACTTGAATTATTCTATTAGAATGCCTTCATAGATTCCTTACTGTTGTTGTGTGTAATTGAAGTTTGTAATTAGTGACTTCATTGATGTCAGTTATTCTCTTTCCACCGAATAAAATGACGATCTGTGTGACCGTCGTATCAGTATGTAAGCCTCATATGTACTTCCGTCTATATTGACACGAATTATATCTTGTCATATAGATATGATATTAAGTGGCTACTACAATAATTTATGTATAGTTGGCTTTCCTCAGCCATAATAAACTGTCATACTAGTACACACGTCCACATGCTTTCTAGTATACTGAGAGACTGTCTGTTTAACAAAAATAAAACTATTCTTGCATAATATTGTTCAAAAGCAATGCTCGGCCTGTCAAAAAAAAAAAACAGTATAATTTTACAACTTATTTAATGGGTCATACATTCGGTTTTTTAATTTACTAACAATTACTGACATTTTGCAGGAATTTTCATTAGGCCTATTGTGGTAAAATTTTCATCTCATACTTCTACATATAACGAAAATTATTCAATTTAATATGTTTTTGTTATTATACCGTAAAATAATTAAATATTGTCGCATACGCGCCCTCAACACACGCCTACGCAACTTTTCGCACCATTCCACAACACAAATCGTTTTTTTTTACTGTCTAAAAGTACTTGAAGCTAACAATTAGAACACGCCTCTTACCGACTAACATACGATGTCTAAACCTGCAGTCTTTGCTTATACAAATTTTCATTTAAACATGCTACCATATGCTTTGAGTCCACTGTCACAGAGGCTCCTCAACTTCTAGTAACTAGGATTTTTTCTTGTATTCTTCAGAAACGTAACATATACACCTTTCATTTAAAAATCTCAAAAATCACTCATGTAAAGAGAAAATTTGTTGTATATTTCATTCTGTTTTACGTGTTTAGCGCACAGCAGGATCCACTAACAAAGTGCGCATTAATATTGCATGGACGACCCAGGCGTTAACGGAGAAGAAACACTACTAGTTGCCTCATACCTGTGTTGTAATGTTTGCTAGTGGCTATAGCGACAAAAGTCCACTAGTATAAATACAAAAACAGATATGACGATACACATAATATTTGGTCATATCTTAGCGTCTTAATATTTACCTATATACTTTGTGAAAGAATGGCTAGTTGACAATAATCGTATTGCAGTTATAAACTGTGTGCCAGCAATAAACTTTGTAACTGTAACTGAAGTGAATTGTGAGATGTATCAGTATACTGTAAATTTTAAGTTGTCCGCTGTAAATTTTATCTTTTCATAACAGTTCTGCAGATTACGTAAAAGTCACTTAATTTTTAGAAGTGTGATAGTCGCTACCGATTTAGACAGAGTGTTCCATGCACCTGAATTTGTATTTGGCACATCCGAGTTTACTTGTATACGAACAACGTTTAGCCTATTGGCATCGGTATACGCATGTCCTTTCATTATTGCTAAATGGCTGTGTTTTTTAACTAGTTGATTTTTACAGGCGTCTATAAATTTACTAGAGTTAGTAAATTATTAAAAGTTAATTTCATTTTATCCAAATTATGCTTAATTCAACAATAGTTACAAATTCATTAATCAAATAGCACTGTGGTCTGTAAAAAAGTAATATTCAAATACTAATATTAGTACTTTCTAATAATAATAAATTCCTAACGTTGACTAGGCCTATACTGCAGTAAACACGGCTATTCATGACATTAGCATATAACATACTACTTAAATCTTATAATTGTTAATATTACAATTTATACAACTCCGTACCGTGACATGAGGGTGTGTCTCTTTGTGGAAACGAAAGCACTTAAAAATAAACGATATCTGCACCCTCAGAATGCGCTTTTTGGTATGGTAACTGGCCTATATAAACCTTAAAGTTAATTTATTTTTTTACGCAGCTCATTTCCTGATTACCTGAAATACAAAAGTTAGTTTTTATGAGTATCGTATAGTTTATAGGTAGTTATTAACAAACGTTAAATAAATATACAGATATTTCATTATTCTACACATCAGAAGCACTTTACACTGTTTACAATGTAGCCTACTATAGAGGACAGAACAATCAACGGTTCAAAAAATTTCGCCGGCACGGTAAGACATTTCGTCTTGAGAAGAATAAACGATCATCTTGTATCCACTGTCAGTGACTTACTATTCTTACTTCATTTAATATTATCATAAGAATAACACTTCACGTAAATCATTAATTCATTTTAAACTATTTGACCGACTTATCCTGCCCTAATGTATGGTTTTAGCAAATGAGTATTGCTTTAATTATGATTAATCTATCAACTATAAGTTAACAACTTCGTCGAATTTTGTTGCTTCGCTGCTATGTACAATTTTCCCTCGAACGAGGCCTTTCGGTTTCGCAACCATTATCAAGTTCATCCTACAACAACATTTCCGTTATATATATACTAACCCTCCCACGCATCACTGGTTACATTCAACCAATAGGAGGCAGTACTTACCGCCCAGTCCTTGATAGCCCCGCCCCTTACTCAGTCAAACTGACCTCGTCACATACATTATCCTCTAGAAATCTCCTACAGCTTTCTACCTTCTGAACACATATCCTGTAACCGTATGACACCTTTTATACATTGCTCTTTAAAATATAGTAAAATATATCCTCATTACTAAATTCAACCTTTATGTTCATCAGCGCATTACTATTCTTTTTCCTTACTTCTAATATTTCTAGTTCTTCATACAATTTGCGTTTACTTATGTTATTCTCTAACCTTACTATTTCGACGTTCTCTGTTGGGTCTGAAAACCTATGCCCTGTTTCATTAAAATGTCTCGCATAGAGCGAATTCAAAGTTCTGTCTCCTTCTCCTCTCGCATGTTCTCTCAATCTAATTTCGAACTTATGTCCTGTTTCACCCAGGTAAACCTTATCACACTGTTTACAGTTCAACTTATAAACACCACTTTTCTGTAATTCAGGCGTTATTTCAGTACTACTATTCTTTATATAATCAAAGCTGTCTTTGTCTTTTTTACCGCTAGATCTATATTGTGTTTTTCAAAGCACTTGATTATGTTCCTCGTTTGAAATCCCTGACACGTTATTGATCCTATGTATTTCTTTTCTTTCTTCTCTTCTTGTCTACTATTTCCTTCTATTCTGTTTACAATTTTCTCTACTATCCCCGGTTTATAATTATTATTTTTCGCTATTCCTCCTATTCTTTTTAACTCTTCTTTTTTACATGAATCATCTTCTAAGTATTTTATTGCCCTATAACAAAATGAGTTTAGTGCAGCCATCTTGTGACTTACGGGATGGTATGATTCCTGAGGTATAATTAAGTCTGTATACGTTTCTTTTCTAAATAAATTAAATTTAAAAACACCGCACTCTATCTTTACATTTAGATCTAGGTAATGTATTTGTACTCCACCTATTTCCATTTTGAATTTAATTTTATTTTCTATTTGATTAATTTCATTCGTTATTTCTGCGAATTCTTCTTTTGTTCCCTCCCACACCACCAAAATTTCGTTTACGTACCTTATCCATTCCGTTATTTTATCCTTATATTTTGATTCCATTAGGACACGCCTCTCAAAACAATTCATATATTTGAATTTTTGAAGACATGTGAGCGTTACTGAAGTGCGGGTTATTTGAACTAGCCGACCGACGACAAATAATTATTTACGACTTGAGAAAATACTGTCGTAAGGTACTTTCTGAAATATTTGTACCTGTTGCCAGGAGGTAAGATAAGCCCCAATCTAATTTACATAAATAAAATATAAACTTAAAAAAAAATAATATGATCGTATGAAATATCCCTTATCTCTCCCAACTCAAGCAATATAAATTTCATAATTCTTGTATTAATTAACAATAAGTGTAAGATTGAAATATTAAATTTGCGTCTATAAAAAGAAAAGAGTTGCAGATGAATCTTGTAGAGTGGGGAAGCTAGACGACCAAAAATCTTTGTCATTTTCTCATAAATAAAATACAATTATGTAACAACGCTATACACAGTGACTAGACCTACCTTTGTATACTAATAGTTATACAACCGACTAAATTTATTTTTTCAGACACATTCGGTATTTATTAGTTATGCTGAATCTTTTTCCACGCGGTCAGTTAAAATTTCTGCTCGTTTAAAATGTCATTAGGAATTTCTTGAAGTAAATATATAACAACGTTATGAATAAACAAACGTTATGTTATAAACGTTGTTATAATAAACAACGTTATGATGGAAATAAGCATGAAGAATTAAACACTGACTTTATAAAATTTGTTGCAGTCAAGAGGATAATACAAAAACAAGCCATTACTCTGTAACGGGTTACTGTCATGTCTTAATCGCTTGAGTCACGATGTACACTTTTTGTGCGCTCCAACCACGAACCCTTTGAGAATTGTATTCTCCGTTGATAGAGTGGATACATATTATTTACAAAAAAGCTTAGTACTCAAAACGTTTAATCAGCATTCGAATACTAACTATATTAAAATTATTTAGCTTAAATTATTTTAAAAAACTAAGCGATTAAATTATCGTTTACACAAGTCAACAGACAAGACTAGGCGAGCTCTTAAGACTAAAAATCCTTAAACAAAGATTTAAATTTTCATTTACAGCTAATTGGATTATTTCTGCACATCCAGATTTGAGAACAGTAATTACAAGCCCGATGACTTTCCAAGCGCAGCGCAGTCCCGGTATACATCGTGCTATCAATTCGTTTTTGAATAAATATTGAACTCTTTGGATGGAATCAAATGAATAGCAGCCAGTTGGATCTGAGAGGACAAAACATTTTTCCATTGTTTTGTCTGTCGTAACTGATACCATATTGTGGATCCGGCTGACCCACTTCTTGAGTGCTGCAACTGAGCGTTATCATTAGATATGTAATTAGCGTTATCCTCATTTTTCGTAAATGCATTCCAGTGTTCTAAATTGTTCTATGTCTTTGATAGAGTGAGTGTCCTGTATTAACTTGGTACATTACAACCGCTGCAAATAGACGGGAAAACGTGAAGTGTTAAACAATGAAACAACATAAATAACAACGCTTTTGGTGCGCTTTACCCATAATTTAATTAATCTATTTATTAATCAGCTCTATTTGCTGATGAAAAATTTTAAAAGTTACAAAATTTTTAGATATAGGACGTAAAGGACATTTGCTCACACACTTAAATATTATTTCTATACAAACATTACCAAAAAAAATAAAGTTCTTTTAATATAAATAACTTCATTACTTTGTCACGTAAATGGAACTAATATTACCCGCGATTCGTTATATTTAGTAGCATGGTATTTCTGTACCTCAATTTTTAAGTTTACACTATTATCATTAAAACATATATGAAAAACAGGTACAAAACAAGTATTTTATAAAACGGCACTTCTATAATATTGAAGTATTGTTGTATAAACAACCACACACCAAGATTGGCTTTAATAAAGTAATTTAAAAAAATAATTTATTAGTTACAAACCAAGTTCTATATTTAATATATTTTTTCGTATCTACTATTATTTTATAATATACATATTTATACAAACGTCATTCTAGAGGTTTTGAAAGCGACAGAAGACAGAACGAAGCTCTAAACGAAGTATCTGCAGGAAAAGAGCGCCGACAGAATTTGTGAGAGCATGCCATTAAGTAAACATGTGAAAAACTGTCTAAAATATTTAATGTAGTTGAATTAACGACAAGAACAAAATCTGTTAAAAAGAATGTGTGACAACTATGAAGGAAACTTGCTCTACAGAACATTTGTGATAGGAAATGTTAGAAAAGACTTTTTATCTGAAACCGACAAATTAGTTATAAAACATGATGTACAAGCAAGTTGAATTATGACTGATATAAACAAGTTTCTTGGAAAGGGGATTCCAAATAAAGTACATAAAAATACAAAACAAAGAAAAGCCTGTCTGTACTTAGGTTTTCATATGCAACGGATCAAATTTCTTATGGAAACACTTAATGTGTTTATGAAAGATTTTGTCATAATATTCATACTTTGTCATATTTACGACACTTTCACGCTGTGACTGACTTCGTGCGATCTGAAGCAGATGCACACGCATAGAAAAATATAAAAAAACACGCATATAAAACCCTCTTTGTCGTTCTAGGTCTTCAAAAAACTCACAGCTACAGAACGCTTAGTGAAAAGCAAGACAATAGCCCACTGTGTTACGGGAAAAGCCTTCAAGAGCTTGAGGACTGCATAAGAAGACCAACTCACTAGCATGTTTTAAAGTGCCAAACTTTTCAGATGGTCTTCCGTTTAGTGAAATACAACAAGAAAACAACACTAGAATAATGCACACACTCTTGTTTGTATACTCCAGCTTAAAGATGTCAAATATTAATCTATACGTGGCAATGAAATAATTAAATTATTCCACCGGGACTTGGGACTTGGTTAAAAAAAAATTGTATTAATTGTACGTTGTTGTACGAAGAGGTTTCAGAAAGTTCAAGGAATAATATTCCTGTCAGGGAAATTATTGTTTCATAAGTTAGCAGTACACATGACGTGTGCAGGCGGCCCTCATGCTCTTCCTTTCTGTCTAACAGTAGCACAGGAATGTGTTTCTTTAAGGTGCATACGATTTTGTTGCAGTTAAAAATTTGCCTGTATCAAATTTTGCGTCTTGCTTCAAAAATCGTCAACAAAACACTAATGTTACTTAAAAAGCATACGGTGCGTAATACCACAAGTATGTTAAGTGTCACAAGCGATCCCGTGAGGGTCGGTTTAATGTTGTAGATGTTGTTCGTTGTAGGTGCCCGTCTACTGCTACAAACAATGAAACCGTTGATCGTTTTCCAGGAATTTCACAAGGTGACAGACGGAAATATATTGAGGAAATAACATAAGTTGGAAGTGGTCACGGTGATCTCTATAAAAACCGGAATATGCGTTGTGTTTGCCAACACATTGTTCACAAAAATGTCTGCAGATCAGACAGAAACACGAATAATCTTGAAGGAGATTTTATCACATTGGCTAGTCGACATAACAATTTTCTAAACAGTATAATCACAAGAGGCGATAAATTATGTTTTTGGTGATTGACAGACAAAACGCTAGTCCTCGGTATGGAAATCAAAGTGAAAATCAACAATTAACGTTTCGTTTGAACAACTTTATCATAATATCTCAACGTGATTACCTGAAGTAGTCCAATCCACAATAACTAAAACTGTCTAAAATACATACAAGTAGTCGCCTTAAATAGTTTTCTAAAGCTTATGCTTAATGAAAGAGAAATATAAACATTAAATATGACTTATTTCTGAAATCACTTTCACACATATTCTCAACCCATATTCTTAGCTCTCTTTATCTCTTTCATAAGCTGCCTTGTCAGGTGTAAACCATAGATGATGTTTACGGGCCAAGAGTAAAGTACTTAATGATGTATGAAAACGAAAACACTTTTCTTCATAAGCTTTTGTGATTTACATATTTCTTGACAACAACAGTAGTTTGCAACAGATATTAATGCTTTATTGTGTTAACAGCTCAGTGTACCACATTGCAACAATCGTCTGCTAGAGCACTCAAGACAGTTTTTTTACAGTAGAAAAATATAATTCATAACATTCTTATCTCTTGACTAATAATTTCGTTATTTACAATAAAATTAATAAAGAAGTAGTCCAAGCACCATCTCCAAAGCGCTGTCAATTAATACCACTTTTAATAAATAAGCTGTCAGCTGACGACAAAACTTGCTCTAATTAACTTCAGCCACGTGCTCAAGTTGGGTCACGTTATATATAAAAAAATGTGTCACCTTAAAACTTGTGAGTCAGTTTACTTTTTAAAAACATACAGTTTGCAGTATAAATATATTACTTAGTATATTTAAATATCATTTTCCGTTCAGTTTAATTACTTTTAACAAAAACTTAAAAAGATCACTCAATGTACTTATAAATTATTTTTGATCCTAAGTTAATTAAATTATCTGTTCGCATGCAACTAGTTAGTTGTCCTACGCACATTTGTAAATACCTATTTTGTTATTAAGTCTAGATGTAAATTTTCGAATCTCTAACCCAACATTTGAAACAATGTACACTGTGGGGTTGTACCAAACTAAAATTAAATATTTCTATTTATGCTCTTCAATATTTCATTAAAATATTGCAATTAGACAGTTATCCGAAGCACAAGGTGTCTAGTTGCATTAGAATATGTGTGAAGCTCTTTACTCAATAGCGCTCGCGAGCACAGGCGCATGCCTATTCACGTGCGAATGCACATTGTCTTGTGTAAATTTTGGAATCGCTAACTGATACACGATAAAGTCTGGCGTTTTCTTGTGCCTTATTCATGGAACAGTACTCATCGTGACCTCAGTGAGACGATTAATAGTCTGTAAAATTTTTCAGACGATTATTCGTAGAACTTGAAATGCACACATATGATGAAAACGATCTCCATGGAGAAAAATTTAATTCTAGAATGTTCTATGAAACGTGAGAGGGATGTTTATGAGATAGAAATGGAGGTGTGGAATCTAGTATATGGATGATGTTGTTCATTATCCAAAGGGAGTGTCCCCATATTTTATTCGCATAACTAGAATGTACTATGCTTAACAAGTAAGTTTTCCTTCTAAAAGCGTGCAATATTTAAACGCTGTGACATAATGAATAAATTCTCAGTCTTAATAAAGCGTACTTTTTTCTAAATAACTTTAGGACTCTCTTTGTATGTGATTACTTGTACCGTACGCAGTTCGTAATAGTAACAACTTCAAATGGCATGAATTGTTTTTGTTACCATTAGAAAACGACTACATTTTGTTAGCATTAAAATTAAACTCGTTGTTGTATAAAAATGATTCAAGGATCTTATTAAAATGTAATAACGTAAATTAAGTTATTTTTTCACATCATGCGACTTATTTCACGCTTATATGAGTACTGTAAGGTAACACATATTAGTCTAATTAATGTTTCCTAAACTCTGTAGATGAAACTCAGTAAGCACAGAAAAGAAATACTGCAGGAAACAATATTTTATGTTCCAGGCTTGTGGGCGGGGGTGACGCTGAGTGAGAGTTGTTTATAAAAAATTATTAGTTTTTTTCTGTCCGAAGCTACAAGCTAAAACCGCAACTTTATAAAACAGGCTTATCTCTGAAACATATTAGTTTAAAACTCGAAGTAACAAAAAGTAACGTTTAATTATCAAGCTTTTTATGAGACTATTTGAAGTGTATCAACAGCGGGTCTAAATGCGATACAGTTGCTAATTTAAATATTTAAAAAAAGGAATGTTAATCATAACGGTCTTTAAGGATTAAATATCACCGTCCTATCGCCTAATGCACGTAACCACAATGATCTATAGGTTAATTAATTTAATTCGTAAAACATTTAATTTTTGTATGTGTCTACGTCTGTTTAATACGTAATAAATCCATAGAATATCGTAATCATTATCCGTTACTCACAAGTGAAAGACGTTTTCACTTAACGGTATAATAGCTTTTACTCTGAATTGTAAAATGTTATTGGTATAATTTTTATGTATTCCACTTTTACTTTTGATGATACTGGATTAAGTTTTCAATTGATATTTTTTGTTAAAAATTAATTGTGTGCGTGCCTTTCTTACTGTAATGACGAAACGCTTATAGACTTTTTGTTATAGAATTGTGGGCGTCAGATGTGGTAAGACATCAGTCATCGTAAAATAAATTTAAAATTTAAGAAGTTAAAAACTAAATCATAAAACTGCATACTGCATATCATACTGCTACATACCGTTTTTTACACAAACGTTCATTGCCATTCAGTATTAAAGATTAATAGCGATTGGAAAAGAATATAATTTTTTAAGAGAGACTGGAAGGTAGAACAAGGTATTCAGGCTCTCATCCAAAGAACTGAAACAACCTGAGATTAACGGCAATTCGAGGATTGGGGAAGAGTCCCTCAGAATCATAAGCAAGTACATTATGTTATAATGTTACTGTTTTTTTTTAATTTAATTTTTGTTATATATAAACCTCTTTTCAGTTTTCAACCTCAAGAACGTTTTACCTGAAATCGTGAAAATGGTCCCTCCTTCTTTACCTGGTCATAGGAATCACATCTAGGACAATATGTGATCAACTACTACTTCGAAAGAAAATATAAAATATGGGGACACTCCCTTTGGATAATGAACAACATCATCCATATACTAGATTCCACACCTCCATTTCTATCTCATAAACATCCCTCTCACGTTTCATAGAACATTCTAGAATTAAATTTTTCTCCATGGAGATCGTTTTCATCATATGTGTGCATTTCAAGTGATACGAATAATCGTCTGAAAAATTTTACAGACTATTAATCGTCTCACTGAGGTCACGATGAGTACTGTTCCATGAATAAGGCACAAGAAAACGCCAGACTTTATCGTGTATCAGTTAGCGATTCCAAAATTTACACAAGACAATGTGCATTCGCACGTGAATAGGCATGCGCCTGTGCTCGCGAGCGCTATTGAGTAAAGAGCTTCACACATATTCTAATGCAACTAGACACCTTGTGCTTCGGATAACTGTCTAATTGCAATATTTTAATGAAATATTGAAGAGCATAAATAGAAATATTTAATTTTAGTTTGGTACAACCCCACAGTGTACATTGTTTCAAATGTTGGGTTAGAGATTCGAAAATTTACATCTAGACTTAATAACAAAATAGGTATTTACAAATGTGCGTAGGACAACTAACTAGTTGCATGCGAACAGATAATTTAATTAACTTAGGATCAAAAATAATTTATAAGTACATTGAGTGATCTTTTTAAGTTTTTGTTAAAAGTAATTAAACTGAACGGAAAATGATATTTAAATATACTAAGTAATATATTTATACTGCAAAATGTATGTTTTTAAAAAGTAAACTGACTCACAAGTTTTAAGGTGACACATTTTTTTATATATAACGTGACCCAACTTGAGCACGTGGCTGAAGTTAATTAGAGCAAGTTTTGTCGTCAGCTGACAGCTTATTTATTAAAAGTGGTATTAATTGACAGCGCTTTGGAGATGGTGCTTGGACTACTTCTTTATTAATTTTATTGTAAATAACGAAATTATTAGTCAAGAGATAAGAATGTTATGAATTATATTTTTCTACTGTAAAAAACTGTCTTGAGTGCTCTAGCAGACGATTGTTGCAATGTGGTACACTGAGCTGTTAACACAATAAAGCATTAATATCTGTTGCAAACTACTGTTGTTGTCAAGAAATATGTAAATCACAAAAGCTTATGAAGAAAAGTGTTTTCGTTTTCATACATCATTAAGTACTTTACTCTTGGCCCGTAAACATCATCTATGGTTTACACCTGACAAGGCAGCTTATGAAAGAGATAAAGAGAGCTAAGAATATGGGGCTGAGAATATGTGTGAAAGTGATTTCAGAAATAAGTCATATTTAATGTTCATATTTCTCTTTCATTAAGCATAAGCTTTAGAAAACTATTTAAGGCGACTACTTGTATGTATTTTAGACAGTTTTAGTTATTGTGGATTGGACTACTTCAGGTAATCACGTTGAGATATTATGATAAAGTTGTTCAAACGAAACGTTAATTGTTGATTTTCACTTTGATTTCCATACCGAGGACTAGCGTTTTGTCTGTCAATCACCAAAAACATAATTTATCGCCTCTTGTGATTATACTGTTTAGAAAATTGTTATGTCGACTAGCCAATGTGATAAAATCTCCTTCAAGATTATTCGTGTTTCTGTCTGATCTGCAGACATTTTTGTGAACAATGTGTTGGCAAACACAACGCATATTCTGGTTTTTATAGAGATCACCGTGACCACTTCCAACTTATGTTATTTCCTCAATATATTTCCGTCTGTCACCTTGTGAAATTCCTGGAAAACGATCAACGGTTTCATTGTTTGTAGCAGTAGACGGGCACCTACAACGAACAACATCTACAACATTAAACCGACCCTCACGGGATCGCTTGTGACACTTAACATACTTGTGGTATTACGCACCGTATGCTTTTTAAGTAACATTAGTGTTTTGTTGACGATTTTTGAAGCAAGACGCAAAATTTGATACAGGCAAATTTTTAACTGCAACTAAATCGTATGCACCTTAAAGAAACACATTCCTGTGCTACTGTTAGACAGAAAGGAAGAGCATGAGGGCCGCCTGCACACGTCATGTGTACTGCTAACTTATGAAACAATAATTTCCCTGACAGGAATATTATTCCTTGAACTTTCTGAAACCTCTTCGTACAACAACGTACAATTAATACAATTTTTTTTTAACCAAGTCCCAAGTCCCGGTGGAATAATTTAATTATTTCATTGCCACGTATAGATTAATATTTGACATCTTTAAGCTGGAGTATACAAACAAGAGTGTGTGCATTATTCTAGTGTTGTTTTCTTGTTGTATTTCACTAAACGGAAGACCATCTGAAAAGTTTGGCACTTTAAAACATGCTAGTGAGTTGGTCTTCTTATGCAGTCCTCAAGCTCTTGAAGGCTTTTCCCGTAACACAGTGGGTTATTGTCTTGCTTTTCACTAAGCGTTCTGTAGCTGTGAGTTTTTTGAAGACCTAGAACGACAAAGAGGGTTTTATATGCGTGTTTTTTTATATTTTTCTATGCGTGTGCATCTGCTTCAGATCGCACGAAGTCAGTCACAGCGTGAAAGTGTCGTAAATATGACAAAGTATGAATATTATGACAAAACCTTTCATAAACACATTAAGTGTTTCCATAAGAAATTTGATCCTTTGCATATGAAAACCTAAGTACAGACAGGCTTTTCTTTGTTTTGTATTTTTATGTACTTTATTTGGAATCCCCTTTCCAAGAAACTTGTTTATATCAGTCATAATTCAACTTGCTTGTACATCATGTTTTATAACTAATTTGTCGGTTTCAGATAAAAAGTCTTTTCTAACATTTCCTATCACAAATGTTCTGTAGAGCAAGTTTCCTTCATAGTTGTCACACATTCTTTTTAACAGATTTTGTTCTTGTCGTTAATTCAACTACATTAAATATTTTAGACAGTTTTTCACATGTTTACTTAATCGCATGCTCTCACAAATTCTGTCGGCGCTCTTTTCCTGCAGATACTTCGTTTAGAGCTTCGTTCTGTCTTCTGTCGCTTTCAAAACCTCTAGAATGACGTTTGTATAAATATGTATATTATAAAATAATAGTAGATACGAAAAAATATATTAAATATAGAACTTGGTTTGTAACTAATAAATTATTTTTTTAGATTACTTTATTAAAGCCAATCTTGGTGTGTGGTTGTTTATACAACAATACCTTAACACGACAGATAAATGAGACAACGATTTTAGATTATAACGTCCTTAAATTTGTATTTACTGAGTTTTTCTAACCTAAAGACTACTTCAGTAGATTCCTGTAGCAAATGTTACAAATGTGATCTTGTTCTTTCTTATTTCAATATTATAGAAGTGCCGTTTTATAAAATACTTGTTTTGTACCTGTTTTTCATATATGTTTTAATGATAATAGTGTAAACTTAAAAATTGAGGTACAGAAATACCATGCTACTAAATATAACGAATCGCGGGTAATATTAGTTCCATTTACGTGACAAAGTAATGAAGTTATTTATATTAAAAGAACTTTATTTTTTTTGGTAATGTTTGTATAGAAATAATATTTAAGTGTGTGAGCAAATGTCCTTTACGTCTTATATCTAAAAATTTTGTAACTTTTAAAATTTTTCATCAGCAAATAGAGCTGATTAATAAATAGATTAATTAAATTATGGGTAAAGCGCACCAAAAGCGTTGTTATTTATGTTGTTTCATTGTTTAACACTTCACGTTTTCCCGTCTATTTGCAGCGGTTGTAATGTACCAAGTTAATACAGGACACTCACTCTATCAAAGACATAGAACAATTTAGAACACTGGAATGCATTTACGAAAAATGAGGATAACGCTAATTACATATCTAATGATAACGCTCAGTTGCAGCACTCAAGAAGTGGGTCAGCCGGATCCACAATATGGTATCAGTTACGACAGACAAAACAATGGAAAAATGTTTTGTCCTCTCAGATCCAACTGGCTGCTATTCATTTGATTCCATCCAAAGAGTTCAATATTTATTCAAAAACGAATTGATAGCACGATGTATACTGGGACTGCGCTGCGCTTGGAAAGTCATCGGGCTTGTAATTACTGTTCTCAAATCTGGATGTGCAGAAATAATCCAATTAGCTGTAAATGAAAATTTAAATCTTTGTTTAAGGATTTTTAGTCTTAAGAGCTCGCCTAGTCTTGTCTGTTGACTTGTGTAAACGATAATTTAATCGCTTAGTTTTTTAAAATAATTTAAGCTAAATAATTTTAATATAGTTAGTATTCGAATGCTGATTAAACGTTTTGAGTACTAAGCTTTTTTGTAAATAATATATATCCACTCTATCAACGGAGAATACAATTCTCAAAGGGTTCGTGGTTGGAGCGCACAAAAAGTGTACATCGTGACTCAAGCGATTAAGACATGACAGTAACCCGTTACAGAGTAATGGCTTGTTTTTGTATTATCCTCTTGACTGCAACAAATTTTATAAAGTCAGTGTTTAATTCTTCATGCTTATTTCCATCATAACGTTGTTTATTATAACAACGTTTATAACATAACGTTTGTTTATTCATAACGTTGTTATATATTTACTTCAAGAAATTCCTAATGACATTTTAAACGAGCAGAAATTTTAACTGACCGCGTGGAAAAAGATTCAGCATAACTAATAAATACCGAATGTGTCTGAAAAAATAAATTTAGTCGGTTGTATAACTATTAGTATACAAAGGTAGGTCTAGTCACTGTGTATAGCGTTGTTACATAATTGTATTTTATTTATGAGAAAATGACAAAGATTTTTGGTCGTCTAGCTTCCCCACTCTACAAGATTCATCTGCAACTCTTTTCTTTTTATAGACGCAAATTTAATATTTCAATCTTACACTTATTGTTACTTAATACAAGAATTATGAAATTTATATTGCTTGAGTTGGGAGAGATAAGGGATATTTCATACGATCATATTATTTTTTTTTAAGTTTATATTTTATTTATGTAAATTAGATTGGGGCTTATCTTACCTCCTGGCAACAGGTACAAATATTTCAGAAAGTACCTTACGACAGTATTTTCTCAAGTCGTAAATAATTATTTGTCGTCGGTCGGCTAGTTCAAATAACCCGCACTTCAGTAACGCTCACATGTCTTCAAAAATTCAAATATATGAATTGTTTTGAGAGGCGTGTCCTAATGGAATCAAAATATAAGGATAAAATAACGGAATGGATAAGGTACGTAAACGAAATTTTGGTGGTGTGGGAGGGAACAAAAGAAGAATTCGCAGAAATAACGAATGAAATTAATCAAATAGAAAATAAAATTAAATTCAAAATGGAAATAGGTGGAGTACAAATACATTACCTAGATCTAAATGTAAAGATAGAGTGCGGTGTTTTTAAATTTAATTTATTTAGAAAAGAAACGTATACAGACTTAATTATACCTCAGGAATCATACCATCCCGTAAGTCACAAGATGGCTGCACTAAACTCATTTTGTTATAGGGCAATAAAATACTTAGAAGATGATTCATGTAAAAAAGAAGAGTTAAAAAGAATAGAAGGAATAGCGAAAAATAATAATTATAAACCGGGGATAGTAGAGAAAATTGTAAACAGAATAGAAGGAAATAGTAGACAAGAAGAGAAGAAAGAAAAGAAATACATAGGATCAATAACGTGTCAGGGATTTCAAACGAGGAACATAATCAAGTGCTTTGAAAAACACAATATAGATCTAGCGGTAAAAAAGGCAAAGACAGCTTTGATTATATAAAGAATAGTAGTACTGAAATAACGCCTGAATTACAGAAAAGTGGTGTTTATAAGTTGAACTGTAAACAGTGTGATAAGGTTTACCTGGGTGAAACAGGACATAAGTTCGAAATTAGATTGAGAGAACATGCGAGAGGAGAAGGAGACAGAACTTTGAATTCGCTCTATGCGAGACATTTTAATGAAACAGGGCATAGGTTTTCAGACCCAACAGAGAACGTCGAAATAGTAAGGTTAGAGAATAACATAAGTAAACGCAAATTGTATGAAGAACTAGAAATATTAAAAGTAAGGAAAAAGAATAGTAATGCGCTGATGAACATAAAGGTTGAATTTAGTAATGAGGATATATTTTACTATATTTTAAAGAGCAATGTATAAAAGGTGTCATACGGTTACAGGATATGTGTTCAGAAGGTAGAAAGCTGTAGGAGATTTCTAGAGGATAATGTATGTGACGAGGTCAGTTTGACTGAGTAAGGGGCGGGGCTAACAAGGACTGGGCGGTAAGTACTGCCTCCTATTGGTTGAATGTAACCAGTGATGCGTGGGAGGGTTAGTATATATATAACGGAAATGTTGTAGGATGAACTTGATAATGGTTGCGAAACCGAAAGGCCTCGTTCGAGGGAAAATTGTACATAGCAGCGAAGCAACAAAATTCGACGAAGTTGTTAACTTATAATTGATAGATTAATCATAATTAAAGCAATACTCATTTGCTAAAACCATACATTAGGGCAGGATAAGTCGGTCAAATAGTTTAAAATGAATTAATGATTTACGTGAAGTGTTATTCTTATGATAATATTAAATGAAGTAAGAATAGTAAGTCACTGACAGTGGATACAAGATGATCGTTTATTCTTCTCAAGACGAAATGTCTTACCGTGCCGGCGAAATTTTTTGAATCGTTGATTGTTCTGTCCTCTATAGTAGGCTACATTGTAAACAGTGTAAAGTGCTTCTGATGTGTAGAATAATGAAATATCTGTATATTTATTTAACGTTTGTTAATAACTACCTATAAACTATACGATACTCATAAAAACATAATTATTATCAAAGACAGCCTGAAAGTTGATAGAGATTTACCTTTATCAACATTATTTTAGAATGTTCCTATTAAAATGGGTTTATTCTAGCATTTTATTGTAAATTTATTTAGCTGTAAGGTGATGTATTAAATATTCTATTTAACGACCTGCCGTTTATACTTTTTTTAAGCAAAGACAAACTTACATTAACGATAGATTTATACGATATAGAAAACTCTAAGGTTTATTACAAGCGATTCACTAATCCGCATTGCAAACGGAACGGCACCTGTAAAACATTTAGAATGCCGTTTAGTCGTGCACTTTCATGGTGTATTGTGAACTGTAGAGCACTTGGTAAAACATTACAACCGTCACTTGGTACTGCTTCTGCTCTGTTTACGTCTGTTGAATCAATGTATTATTCATCCACTCTTCCGTAATACACGCTACACTGCAAACAGCACATAAAATAAATTAAATGTAAAAGCCGAATCTGTTGGTTGACAAAGTGTCTCAAAACGGTCGTTGTTCATCGACAACGAAAATCAATGGTTATATGTTAACGTATCGGCTTCAGAGTTGTGATGCTTCAATGTGTTATGGTGAGTGAGTGCCTTCCAAGCTACGAAGCCCCAACTTTCTATCAGGTATGGTAGTGAATAACACTTCAGTCTTTGTACAATATAAGCGCTATCAAATGTAACTTTTCACATTAAATTATGTAAATTTAGAATGTGCATTAAACATAAGATTTACAAAAAATTATCTTCACATCATCATCATCAGATTATACACCTTCAATCCATTATACTTCAGTGTAGCGAAATTTTTACATTATCAGAAGCTTTCGACACATCTGTGAATGCTAGATGCATCTGCAAGTTAAATTCCGTTCTCTTTTCAATTACTAATTTAAGTGTAAAGATACCATCTATGCATGATTGCCCCTTCCTGACCCCACTTTTTTCTTCTGATATTAAAGCGTCCGCTATTGGCTTCAGTCTCCCATTTATTATTCTAGCGTAGACCTTATATATAGTATCAAAAAAGAAATTCCTCTAAAATTATCTGTCTTTTTCCGATCTCCTTTTTTGAATAATGAAGTTACAACCGCTTTTGACCATTTTTTAGGAATTCTGTGTTCTTTCCAACACATATTCAAAAAATGTAATAGACGCAAATGCAACAGAATGCCTCCACACTTCAAAAGTTCCGTATTTATACAATTTGGACTAGGTGCTTTACGATTTCTCAAGTCCTTTAATGTCTGCAGTAGTTGCTCCAAAGTTACACTGACCGCTTCACTTATGACAGATCCTGCATGATTAATGTCTTCTTTTTCACTTTCTTTCTCTTCCTCAGCACTATAACAAAGTTCGGAATAATGGTCTTTTCATGTATCCATTCCAATTGGAGTGAAATATACTGCTTCTGGTTTCCTACTGTTCAGTGTTTTCACTACTTTGTAAGCCATGACTTGTCTACAATGCATATCATGTTCAATACTTGAAAAAACGTATCCCATAACTGCCTGTGTAACTGTCTGACAATCAGTTTTGTCATCTTCCTGGCAGTTTTATACACTTCCTCATTAGCAGAAGTTGAGGAGTTTAGGTATTGAAGATATGCCCTCTGTTTTGAGGCCACTACTTCTTTCACTTCCTCTGTCCATATTGTTAGACCTCTTCTTTCAACCCCTATTGCTTCTTTAACTGCTTGTATTATTATGGGCTTGATATTATCCCATTCCTGTTCTAAATCGTCACTTGTAGGTACCCCACTCAAATGCTTACTCATTTTATCTTGATAGAATCGGCGTATACCTTAAATACTTCTTTATTTTCCTGTCTATTAAATGATTTAAACTTCTTCCATCTCATATAACGACTTATCTTTGACACTACTAAATAATGATCAGAACCAACATCAAATCCTCTATATACTCTTGTGTCTATAGTTTGCGTTGCTAATTTCTTACTTATAATTATATAATCAATGACAGATCTAAGTCTTCTTGCTGACCAGCTATATTTGTGAATATCTTTCTTACGGAAAAAGGTATTAGTTATTTTAGCTCGTTAAATATAGCGAATTCTCTCAGAACGTCTCTATTAACATTCATTGTGTCTTTACCAAAAACTCCCACTATATTAGAAATAGGAACTTTCCCAATCCTGGCATTAACAGATTTCCCAATCACCGATTAACAGAATTTTTCCTAAAATTATAAATGCATAAATAATTTAAAAAAAAAAACAGAATTGTAAAGGTGAATAAACGTATAGTGTTTAATTTGTATGAAATTTATCATTGTCCACATGAATAATTGTCTACTTGATGCAGGATGGATTTCAATTGAATTGCATTGATAGACAACGAAGTAAACAGTAATGGTCTCTACAAATCATATATTAAAGGATAGGAATATGGCTAATATTCTAATACTAGTTTAGTTAGAGTTGCTAGCCACCTGAAAAAGAAGGAAGCTCCCTCTCTGAATTTTGACTTTCCTTCGTAATTTGTTGCAAGTGAATTTTTTTATATGCTATAATATTTTACCACTCATATTCCAATATACAAATAACAATAAAATTGGAGAAAATTTGCTTTTGTGTTGAGGGTTCTATTGCTAATCTTCGTGGAAATATCGCGGCGTTGAGGATTGCACGGAAGTTCACAAGTCCTTACAAAGCAAACACCGTATCGGAAGAGTGCGTGCTCGTTATAAAATCTCGATGTACTACTTTCAGCAGTGAATGTAAACCCGAACTACTTGAGTATGCTGACTGCTATGATTGTTACATTATAATGTATGCAGAACGACGCAATTGTTTGTTACGTGTCTTAAAATAAACTAGTATACCATAGGTCGTGTGAAGTGGAAACAGCAGTTTTCCATTGCTCATTCGCTATGAAATATACGTAAAGTACTATAATAGGCAGATTATTTAAATGTGAAAAATCATCGAATCCGCGTACTAGAACATTGGTTTTTAACATTTTACTTACTGTGTAATATTTATTTTTCCTTCGTTATAATTTCTTTATAAACAAAGTTTTGTATTTTGGATTTTTTGTAGTTCTTTCATGCGCTCGAGTATATTTAGCCTACTAAGCAGGATAAAATGTGTGGTAATTGTAGATTTGTAAAAAAATGTTATACAAATTAAAATAGGCGTATAGGCACATGTGTGGGTGTGTTTGCGAGTTTCAAAAATTACTGAATAATTCCAAAATACCAATCCAACATGCGATACTCTTTATAGTCATAACATTTACAAGTAAGGCCACATCAATTCGTGTCACGATGACACGCTGTACGTGCAGGTTATCACGTAGTACTTAGCGGTAAGCGAGATGTTGCAATGTTGTCAAGTTAAAATATAGTAGATGAGTCGTGCATAATTTGTACATATTTATTTCACTTATTCGTAGTCACTCTCATTATTTAAATGATAACGAGTCTTGTTGTTTCCTAGTTATAAAAATATTTCTTGAAATTAAATGTTAGTCTACTATTTTTTTTGTATAAATAATTACAGGTTCGCCTTATGAAGAAAACAGGTTAAAGATTCAGATATGTTTATTAATTTACAACGTTCGACTTTATGTTATGGCTCTGTACAGAATATGTTATTAATTTAAAATAAAAAGCATCTGTTTTCATCCACCTTATTTTAATGAGTAATGTTGTATTCATACTTAATTTTTTGGTATTCTTGTGTAACACTAACATGATAAATTCTTTGACAATGACTTATATTAATTTTTTTAGATTAAACTTTATAATTATTTATTTCACTTCTTCATAAGACTATTAGTTCGTATTAAAACATTTCGTTGTAATATTCTTTAAATTTAATTCAACCCTTTAAGTTTTTAACTGACATAAATTTAGATCAAAGTAGGATAAAGTTTCATTGTAACGTGGTACCTATTTATGGCTTGTTATTCATATACTTACACTTCTTGTGGTCTGTACACTTACACTTACAGTTATGTTCTTATATTTATTATGTTTTAATAATATCTTTTTTAGTCCACTGCTACACTGGTATTTACAGTTATTTTCTTATAAGTCTTCAAATTTAAGCATTTCAGTTAATAATTTGAACTATATATCATCAGTAAATTACACGTTTTTTCTCATGCGCTAAAATTCTAATTCTTACTAAGAATAAAACGATTTATAAATAATTTTTCCAAATAGGGTTTTTACAGCAGTGCATAATATGTTTATGCGAGTAGCACATACATCCACTTCCTCAATTATACCAGATATACTGTCACCGGACAAAAGGCTTGCCGCATGACAAATGGCACCAATCGTACACTCTAGTGTTTTTGGTGGCCCTAAAAACGACCTGGTGGCGAGAAAGCTGATGTTGGTTGTGCCGTGCTGAGATGTTCGGCGGCTGCGCCCGCTGTCCGTGGCGTACTGCAGTCCTCCTCTTCTTTCGGCATCGGTGTAGAGTCGGCTGCCGGCCTAGCGAAACCTATCGCTGGCGCGGAACTGGAGGGCCTTGAATGCTCTCCGGTAGCCAGCCTACTGCTCTTCTCCGGATGTTGTAGAGGTCTGTTGGGAGCCATGTTAATTGGTGTGCCGGCTGGTAGATCGCTGGCGTGGCTGGATCTTGCATCCGCAAGATGATCGTCGCCCCACGTTGGGCGCCACTTGTCACCGGACCAAAGGCTTGCCGCATGACAAATAGGGCCAATCGTACACTCTAGTGTTTTTGGTGGCCCGAAAAAGGACCTGGTGGCGAGAAACCTGTTGCCACAATACAAAAATAGAATTTTTAAGAATATAAGGGTGAAAAAATCTAGGTTTTTAGACAGAACATGAACATGGTTGAAAATAGTGCTTTTGCTTTTTAAAACAGTGTACCCAACGTAGTTCTCTGTGTATAATTTAGCATTTAGATATACAAGTAACATTTGTAAAACTTGTATGTAATAAACTTCCTTGCAGTCGAGTGCAGGCACATTTAAGTACATGCATACAATAAATATAGCTTTCCTTCGTACACACACACACACACACACACACACACGTGCGCGAGCGCGTACACACATAACGCTGTTCTGAAACTGTAAACACACCACAACCTTAACACTTAATTTACGGTTAAACAGTTGTTCACACTGCAGAAAATACTGATTGTATTACTTGCTATTCTATATTGTGTTTCAGTGCATAATTGATTCAGTTCATTGTATTTATTTTTACTCGCATAAATGTCTTTGTTTGTGGTTACATGTATGTCGTACACTTTCATCGTAACATCTTTAAACCCTTGTAATTTATAAATCACCTGTAAAAATACGTTCTGGTCTGCTGTATAACCACCACGGTTTTATTATTACTAAAATAATTTCATTATTACTAAATAAATTTGAAATACCGTTACAAGTTACAAAGAGTTATTATTATACATACACCTGAACCCCAAATACATACACGCCATTATAGGAATGTTATATAAAGAGTATGAGTTAAATTAATGTACAGATTAAAATACACATAGAAGGGTAATTTGTCACCTTTTGGCGTCCCAAAGAACGTGGGACTCCACAAATTTAAAATGCACTTAAATGTTGGTATTTAAAACGTTGCAATATATATATATATATATATATATATTGTAATGGTACATATCTTCACCTAACCATAATGAAGAAAACATGACAAGATAATTTATTTAATCATTAACACTACTAAAAAGGGATGAATTAGAATTGAAGAATGGGTGAATCAGAATAATAAAACGATCAGACATATCAAGGTAGTCAGAACAGTAATTTATATTAATAATGTAGTAACAAACAAACAAACCAAAATGGTAAATACAGAAATAAGGCGATTTAACCTGAATAGCCCAATAGATGGTAAGTGAGAGAGTAGAACTAGCCCCAAAAGACCAAGAATAACATAAATAATGACAACTGCAAATGGACTAGAACTAGCCACCGCACCAACATAAGTGTGTAAATAAGAAGAATAGTTACTAACAAACAATTAACATGGAAGTGTAATGATACAATCAGCCACAACACTAAGAAAGTGACGTATAAAGTATGACAAAATAAAGTGAACCAAGAAGGAATACAAAACTTGTGTTAAACCATAGAAATAGACTCACTAATGAAAATTGTATATAATATTAATAATTGTAAGGACAGACAAGTTAGAAATAATAATTATTAAGTACTTAAGATATAGAATAAGTACTTAAGATATAGAAGGGCACAATAACCCAAACAGATAGAGTAAACTAGGACAAATCACATTAGCACGATACTAACACATCAGTGGTACAATAAGACACAATAGAATGAGAGTAGTAAATTGTAATGATGGTGAACATTTTCTAAATAGATGTAAGAAAGAGAATTTTTTAGTAAGCAATACAATAATATTGACCCACCAGTAACACTAAAAGAAGATTGAGTGTAAAGTGTTATTGTTAAGACCCCATTAAAAAGTGATAAAAACACTGATAAAGCAGTGCCCAAAGTTTATAAGTGAATAAACTAAATTATAAGTGATAAGTTATGTGTGAGTGAGATCTAATATTGGCCAAACACAGGAAGGACTGTGATAGTGGAAATGCCAATATGAGTGGACACCCAAAATGTAACTACACAAACTAATATTATTAAACTTAAGTTAGTATTAGTAATCACTAATTACTATGGTTTTTAAATGTGTGTTAAATAATATTGTAGGCCTAAGGGACAATACATAGTTTTAGGAAAGTTAAGAAACATAGACTATTAGTATGTTAAATCACCATATAGAAAGTTTCTATAAGATTAAATTATAAAAACAATTAATAATCATTATATGATTTAGTAAGAGATAGTGAAATAGGATAAGGTAACATAATTAATGACACAAGGTCAAATAAGTTTAGTGGTAAGGATTTTCTATTACAATCTAAAAGATTAATCAATGTTTATACGTTTGTTTTCCTTTGATGACACTATAAAATAATTATTACTCACTGAAGAGTATGAGTGGATAATATATCTCAAATAAGTATGTGTTAAATGAATAAGAATTATGTTTTAATGACTAAGGTTTATGTTCCAAATAATTATGTTTAAATGATAAGAATTATAGCTATGGGAATTGTTCAAACCATTAGATGTTATGTTATATGTTGTAAGAAATAAGATTTTAAAACCAACAGAAACCAGTAAACAAGAAACAAACAATACATTCAGATACAATGACACTAAAAGTGAGTTATGACAGTAGACAAATTAATATAGGGAAACAATAAAATTACACACAATTACAAGAACCGACTTAAACGTTGAACAAATGAACAGAATCTTGCATTAAAACAATCAGGACCCATTACAAGGAGAATAAAATGTAATATCAGTAATTAAAGAAAAATAGTCAATTGCTGTTTAAGCCTAAGCAAATTCCCAAACTGTCAACTACAAAAAAACTTTAATTTATAGAATTAAACACTGACATTAGGAAGACTAAACCACCTAAACTATGAAATACCAATAGACAATCATGTTAAGGCAGAAATATTATGATAATAATGTAAATTAAGAAAACAGTATAATTAAATAAAATTCACAAAACTGTCAAAATGTTGATACCTAAGTGAACACTATAATATTGGATGTCAAATTAATCCTTGAGCCAAAATATGAACAGTGGTGACAATATTTACTACTAAAAAGGGAGTACTGAAGATTAATTACATTTAGGAGATCTGTAACCAGTTTAAATAAAAATTCAAATACCCTAACAATACTCTTTAGCCAATTTCAGCCAATCAAAAACTTTGAGTAACCACGAGAACAACCGAATATTGACTAATTTCAGTTAGGAACAATACTTTATGTAGTGACGCTAAACTGGAGGGACGCCACGCCGTGAAGGGCCCAAATTTTCAACAGAAAAACAGAATAAGTGCCCACAATTTTGAGAAGGAGTACCAGGACAATAGATGAGAGACCATTACAACTAATCTACACCAAGGACAAGCTCGGAATTAATCCAGATGACAGGAAAATACCTATAATCGACTTGAAGAAGATGACAACCAATTTTGAGCCCAAGACTGAAGTAGGAAGAATCAACATCGACCCATGACTTTACATGGACGACTGACAATACCCACCATATCTACTAACGTTGAGTATTGCTGAATTTATTTGATTATTATAAAACAAATTCTCTTTCAAAAATTCTAACTATATAATAAAACTCTCACTATCACTGAATATATTTTCAAAGATTGATAAAATAAAGAAATAACTTTGTAAACATTGAACGAAGACATGATAACCTATGTTACACAACGACACTGTCACACTTCAACACCACAATATTTAATTTATAGCAAACCTTGTGTAATTTTAATGATCACAAACTTTAAATGATATGTTCTAATTTGTTATCTTGTTATAAAAACCTCTGTATCGTCCTTAAAAGGACTCTATAGGCAGATTTAATTTCGTAAATAATAACCAACGCTGTCTTGCATCTAATAGAAACATTGTACTGCCAACCCAGCAATCCGCTGACTGAGCGACTATATATTGCCGAGGCTAAAAGTTAGTATATCAATTATTATTTTGTATAAAGTGTTAATAAGAACTAATAATTCAGAGCCTAAATAAAAAAAAGTGTGTACCGAGAATACCTGTCCAGTATTTATTTATAGAGAATATTAAATATGTTTTGTTTAATAGCTGTGAGTCAACATAACCAACATTATTCAAGTTGGCAACACGTTTTCCCCCATTCAAACGAGAATCGGTTTCATACCAGTCGGCGAACGATTCAAATTTACACTAGTGCACTGTCAAACCATACAGGTAAAAACTTTTAATTGTTTCTCGTAAAACAATTTGGCGCCTATCGGGAGTTACAAAAGTGCGAGAAGGGACAGGTAAGGCACGCAGGCTACCAGACGCTTCCGAACGACACAATTTACGTTCGATAAAACTTACAATTACACAAACATTAAATATTTAAATTCATAAAGTAGCACATTTTTACAATATATATATATTATATGTTTAACTTTTATAGATACGTGAAAACACTGGTTGGGGATATATTAAAATAAATATTTGAACATATTCATTAAAAAAAAAAACAGTAATGTAATAAGAAAACAATTGAATAAGAGGACAGATGGCAGGACGACTAATGAATTTGTTTTGAATTGTAGACTAGGCAAAGATAGGATTATTTAAGATTATTCTGTTGGCTTACATTACAAAGATTAATAATAATAAAATCTTAGGATTCTCATCTTCTAGGAGAATAGGGAAACACAAGTACCATGAGTGAAAGAAGTCCATCTGATCTAGAATCTAGATAAATGTGGAATCATTGGAGAATATATAGCCAAACAAAGAAGTGTTCAGAATAAAAATTTGGAGGGGAAGAATCTGTAATTTCGATTCCGGTGATAAAACATCTGAGTAGGATACAGGCATTGGAGATAACATTCTTTCAATCTGTTGAAGGCTGCACACAAAGAGGTACAATCTGCAATGAAGAAATAAACAAATAGTTGAAAATCTTTAATATTCAAGATTGGATTATGAAAAACAAAGACATATAGATTACTTATCTCAAAAGGATGCCAGATACTAGGTTGCAAATGGACGTTGGCAATACAAGCCTCTATTGACAAAGAAATATAAGAAGACGTAGGAAACGTCAGTGAAGTGGGTGTGTTTCTTTTATTGGAACAAGCAATTTGTCTATTCCCTGATAGAATTAGAAGAATCTGTCCAAAGGAAAACCATTTATAATTCCAAAAGGAAAAATACTTATAGAAAGAGAGCGATATTATGAAATTTTGCTGTGTACCCTAGTACAGCCGTTGGCAACTCACAGAGGCATGATTTCTTTTGCTTAGATACAAAGTGGGCGCTCTACCATTGGATCCATAACCGAGTCAGAATTTCTATACATGTAATTAATACATTTGTATACATGTAATTAAGTCCATTTTGTTGATTTTTATGTGAGATGAATTCCTAATCTTACTATCAACTTCTAACGCGCATATTTGTTTGCCTGTATACCTGACCTCTCAATCAGCCCTATCAAGCTGCTTTATTAGTCCTCTCAAGAAACCGCATTATTTGTACCAACCCCTAGTCTTCCTGTTTCAATAACTGATGTCAGTTATCGTTAAATCGAAAGTTAAAGACAATGGCAACATGCCTGGGTGAACAGGAAATTGCGAAATATTAAGATAACGTTTGGTGTCTGGTTTTCATTGTTACCACTAAATATGAAAAACTGTTATTTGCCGCTTAAGAATACGGCACATCAGACTGACCCACACCTATCTTTTTACAACTTCGCTATCCACATCGTGGGCTTCACATCAAGTTTATATCGGTAATGTTCTGTCAGGTTTTGTTAACCACATATTGATGGACTATACCGACCGTTACCGACTCTCAGCTGACTTCAGGGAGGTGGTGGACTAGTCCGGAAAGTATTGATCGACTGCTTCTTTTCTTCAAACCGACCGATAATTCTATCACAATTGAATTGCGTAATTGTCCGTGCCTGTATCCTCGCAGCTGTACACAGTAGGTTATATAAAGAAAGTAAGGATACTTCAGTTAACACTAACATGTAAGGAAATTACATTTATATGGTTAACGGTTTTTTATATAGTAATAATAGTAAGTAGTAACTACTTATTGGTTACCAAGGAGACGTTATGTTGTCTTCCATTGCAGTGACCCATTATTTAATCACCTTAAAATAAACGAGGCAGTAATACCGTACGCTGTGTATAGTTACTTCGAGCGGTTACCACAAACTTTTAAATTATTTTAATGTTTTATCATTAAGTCGCATTAGTAGAAAATGACACGTTTTATCCAAAAAACATTGTTGCCTCTGTCTGTTTGTTGCACTATGTTTGGTTTTTACACAGACGATGTGAAGAGGTTAAGCGTTAAATATACCGTAGTCGGTTACTGCTGGATATTTACTACATTAGATGTCATCCTTCGGACTACGAGTACGGCGGTGAAACTATCAAAAATGCAGTACAGTTTTATTCGCGTTACATACGAACTTGAAGAAATCATACGAACTATTTTCATCACCTTTTATCGCATTAAATGTCTGGTAAAAGGAAGCGACATAAGAAATATTTACGAAAACATGAACTACGCCGATAGGGCTTTTGAACGGATTGGTGTCAAAGTGCCGCACAGGAGAGAGCAACTGGTGTCCGTAGTGTTCGTCATTGCAACAGTCTTGGTGAACGTAATTTACACGTTTCTCCTTATTGAAAAGAAACAAATACAACGCCGTTTTGATTTGTTAAAAGCAGACTATTCAGTCTACCATTTTGTATTTAGGCTTGCTTTGGGTTATTCTAGAATGATTTTACTAACTCAGACTCTCCTTTTCCTTTACATTTTGAAACAACGAACCAAACTTCTTCATTATGCAGTCAGGAAAACTGAAAAATGGTTTGAAAAAAACATTGCATGGTCTGAGGACATACCGGTGACTCCCTCAGGGATATTACCATTGGCTAAGAGAGAAAATTATTTTATAGAAATTCAGATAATTAATAGTCGTATCTATGAAGCCTTGTATAGTTTCAAAAAATATTATATTCCCTTTTACAGTTTAAGTGTCTTATCATTTGTTCTACGAATTCCTGTCAGTATAGTTCAATCTGGAAGCGAAAGCAATGGCCTTTACCTTAATTTTTTCACTGTTTACTTTATTGCACTACACACTGCACCGCTAATTGTATGTGAGTACATACGATGTGATATGGCTGCTGTAAGTAAATTATTTAACAAATTTTATTGGTCAGAGAATTCAAAACCTACAGCACAGCTTTTCAAAAAGGTCAGAAGATTGTTGCTTAATTGCGTTCACAAGGACTGGAAATTTGGATGTGGCTATTTTAATGTAGACGTAAGTCTGTTTACTATGCTGTTTGACGTCGTAGTACTGTTGCTGTTTGCGATGGTATGTTAATACATGTAATTATTATGAAAACTTAAGTGTGTGTTGGTATTGACTTTAAGTAACTTACATCTCAATTGCGTCAAACAGTGGACAGAAATTTTGACCCCCTCAGCTGTCATCACGTCGTGTAATGGATACTGCAATGTTACCGCCTCAGTGTCTAACAGTTCACTTCGTTATACGCCTTACTGTCTGTCCTATGTAAACGCTTACAGTGTGCGCATTGTGTAACTGTGAAATGTTTATTATAAGTTATGTTTAAATTTGTTGTTTTCATAGAGGAATCGTACGTTTTATTGTAATAAATTAACTAACAATTAACTACGAAATGGGAATATCTTGTAGTGCAAATATACATTCATGCTTTGTACGATAACTTTAGAGTCACGATAATCTTAAACTTGTTTATACATTAATTGAAACACAGTATAATATTAATTTTACAGAATTATATGTTTGTTTAATATTATGAAAAAGTAACACTACACACATATAATCAATGTTGTAAGAAACCATCAAAATATAAGCCTTAATCTTATTACATGACAAGGAGTTGCTCGTATTCCTAGATCACAATAGAACATAAACGTAATATAATTTAGTAAAATTAAATAATATTATTTACACTGAACTTTTTGTGATTATTTGTATATAAATTGGTCAAAGCAATGTTAAATTGTGATTAAAATCTGTGTCTACTCAAGTTAGCAGTAGTTCAGTTTCCCGACCAACTTCTTTTGTACTTAACGCTACTCATCAGCAATATTCTTAATCAATTGTGAACAGCTGAAATATCTAACCCAGTGGTTTTCAACTTTTTTAATTCCGGGGCCCACCTTGAAGGATTTTACACTCGTGAGACTAATAAGCATGGGCGCCGGCAAAGTTGTAGGAGTGTGCATCCAGTTCATAATCACATTTTTGCTAGCATCGAGTACTTTAAGCCCTTTTTGACGATTAAACAAATTATACATACTTAGTTGTAGAAACCAAATATATTATTCAAAAGATTAATTTAATTTAATTAAGATTAAATACAAGCTGAAATCGTAAACAAAACTTTTTTTACTTACCAAACTAATGTGGCGGCTGAGGCTGCTGTTTTCGTATAAGGTGGGGTATGTTGGGTCCAAGTGTGGTAAAATTAAGTCGTAAATCAAGAGTGCGCCTTAAGGCTATTTTTGTACTTGATTTTTAATTGAATCGAAGATGAAAATCTCTTTTCACACAGATATGAGGCGGAGAAAGGCAGCTTTAATGCGTCACCCGGAAGTTTAGGATACTCATCTTATAAAGATATCTAAGACTTTGTTACATCTCTATCTACAAATTTAGTCATACTGACAGGATCACAACTGATGTCGCACAGGAGTTGAAGGGAGACTTAGACAGTCTGTAAAGTAGAACACTGTAGATGTGAGCCCATTGGGCGCAGGAAAATGCCCCAGTCTAGAGTAGTGTGATAAATGGTCCCTGGCTGATGCTAGATCGACGGCGGAGGGGTTTTAGTGGATAGTTCACTTGAGACGAGAGTCCTACACTTCGTAAATAAATTTACCTTCCTCCTTAGAAAACAAAAAAAAGTCATTATTATTATCTATACATAGGTTTAAAACAATAATATAAATCTGCAGTTATAAATATTTGCTTTCATGAAAAATTGCAAATAGGAAAAGCAAATTGTTTTCTTTGTTTCCAGAATTTTATTTCATGTTATTTGTGATAGGTACAATGTACAGTAATTTAACACTTTCCTCTGTGTAGACACGCGAATGGAGTAGGTAAAACTCTTGCTGAAATTTGTTTAGAAAATCCTTTGTTCTGGGAAACAACAACCACAATCATAATGTTGTAGCTTACGCACTCTCGTATGGGAAAACTTCTTACTTTGTGTTAGTAAGAAAATCTAATCTACGTATCGGCTGAAACCACTGGCACGGTATTACGCAAACCTCACGTCTACAACTGCTGTTTCATAATTTTTATGAAATATAAATCACAAGTTCGTCTTGCGAGCCTTGGACTACTATGCTATGGACTAAGCAGTGGATCGAATTTCAGCCTGTACCACTTTAAGCAAAATTAGCTTTGAAATTCTTCTTGCGTTGGGATCGTTACCATAATTTATTCTACACATCTGAAATAACAGTTATTGGCAGTAAGCTAATGCGAACTCACAGTTAATTATGTTAACATGTGGTTGATTATCAGTGAGTTTAACATAAACACATTAAGTTATAATATAGCAGATATTTACATATATGTATAACAAAATATCGTATCATTATTATGCTTCTGACACTCTTCTTATTTTTCTGTAGTTAAATGTAAATTTCATAAATTAAAAACTTTTTCAGTCACTTAAACATGTGACATTCGTGTTCAGACGAAGTGAGCAAATATTCAATTTGACACAAGCGGACATGATTGAAACTGTAGATTATGTCCGTCTTACATACATTTAAAGAAACTAAATTAGTTGAACTCCTAAAATATCTAAAAAAACTTGTACACATGTTACAGTTACATACCTTATTGAAAGAATTTACCGTAGACAATTTATTGCCAAAATTCCCTGCAACTAAATGTAATGATAATGATACTGAAGAACACTAAATACTGATTGATCATTTAAAATTTACTTTTTTAAAGTAGTCTTAGTGCTTTGACGGTATACATGACAGTGTTTACACATTTAGTAAAAGATTCTTTAATATTTTGGCATAAGTCCTTAAAAAATATATATTATGAAATTAGGAATCTTGGTTACACATGTGGAGAAACAAAACTGTTTTACGAGAATGCCAAACAAAATGTGCAATGTGCACGTTCGATTGATGTAAAGTTTTAAAGAAATAAGTATTGAACAATAATAATAATAATATATAAAGTATATGTAACTTTAACTGAAAAACAAAAGTATCTATTAGTGAAATATTAACTCCTTAAATTCAGTTTACATACTTCCTTATTTATCTGAATATAGGTATTTATTTTAATAAATTATGTTATCAATTATTAATTTACGTAATTTTAGTAAACAAATTTAATATTGATGTAAAACGATATTTATATTCCTTTATTAGAGTTGTTAAATATTGTTTTTAAAAAAGTGCGTCTTTGTTAATTACTATCTCTTCTCTTTATGCATTAAAGAAAGCTAAAATATTGAAACAACCTTTCTAGACTGATTAAGATTTCATACAACTAATCTCCATTGAGTTTATGTGCTACAGTTACGTGACGATAAAAATTATACTAAACTAACAGGTTCTTAAATATCGGAATATCTGGCACCGTTCAACCAACTCTCCAAACTATTAAACGTGCAATTTTAACCTAAAAATAAAAGAGATAAATTTTCTTATAATTCAGAAATTGTAGACATAATGCCATACAACACAGAATCTAGAATAATTGCTAATAACGGAAGAGTGAGTATTTGAAAATACCTGTTAAACACACGAGCGCGCTTACACTCACAAAATTTAAATGAGCGTAAACAAGTATATACACTAACATAGGTTTCATATACAAGTCAGTGTGGGTGTTTATGTGTTTTACGGTATATTGCTGAGATATTTGTTCTTATTTGGACATATTCCGCGCTTCATACATTATGTTCATCTTAAATAATCTCTGGTGAAATATTTGTGCTTTGGTTAAACATTGCTAGTGGTTGTTACTGATTGGGTTTTGTCTGTTGTATTGCTGTAATATGTTTTAATGAACGATTTTATTTTCTGAGTTTTGAAATATTTTGTTCTTTCTAAATTTTTATTCCTAATGATAAGCTGTTTTTTTCCCTCTCAATTCCACTGAGGCTTGAGATTGCTTCTAATAATCTGTAAACATTGAAAACAAATTGTTTTAACTATTTTTAGAAATAAATGTCAAACAATTTTTTTAATTTCCTTGAAAAAATATAAATTTTTTTAAATAGTTTGAAAATGCAGGCATACATTTTGGTGCGGCAACGCCAGTACGTTCTATGTTGTACACTGCGTTCGGGACTTTAGCCATCATTGTGACATAACTAATAACTATACGGATAGTCTAATAGGAATTAACATACAAGGAAATCATTACCAGTTTCTTCACGCTCAATTAATAGGCCTATACGTTTTCTCTAAACACATTAGAAGCTAATTCTTAAACGTAAATTTATAGTAAATTAATTGCTAGTATTATGCGCTTTTTGGCAGATAAAAAATATAATATATATAATAACTACATAATATATAGTTATTAGGCACTATTTAACCAAAATCACGATAGTTTTACAAATGAAAATAAATTGTTTCGGCAAGAGATTACGCATACTACAGCTATAATGAAACTCCCAGAATAATTTTGAAAATTTTTGGTTTGGGAGAGTCATGTAAAAAGCAGCGCAGAAGAAGTATTGTTGAGTAATAAAAGATAAATAAAAAGACGACGTAAAATACTGAAAATACGAAAATGCGTTTTATAATTATCTTACGTGCTAGTGGTGTGTGTTGTCACAAAAGTGAATAATTTTATATTATTATCTAACTTCCCTGAATGTTATATATGAATTAGATAATATAGGCAGATATGAAACTAAATTTTAAACATCAGAAACACGCGCGCGCGGGCGCGCGTGTGTGTGTGTGTGTGTGTGACTGAAATAAAAATGAAAGGAGGGGCAACAAAGGATAAAGTGCATTTACTAAATTAAGAGAGCTGTATGCATTATTGAATATGTAAATACTATAATTAAAAAACGAAACACGAAAATAAATGGCTGTTAAAACATACATGGCTGTCATTTCATGTATGCAGGTTTATTTTAATCAACATTAACGTAATTAAAAATTGTAATGAACACAATCACCAGCGTCTTTGTCTCGTGCTTTGCAGTTTTAATGTAATTTCAGAAATTATATAACACGCAATTACGCAATAATTACAAGCAATTTTCTATTAATAGTGCTGAAATAATCCTACTTCGTTAGCGTTCAAGAAAAAAGCTAGACTTAGGCTATGTATGTATCCTATGTTTGTGGGATATATATATATATATATATATATGTCATATGTAGGCTCAGGAGAGACGAGATGTAGTATGCGAGATACTGCTTAGGCTGTGAGGAACTTGCAGCATTAAGCTTTATGTACATACTACATGTTAGATGCATACAGAATTGCCAACTCACAATATGCAAACACAGTAATATCTGGTTTTTATGTATATTGTAACGGCAATTACGGAATGCTCTCGAACTTTCGAGAATGTCGTTCTACGGGATTCTCGGCTAGCCGAGCAGGTGCAGTATCTCTGTCAAGACTGTGTACTCTCGTGTGCTTCGAGACTGTTTGAGCACTCTTAACTACGCAAATTATGCTTGAACGCCGCCAGAAAATAGAAATTTATTCTGGAACATCTGCGGTCTATATGTAAGCAACAGCGGCCGTCTTAAAAGTTAGTTACAGTTGGCGATTCATTCAGTGCGGATCAAGTGGTTGTTGCTGATTAGTGGAAAGTGATTACTGGGTTATAACTAGTGCGGAACTCTTAATAGTTGACATTATTATTACGTGTAGCCTATTAACTTGAATTATTATATGAGAGTAACTTATTGATTTCACATTGTTCTTTGTGACTAATTAAAGCTGGTAATTAACGATTTAATTGGTGTCTGCATTCATTGGTACCATACGACGATCCGTAAGACCGTGCTAACAATATACTACCTGAAAGTTTCAGTTATAATAACAATATACTAACATCATTACTACTGTGGCTGTAGCAAATTGTAGTAAAGAAAACAAAACGTAATTTCACTTCAATAAAGAACAGTAGTGTAAAATTTATGCCCAATGGCCGAACTTGAAAACAAGAGTATGTTTATAGCTCTGAAGCCAAATAAATGAATGGAAATGGCCTTAAGTAATTAACAATGACTTTTTGTCATACTATCAACGTAACACAGGATAGACACAATTGGATGCAAAGACGTTTCGGAGATAATTTGAGGCATAAGACTTTGCATTCGTATCACCGTATCACATGTATTCATAGGATGTTTCGATTTGTGGAATGATACCTTGATACTATGGAGTTACTGATGATCGAGGTAGACCGGATTAGTAGCCAAACACTGTAGCTGTGTATGCGCCAATATATTATGTTCACCTTACATCTGAAAATATCGAAAACAATTATTCTGTTGTTTGGTACAAGACTAAAATTAATCGTAGATCATAAAATGGTTTTTGCCATTAAAATAAATTTGAAAATAATTATTATCAGAATGATCACTGTTGCACACCACTATATAAAAATTATCCCGATTAGCGCTTTCAAGCTTCACAGCCCATCGTCAGATCGGAATAGACAGGAAATATGTGAAAACAAACCCTTCACCCCTCTCCCCCACCCTGCTCACACACAACAAGCTATAATATAAATGACCCTTCCCCACCCCCTAAACCCTGTCCCACCATCTGTACAGTTACATATTTTTCTAGCAAATTCCTTGTGTTTCAGTGTTGTGTGTGTGTGTGTGTGTGTGTGTGTGTGTGTGTGTGTGTGTGTGTGTGTGTGTGTGCATCCTTTTAAACTTACCCTCTTCCTCTCCACACACGTGGGTCAGTCACACACCCTTATTTTAAAACATCCAATTAATACTAAGCAATATAATTCTTAATCTTATCTATCTGTCCTCTATCATTTACTTCTTAATCACGTTATAAAATATTTCTTCATCATCAAATTTAATTTTAATATTAATTAAATTGTCTAACCTTTTTTCTCTTTCTTTCAATATTTCTAACTCCTCTCTAAGCTTCCTTTCAACTGTGTTATTTAATACTTTTACAATTTCGTATTCTTCCAAAGGATTAACAAACTTATGGTTGTCTTCTATGAAATGTCTTGCATATAACGAATTGGTTGTTCTATTACCTTCTCCACGTTTGTGGTCAGACAACCTGCATACGAATTTTCGTCCTGTCTCACCTAGGTACACTTTGTTGCAGTCTTTACATTTTAATTTATAAATTCCGCTTTTCTGTAATACTGGAATTTTTTCTATATTCTTATTCTTTATCTTATCAAATACCGTTTCACAATTTTTAATAGCTATATCTACTTCATATTTATTAAAACATTTTATAATTTTTCTAGTATGTGAACCTATGTATGTCAATGACCCTGCATAATTCTTTTGTTCTGGTTCTATTTTAGCTTTTTGTATGTTAACCATTTGCATAACTTTATCCACTATGTTGGTGTTATAATATAGCTTGTTATAATATATTTATATTATAGCTTGTTGTGTGTGAGCAGGGTGGGGAGAGGGGTGAAGTGTTTGTTTTCACATATTTCCTGTCTATTCCGATCTGACGATGGGCTGTGAAGCTTGAAAGCGCTAATCGGGATAATTTTTATATAGTGGTGTGCAACAGTGATCATTCTGATTGTGATTTCAACCACTAACACAAATTTCTTCATTAAAATAATTATTGTCATTAGTAAGAGCATAAAGGATATGTATTAAGTGATGTGAGTCTGGTTTTTATGCCGTTTTCTAGTACTTAACCTTAACTGTTGCAGATGAATGATAAATGCATGGTGCAAACAAACATTAACAAGCCTCAGCAATAGTAAAAGCTGGTCTCTAGTGCTGCCTATTGACGGAAATATTTTATCAAGCGTTACACTGCAAAACAAAAAAGTTAAAACAGCATGTTGCATAAGCTGTCCTATTTTGCACATAGTGAACTAGGTATGTGCTTTTAATATAAGTGGAACGATAGAATATGTCAGTTTTCATGAACGAAGTACAATTGTAGAACAATGACTTCATCTGTGAATGACTGAGTGTAATTTTATTTATTCAGTATAACTTCTAAATATACAGCAAGTAAAATATTGTTAAAAAAATGAACAGTATTTATATCGCGTTGTAATACATCTACAAAAATTTAGGGGAAAAGTAAAAAAATAAAGTTATATTTACTAATTTTAAGATATAAGTTTCCATTATTATCCATACACTGAGTGAAATTGTATAGACTTACGTTTTCAAGATAAAATATTTTCCATTAAAAATATGCCGTAAGAATACAAAAATAAACAGCTTTGGCTCTAGAAAGTTATGTTTTAATAATAGATTGGTAGAAAATTGAAGACAATAAATGTTTTAAAAACAATTAATACAAAAAGAATAAAACTTATATCAACTTATTTTGAAATGAATATCAAAATTAGAGTTGTAATAAAAAAGAATAACGTAAACTAAACATAAAGTCAATATTAGTCTTTTAACATTACTATCACATTTTTTCAGAATGTTAATTTCAAAGTCTCTTAGTTTTAATAAAATATAATGTGTTCTAATATTGTTACACTTTACCTAGGTTTCGTTTTGTATTTTTGTCTACGCTTTAGTCTATACTCTATTTATCGCCCTTAAACTAACTGTCTTATCTAAAAACTACCGAGTTAGTTATTACAAAAAACAAACCTACTGCAAAGTCTATTGGGGATTGGTGAATTATCCAAACAAGTTGTTCAGATCTACAAAATAATACCACTTTCATTGCCGTAAATGAATATTAAGCATACCGTAAACCTGAGTAGGCAATACATAAAGTCTGTATAGTAGATAAATGCTATTACAACATAAAATTACAATTACGATCCAATAAAAAACAAAAAAATGTTTTAATACAAATTGTAGTCTTTGAGTTCTTTTTAAAGGAACCAAGTTTTTGGCTTAGTTATCATTTCTGTAAGATGTCAAAATATACTTTAATAGGCTTGCCAACCTTTTCTGTCGTTAGCTTCCGTTTTCGTTTCTTCCGTTGTTTTTACTAATCATGTTACGATATTGTTTCATTCCTTTCTTAGGGTTTCCTATTATCTCTTAAACTAAACTCTGCCCTTTCATGTGTTTATTCACGCACGTTCTCCTTCATTCTTTTCATATTTCGTCACCATCTGACTTGCGTCTCTCAGGACAATCCAATAGTGATTTCCTTTTAACTCTTTTCTTGTGCTTATATTTCTTCCATGATACTGTGTTATACTTCGTTTCTAGGTCTTGGAGTTTGTTCTACAGTTGTCCCGTGAACATACAAGTTGCACAAATTTGGTACTTGTACCTGCTAATTTGGTATAGTGTGCGACGTTTATCTTGCTGAAAACCTGTTACAAATATTAATTTTAATGCAGTTCATAATATCTTTATAATTTTGATGCATTTGAAATGATATAGATTTTAATTTTATGAAGTCTCTAGTTACGTTTGCATACTTTGCTTCTGTTATCTTTAAATATTACTCCTAAGAATTAGAACTGAACATACATAGTAACCTTGGAGGTATTTTTTATCATCTTTTTGTTTTTGCCCTTACCTAACTGAGTATATTTCATTCTGTTCCTACGATAATGGTATTTGCTCTAATTAAAGTAATGGGCAATTGGAAAGTAAAGTAATTACGTTTTAAGCAATTGCAATATATGAGAATATGCAATCAATCATATTTTCTGTAATGGCTGCTGATTTTCTTTAATGTTAGCGACTACTTGTACGAGTGTAAGGTAAAAATCCTGCGAATCAAAAAGAAAACAACACTTTTCTTAATTAATTGCATTTATTTTTTAACATAATCTTCATTTAGCTTTATACTCTTTTTCACTTATGTTCTAAAGCGGTTAAGATAGTCTGAGAAGCCGATTTGCTGTCATCAAATTATCCATTTACAGCATCGCTGAACTGATTTGTTAGGGTCGTCAATAAATATTTTTCAACTGATCAATTCTTTGATATTAGGAAATAGGTAATCTCTTAGGGCTATGGTGGGGAGATTACGGTCGGTGAGAAAGCAATTCGAACTTCAATTCATTGATTTTAGACATTTCAATAATACACGTGTAAGTCGTAGTAACTGTTTTGGTAAAAACTGAACGTTATTTTCCATTAAATGTGGCAGTTTATTCTTCATTTCGTCGTTTAAAAGATGCAGCAGGTGTCCATATAACTTGCCACTAATGGCTTTTACCTTTTTAAGATAGTAAATGAAGATTAGTCTACGCGCGATTTGGACCCAAGTCTAATCAACGGCTATGAATCGACGCAAACATTTTATTGGCTTGCGCGTATAGAATGCCAAACAATGGGTTGAAACATCCTTTTGACACACTTTTTCGCCAAGTATCAGCAAACGCGGCACCCATCTAGCGCACACCTTTATGATACACAAATGTTCGTGTGAGATACAGTGCACACGTACCGTTGACATACCAAAAGTCTCTGCTATGTCACTCGCCTTCATTCTACAGTCCCGAAGTATCAGCAAAGGCGGCACACATCTTGGCACACAGCTTTATGATACACAAATGTTCGTGTAAGATACAGTGCACACGTACCGTTGACATACCAACAGTCTCTGCTATCTCACTCGCCTTCATTCTACAGTCCCGAAGTATCAGCAAACGCGGCACCCATCTTGGCACACAGCTTTATGATACACAAATGTTCGTGTAAGATACAGTGCACACGTACCGTTGACATACCAACAGTCTCTGCTATCTCACTCGCCTTCATTCTACAGTCCCCAAGTATCAATCATCATACGCGGCACCCATCTGACACACAGCTTTATGATACACAAATGTTCGGCAAGATACAGTGCACACGTACCGTTGACATACCAACAGTCTCTGCTATCTCACTCGCCTTCTTTCTACAGTCCCGAAGTATCAGCAAACGCGGCACCCATCTTGGCACACAGCTTTATGATACACAAATGTTCGTGTAAGATACAGTGCACACGTACCGTTGACATACCAACAGTCTCTGCTATCTCACTCGCCTTCATTCTACAGTCCCCAAGTATCAATCATCATACGCGGCACCCATCTTACACACAGCTTTATGATACACAAATGTTCGGCAAGATACAGTGCACACGTACCGTTGACAAACCAACAGTCTCTGCTATCTCACTCGCCTTCATTCTACAGTCCCCAAGTATCAATCATCATACGCGGCACCCACCTGACACACAGCTTTATGATACACAAATGTTCGGCAAGATACAGTGCACACGTACCGTTGACATACCAACAGTCTCTGCTATCTCACTCGCCTTCATTCTACAGTCTCCAAGTATCAGCAAACGCGGCACCCATCTTGGCACACAGCTTTATGATACACAAATGTTCGGCAAGATACAGTGCACACGTACCGTTGACATACCAACAGTCTCTGCTATCTCACTCGCCTTCATTCTACAGTCCCGAAGTATCAGCAAACGCGGCACCCATCTTGGCACACAGCTTTATGATACACAAATGTTCGTGTAAGATACAGTGCACACGTACCGTTGACATACCAACAGTCTCTGCTATCTCACTCGCCTTCATTCTACAGTCCCCAAGTATCAATCATCATACGCGGCACCCATCTGACACACAGCTTTATGATACACAAATGTTCGTGCAAGATACAGTGCACACGTACCGTTGACATACCAACAGTCTCTGCTATCTCACTCGCCTTCATTCTACAGTCCCGAAGTATCAGCAAACGCGGCACCCATCTTGGCACACAGCTTTATGATACACAAATGTTCGTGTAAGATACAGTGCACACGTACCGTTGACATACCAACAGTCTCTGCTATCTCACTCGCCTTCATTCTACAGTCCCCAAGTATCAATCATCATACGCGGCACCCATCTGACACACAGCTTTATGATACACAAATGTTCGGCAAGATACAGTGCACACGTACCGTTGACATACCAACAGTCTCTGCTATCTCACTCGCCTTCATTCTACAGTCCCGAAGTATCAGCAAACGCGGCACCCATCTTGGCACACAGCTTTATGATACACAAATGTTCGTGTAAGATACAGTGCACACGTACCGTTGACATACCAACAGTCTCTGCTATCTCACTCGCCTTCATTCTACAGTCCCCAAGTATCAATCATCATACGCGGCACCCATCTGACACACAGCTTTATGATACACAAGTGTTCGGCAAGATACAGTGCACACGTACCGTTGACATACCAACAGTCTCTGCTATCTCACTCGCCTTCATTCTACAGTCCCGAAGTATCAGCAAACGCGGCACCCATCTTGGCACACAGCTTTATGATACACAAATGTTCGTGTAAGATACAGTGCACACGTACCGTTGACATTCCAACAGTCTCTGCTATCTCACTCGCCTTCATTCTACAGTCCCCAAGTATCAATCATCAAACGCGGCACCCATCTTGGCACACAGCTTTATGATACACAAATGTTCGTGTAAGATACAGTGCACACGTACCGTTGACATACCAACAGTCTCTGCTATCTCACTCGCCTTCATTCTACAGTCCCCAAGTATCAATCATCATACGCGGCACCCATCTGACACACAGCTTTATGATACACAAATGTTCGGCAAGATACAGTGCACACGTACCGTTGACATACCAACAGTCTCTGCTATCTCACTCGCCTTCATTCTACAGTCCCCAAGTATCAGCAAACGCGGCACCCATCTTGGCACACAGCTTTATGATACACAAATGTTCGTGTAAGATACAGTGCACACGTACCGTTGACATACCAACAGTCTCTGCTATCTCACTCGCCTTCATTCTACAGTCTCCAAGTATCAGCAAACGCGGCACCCATCTGGCACACAGCTTTATGATACACAAATGTTCGTGCAAGATACAGTGCACACGTACCGTTAACATACCAACAGTCTCTGCTATCTCACTCGCCTTCATTCTACAGCCTCCAAGAACGATTTTGTATTGTTTTTCTATTTTGTGGCTTAATAATTTCAATGGAACATCCAACACGTGTGTCGTCATTTGTTCTAGTTCGACCCATTTTAAATTAAGCAGTCTAAAGTTTAACCATTATATTCCATAAAGAAGAGTCCATTAACGTTGAATCCATCTTTTTTTTTATATTGTTTGCAGTTTAGGCTTTCGAAGAAAAATATTAATCACAGCACTAATTTCAAATCTATCAGTTGTCAAAATGATGCACGAGGCGTTTACAGCGGTGGACTGTGAAACTAATAGTAAACAACTGATTGACTTGAAAGCATCGAAACTAGCCCTACAAAGGATGAGATCATACAACACGATCAAAATAATGAACATAGTAGCTCTATCTTTGCGTCAGGCCAGGAAATGTTTGTACTGCCGTCGTATACCGAATTGACCCTATTGTTTTATTTCCTTCCACATTCTAAACTTATAAAGTAATTTCTCTGTTATTTATCGAAATTTGGCTTTTGTATTAGTAATAGTTCTTGTCTTTAACCCTCTACATTGTTTTATTTTTTCCTTTAGTCGATAAATAAATACAGTTAAATATGTTAAATCACACTGTAATAAACCGAAGACATATTGAGTTACATAAGTCAGCCTAAACAAATCTAGAAATTTACTTAGGTTCAGAGTCAGGACACTTCTCTTGATCGTTGATTGCACATACAAAGATTTAAAACTTTATTCTCTTTATTGGTGATAAGGCATCCTGAATCCAGAGGGTGCTTTGATCAATTTTTTTGCCTTGAACGGACATTACCATAAAACAATGCCTCCTCTTGTACTATTATTTTTTTTAAACAGAATGAAAGACTGAGTTACCCTTAATAAATTTTCATTGACATTTTGAATCAATGTTCGAACAAGTTTCGCAAATACTGGGTTTATTCTGGTGATATACTATCACTTAGCAATGAGTGTAAAAAAGTGTTGTAGTGTTAATATAATATATTTAAAATATTTAACTGGTAGTTGCTCAAGAGATTTTCAAGACGAATTAAGTACATACTCTATAAACGTCTTTGGGAACGTGGGTAGACGTATAGAAGATAGCATTCAGAGGATCATAATATAATAAGAACTTCATAATATACAAGAAATTAATAAAAAAATAAAATTTCAGACACAAAATCCAGAGTCCAGAGTGTGTGTTGAGTTGTAGTGTTAATATAATATATTTAAAATATTTAACTGGTAGTTGCTCAAGAGATTTTCAAGACGAATTAAGTACTAAGTACATACTCTATAAACGTCTTTGGGAACGTGGGTAGACGTATAGAAGATAGCATTCAGAGGATCATAATATAATAAGAACTTCATAATATACAAGAAATTAATAAAAAATTAAAATTTCAGACACAAAATCCAGAGTCCAGAGTGTGTGTTGATCAGATCTTCTGCCTTAAATGGTCATTACCATAAAAAGTGTCTCTTCTTGTACTATAATTTTTTTTAATATTTTATCATTTTCCTAATTATCATTACTTTTTCAATTAATTTGGTAAGTAAATAGTGTTAGTTCAATTTTTATACATTCATATTGAATATATTGAAATTGTCTATGTATCTTGTGTTTTCCTTTCTTATACAGTATTACTTTTATTGCCAAATGTTTTTTTTTAGATTTTATGCTTTCTCAACTATTTTGAATTCTAATTTTTCATTAAATAAACTGTACTGTTTTTGATATTTGAATTTTTAAATTTAATTTTTTTTTTTTTAGGAGAGCAACAACTTTTGCCTTCTTGTTTCCAATTCTCATCGTTTCTTAACCTTTTTCTCTAGGTCGCTTAAAGACATCTTGTTCCCACAACGTTTCGTATGTCATTCAGGAGTTTAAGTATTATTTTTTATTTTCTTTAAGTTGAGATAAATCACCACGTTGTGATTATCTTAACGTTCAACCTGGATAAGGTTATTGTTTAATAAGATTCCTACGTACAAGAATATATTTGTATCAAACGTACGGTTAAATTGTTGTATTTTCATACCTGACGACGTCTTTAATGTTTATCTTTACATTCAACACAGAGTAATATTATTAGGTGTACAGGTATCAACGAGTTGTTCTCCTCCCTCATTGTTATTTCCTAACCAAGGTCTCCAATGTTTCTATGTCTCTTTTCTATTTAGTTCAATCGCCCATGATTATTTCTGCACCATGCACATTAGGGTGGAACGAAAAAATCAAGTTTGGATTTTTAATTTGTAATAGTGCGGAAAAGTTGCCTTTTGATGTAGATAAGATAAAAAAAATATATGAAAAATATTGGAGCACGTCTTGAGGTGCCGCAAGGACGATAAATTTTCATAAAATTGCAATTTTCGCTACATTTTTAAGTTTTTTTAAGAAGTTGTCAAAAAGTTTTTTTTTATTTCAAATACTGTCAAAAAAGCAGTTTTTATATCAAAAAAGACATACAATTTTTTTTTGACTTTTTGGATTATGTCTTGAGGTGCCGCAAGAGCGGTAAACTTTTATAAAAACACACTTTTTGTAACTTTTTCAAAGAATTTTACGTGTCTCGATTATGCAATAAAAAGTTTCAAATAGGCGTTTTAATATGAATAGAGGATTATTTTATAGAGGATTGTTTTTTGATGGAAGAAGAGACAAAACAATTGTTCAAGAAAAGAAAGGAATTAAGTTGTACAAAAAAGTTATTTCAGAAGAGCACGTTTCACTAATAGAGGAACCAAACTCAAAGTTTTTAGGCCACGTAACACCTAAATCTGGCACTGGAAAAGACATAGCAGACAGTATACTGGAGTTTCTTGAAGATAGAGAACACAACGAACAACTTTTGAACTTTACTGCTATTGGGTGTGATGGAACCGTTGTAAACACTGGACATAATAATTGTGTGATTTCTTTGATGGAAAATGAAATAGGAAGACCTTTACAATGGTTAGTTTGTTTGTTCCATGGAAATGAGCTACCTTTGCGACATCTTTTTTGTCATTTAGATGGTAAAACGAAGGGACCCAATGAGTTTAAAGGCGAAATAGGTCAGCAGCTGGAAAACTGTGCTAATCTTCCTGTGGTTACTTTTTTGCCAATTAAAAATAACCTTCCTCTTTTGAAGAACATAAATGATTTAAGTACAGATCAGAAATATTTATTGGATATGTGTATCGCTGTATCAAGTGGAAATTGCTCACTAGATTTATCTTTAAGAAACCCTGGAAGACTTGCTCACTCCAGGTGGCTTACATTAGCAAACCGTATACTTAGATTGTATGTGGCAACTGAAAATCCAACTGAAAACCTTAAGACTCTGGCTGAATACATTGTGAAAGTGTATGCACCTGTGTGGTTTAACATTAAGTTAAAACCTTCATGTACTTATGGTTCCAAATATCTGTTTAAGCTTATCTCGTATTCACGCTATCTCTCTGATGATTTCAAGAACGTTCTAGACCCGGTTATTCAAAGAAATGGGTACTTTGCTGCTGCAGAAAATCTCCTTTTGTCCATGCTATGTGATCAGCGCAAAAATGTAAGAGAACTTGGTTTACGACGTGTTTTAAAAGCAAGAACAGAAAGTAGAGGCGGAGTCAGGAAGTTTAAAGTTCCAAAGACGCAAAGGATTACATTGACATGATCTCATGGGCTAAAAATGACGTAACTGAACCCCCCTTGGTAAAACATGTTTCCATTGACTCTCTTAAAGACTTTATACGGAAGACATCTGAAGCTCAACCAAATAGTAAAGTGGACCCGCTTATCGACTTTCCCCAGCTTCCTTGTCACACGCAACCTGTAGAAAGAGCTGTGAAACTGGTGACCGAATCGGCTCAAAATGTCTGTGGTTCAATCGCAAGAGAAGGATATATAAGAGCAAAAATTGACTTACGTGAGAACATGCCAAAATTTGATACAAAAAAACAGTTTAATGTGTCAGTGAAGTAGAAACAAACATTTTGCAGCTGTAACATTTGTAATTATTAAGGGTTTTTTAAATCATAAAAAATGAACTTTCAATGTCTTTAAAAGTGTATTATGATATTTTTTTACATGTGCTCTAATAAAAAAAATATATAATTGATTTGATGAGCTTTTATTTCAACCTTATTTACTACTAACAACCAAAATGTTCGCAAAAGTTTCAAAATTAGCAAAAATACAAACTTTTTGACATTAAAAAATATTTTTTTATTATTATTATATTTTGTAATTAATAATTTTTTCTAATTCTAATGCTTATATATGTATTTACAACTATCTTTTATAACATTATATGTACGAGGAAACCATAAAAAATAATTTATCAAAGTTTATAATTTTTCAATTTTTTTACAAAGTTTAAGCTCTTTGCGGCACCTCAAGATGTTGTAGTATAGCAACCAAATTTTTTTTTCTTCTTTTTGAATCTAAAAGGCAACTTGTCCCCACTATTACAAAACTAAAAAAAAAAAAATTAAAAAAAGGCCATTTTCATTCCACCCTAATGCACATGTCAAATTACTTTTTCCGGTAATATGTTTATAAATGTTTAACTACTTCTGTCCTTATGTATAAAGCTGTAGACACATACATACTACTGTGTTTTATGATTTGTTCTACTTTTGTCGTGTACATCGAATTACTGGGCTGTTACATGCCTTTGTCTCTAACTCTTCACGCCAGTCCTTTGTTTAAAGAAAATTAACATGTATCCTTTCTTTATTTGAACTTAAATAAGTGATATTAAAATTTTCTTAAAAATGTTGTATGATGCCATATTAGTTACTTGAAAAATTGTATCCACACAGTCTGACGTAATAACAATAAAAATGAAGTGAGTGGCTTATTGAAGTAGGTGGTGTATTATTATATATTCTATTTGACCTAATTAATCCAAGAGAGCACACAGAACACGAATCACTTTTAAATTAAATACTTCAATCGTTATTTTGAACCACTTATTCTAGGATTCGTTAAAGCTTAATTGTAAAACGTTCCAATTTATTTACGGCTTTACATACCTTTCTGTACTAAGCACTATCGACTGTTAATCAATATGATGTAACAAAGCGAGTAGTGAAAGATTATGTTAGTTGTGATTAACTCTATTTCTGGGTAAAAAAAAACAAACATTCAATGTAAAATTTGAAATAGATTGAAAATAGTTATTACTTTATTGTATCACTACAGCGCTGTTCAATATTAGTTACTTACATAAATAAGTTTCAAGCATAGAGTTAATATTCTAAGTAATTTAGATGTCAATATTTCTTTTGCAGTGTGTCTGACTTTAGTTGTTGCTTTGTGTCTTGTGTTAATAAATATACAGTAATTTTAATTAATAATTATTAAAACATTCATTAATATTATTTTTTTAATTTGCGTAATTCTATAATACTAGAAATATGAAATGTTTATTTAATTAGGAAGTAGTAAAGCTATAAATAAATATTTGTAACCAGCATATATCGTACAGTTTTATGGTTTTAAATGAAACAACTGATGTGTACAATTATCAAAAAAGGAATGGGTAAAAATATTATAATCTCTGTCTCTCTCTCTCTCTCTCTCTCTCTCTCTCTCTCTCTCTCTCTCTCTCTCTCTCTCTCTCTCTCTCTCTCTCTCTCTCTCTCTCTCTCTCTCTCTCTCTTTTAGAGTCTAGAATAATTTTAATTGCTTTGTTGTTTAACTTGACACAATTTTTTTAAAGATATTTGTAGTTTATAACAGGCATATCAATTTTGTAATTGCATTGTTGGTACATATTTCAAGGTTATACTGGTTGAGATCAAATCCTGGCCCACTTTGATTAAAAGTTGTTTACTTTCTTAACTACTTGTTTTAGAGATAATAAAATTGGCTTCTTTATCGATACTGTTGTCATATTTAAGCAGATACTAAGCTAGCCTTCACTAGCTTCATGTGATTAGAAAGTGAGCATCAATCTCAATGGAGGATATAAATCGATCCCATGAATCCTGCTGCACTGTATTTACTATATCTTTACCACAACTACATTTTTCTCTATATCATCAGCGTTACTTCATAATTATTCTGTAGAGTGGCTGTGTAAGCTATTTGTTTTTCCTTTATCGCGCTCTTTATATCATCGTTGCAGTCTCTGGGACTAAGCCTATTTCTTCACTAACGGTTCATGTGCATCCTATAGAATGCAATGTTTTACTAGGGGTAACCCAAAAGTAAGGTCTCCAAAAGACTAGAGCCGCAGGGAAATATTTTGGGCGGCAGTTGGCAGCACTGCTGTGTGCGGCCATCTCCACTCTTTCAAACAAGCGGTCCCTGAGCTCGCTCCGTCGATTAGTCTTGGCTTGGCAGCCGTTAAGAATGGAGCTCTCAATCGCTGTTCCCGCCAAGTGCGGACTTCGCGAAGTCATTCGATTTCTTAACGCAAAAGGTGTCAAAAACGTCCGCAAGTGGTGTAGAGAGTTTAAAGCTGGTTGTACAGAAATTCATGACGACGAAAGAAGCGGGAGACCGTCAGTGTCAGACGAGACGATCAGGAAACTTGACGAAGTCGTGCGTGAAGATCGGAGGATCACTATCCACGAGCTCTCTTGTTTCCTTCCTGACGTTTCGAAATCCACCATTCAGAGGATTGTGACTGAAAAGTTGAAATATCGGAAGGTGTGCGCAAGGTGGGTTCCGCGAATGCTCACAGAAGACCACAAACGGCAACTCGTCGAAGCTGCCCGCGAATTTCTTGAGCGCTATGCAGACGAAAGAGACGACTTTTTGAATTCCATTGTCACAGGTGACGAAACGTGGGTTCACCACTTTACACCTGAATCCAAACGACAATCACTTGAGTGGCGGCATCCAACTATGCCAAGGCGGCGAAAACTCAAACAAACGCAGTCTACCGGCAAGATCATGGCGACTGTGTTTTGGGATCGGAAAGGTGTATTGTTGATCGATTTCATGCCTACTGGGACCACAATAAACACAGACGCATATTGTGAGACACTCAAAAAACTCAAACGGGCGATTCAGGATCGGAGAAGAGGAATGCTCACCAAGCATTCTTCACGTGTCCATTCTTCACGACAATGCTCACCCTCATGTCGCCCGCGCAACCGCCGATCTTCTGAACCAATTTGGATGGGACATAATCACCCACCCCTCCTATAGACCGGACTTGGCACCTTGTGACTATCATTTGTTTACACATTTGAAAGAACATTTCGGTGGAATGCGATTCGACGACGATGACGAGGTGAAACGCTATCTCAATGACATGGCGGCGAGTTTCTATGACACTGGCATACTCAAACTGCCACAGCGGCTCGAAAAATGCATTGAATGTAACGGCGATTATGTTGAAAAATAGTGTGTTCTTATGCTTTACAACCATGTAAAAAGTTTTGATAATAAATTTTTTTTTCTATTTTAAAAAAATATGGAGACCTTATTTTTGGGTTACCCCTCGTATCTTATTCCATTCTCGGATTAGATCATCAGTTAGTTATCGGTTTTGCAAATGCTGCTGTAGGGATTGCTGGTATAGCTGCCTTATGCTACTGTCTTGTAAAAGATATAGTCTACCTTGTACATTTACTATTCTGATATTTGAGCATAACACTTGATTTGCAGCAAAACAGTCTCTTTTGATGTAGTTATGATTTTGTGAAACGTGCGCCGGACTCTACAAAATTTAGTACTTCGAATAGAAATTAATTGTTGATCTGCCCGTCATAGTTTCTGGGTTCTGACAAAACTTCACCTTTTATATTACCAGAAGTTACAAAAACAAATATTTTTGTCAAACGACCAAAAATTGCCATCCAGGGCAGTAGAACAGGTGTCAGATTTCAAGTATATAGGGTGCAGAAAGTAACAAGATTATAACTAGTGAAGTAACTGCTGTATGCTAGTGAAGCCCGGATTGAAAGACAAAAGAAACACCTAAAAAACGAGTGGCAGACATGATGTTCTTGAGTACTGCAAAGGGTTGCACCAGGAAAGACATTTTAAGAAATTATCGTATAAGAAAGAGACTAGGCGTACCTGAAAGATTAAATGATAAAATCTCCAGGTGCAAAGGTGAGTAGCAGTTACACGAGGAGAGTATTAATTCAACTAGATGAATTCGTGTATAAATGCTGTTGTAATTTATTTTTTACTGACTCCCCATTGCCCTTACAGTTTTAGTATTTTACGTAGGTTTTAATATCTTACTATTCTTAGCTCAGAGGTTAATGAAAGTAAGTTTCATTACGTTGGTTATCAACTCATGCTATTGTGGACGTAATGACGTTACTACGGACTTGGCGGGTAAACTGTAATGGCAGAAAAGGTAACGTTTAGTGATTAGAATCCAACAATATTTATTAAATTTACTTAGCTCAATCTATATCTTGAAAAATATAAAATGACTTAAACTAACACAGACTTGGTGGTGCTATAATCAACAAAAAGTGGTCGCATGACCCGGTGAACACCTGGTAATCAATAATATCAGACCAACTGTAATCCAGTTCAACTGTGCGTTTGGTACATTCCTCAAAAGACGGAGAATTCAAATCTCTCGTATGCGGTCAAATATGTGTACTACGAGCGTAATTAAATTATTAGCATTCCTTTTAGTTCCAATCTAGAAAATAGTTTACTGCAAATTCTACCTTAATTAAAGTTTAATCCGTGTTGTCTAATTTCGGTAACATTAACGTAATGAATGTCACAGTATTAGTTCAGCACGTGTTACTTGAAATATTGTAGATTATTATTTATTTAACAATATTTATTCAAGAGCTGTGTAGATGTTTATGTAGGAGAAAGTCTCTGTTAAAGATATTGCATTTACGTCCTTCTAAAATATCAACTAATCAATATATTTTCATGGTCCGTACAAAATAAGAATAACAAGCATACATTACAATTTTTAAAATCTCACTTACGAAACCCATATTGTCTTAATGCAATATAAATAAAATTTCCTTTTGCATATAGGCTACTAAATATTATAGATATTTTTTTCTATAAAAAGTAAGAGTTACATGCATAAACTGAAAGGTAACGTATAGAATAGTTAAGGTAAAACGCTAGTAAAAGTAAAACTATAAACTTATTCATGGACCCTTGTGTACCTGAAATGATTTCTAAACCTAGAACAGGTATTGATAGTACTTTTACAAAACAAACTAATATTTCTACCTCTATAAATTACTTTACTTAAATTATTATTAGAATTACGTCGTTTTTCCTGCGAATAATAGAATAGTTCTCAAAAAGAAATGAACTTGGAACAACACATTTAGTTATTATTCTCAATACTCGCCCATACCATTAGAGATCAAGTCTTCCTTGCTCTCTTTTCTCTCGTAGCCGCCTTTGAATTATACAATAATCAGGTTTTTCCTTAATTTTAAACATGTTTTTACGCTTTTCTAGTCATACCTCATTATGAAGCTTCTTTATAATTTAAAAAAAGTTGTTTTAAATTACCAATTCAATTTGCCTAAATTGTATTTTAAACCTTTTAATTATAAGCAGAATTACTCACTTATATTTACGGTAAATAAAAGAGCTTTTAAGTAAAGAAGTATTTGTTATTGGTCTGTTTGACTATTTCATACACCTTATTGCATAAGGAGTTTAAGGATTCAACTAACAGTATACAGTTCTTAAAGATGAATACCGTTGTTTACCCATTGTAACAAATTAGCACGTCATTTTATAGAAAATGCCTTACGACCAGAAGCAGGAATAGTTGAGACGTAAAAATTGATACCTTTTTTAAGCAATTAACAAGTAACAGAATGAGATGAGTCAAAGAGGTAAATATTGTATGTAGGCCTAATGTTGGGAATTTTTTGACATTCCATTAAATTCTAATAGATGTAAGGTATTACAACTCCTTTCATTATTTTCACAAATATATTATATTACATGATAAATAAACTGAAATTTAATTTTAAAATAAAGGAGAAATATTTCTATTTTTCTACGTCACTTTACTTACATCAATACTTCATTTATCAATTAAATCAGATCAATCAAATCAGTTATTTTTCCTCAGTTATTGTTCAATTAAATCAAATGTAATTTAGTTAATTCTAATGTAACTGTTATTATAATTTACTGTAACGTAAATGAAGAGTTACAATATAGATTTACTATATAGATCTCATCTGTATTTTCAGACGATTACACATGAAAGAATAATTTTTTTAATAATAATTTGTTGATTGTTTTAATGTTTTGACGGTCATCTAAGGTTATGTTAAATCTGTGAAACATACTTCAAGTATTAACGTATAGTAATAAAAATAAAATAAAAGTACATTAGTAGAATAAAATTACTTTTCTTATTATATAACACGTGTTCATAAGTACTGCAAGAAAGTCGAAACGCCAATAGTTACTTTCAAAGGAAAGATATTATTTATTTGTGTGACATAACGTCCACCGCTACACTTGTATTGTGATATGTCTTCACTACTTTTAACCAACTCTTTCTGTACCGTTCCGTATGTATAATATTTTGTAATTAAAATCGTCATACTCTTCGTTTGTCACTAACCGATTGTTTAAAATTGCTTACGGATAGCTATATAATTTGGATTTATTTGTTTTAGGTTTTTAGAACCTCTTTGAGCTGCACTATACTATTTCCACCAATATAGAAAAGAAAAGAAACAAATATCTTAGTTAATAGAGGTAGTTAGGCCTACTCCAGCGCTTCCACGGACGTCCTACAACTCACCGTTCCTTCGGCTTATAGTTCCATAAGTTCCATATAGTTCCATGAATGATCACAGTTGCACACCACTATATAAAAATTATCCCGATTAGCGCTTTCAAGCCTCACAACCCATCGTCAGATCGGAATAGGCAGAAATTATTTTAAAACAAACCCTTCACCCCTCTCCCCCACCATTCTCACACACAACACGCTATAATATAAATGACATTAACAGACGTTTAATGAAGAAATGAAGAAATAACGTTTAAACAGTCATTTATATTATAGCTTGTTGTGTGTGAGCAGGGTGGGGGAGAGGAGTGAAGGGTTTGTTTTAAAATAATTTCTGCCTATTCCGATCTGACGATGGGCTGTGAGGCTTGAAAGCGCTAATCGGGATATTTTTTATATAGTGGTGTGCAACTGTGATCATTCTGATTGTGATTTCAACCACTAACACAAATTTCTTCATTAAGTTCCATAGTTGTTTGAGGATGCAGCAGCCATCCATTTTGCAAAGATTTTCCCACCAGTTCAGCCGATACTTGGCAATATTGTCGATTGTACTCATAATATTCAGTTTTCGCAGTATATCTGTGTTTCTTCTATGATCATGGAGAGTACACCCTCACACGTGCCTGAGAAATCACATTTCAGTCGCTTGGATACGACTGGCTTGGCCTTTCGTTAAAGTCCAATTTTCAGACCCATAAAAAAGTGTTGGAAAGGCCATCAATTAGGTGTGGGAAGAGCTGTATAGCTCTAGATAGATGTTGCAGGATCCCTTTCTTTACCAATAATAATAGTTATTGATTTTACGTACTTCTTACTTGTTTGTTTTAAATTTTACTACTGACCCTACAACCGTCATGCTTTGAACAATTTAATCGTAAATTGTCTCTTGTTCTTCTACTATCAGATCTTTACAAATGACTACTCAATACAATGCATCACTTTAAAAGCTAATTTTTTGTATGTAGTTTATATCCTAGATGAAACCTGTAAACGATAAAACCTCGATGGTAAGTGCACAGGATGTGAACATAAAAACTCTTGACACCACAAACTATAAGTCCTATTGACATAGCAAACGAACGAGCAGCAGCCACTAACTTTGGGCTTATCGATGATGCATTAACTAACAAAAATCAGATAAGAACATAATAATAATAAAGTGTAATTATTATGTATGACTGGGGCAAAACATTCCAGAATATTGCAGAAGCAATATTGACTACAGATGGTGGGACAGGGTTTAGGGGGTGGGGAAGGGACATTTATATTATAGCTTGTTGTTTGTGAGCAGGGTGGGGTGAGAGGGGTGAAGGGTTGTTTTCACATAATTTCTGTCAATTCCGATATGACGATGAGCTGTGAAGCTTGAAAGCGCTAATCGGGATAATTTTTATATAGTGGTGTGCAACAGTGATCATTCTGCTTGTGATTTCAACCACTAGCACAAAATTTCTTCATTAAACGTCTGTTAAAAAAATAATAATGGTACTTACTTTTACGGTCAATTTAAAAAAAAATTAGTTTAGTATAAATTAATAGGGTCTCAAGACCGCACCCGAACATATAACGTACGATAACACAATCTAACTGTTAGAGCACGTTTACATTTTTAGTATTATCTCAGTAAATTTTTAAGAAAATTTTTTTAACAAAATGCATTTTGTAGGACATTGAAAGAGCAACAACGTTTTTTGTATACACTACATTTAAAAAACCTATTGTACACTAGATATTTTGCCTAGAATTCAAAAATGTTTTACACGATGTCGGCAAAATACACCATTAAACTGCTGTAACTTAAAGGTCAAAAAGGAATTAAACAAAATTCAAAATTTTTGGTGTTTTACAAGGTTTATTTGTGTTTCACATCAAATTCTGAATAAGCAGATTTGATGAGTTACTGTGTAACAGTCCAAAGACATCTTGGCGACAGCTGATGATTGTCAAAACACGTTGTAACGGTACATATAACACTACATCCACCAACGTACCGAAAATTAATTTGAAAGCCACTACTGTTAAGAATACATAAAAGGTCAAGAATACTACCATGGGTACAGAAAGAGAAAGTATCATATGTTAAAATAAGTGAAGTATCATGAAGGAGTAATTACTAGTAAGTGTACCAATAAAGAAGAAAAGAAGACTAAAGACAAGACGACTGAAATACCCCAATAGATCAGTGAGAAGAACAACGGAAACAAAAGAAGAAAGAAGAATCAGTGAGAAGAACACAATGAAAACCCAAACAAAAGAAGAATGAAGAATCAGTGAGAAGACCACAACAATAAAGAACCTCAAGAAAGAAGAAACAATGCGAAGGAGACAAGTGAAAACAACATCATGTACAAAATAAATAATAGTGAGAAAGAGATCAGTGAAGAAAAGAAGAAGGAAGATATCCAGACCAGACACAAGAAAAAAGGGAAAGAAATTGAAATATAACGAACTAACATAAACCTATGAAGGAATAATTGTACTAAGAAGAAAGAAGAAATGTTAATTAATTACATGATATAAATCCCTAAGCTGTATGGTAAAGTCAACACTGACCACAACTCATTTGATGAATACATTCCTTGTCCATATAGAAGAAACTGTAATCAATAAGGACTAAGTATTGTAAATAAAGAATCACCAAGAAACTGAATAAGAATAGGATAAGTTTATTTTAGCTAAATGATGTGTAGACGTTAAAAGAAGAATAGGTTCCAAAATATAAATGACCAGTTGTACAGTGGGATTGATGTTAGTAAAAACCCACTAATTAACAATAATTAAGACAATAAAAGAGTAAACCAAAGGTACAATAATAATAACCAATAACCAATATACAAACATTGAATGAAAGCCAATCAACCAGATTAATGCAGAAATACACAGCCAGCAGCAACACATTACTGCTTACCAAACCTGCAACAACCAGTTTTCAATAAAACTTAAGAAAAACAAAACCAAAATAATATCAAACCAGAATGTATTGAGCTAGGAAGTAACTAGATGATATAAGGAACGTTTTGTACACAAAGATGATATAATAACTAAATATAAAAGCTATATTAATGTAATCTAATATAACTATATGCTTGTAATAACAAAGATGCATGATGGAACCAAATTATGTTATAAACTTATTATACAAAAGTAGTAACTCAACTAACAACTTGAAGTGGGACAGAATACTGTTCAAATGAATAAATTCAACCAAGATAACTATCTAAATAATCAAAATAACAATAATAACAACAAAACTATAGTAACAACTAGCTGCAAGCAATGTTGATAACTACTAAACCAAGGTGATAACCAGTACAGATGCAGAATGAACTGCAGCACATTGATAACAATGTCATTGAGACCATTATAATTATCATTTGAATAACAATAAGAATAATATGTATAGAGTACCAACCATACAGTAAGGTAACTCCATGAAGTATGACAAGCCTACTTAACAAACAATAATTAAGGCAATAAACTCATAATGTAGGGAAAAAGAACACTGTCAATAGTGACTAAACCCATTAATGTGTAAATAGGCCCTATTAGAAATTAGTTAAATGTTAGTATTATTAAAATATAAGAAAAAACAAATATGTATAGTCATAGACCTAGGATTGAATCTATGAAAACGGACATAGTATTAATATTAAGGCATAGTTTTAAGGGAAAATTGTACATTAAGATAAGAATACGTTATTACCATCGAATATGGAATAAAAACAATGTATTAAAAATAATTAATAGCTTAATGGACACTAAGAGTATATACCAAGTGCGATTTCAACAACCCCGAATCCGAAATATATGATGAGGGGATTCAAAATAATCGTCATAAAAAATTAGAAACAATGAGGGTAATTAAAATGACATCAGTGCAGTTATAAGTAAGGTATTGGACTTATAAAAATAATTGTATGATGCTGAGCCCTTGCGAGTGGATATGCTGCCACAAATTTTTAATCTCAACACCAAAAAGTGACGCGTTTGTAAGCGTGTGTTTTGACGAAGCCCGCCGAAAATAGACGAATTAAAATATATTGACCAATCAGATCCTATAAAAAATACGAAATGCATCATTCCGACAGAGGAAGCGAGGACAGTCTTTTACCAGCAACGAGACGAGCTACCTGCACGCCGTTCATCAAGAAAAAACGTGCGTTTGACAGCGGTCAGATGTAAACATACGCTAACCTCAAACCATGAGTGGAGGTTATGTCTACTGATGAAAAATAGTGCAGTATATTTTTAAGTGAAAACAATTCGGAGTACATGCGCATAGGAGTGAGTGTAGTGCAGTTATAAAAGTTTAATTAATTAATTAAAGAATTTTAATTAATTAAAAAATTTTACGAAAAAGTGTAAACCCTACGAACGCAAGTTACGCAAGGTTACGCAAGTTACGCACTATACAATTATGATTGTATAGTAATATATACGTAACAGAACGCTAATAGCGTATTGAATTAACATCAGTTAATCAATTAAATACCCAATTCCAAAAGGAAGGGAACTCTGTAATACAGATAAACAATGTCAAAATTGAACGCTTTCATTAACGACAGTTTTAGCTATTTGTATAATTCTAATGTATTAGTATAAGCAAAGACATTGTATAATCAATGAAGGTAGTATGTGCCCTAACCATTAGTAAGATAAGAGTGTTCAATATTTTATTTCAATAATTAATTAAGAGTTACACCAGAGGGTGACATAAATATATCAAATGAATTACAAATACCTGAGTTATGTACATTCAGTCTAGGAGATGATAATAATCCATGACACTGAATTCTAATAATTATTATCACTTGTTAACAAATAATTAATAACTTTTAAACAAACAATGTTGCACAAACCTATCTCAACTTCAATGTTTAACCATGAACAATTGTTCATACTTTATATTCTTTCAAATTAATAATCAATGAGTTTATATTTTATCTACTTATTATAACCGCAGCAATTTTATTAATTATGTGTATTTTGCAGACTCAAAGACCCTACTACTATTATTACTACTACTAATAATAACATTAATAACATTACAAGTTTAATAACACTTCATAACCTATTTGTTTACCAACAAAATTATTCGACTAGCCAAATGCAGTCATACCAACCTAAGATTTTTAAATGTTTTAGAGTCCATGTTCGAATTTAACTGTTAACCAAAAGAAAAGTAAATTATATTATTGTACTAAATTGTATTGTTCTAGAGTTGAATAAATCATTATTGTCATTAGAACCTTTGAAAGAGTTGGCTTTTATTGTAATCAGTAGATACAGCTTAGTGAGAAAAACGAGACGGTTGGTACCAGACTTCCAGAGCGAATCATTCAAATGGAATGATTTTTTCCAACCGCACCGACCTATATATATTATTACACAGTATATGTTATCGTAAATATCATGTTTGTGTATGTTTATGTTAGTGTATAGGCAGGACATTACTGATCATCCCACCACCGCTGATCAACGGAGAGCCAATGGAACTTTAAGTGAATCAAATCTAAGAAGTGAATAAAAAAACATTTTTCTAATCCAAATAAACTGACAATTAAAACGACGACAAAAAGTGTAAGTAACCGATTTATTCACTACCGGATTCAACAATATGTTGAATTGGGTGGAATAAATCACTAAACAACAACTTAATAATAAAGTACGAGCTTTGGAATAATAATAATAAACAAATTACAAGACCCCATATTAAATAAATACCGTGAGACTAATATTTAAAAACGAGAGAGTTTCGTCTTGTTACAAATTGACACCAACAACGTGGGACGAAATAACACGGGAGCACTCGTCTAGTAACAACGTCCATGTAAAAGGACACAATATAGACTACAAAATTTGTACCGTATTTAGAGAGTGACATGATGTAACAATGGAGTAAAGTTTCTTGTAAACGAGTTTACCGGTAAAGAAAAAAATAGGAAATTAGTAACACAAAAATGATAGTTATAAGGTCTACGCTCTGTAGAAGTCTATAGATCTCTGCTACAAAATCTAAAACGATGTCGGTTAAGGGCAGATTATCTATAAGAACTAAAATAATCCTGAATAATCACATTTTTTGTAAGGTTAGTTATTTTAATTACCTGTTTTTGATATCTTCTATAGAACCGATATTGATTGGGATACCGGTAATAAACTAATGATATTTAGACGCGTCTGTGGAACGATTCATAAGTACCTGAAAAATAAAACACCGAAGGAGACCCGAATGAAGTTCTACAAAATCTTCCAGTGTGGCCACATTCCTGTATGCTAGTGAGACATGGACTTTCGGTAAAAGGGACATGCAGAGGATTGAGGCAGCTGAAATGACATTTCTAAGGGAGACACAAGGTTATTCACTCCTAGAACGTAAAATGAACTAGACGCGTATTAGACGCGAATTAAACGTTATATTGTTGCACCAAAAGACTGAAGACCACAGAAGGAGATGGTGTGAACACTTGAACCGCATGGGTGATATCTGTCTAGCCGCGGCTGCCTTGGGTTTTCACCCTACTGGGAAGAGAGATGTCGGTAGACCGAGGAGACGGGTTCCGGAAGAGATTTTGCGCCTAATCCTTCGAGTGGTGATGATGATGAAAAATAATAATAATGAACATAAAGCTGAAGTAATTACGTTGGCCGTATTCAATTTTTGTACTTCTTATCCATTATGAAGAACACGTTTCTAAACGACAATGCAAAAGGAAATGAAATATGTTCGGATGGCCAAACCGGTGATCTTGAATCTTTTTGTAGGCATTTTGTCTTGTTACGTAGAACGTATTTTAATCCGACAACGTGTAGAAAGGAAAGGGGCGCTTTGTTACTAGCTAGCTCATAAACATTTACAGAGCCGCCCTTCAAGTAATACCTCATCCTACCAAATTGACGAGTGTCCTAAGACAAGTAAGGGGATATGTACAATAAATAAGCATTAAGCCAGTGCTTGAGATTCATGTGCCGATTTCTTACATTTTCTGTAAATTAGCGTAAGTGAACTGGATGTTTTCACCAAGCTGGCATGATTATAATAGCTTTCATGGTAGAATGAGAAAGCTGGGAAATTACTTTCTACTTGTTGTCTCACAGTATCGATGCCATTGTTGACCGTGTACAATCGATAACATGTTACATATTGACTGCGCACCGCGACACCTTAAAAAAAGTTTAATTTTATTATAAATAACAAAGATTATGTTTATTGTTTTTACTATTGTTAAACTGTCTTAATATCTTTATTGTTATTAACTGTTTTTAAGTCAATGAGATTATGATATTTAAACTATATGCATCTAGCGCTTCAACATTTCCGTCTATTCAAGCTGTTCTCTATTCTCACCTAAAACTCGTTTCATGTTTGCATTACGAGTAAAGAAATTTAACAATAATTTTATTATCTGTATCATGTCATTTCCTTTTGATACATTTTCTCCTTTGTAAACTGGATTTAGAAAATTGTACTCAGGGAAATGTTTCATAAATAAATTTCGCTCTCGCTAAAATCTTACGTATGACCAAAATCCGAACAATAAAAAATAACAAGAGTATAATTGAAAATAAAATAAAATTTGTAAGTAAACAAATTTGTATTTATAGGTTTTGAGATTTTTGTTTTTGTTGTTCAAAATGTATAGCTCAGTTCTATAAACTCTTAAAATTATTACCTTCAGCATGCGGGTTTATATTATTTTGCAAACTAATACTAGTAAAAATAACAGTTACTACTGTTTTCCGTATACAGTTATTGTATTAAAAAGAATGGGTTTTTTAGGCTTTTCAAAATTAATCAATAAAGCTGATGTGATTTTACAGCGCTACGCTAGTAAATGTGTTTTTTGCATGAGTTTAGGGATTGACATCAGTCCAACGGAGAAACAAATCCAGACCCCCTGGAGACACTGTATGTCAATACAAATTGCAACTGTGCCAAGTACGTAACGCCCACATAAAACTTTATTACCAGATCAGTGGAAAACAACTGTCTGAATAAAGCAATGTGCCCTTAAAACTGAGTAACGTGAATAGTGTACAATTTGTACTATTCTTTACTAAAATCTAATCGAAAAATGAAAATATTTACTTTATAAATTAATGTTTTTAATTCTTAAATTCTTATAATTCTTATTAATATATATTATTAATAATACTTACATTTCATTTTATTTATTTCCATTTATTTTAATAACTGGAGACTAGCAGTAGCCTACTTGTTTGGACAACGACCCGCAAATGTGCAAACAGTATTTACGACAACATGTGTTTAACTTCCGAATACAAACTGTACTTTTAAAATAACCTGCATTAGGCCTATCTAATAAAATTAAACACTGTGTATAACACTCAAGCGTTAATATAACAATACAATTACGTAATTAAAGAAAGATTAAAAATAAATTAAATAATATTCAATATTAGTCTTTATTACACACAAAATCCTGTGTCTAAAATCATAAATTTATTAATACTGCTGCCACTACTACTACTACTACTACTACTACTACTACTACTACTACTACTACTACTACTTCTACTACTACTACTACCGCTACTGCTACTGCTGCTACTACTACTACTACTACTGCTACTACTACTACTACTACTACTACTACTACTACTACTACTACTACTGCTGCTAATACTGCTACTATTAGTACTGCTGCTACTACTACTACTACTACTACTACTACTACTACTACTACTACTACTACTACTACTAGTAGTAGTACTAGTACTACTACTACGACGACGACGACTACTACTACTACTACTACTACTACTACTACTACTACTACTACTACTACTACTACTACTACTACTAATAATAATAATAATAATAATAATAATAATAACCACTACTGACATTGCATATGATGGGATTCTCCTATTGAAAATGCCGGAAAATACCTTCCAGGTTGGCTCTGCGGATTACATCACCCCAGTCGTCGTTGCTAGAGACATAGAGGAACTCGAAAAAAAAAGAATCAAGTAATACGGCGGGTGTGTCTCTGAATGGAGGAACATGGGGTGCGTATAACCACAGAAAAGTCCAAGATGGTTATCCTGACGAGGAAGACAATTACTTGTGATCGTGGAACCCTAAGTAGCTACAAAGATCATCGTCACAAAATCTGTGAAATACTTGGGAATCAGATTGTAGCCTACACCAAATTGACTTTTCCCAGCAAATCAAGTCGGTCTGATAAGGCCTATGGGGTCACGTCTGCGTAGAAACTGGCTAACAGGTAATAGGTCAACAGACCTATGGCAAATATCTGAAGCACAAAGTCTAGCAGACGAAAACTACTTATGTCTGTCGTACATTCTAGCCTCTTGTACGGCTCAGAGGCCTGGGCCGACGCACTCAAGCAGGAGAAGTATAGGAGAAGAACACACAAGCAAGCAGCAGTACAGACAAGAGAAGCACTCCGTATCTTGTGCTTCTACAGAAACTGTCACAGAGGCAGCTGTGTTTATGGTCGGGAGTGTCCTCACTTGGCAGAAGAGAGGAAATGTGTCCACAATGAAGAGCGAAAGGAGGTGGCGACTGCGAAAGACAAGGGACTATAATGCGTAGGTGGTAGGAACGCAAGCTGGCGATGGTTGGCAAGAGAGCAGATAGACTGCCAAGCTTAATAGCAATGTGGTTGTTTGGACGGAGACGGAGACGAAGCATGGCGACGTAAATTATTATTTAACCCAACTCTCACTGGGCACGGTTGTTTCAACCTCTTCACAATATGGTTAATACTGGAAGTCCGGCATCTCAGTACAAGACTCGCCAAAGAATTACTTCAAACGTACCTTTTGGAATGTCTGGCGGACTGACTAATGGCGGATATAAGCGACGTCACTCGGGAGACTATTAGTAAGGACGATGCTCGCGTCAGAAGATCATTGGAACCGTGTTAGTGGTTAAGTCGAAGGGGTCCTCATACATAACCTGAGAAAACAGGAGAAATATCATAGGCTAAACTAATGCAGAAAATAGAAGGAGCTGTCATGAGCATACAGAGCAATGCTGAAGTAATGTTGTCAGCGATGCCATGAGCAACGCCTAAAGAGGAAGACTTTTTCAGTCCATGAGAGTCCGTAATACGAAGAGTGAAGATGCTTCATCAGCTCGTATGTCCTTCTCTTTTACCTGCAATAATGAAAACTCAGAATAACTGTTGTTTAATTTAGTGCTGTAGGAAAGTTATTTATATGCACATATTCCTTTCATTTTTTAGACTGGTTTTAAGACATCAATATTTACTCGACATATACAAGTATTGTTCTTGTATACAGCAAGAATAGGTCTATTTATTTTTCTGTCTACTCTTATTTAAATTTTCCTTACACTTGTCTACTATGTGTCTACTCAAATGTTAGTAACCTCGAAGATTGAACTACACTTAATGTTATTTTCAAATCAGCATTTAGAAGCACAGACAACTAAAGACCATTGATACATGCAGATTTCATCCATAGCTGCTGAATTATTTCGTTGCTCTTTCTCGATAAGATACGATCCATAAGGAAATAAGAACGCTGCGACAGTATTTCAGTTGGTAAATTCTTTGTCGAATTTACTCCTTCCAAATTACCGTGTTTCAAAGTGCGCTGCTACTTTTATTAGGAACCTGTTTAACCTTCGGAACATTATTAATGAAAATTGAATTGGCAACACAGTCTTTAAACAACATTTCTCGCATTTTCTTTATAGTCTTATAATTATGAATGTAAGTGGAAGAAGAAAATAATCTAATTTAATTGCATTAAAATAATCTGGATACCTTAATAAGTAAAATAAAAGTTTTATCTTTAACCGGGATGTCCGGACTACCACGGTTTACTTCTGTTTTACGTGATACCTCTTCTTCATACAAATCAGATTAATTCGGTGACATCCTTAACCTTTCACTGCTTTAGTAGTCTTAAGGAGGTGCTGATACCCAATTTCCCCATTTGTCTGGGGTCTTTTTTATAACCCTATTTATAATTATCCATAAACGTTTGTTTAAATTTAGTAATCTTCATGCTTAATTTTATTACGGGAGGAGTGTCACACGTTATTCCCTTATTTGTTCCAGCACTGTATAACTTCTCCGAATGTGATGTTTTTCTCAATCAGTTGTTGTAATATAAATGACTTATCTGTGAAAGATTTTTTATATAAATTTACATTGATCCTCTTATATCTCATGTCTTATGTCTTTTGAACGTTTGTGTTAAATAATTTTCCCAAACAACTAACCAGCCAACTGAGTTCTTATCAACAATTTATTACTCAGTTCAAACCACTTTGAAAGACGCTATAAAACACAGATTACAGAAAAATCTGTAAATAATATTAATGTGCAATGATAAAAACTGTAATACGTAACACTATTACAAGGTTTTAATACGAGGTTTACTAAGATAGTGATAAAACGTTTAAATTATAGGGACCACTTTTTTCCTTGAGACGAATCTGCAAAAATCTGCATATAATTCTACTCCTTTGTATCTATAGATTCTAAAAAAATAGAAGTATATGGTACCAACATCGTAATTCCAGTTTTAATGAGGAACACAGAGAAGTATTAAGGAAATCAGATATGCTAGTCTATTAGATCTGAAAGCTCGATTATATTTTTTCCAAAAGCTGAAATCAACACAACTTTTACCTTGTAGGGAGCCAACACCCTAGTGACTGCAGCACGTCCCAGTCATTGTTTCATTTAGCCTTCAGTTACTCGGGACTTTCAGAAACCAAGAACTAAGAAAATAAGAACACGCAAAAAACAACAAACTCAGCGACCAACAGAAAGATTCAAATTTAAAATATGAAGAGGCTGACATGGTTTTAAAAACATACAGGAACGTTGGAACACTTTTTTAATAAACTCCAGATATGTTTATGGTAGAGTTCAGAACAAATATAAAAACATGGGAACGATAGATGCAACACAAACAATATGTACACAGCATTTAGACAGTCACAGAAATTTTCATTTCCAATAAAATACCGAAATCAATAATATGATAGATGGTGATGGTGAAAAATTGAATGTTACTTTTGTTTTATAGTGCTGACAGGCTGGTACGATTCTTGGATTGAATGTGGTACGATAGCAAACACTGCTGTGCTTATTTCTAAACCATATACATTTTTATTTTGTATTATAAATTTTTACCATTTAAAGTTTTATTGAGCAACTGACCGAGAGGTTTTTGATATGGCAAATTTATGACACGAAACACGCTAAATTATTTGGCAGAGTTAAATATTAAATGTGGAAATCGTGTCCGTAGTAGGCCTATACCGACTCCTCTATGAAGAGTTGCACTATGTAGATTTATACTAGAAGACAGTTGTGGAAAAATATTTCTAGTACTATAATGCTTACAACTTGCGCTACAGTTGAAATGTGTGAAATAACTTTTTTTAATTTATTGCTAGCATCTATTTAAGATCATACTTACGTACTTACGCCAAAATAAATACATTAGATGTGTTTGTATATGCGGTGTGTGCCCATGGATGATACAAAAAAAAATAGGGGTTTTAATAGAAATGTATGCCTTCTTTCAAAAAATAGCATGCAGTCGTTGTCACACGTCTAATAAATTTTATTCTGACATGAAGACATTCTTGACTTATATTATACACGGTAAATATGTGTAAATCTGTCTATCACCACCCTGATTGGGGGAAAAGGCAGTTTGAAGGAGAAGAGATTTAGTACATATTGCTGGATTAAGTTTCTCATTTTCAGCATCTTGACACTGACATAGTGTTTGCAAATAACGAGGATAATGTCAACAAATAGATAAGATTCTAGCTGTATGTGCAGTTCTGTAAAGGACATTTAACAACAGAGCTACAAAGGCGCCGACGATCCCGATGGGAAACCAAACTAATGGACTCGGCGGGTGCACCGTTTTGCGAGTTTCATAATTGCTCTTGCCTAGGAACAAGAATAAAATTGTGTGAACTAGGTGTGGCTTGCTATCGGATGCAGTAGGGGGGAGCAATCATACCGAGATCTAGTTCGGGGTAAGTGTTCTCCGGATCCAAGATTCACCGGGCACTGACGGGCACTGGAAGAGTGCGTTAATGAGTCAGTTGTTGGAAGTGCCTTTACACATTGCTTTGGCTGTGTCTGCACTGCTCTAAGAAAACAATATTCCTCTGAACCATTAAAGATACATAAAGAAGATAGAATAAGAAACGCAACCATATGCAATGCATTGATTGTGGAGTTATTGGAAGAGAAAGTTTATAGATATAAGGCGATTCGAGAACACCTCACCAGAAAGGGTGTGAACCGTATACAAAGAACGTTATAAGCCTGAGGGACAGCTTAGTTGAAATGTTAATTGTACAGGTTCAGTGACCTGTGCCATGAAAGGACACTTCCGCAACGATGTGTGTAGGTACCAGAGTAAGACAGTTCAACTGGTAACGCTACAATAACCTACAATTTATTTTGACACCGCCACAGATTGAACCTGAGCCAAGCACACGTTACTACGTGCATACCATATAATTTTATAGTGGAAGAACTCAGTCAACACAAACAATTGTACCCATACAGAAAACTGGCAATTTTGACACTGATAAGTTGCCAGTGAAAGAGATGCATATTTTTCAAAAACATGACGAACGCCGAAATGAGTGTCTTGGGTTTGCTAACTAGTTTGGGATACTGCTAAGCGTATCGTCTTCACCAGAGTTAAAACTCGGTGCTATCATATGTTCAAACCAGAGGCAATAAGTTTCCAATAAGGCAGGTTGGAAAGCTACTTTGTCATTAACACATCACTATTAATAAGGTCAGTACTCTTTTTTTAGTCTTATGCGTTACCAGTGGTCATCCTAAAAAAGACGATTTAACTTTTTGTTATAAAAATAACTTTTTTTGCAAGTAGACATCGTATGATTACGTGAAACTGTAAAGCTGTAGTTTCTTTTGAGCAATATGAACTCAGTCCTCAAAAATTTAGTCTGAAGTATTGTGGCCAGCTTCTTGTGACTTCAGTCCTCTAACCTCTTAGTATTTTCCGTTGTACGTCACGTGCGACATCCAGAAAATATCACTTATTTCATAACAGATTTGTCTGGAACGTAGGTGTTAGTCAGTTGTTTTGGTTTAAGAATGATTTTCATAGTTTTTTTAAAACAATGTTCCTCTTTCTACAGCTTCCTTCTTTAATTCTCATTATTCCTAAAGCAATGTGGTCAACACTAATTTTACGATTAACTTGTGATCAATTTTTTGCACAAAACATCTATTACGAGAGTGATAATAAAAATTAACGATACATATACTATTAATATAGTGGACAGAAGAGAAAATGGGAACATTCTATGGTTCAAATGGCCGACACTATAGGCTACGGCCCTAGCGAAGATTTCGACCAGTGACTATCTTTTCTATTTAATAAACTCTATGTAAATCCAAAGTAGGCTATGATTGGCCTAACCGAGATTTAAAAATACATTTTTTCTATAGAAGGCTTAAAGCGAAGCCTTATATAAAAGGCTTAAATAAGGCTAAAGAAATTTTGATCGCCAGAACCCAACATACAATACGGCTCAATTCATAACGGCATCTTTTCACGTATGTAAACGCCTTATTCTTAGGAAAAACACTATAGTGGTACTCACTTATCTACAAAGTGTCAAAGACTTACTTTAATATTTTGAGAGTACACCACATTTAATCATTTATTTAAAACAGATGTGGCCAAATGAAATGTTAACAATACTACAATTTGTTATTGTCCTTCACTACTGAAAATATTCGCGACAACTACCGTCGATAATGGTGAAGGTATACCATTCTGATTTTTCCTTCTATTCGTTAAGCTCTTATTGTAGTAACTGTAATATTGGTAAGGTGACTTGAAACTATGTGTTGTTTGATGTAAATAGTATATAATTTTAATCCGTCCACAATGCAAAGACTATGAAAATACATTGTTCTGAGTGTAGTGCACTCACTAGTAATTACATCTGCTACAATACCACGAATTACAATTTGAGCTTAGACTCTTCATCATTTTCCATTATAACTAAAATCTTGTACTTATCTCAAGTAACAATAGTTAATTAGCAGACATGACACGACGAATGTTACGTTGAACTGTCTGCATGAGCGTCAAAAGGGTTTACAACAAAGAGCACTTAACAATAATGAAAACTAACTTCCACTACATATGAGTAAAAGTGAAGGATTTATGATTTACAGATATTACTACGGTGTATAAATCAGGCCATATACAATAAGCAAATGCTACTGTCCCTTAATTGTAGTAGTAAGCAATAAGCAAATCGCCAGTAAGCCCTTATTGTTGCCATAGCGCCGTCTTACATACAGTACTTGTCTTGCGTACACAAACAATACCGTACATTAGAATAAATTCTAATGTAAAGAATTTATTCTAATTGTATGTGAAGCAACAAAACGGTTTGACAATTTATAAATAATTATCCGAATACATTTTCAAGATATTTTATAATAGCTAATTTGTTTCAACGTATCCGATGTTCTTTAGAAAAGCATGTACATTCAACTTGATGTGTATATGTTTAACAAACGTGATTCTTCAAACTTGTTTTCAAACGATGACTGCACTTAATTGTTTCGTAAGATAAATCTACAAAAAAGTGCAGATTTAAAAAGCAGGATATTTTTCAAATCAACACAACGTGACTTGAGTTGGTGAATATAGTTGCTGTACAGGTCAAGTACCTCCATGACAGTAGATTGTACACTACTATCATAAATCACACTGTTTTTACGATTTGTTAGTTTTGTCTTTTTCAGTAAAATGTGTTTAGCGAATACAGTTGAATCTATGTTTTGCGGTTAATGTTATACAACTTCCTCTTCTTAATATTCTACGCACAGCATGAATGAATTCTGTTAATAAATTCTTCTTCCAGAAAAAATGTGCTACATTAACAAACTATAAATTTGCAAATATTTTTCTTTATGTTAATATTTGTAACCAACGATAGAAGTACGTACTATCCAGAATTGATGATTCTTTACAGAAACTAAGTAACCTATTCAAATCTACTTTTACTTGAACGTCTGTTAAACGTCATATAAGAGAAATGTCTATTAACAAGAGATACTGTACAAACGTTAAAATAGTTTAACACGGACACTTCTGAGGTACGACGGACGTCCATAATTCAAAATGATACACGTATACAAACGACAATGCCAGTAGTGTAATTGAAAAATAATTTTAAAAACACTCTGATTGCTCTTCGATTCCACAAACGCATACGACATCAATCATTGTATTTTATAAACGCTTCATATATGTCTGTGCTTAATAAATAAATATTGTTAAATAAATAACATTGTTCCCACACAATGCGTTAAGAATGCTACCGTAAGTGTGTGGATAAGTATAACATAGAGCATGTCATCTCACTGATTCAGAACTGACACAAAACACATAAATTAATTGTATTGTTGAAGCTTCCAAGGCCGGGTCAAGCCATAAATCATTCTGGCTATCAAGCCGTGGTCTATATTTTATCTTCTTCTGAGTAGACTGTTGCTCTGATTGCTGATGGTATTTATCGGTGTACATTCATACTAATTCATACATATGTACGAATACTATTTGAATTCATACACAAAAATTGGTTACATATTTAAGGTACAAACCGGTCGGAAACAGAAAAGTATTAGACGATTTAGGCGCTGTGGGAAGAAGAAGGAAACATTCTTTAACTTCGAATCAGATATTGTGCAGTAATCCAGAAAGCGGAGAAGATGGAAAAGAATAAGGTGAAGAAGAGAAAGAAGTAAAAGAAAAAGAAGAAGAAGAAGATGAAGAATTAGGAGGAGGAGGAGGAGGAGGAGGAGGAGGAGGAGGAGGAGGAGGAGGAGGAGGAGGAGGAGGAGGAGGAGGAGGAGGAGGAGGAGGAGGAGGAGGACGACGACGAGGAGGAGAAGAAGAAGAAGAAGAAGAAGAAGAAGAAGAAGAAGAAGAAGAAGAAGAAGAAGAAGAAGAAGAACAACAACAACAACAACAACAACAACAACAACAACAACAACAACAACAACAACAACAACAACAACAACAACAACAACAACAGACTTAGTATAACAGAGTTTAAACATAAAATTTGTAGTGATTTTTCTTTTTAATTATTTCAAATAATTGAGATTTTATTCCTTTAAGTTAAATTTAAAAACGTATATAGCTGCTTACATGTATGTAAGGTTCGCAGTTCTTTATTCCAATTATTTTTACATATAATTAAATTAAAAATTTTCTTTAAAAATATTGTTGAAAACACTTAATAAAATTAAAAGCGTTAACCGCTAATACTATAATTAGAGTATATTAATGATGGTAGTGATTAGGACTACGCGCTTACGTATTTTGAGTCTTTACAATTAGTATTATTGTCTATAAAAGATTATGGGATGTTTTAATTGTGTTTCTTATTGTTCTTTACAAGTATTAATAAAAAATGTGTTTTCACTTCCCTAATACAACGATGACTCAAGAAGAAGCGTGAAAGAAACACTTTTTGGCCTGATGATCTCGATGATGTTCGAGTTCTCCTGTCTTTTCGTCGCCCTCGATACGTTATTGGAATGCCGTCCGTTGCTCCAGCTTCTGTATAAGTTATTCAGGTAGTCAGCGACTGTGGAATAGCTTGCACAGTTGTGGCTGATCCTGGAATCTTGGCAGAATTAAGTCCAGGAATCTTGGAATCGTAACTGTAGGCCTACATGCTTTTTAATTAAGGGTGATCATTTTTTTACTGTCCAGTGACGTTATGTCGCACTGCAGAAAAAATGATTCTTGCAATCTGACTGGATTTTATAAGTCAACTGTTCTCTCAAAGCCAAAATTTATCAAAGGTTTTAAAATGCAGACCGCGTGTTAACTATTTATTTTTATGAAAATGAAATATTTTTATTTCACGTGCCTTGAAATATGTATTATATCAATTGGAGTCCTCAATTAGGATTTGTTACAATCTATTTTATTGAAGTCTAAATTATTCTCTTACTATTCTGCACATGATAATTGGTTTAGTAGCGTGTGTCAATGAATGGGAAGAATGTTATTATTCCCAAATGTATTTTTACCGATACACGTACTGACACACAATTTTTTAATAAAACAACATTAGTAATAATGTCTTTAATGCCTTAATGCTAAGATAAACCCAAGTTTTCAATTTACGCACAATAATTTTTAAGCATTTTTACTTTTTCTAAAGATAATCATGTTTTCGTAAACAATGTCAGACAAAACTTTTAAATCTTTCCTTATGTTGCCTAGTGCAATAACGTTCTTACTGCTGTGATGATGTTTTCCTGATACTACTCCGCATTGTGTTTATCAACAGAAATTGTGTTAAAACAAAAACTAAATAAAAATGTTTCTTAAACATAAACAAACACAATCTAGAAATATTGTGCCAGAGAGAGGAACAGTTTACGTCATAAAACAACGGTGCGATATTCATTATAATAATTTTACGGTGAAAAACCAGTAGGCCCGTGTGTGAAAAAATACATAGCTATATAATAATATATGAGAATCTCTATCATTCAGTACAAAATCAGACTTTAAAATATTTTAATTTTTTAGGCAAATAAATTTCTTTGGTATTTGAACATAACTAATGGTACAAAAACAATTCAACAAAAATACTTCATATGTAAATTTTGCTATTAACTAGCAACGTGAATACTCGTCAATACTTGTCAACATCTTAGTACGGGAATAAATATGCTAACATTCTGTGAATCATATGTCCAATGGTTCCCATTTTCCTTATCTTATGAGGATATATTTATGTTGTTTTAGTAAACTAAATTTGTAATTTTTCGTTTCTGAACATAATGTATTGATTATTTAGACTCAGTAATCATATATACTCGAATATGTCATACATCGTAGGCTATACTTGGCAAACGAAAGCGTAGGCTCGGGGTCAAAACGCCCTGCGACGTTCTCCAGTACCTAACCTCCATTGTTGTTTGTCGTTACAGTTTTCATCACTTAGTCTTCTATCTGTCATTGATCTTCTTATGCCTTCCTTTCTTCTGTGCTCTCTAGGTATCCATCTCATTCTTTTCTTTCGTAGTCGGTCTTGTCTCATTCTTTGTACGTGTCCGTACCAGATTAAATGTTTTTCTTCAATGCAGTCGATGATTGTCTTTTATACGCCCATTTCTCCTTTGATCTTTTCATTTCGTATTCGCTCTAGTCTTGAAGTTCTAGCAGCTCGTCTCAAAGCATCCATTTCTGTAGCCGTTTTCCATTTACAGCGTCCTCTTGTCCGAGGCTTTTTTGTAATTAAAATTTGTTTATGTAAAATGAGGAGCAAGTCCATTGTCACAAACACCTGCAGCAGAACCCAGATTTTCATTGGGGTTTCTTCAATTAGCCGATCGGTTCCGGTTTTCAGGCGCCGGAGACTCACCTTTCACCCTCATCCGATTGCTACGTAACGCACGCCCATTGTACGCCACGCATTTCCCCGTGGTCATGACGTGGACGTCGAAGTACGATTTGTTGGCAGAGGTGAGTCATCAGTGAGCGTTTTCCAGAGTTTTGTTGCTATGTATTCATCGTCACCCTACATAACCTTCGAGACTCTTTACCAACCTTTGACCACCAGGCTCTACTTACATACTGCAGGATATAACCTTAATAAAATAAATGTTCTCAAATTATTTTCACGGGAGAGGTCACAGTTTCAGTCACTTGTGTCTGTATTCGTGTTAGACTTTAATTGTAGTTGTTAGAATTAGCTAGTGTTGTCAAACTTTTGTCCTGTTTAGTATGTTGCATACCATTCTCAATCACTTATATACACCTAGTCCTTGTATAAGTGATACTTGCATAATCACAACACTGATACTGCTAGGTCGCTATATAAAACAACGTATGATCCACAAATTAGAACATAAATTAACAATTTCTGTATTACGACGAAACCTTTCAAGAGACTACAGAATAAGTTTCAAATAATCTGCTCATGATACGAAGTAAACCCATTCCAAGAGTTTCTAAGCAGTTAGGTAGTACAGGTTTTCGTTCTACACAACTTATATGATTTAAAATTCGTGTTTTTTTCTTTTCTTGTGTCAAGTGACTCTAAATTTGAGGTCATTTGGAAATAAGTATTTTTTACCTCTTTTCCAAATTTTTGTGATAAACCTGTTACGCGCTACGAGACATTTGTTTCATTTTCAAAAAGGTTTTCTTGTTAGAGGTTGTTAAAACTATACATTTTACACAAATTACACAATATATAAAAACAAAATCTTACACAATTGATTATGTAGCTGTATATAAAGGATACAGAAGCTCGATGATAAATAATGATACGCTCAAAAAAACAGCAAAACAACAGTTCCGACTAAAAAAAAAAACAGAACAATACATGTATCGACTGACCATGGTTTTTCTGCAACTTTAACTAAAACCTTGAATAAAATGAACCTTTATATAGCCTTTATTAAAATGGTAACATCTAGAAAATATTTGTTGTGTCTTTACAACACTACAAGAAAAAAGAGGTTAATAAAAGAACGTGGAGCGACTGCAATGGCTTTTACATAGGCCAAAGAAGAAGATCTTTAATAAAACGGTTTATAAAAGGTTTGTGTAAAAAAGATAGGGAAAGTAAGACACAAAAAAGAATGTGGTTGGTCAAAGATTTTGAAATATATAAAGCCATTACATTTAGTTTCTACCACTTCCAAAGCATTTAAATTTCAAATCTAATTCCTTATTTGACACAGGCTGAGAATAAAGGTCTACATTAAGACTGTGTCACACTATAAATCCAGTGCGTGCGAAAGCACAAAACCAGTAGGTTTCCCAAATTTCATGGTTCGAAAACCGATAGCAGTTTGTACTTTTGTCTGATTTAAATTTGACATAAATACTGAGCATTATAACATTTAGAGGTATTTGTCATAATTTTAATGCTTAACAAACCTGTATGAAAGAAAACGTACATGCCTGAAAATGAAACTTGTTACAAGATTATCATGATGGATAATCGTAAGACGGATAAGAGGCAAACAATGTTCTTCTTTCTATAAGGCCTTGACATATGGATATGAAATGGTTGAGTAATATCCAAAAGAGAACAACAGCATGTTAAATAATTTGAATACATGCCCATGTAGGCAACGAAATAGAGGTTAATATAGCCTTTAAAAACGATTAGAGGAGTACAAATTACTTAAGAATGGTATCAGCGACAGTTGTGGTACATGACCCACTGGTAACATCAATCACAATAAGATACGTTTAGCAATCTATGTACACTGGCATTCTCGGAGTCATTAAAGAAGAACGATAGTTTTAATAAGTTTACAACTCCCTCTGTGATAGTATGTGGTATACATAGTTTGTTGTCTCAAAATTTATGTGTATTTACATGGAAGGATAAACGTGTTAAGAAAAATTATAGAGATTTATGAGTTTAAAAATAATATTGGGAATATCGGGTACACTTTTCTTTCGAAAGAAACAGTTTATAGTTGCCATGTTTTAAAATAGCTGTTACATTTTACTAGGAATGTTAAATTCATTTTTAAATAAAATGATGCAAGCATTTTGTTAAAACTCAATAAATTAAATTATGTTGTTTTTAAATTAACTTTATGTGAATATAAACTCGTTTATGTGAATACTGTAAACAAGCATTACTGTAATTAAAGTTTTCTAATCTCTGTAGATAAAACTCAGTAAGCGTTAAAGATATCCTGCAGGAAGTAATATTTTGTACTCCAAGCTTAGAGGCGGGATGTCGCTAAGAGCCGTTTATAATAAATTATTAGTTTTGTCCTGTCTGACGCTCAAATCTAAATTTGCAACTGCGTAAATTAAGTTGTCTTAGAAACACATTAGCTTAAATCTCGAAGTAACAAAAAGTAACTCACAATTATCACTCGCTATTTGTATATGTTTGAACTAACAAAAAGGGTGATACAAATGTGGAAAAATACCTTGAATATTTGAATAGAAGGAAACGTACAAACATTACATTCCTCCGGCATTAACTTTATTGCATGACTGCATGACTGCTTAACGCATTTGTACAAGTAACGATGACTACGTTAATACATGTAATTGCAATATACACACTTAATTACTTTCTGTGTATGTTTGCGTATGTAAGTTACTATATAATCAATGCGTAGAATATCGTAATTACTATCCATTACACGTACGTTAAGAAAGTATTTGAACACCATACTTTTTTTATTAACTATGTAATGTAAATTGTATTGACGTAAATTTGTATATATTACAATTATGTTTGGAATAATAATGCGTTAGGCTTAATTAGAGTTTGATGAACTGTTCTCACTGTAAAATAACACATTGTCTTCATACTGCAATGGCGCATCGTGTATACGCTTTTCTTGTAGAATTAGGAACCTGAGATGTGTTAAGACGTTAATCATCGTAATAATCAGTACATATTTTTAAGGAAGTAAACAAATAAACGTTAAAACTTTAAACAAGTACAAGTTATTTTGTAACCAAAAATTCATAGCCTTTAAATACTGTATTTTGCGGTTAGAGAACTAGAATCTGTCAAGTGAGATTGGCAGGAAGAAATAACCAAGGGTGATCCCATCCAAATTAAACTGAAAGACCAGAAATCAATGGCGGTTCTACCCTAGGGTCGGGAGCCCAGTTTCTCTAGATACCTAAAAGTTCTAAAGGTGCAAAATTTTAAAGTATGTATATTGCGTAATACTATTTGTTTCCTTTTAATTATTATTATGATGTTTTTTTTTACTGTCCGAGATTCTGATAATAGCCTTTCTTTTTATTGCTCATCGAGGACGCTACCGTCTGTCTGAGCAAGTACTCCTCCTCTGAGCAAGGTATACTTTCTTTGAATATAACTAAAGACGCAAACTAACTCAGATCACTTTCAGATTGATCCTATCACCTCACTGAGAACTTGAAGCTATTAGTGATCACCTCACTCCTTGGTGGCCGCACGTTCTTATCATAGATATGCCTGTCGTGCGAACCATTTTCTTTTTTCAAGGTTCCATGATGATTACTGTCTCATCAGTTATCATACAAAACTATTCAAGGCTGTATATCCTTGACTAGCAATCGTCGCCGCACAAGTTCTAGTCGCTATCTAGCAACCGAAGCCATTCTTATGCCGATATTTGCTTTTAGTTTAAAAACAAATGTGTTAATTTTCACAAATGTGTTAGATATTCCAAAATTTACATTAGACTTTAAGTAGTTATTTAGTCATGTTTTCATGTTAGTAAATATGTTGTGAATAAGGCAAATAATTAATTGAAATATTATAGGTTTTTATTCAATTAACTCAAATAGAAATATATTTGGCATAGTAATATCTTAATTCAATTAACAGAGTAAGCAATTTTCTAAGACTCTGAGGCCTGTGTATGTGTGTTTTAAATTCTTGTATATTTAGATAAATATAAATATCTCTTATAAACGTGTATAGAAAATGGTATTTAATTGTACAAATTAATAATATTTACGTACAACAAATATTAGGCCTATGTTTTTGAAAGTAAACTAACTCACAAATTCGAAGATGACAGATTTGTTACATGTAACATGACGCGAATCGAGCACGTGGCTGCAATTAAGTAGAGCAAGTCACTTGTCGTCAGCTGACAGCGTGTTTATTAATCTTGCTACTAATTGACAGCGCTCTGGAAAACTGTAACGCTTTTACACTTTTATTAATGTTTTTTGTAAACAAGTAACGTGCGTATTTTGCGTCAAGATATAAAAATATTACAAACTTCACTATTGCTTAAAGAATAAAGAAACTCGTGTTTGAAGTATTTAAAAGACGTTTAGCACTGTGGCACACTGAGCGTAAGGCATGTGACAGCAGAATCGCTGGTCATGAGACAATAACACAGTGATGTTTTTACTTCCATATTCCTTAAGGAAATGGAGTATGGTGATGGCAAAAAAAATCGTGTTTGAGATTATTGCAGATTCTGATTGTACTACACTCAAAACATGAAAAAAGTCGTTTTACGAAAAGTGCCTGTGTGTGTGTGTCTGTCTGTCTATCTGTCTGTCTGTCTGTGTGTCTGTCTGTAGATTTTTTTTATGGCAAACGATAACTGCCGCAAATTCAAACAGAATCAAATAATTTTTTGCGTACAGCCCTGATTTGTAGAGTACTCACGACGTATTGTTTTTGGTGAAGATCGGTTGAGGGAAAGGGGTAGTTTACCAGCAACGGTTTTTTTTTATCAAGGGTAATTTTTTTTTTGGCAAACGATAACAGCCGGAAATTCAGACAGAATCAAATAATGTTTCGCATACAGCCCTGAATTATGGAGTTCTCTAGATCTATTGTTTTTAGTGAAGATCGGTTAAGGGAAAGGGGTAGTTTACCAGCAACGTTTTATGTTTTAACAAGGGTATTTTCTATGGCAAAGATAACAGCCGCAAATTCAAACAGAATCAAAAGATTATTTGCATACAGCCCTAAATTGTAGAGTTCTCAAGACCTATTGTTTTTGGTGAAGATAGGTTAAGGGGAAGGGGTAGTTTACCTGCAACGTTTTTTTATCAAGGGTAATTTTCTATGGCAAACGATAACAGCCGCAAATTCAAACAGAATCAAATAATTTTTTGCATACCTCCCTGAATTGTAGAGAACTCAAGGCCTTTTATTTTGGTGAAGATCGGTTAAGGGGAAGGGGTAGTTTACCAGCAACATTTTACGTTTTAACAACAGTAAAGTACTTGAAAATTCATTTAAACTTTTCAAACAATGGTAATTGTTAAAAATAAAATACTTTTTTGCCAGGCAATAAAATTATAATTTTTTCATTTTTATGTAAATCATGTATGAGAGAAAATATATCGTTCGTGGCAGGTAAGCATATCTCAGTTATGTAATGTTTAAGTTTCCATTTTATTATTATGACTACCGCAATAAAAAGGCAGGGAATACACACACACACACACACACACACACACACACACACACACAAAATTCGCTTTATTTCTGGAGAACCATACATGACTTCCATATTCTAAGATTTATATTTAAAATCATTTTCGAAATGAAATATTACCATAGAAACTACTTCTTTCTACTTACTGCTTCAGCCTTAACCACAGTACTGTGGTCACTAACGTATACCACCTCACGTTATCGCACTCGATTTTCACTGATGATGGAAGTCGAAGGCATTGCTGAAACGTCTGGTTTTGTAGCAAACATTGGACTACGGCCAAATATCCCGGGAAGGAATTTTAACAAAAACTACTTCTTTGTTGCCGATAACGTTGTACACATATATATAAAAAATATGCATAAAATTAATGGCTTGTATAAGTTAATGATTGATGTCCATTAAGTAGTGCTCAAGTTTCCAAAGTTTTAATATTATGATGTCCGTAATTAAAACATCAGAGCAGGTTTAGTGTGAATGAGGGTACACCGTGGACTAAAATTTTCAACATTTCCTATTGAGCGTTGCTTAGAGTAAAGCTGCGAATCTACAGTGTATGTTTCACAGAACAAACACGCGAAAAAGAAGGAGCGCTCCGAAGTCACTCATGGACCCTCAGCATCTTGCAGAGGGTTCATTCCCTAAAGACGAAAAGTCTGTCTATGAATCGTTCCTCTGTAAACACGTGCAGTTACATTGCCCAGCGATCCACAGGAAGCAAATTGATGTCCATTTTTTCGGCTTGCACGCGTTATGTTGGTGTGGGTTTCGGCACTTTCCATTTAAAAAGCGTGTAATTGTAAGAAAATAAACATGAGTGAGGCCAGAAATAACGCGAATTGTGTGTGTGTGTGTGTGTGTGTGTGTGTGTGTGTGTGTGTGTGTGTGTGTGTGTGTGTGTGTGTGTGTGTGTGTGTGTGTGTGTGTGTGTGTGTGTGAGAGAGTCTTCCCTGCCTTTTTATTGCGGTAGTCATAATAATAAAATGGAAACGTAAACATTACATAACTGAGATATGCTTACCTGCCACGAACGATATATTATTTTATACATGTATATTAACTCATACATAGTTTATACTAAAATGAAAAAATTATAATTTTATTGCCTGGCAACAAAATTATTTTATTTTTAACAATTACCATTGTTTCAAAAAGTTTAAATGAATTTTCAAGTACTTTAATGTTGTTAAAACGTAAAAGGTTGCTGGTAAACTACCCCTTCCCCTTAACCGATCTTCACCAAATTCGAAATTCCTTGAGACATCTACAACGCCGGGACGTATGCAAAAAATTATTTGATTCTGTTTGAATTTGCGGCTGTTATCGTTTGCCATAGAAAAATACCCTTGATAAAAAAACGTTGCTGGTAAACTACCCCTTCCCCTTACCCGATCTTCACCAAAAACAATAGGTCTTGAGAACTCTACAATTCAGGGCTGTATGCGAAACATTATTTGATTCTGTTTGAATTTGCGGCTGTTATCGTTTGCAAAAAAAAAAAAATTTCCCTTGATAAAAAAAACCGTTGCTGGTAAACTACCCTTTCCCTCAACCGATCTTCACCAAAAACAATAGGTTGTGAGTACTATACAAATCAGGGCTGTACGCAAAAAATTATTTGATTCTGTTTGAATTTGCGGCAGTTACCTTTTGCCATAGAAAAAAATCTACAGATAGACACACAGACAGACACACACACAGACAGACACACAGACACACACACAGACACTTTTCGAAAAAAGACTTTTTTCATGTTTTGAGTGTAGTACAATCAGAATCTGCAATAATCTCGAAAACTTTTTTTTTGCCATCACCATACTTCCATTTCCTTAAGGAATATGGAAGTAAAAATTATCCTTGCTAAAACATAAAACGTTGCCGGTAAACTACCCCTTTTCCTTAACCGATCTTCACCAAAAAAAATAGGCCTTGAGAACTCTACAATTCAGGGCTGTATGCGAAACATTATTTGATTCTGTTTGAATTAGCGGCTGTTATCGTTTGCCAAAAAAAAATTTCCCTTGATAAAAAAAACCGTTGCCGGTAAACTACCCTTTTCCCTCAACCGATCTTCACCAAAAACAATAGGTTGTGAGTACTATACAAATCAGGGCTGTACGCAAAAAATTATTTGATTCTGTTTGAATTTGCGGCAGTTATCGTTTGCCATAGAAAAAAAATCTACAGACAGACACACACACAGACAGACACACATACACACACACAGACACTTTTCGAAAAAAGACTTTTTTCATGTTTTGAGTGTAGTACAATCAGAATCTGCAATAATCTCGAACACTTTTTTTTTGCCATCACCATACTTCCATTTCCTTAAGGAATATGGAAGTAAAAATTATCCTTGCTAAAACATAAAACGTTGCCGGTAAACTACCCCTTTTCCTTAACCGATCTTCACCAAAAAAAATAGGCCTTGAGAACTCTACAATTCAGGGCTGTATGCGAAACATTATTTGATTCTGTTTGAATTAGCGGCTGTTATCGTTTGCCAAAAAAAAAATTTCCCTTGATAAAAAAAAACCGTTGCCGGTAAACTACCCCTTTCCCTCAACCGATCTTCACCAAAAACAATAGGTTGTGAGTACTATACAAATCAGGGCTGTACGCAAATAATCTTTTGATTCTGTTTTAATTTGCGGCTGTTATCTTTTGCCATATAAAAGACCCTTGTTAAAACATAAAAAGTTGCTGGTAAACTACCCCTTTCCCTTAACCGATCTTCACCAAAAACAATATGCCTTGACAAATCTACAAATCAGGGCTGTATGAGAAACATTATTTGATTCTGTTTGAATTTGCGGCTGTTATCGTTTGCCAAACAAATATCGGTATGGAGAACCATACATGACTTCCATGTTCTAAGATTTATATTTAAAATCATATTCGAAATGAAATATTTCCATAGAAACTACGTCTTTCTACTTATTGCTTCAGCATTAACCACAGTACTGTGGTCACTAACGTATACCACCTCACGTTTTCGCACTCGATTTTCACCGATGATGGCAGTCGATGGCACTGCCGAAAAGTCTGGTTTTGCAGAAAACATTGGACTACGGCTAATGAGCCCGGGAAGCAATTTTGACAAAAAACTACTTCTTTGTTGCCGATAACGTAGTACACATATAAAAAATTCTCCCCTCCACCATCAACTATAATTTTTAATATTAGAAAATTACCCCCACCCCGTTCACATAACCTCTTCATTTATAGGTATTTCATCTACGTTTCTACAGTGGATTACTATGAGCTTCTTATCAGGATACGTTGTTTATAAAAATTAAGTTCTTTACTCTTGTTAAATCATAAAATGTTTCAGGTAAACTACCCCTTTCCCTCAACCGACCTTCACCAAAAACAATAGGTCGTGAGTACTCTACAAATCAGGGCTGTATGCAAAACATTATTTGATTCTGTTTGAATTTGCGGCTGTTGTCGTTTGCCATAGAAAAAAATCTATAGACAGACAGACACACAGACACACACACAGACACTTTTCGAAAACCGACTTTTTTTCATGTTTTGAGTGTAGTACAATCAGAATCTGCAATAATCTCGATCACGATTTTTTTTGCCATCACCATACTTCCATTTCCTTAAGGAACATGGAAGTAAAAATTACCCTTGATAAAAAAAACCGTTGCTTGTGAACTACCCCTTTAGCTCAACCGATCTTCACCAAAAACAATAGGTCGTGAGTACTCTACAAATCAAGGCTGTACGCAAAAAATTATTTGATTCTGTTTGAATTTGCGGCTGTTATCGTTTGCCATAGAAAAAAAATCTACTGACACACAGACAGACAGACAGACAGACAGACACACACACAGACACTTTTCGAAAAACGACTTTTTTCATGTTTTGAGTGTAGTACAATCAGAATCTGCAATAATCTCGAACACTTTTTTTTTGCCATCACCATACTTCCATTTCCTTAACGAATATGGAAGTAAAAATTACCCTTGATAAAAAAAACCGTTGCTTGTAAACTACCCCTTTAGCTCAACCGATCTTCACCAAAAACAATAGGTCGTGAGTACTCTACAAATCAAGGCTGTACGCAAAAAATTATTTGATTCTGTTTGAATTTGCGGCTGTTATCGTTTGCCATAGAAAAAAAATCGACTGACACACAGACAGACAGACAGACAGACAGACACACACACAGACACTTTTCGAAAAACGACTTTTTTCATGTTTTGAGTGTAGTACAATCAGAATCTGCAATAATCTCGAACACTTTTTTTTTGCCATCACCATACTTCCATTTCCTTAAGGAATATGGAAGTAAAAATTATCCTTGCTAAAACATAAAACGTTGCCGGTAAACTACCCCTTTTCCTTAACCGATCTTCACCAAAAAAAATAGGCCTTGAGAACTCTACAATTCAGGGCTGTATGCGAAACATTATTTGATTCTGTTTGAATTAGCGGCTGTTATCGTTTGCCAAAAAAAAAATTTCCCTTGATAAAAAAAACCGTTGCCGGTAAACTACCCTTTTCCCTCAACCGATCTTCACCAAAAACAGTAGGTTGTGAGTACTATACAAATCAGGGCTGTACGCAAAAAATTATTTGATTCTGTTTGAATTTGCGGCAGTTATCGTTTGCCATAGAAAAAAAATCTACAGACAGACACACAGACAGACACACACACAGACAGACACACAGACACACACACAGACACTTTTCGAAAAAAGACTTTTTTCATGTTTTGAGTGTAGTACAATCAGAATCTGCAATAATCTCGAACACTTTTTTTTTGCCATCACCATACTTCCATTTCCTTAAGGAATATGGAAGTAAAAATTATCCTTGCTAAAACATAAAACGTTGCCGGTAAACTACCCCTTTTCCTTAACCGATCTTCACCAAAAAAAATAGGCCTTGAGAACTCTACAATTCAGGGCTGTATGCGAAACATTATTTGATTCTGTTTGAATTAGCGGCTGTTATCGTTTGCCAAAAAAAAAATTTCCCTTGATAAAAAAAAAACCGTTGCCGGTAAACTACCCCTTTCCCTCAACCGATCTTCACCAAAAACAATAGGTTGTGAGTACTATACAAATCAGGGCTGTACGCAAATAATCTTTTGATTCTGTTTGAATTTGCGGCAGTTATCGTTTGCCATAGAAAAAAAATCTACAGACAGACACACAGACAGACACACACACAGACAGACACACAGACACACACACAGACACTTTTCGAAAAAAGACTTTTTTCATGTTTTGAGTGTAGTACAATCAGAATCTGCAATAATCTCGAACACTTTTTTTTTGCCATCACCATACTTCCATTTCCTTAAGGAATATGGAAGTAAAAATTATCCTTGCTAAAACATAAAACGTTGCCGGTAAACTACCCCTTTTCCTTAACCGATCTTCACCAAAAAAAATAGGCCTTGAGAACTCTACAATTCAGGGCTGTATGCGAAACATTATTTGATTCTGTTTGAATTAGCGGCTGTTATCGTTTGCCAAAAAAAAAATTTCCCTTGATAAAAAAAAACCGTTGCCGGTAAACTACCCCTTTCCCTCAACCGATCTTCACCAAAAACAATAGGTTGTGAGTACTATACAAATCAGGGCTGTACGCAAATAATCTTTTGATTCTGTTTTAATTTGCGGCTGTTATCTTTTGCCATATAAAAGACCCTTGTTAAAACATAAAAAGTTGCTGGTAAACTACCCCTTTCCCTTAACCGATCTTCACCAAAAACAATATGCCTTGACAAATCTACAAATCAGGGCTGTATGAGAAACATTATTTGATTCTGTTTGAATTTGCGGCTGTTATCGTTTGCCAAACAAATATCGGTATGGAGAACCATACATGACTTCCATGTTCTAAGATTTATATTTAAAATCATATTCGAAATGAAATATTTCCATAGAAACTACGTCTTTCTACTTATTGCTTCAGCATTAACCACAGTACTGTGGTCACTAACGTATACCACCTCACGTTTTCGCACTCGATTTTCACCGATGATGGCAGTCGATGGCACTGCCGAAAAGTCTGGTTTTGCAGAAAACATTGGACTACGGCTAAAGAGCCCGGGAAGCAATTTTGACAAAAAACTACTTCTTTGTTGCCGATAACGTAGTACACATATAAAAAATTCTCCCCTCCACCATCAACTATAATTTTTAATATTAGAAAATTACCCCCACCCCGTTCACATAACCTCTTCATTTATAGATATTTCATCTACGTTTCTACAGTGGATTACTATGAGCTTCTTATCAGGATACGTTGTTTATAAAAATTAAGTTCTTTACTCTTGTTAAATCATAAAATGTTTCAGGTAAACTACCCCTTTCCCTCAACCGATCTTCACCAAAAACAATAGGTCGTGAGTACTCTACAAATCAGGGCTGTATGCAAAACATTATTTGATTCTGTTTGAATTTGCGGCTGTTGTCGTTTGCGATAGAAAAAAATCTATAGACAGACAGACACACAGACACACACACACACTTTTCGAAAACCGACTTTTTTTCATGTTTTGAGTGTAGTACAATCAGAATCTGCAATAATCTCGATCACGATTTTTTTTGCCATCACCATACTTCCATTTCCTTAAGGAACATGGAAGTAAAAATTACCCTTGATAAAAAAAACCGTTGCTTGTAAACTACCCCTTTAGCTCAACCGATCTTCACCAAAAACAATAGGTCGTGAGTACTCTACAAATCAAGGCTGTACGCAAAAAATTATTTGATTCTGTTTGAATTTGCGGCTGTTATCGTTTGCCATAGAAAAAAAATCTACTGACACACAGACAGACAGACAGACAGACAGACACACACACAGACACTTTTCGAAAAACGACTTTTTTCATGTTTTGAGTGTAGTACAATCAGAATCTGCAATAATCTCGAAAACTTTTTTTTTGCCATCACCATACTTCCATTTCCTTAAGGAATATGGAAGTAAAAATTATCCTTGCTAAAACATAAAACGTTGCCGGTAAACTACCCCTTTTCCTTAACCGATCTTCACCAAAAAAAATAGGCCTTGAGAACTCTACAATTCAGGGCTGTATGCGAAACATTATTTGATTCTGTTTGAATTAGCGGCTGTTATCGTTTGCCAAAAAAAAAATTTCCCTTGATAAAAAAAACCGTTGCCGGTAAACTACCCTTTTCCCTCAACCGATCTTCACCAAAAACAGTAGGTTGTGAGTACTATACAAATCAGGGCTGTACGCAAAAAATTATTTGATTCTGTTTGAATTTGCGGCAGTTATCGTTTGCCATAGAAAAAAAATCTACAGACAGACACACAGACAGACACACACACAGACAGACACACAGACACACACACAGACACTTTTCGAAAAAAGACTTTTTTCATGTTTTGAGTGTAGTACAATCAGAATCTGCAATAATCTCGAACACTTTTTTTTTGCCATCACCATACTTCCATTTCCTTAAGGAATATGGAAGTAAAAATTATCCTTGCTAAAACATAAAACGTTGCCGGTAAACTACCCCTTTTCCTTAACCGATCTTCACCAAAAAAAATAGGCCTTGAGAACTCTACAATTCAGGGCTGTATGCGAAACATTATTTGATTCTGTTTGAATTAGCGGCTGTTATCGTTTGCCAAAAAAAAAATTTCCCTTGATAAAAAAAAACCGTTGCCGGTAAACTACCCCTTTCCCTCAACCGATCTTCACCAAAAACAATAGGTTGTGAGTACTATACAAATCAGGGCTGTACGCAAATAATCTTTTGATTCTGTTTTAATTTGCGGCTGTTATCTTTTGCCATATAAAAGACCCTTGTTAAAACATAAAAAGTTGCTGGTAAACTACCCCTTTCCCTTAACCGATCTTCACCAAAAACAATATGCCTTGACAAATCTACAAATCAATGCTGTATGAGAAACATTATTTGATTCTGTTTGAATTTGCGGCTGTTATCGTTTGCCAAACAAATATCGGTATGGAGAACCATACATGACTTCCATGTTCTAAGATTTATATTTAAAATCATATTCGAAATGAAATATTTCCATAGAAACTACGTCTTTCTACTTATTGCTTCAGCATTAACCACAGTACTGTGGTCACTAACGTATACCACCTCACGTTTTCGCACTCGATTTTCACCGATGATGGCAGTCGATGGCACTGCCGAAAAGTCTGGTTTTGCAGAAAACATTGGACTACGGCTAAAGAGCCCGGGAAGCAATTTTGACAAAAAACTACTTCTTTGTTGCCGATAACGTAGTACACATATAAAAAATTCCCCTCCACCATTAACTATAATTTTTAATATTAGAAAATTACCCCCACCCCGTTCACATAACCTCTTCATTTATAGATATTTCATCTACGTTTCTACAGTGGATTACTATGAGCTTCTTATCAGGATACGTTGTTTATAAAAATTAAGTTCTTTACTCTTGTTAAATCATAAAATGTTTCAGGTAAACTACCCCTTTCCCTCAACCGATCTTCACCAAAAACAATAGGTCGTGAGTACTCTACAAATCAGGGCTGTATGCAAAACATTATTTGATTCTGTTTGAATTTGCGGCTGTTGTCGTTTGCCATAGAAAAAAATCTATAGACAGACAGACACACAGACACACACACAGACACTTTTCGAAAACCGACTTTTTTTCATGTTTTGAGTGTAGTACAATCAGAATCTGCAATAATCTCGATCACGATTTTTTTTGCCATCACCATACTTCCATTTCCTTAAGGAACATGGAAGTAAAAATTACCCTTGATAAAAAAAACCGTTGCTTGTAAACTACCCCTTTAGCTCAACCGATCTTCACCAAAAACAATAGGTCGTGAGTACTCTACAAATCAAGGCTGTACGCAAAAAATTATTTGATTCTGTTTGAATTTGCGGCTGTTATCGTTTGCCATAGAAAAAAAATCTACTGACACACAGACAGACAGACAGACAGACAGACACACACACAGACACTTTTCGAAAAACGACTTTTTTTCATGTTCTGAGTGTAGTACAATCAGAATCTGCAATAATCTCGAACACGATTTTTTTTGCCATCACCATACTTCCATTTCCTTAAGGAATATGGAAGTAAAATTGTTCAACAAACTAATAGGCTAATACAGGGTCCGCCAGTGAAGCGGGAAATTTTGAAAGTCCAATAGTTCATTTTCTGCTCACGAGAGGGCGTGGAGGTTTTCGATTGTTGTTTTACATTTAATGCCATTTGTTAAACATGGAGCAGTGGTCCGGTGCACAGCGTGCTTTCTGCGTAAAATCGTTTTGTAAGAATGGTGACTGTGTGACTTCTGTACAACGATTGTTTCGTAATCATTTCAATATTCCACGACATGGAAGAGTGCCGTCCGCTCATGCAATTATGTCATGGGTGAAAAAGTTTGAAGAAACTGGTTCCACATTAAACTTAAAGCATAGAGGAGCAAAACGTTCTGTAAGAACAGAGGAAAACATTGAAAGAGTTCGAGTAGCATTGACGCGTAGTTCACAACGTTCTGCAATGAAACATGCATCCGCACTAAACACTAGTGACACATCGTTACGACGAATTTTGCATAAAGACTTATCTTTTCATCCTTACAAAATTCAAGTAATCCAGGAGTTGAAAGATGGCGACATGCTGGCTCGCAGGATTTTCAGCGAAGAAATATTGCGACGTGTAAATGATGATGAAAACTTTATTGGCCGCATGTTTATGTCAGATGAAGCACATTTTCATTTGAATGAATATGTAAACAAACAAAATAGTCGATATTGGAATGATGAAAACCCAGGTGAGTTGCATGAAAAGCAACGAACATGACATAGTCCGAAAGTTACGGTGTGGTGTGCAGTTTCATCATCTGGCATTATTGGCCATATTTTTTCCAAGACGATAGAGGAAACACCACAACTGTCAATGCAGACCGCTACACACACATGGTCAGAACATTTTTGATGCAACAGCTCCCTAGGTTTCCGGAAATTAATTTTTTCCAGCAGGATGGGGCCACAAGTCATACTGCTCGTGTGTCCATGGCTGCTTTAAGAGAACTCTTCCCGGACGGACTCATATCCAGATATGGCGGCATCTCGTGGTCTGCAAGATCCCCAGATTTGTCCGCATGCTACTTTTTTCTTTGGGGATTTCTGAAGAGCAGTGTGTACATTGATAGACCGCACACCATACCGGAATTAAAAACGAATATCAGACAAGAAATTGCACGGATTCAACCTGACCTGCTTCGTCGAGTGATGGAAAATTTTCGGTCAAAATTAGAAGAATGTTTACGCAGAAACGGCTCTCACTTGAGCGGCGTTATTTTTAAAAAGTAAAATAGTGGCATACTTTACTCAACTCAAATCTGTAAAAAAATTCTGATAATAAATGTTTCATGAAAAAATTGGGTACTTTTCCCGCTTCACTGGCGGACCCTGTATTTGTACTTATTGTAAAATTTTAAGCGTATAAAACACAAATAATCTTTTATGTAAAATTATGTAAGCTTAAATAAACATGTAAGCTTATTATAAAACCATGGAAATCTATTTTTACAAATTTACAGTTGGCAATTATGTTCAGTTATTAATTTCAAACAAATGTGCTTTTCAACAGTACGCCTAGTAGCCAAATTTTGCAAGGAAATAATTTTACTAATTTTCAGTTTTTTCTACATAATATTTTTCTTGGTAATGGTGTACATTTTATTCTACTACATATTGCAAAATAGCAGTGTAGATATGAACGACAATGAAGGTTTTCTAAACTGGTAATCATCGACAATACCAACAATGGATTAAACTATTCATGAAATACTTAAAATTAAAATGTCAGTAATATTTATTAGTAATTACTATTAAATATAACTACTTCCATTAAAACGCTTTGAGTAGATGTGGTTACTAAATTAAAGTACACATTTTTTATAATTGGTTATGCTTAATGTCACTTTAGACGAAGATGTGTTCTTCACTTCAGGAAGACTTAATTTCAAACGTAATATACGCAGACAATCAGCTACTCGCGATTGAACGTAATAAGAACACGCATCATTTTTTACTTGTCATTTCCACGCAACATAAAAAAATGTCTTGTTACTCATGTTATTATAATTAATTGAAGAAATCTGAATTTCTGAAAATAAATATGTAAATTTATGAATCACTTTACTAAATAGTTTAATTTTAATCAGTTAATTTTTCATGTATTTATGCAAAATATACACTTCCAGGGTCTAGGTATGTTTTGTTTTAAATTATTAGGAACTACACAAACAAAATTATCAATTTATCTTAGGAAACCTAATATTTCTTTTCTCAAAGAAAATATAATATACAATGTTTGCTTGTACTTACATCTAGGAAAAATCTTGTCTTTACGTAAATTAATGAAAATTGGCAAATAAAGTAAATATCAAAGAGGAAAGTCGAAACACAGATTAATTATAGTGTCACATTCACATCGTATACGAGTCTGTATGACTTACTTTATACATAAATTATGGTATAACAAGTAGTATGGTTTTTACAGTTGTTCGAATTGATAGCGTACACGTTAAAGAATACAGTGGGCTTAGTGTACATGCTACCAATGGTATCTAGTTTTGGAGAGGTTGCTGAAATACTGGCGGTTGGAAATTTGTTGCTATTACTAAGTGACGTATTGTCAGGTCACTACGAACCAACAAAAGAGCTGGGTTACTTTCACAAGGGTGTTCGAGTTTCAGATTTTTAGGAAGTAATAAAGCGTTAATGAGATGATACCAGTAACGTTATTCAGTATTAAAGAATCTGTAACAAGTAGTATTAACTCACTTTATTATATATTAAAGCCATATTCCTGTGCCTCCTTTGTGTTTTTACTGCTAAACCTGATGAAATTTTTACAAACTGATTAATCAGATCGCCAAAAGCAATCAAATATATTTTGGCTGAATGCGTCTCCTGACTTAGCCTACTAAAGAAACCGGCGAAGGAGGACGAGGGAAAAAGCAAGATACCGAGAGACTGAGGGGTGACAGAAGCAGAGAGAGACATAGGAACACTGAACTGATGGAATTCTAAAATAAAATAAAATGTTTCCAACAGAATATTTTATTCGATTCATAAAAGTAATGTTATTTTTTTACATACATGATTTTGTTATAATCGTGATTCTTATTACTTCTTATAAATTTAATCTGTGCTTGCCATTTTAAATTTGGGAGATTGTAGTTAGCTACTTTTCCTTGTTCCAAAAACACTTTACAGTTGAAATGACGTTATAGCTTCCTTCATCTGCTATAAACCACTACCTTAGGTATCTGCTTATAATAATTCATAAAATACATATTGTAAACTAATTATAGTTCAAAACAAGAAATTAACAGATAATTATCATGTAGGAGAGTTTGAATAATGGACAGCCTAAAGTATATAAAATTATTATGTTAAAATTAATTTTCAGGTAATATTATCTTTTAGAATCCAGATCACTTAAAAATCAAGACTTTTTATTCTAGAACGAATAAAGAGTGTTTAAGTATTGTTTCAGTACAATAGTACAATGTGTTCCGTAGTGTTTAGTATTACTAAAGATAACTGAGTTGTTGTTATTGAGTTGATAAAACAAACCGTTCTATCAGTTTCGGTCAAAAGTAAAAAAATTTTACTTTCACTTTGGCGTTACGCGATACCGTAATATCAGTTAATCAAAACCATTTCAGAAATACTGCATCTAAACATTGTCAATCCATTTAACTTGGTTTGCCTCTATACTTTTCGTGAACACTTTCAGTGTTCTAAACTGTACTCTTTGTCCACTAAACCGAGTATTCTTTATATACAAACTTCTTTAAAAGATAGCCGTGATAGATTGTACACATTAGAATTTGACTTTAACTGACGTCACAAAAAATATATATAAATACGACGTTTTGGTCGCCCAAACAATTTTCAGGCGTCTTCAGACTAATTATATACTAATACATGTAAACAAATGAATAATAATCTATTCACTAATGATAGAGGGTCAACAAAATGAAAACGACAAAACATCACATAATATATAATCAGAAGATAAAATAATCCAAATGAATGCTTACTATAAAAACACACACAACACTCAGCTCACACAGTCACAATGAGCACGAATTATTTACTTTTTTTATTATTTTAATAGTCTTCCAATTGAATACACATATTCGATTGAGTCAGTAAGAATAGACGAACGTTTAGGGTTCATTAATTAAAAAGATTAATTACATAAGCCTACTAATAAGTTTAATAACGATAACGTTAAAATGTTTTTGCATATAATTGTGTGTGGGTGTGGGTGTGGGTGTGTGTGTGCGCGCGCATATATAGACAGGAATATACAAAATCCAACCGAGGCAATGTACAGTGTAAAATATTAACCTGATGTTTCCAATAAATAATAACTTGGTTTCGTCTTCAAACAACGATCATTATACACACTAAATAGGCGGTGTCTTAGTTTTATGTTAGGAACTCTGATATATTTACTGTATCGCATAAGATGAAATCAGGCCAAGATAAGAAAGGGTTTCACAATTCCTGACGTAACTTGCCATACCGTTAACCATTTACTACAAATACAAAGTATTTTATCAATCAAAGTTATTATGCTACTAAGTTTGCATACTTAATTGTTACTTTTCATATTTTTACAAGAAACTGAAAATGAAACAAAAAATGTTCATCGTGGATTATATTCTTTATTTCAGTAATAATAAAAAATGCACCATAATTTTAGTTGAAATAGTTCATAATATGTAAAATTATATAATACAGAAAACAATGTACGCCTTCTTACTACTTACTGTCTTTCTACTTACAGGCCTACACTACCCTTACACTACACACTGTTATTACTTTAATATATTACAAACACAGATACAGTAACAGTATAATGGTAGCGTGATGGTAGAAAGCGTTAAATGGCAATTCAGATATGCGACCGAGGAAAATTTCAGTTGTTACTGTAACTACAGATGAGGTACTACTGTCATATTGAACAAAACCTTCTTATATAGTTATTCTCGAACGGAACTTGTTGCATTTATTTTAACTACATGGTAATTTTTTTGTTTACTTTGTCTTCAGCCAAGTATAAATAATCCTAAGTTATGGAAAAAACAATACAAAACTTGACAATATGCATGTTTCTGCAGTTTATTATCATTTGCGTCCTAAACTAATTGCTGATATTGTTGGACAGGAGGTCAATACTTTGCATGCCTATTATACATTCACAAATAGAGGCATTAGACTTGTTGACAATAAACCGTCAATGATGTCATCTGTAGTGTAGTTAAGTCACGTCTGTAATGTATTTTTAACATATGCCGAACACAATGAAATTAGTTTTCCACGCCTCACACTCCTATCTAGATAATTGTTTAATTTCTTAGTTTATTTGACAGTCTTAATTTGTGTGTGTGCGAGAGAGAGATAGTGTGTGATATTTGATTAAATATAAATTCAGTAGCAGATATTCGAAAAACGTTTAACACTAAGGGGGTTTTCAAACGAAAATTAGAATAATTTAAAATAATCTAAATTCCATCCCCCTTTCTAAATTGGCTCACACATTTTCTCTTCTCCTTATTCCATAATGAGTATGCGGAGAATCGCAAAAGCGCAGGGCTGACCGCACATGTCGCACACTCCTAAGAGCACCTCTCTATGTGCTAATTTCATTTTAAGTCCTTTCTTAATGGCAACTTATAAGTATGGCAAACGTATTTTGCAGACTAGACTGAATAATGTAGTTAAAAATTACAATGTTGTTTTTACTTAGGCCTAAGTATATTTACAGTAGTATCGGCTTAAAAACATTAAACTTTTATTTACAAAAGTGAAATGTATAATTTAATTCTCTTACTTGCTACTCAGATTTTACTCGTCAGAAGGTGAGCAACTTGGTACTAAATATAGCGATAAGCTAAGTAGAGAGAGAAACTACTTCGCTTCTGTTTTACAAATATTGTTTTACAGATTCTTTTATTATTATAATATTAAAATAATATAATATTACAAATATTATTTTACAAGCTACTTTCACAGATTCAAATATTACAACAGTCTAGTTTAATACTGAACGAAAAGTTACGGCTTTCCATCCTGTTAGAATCGTAGATTTGGTTCCAGTGAATCAGCAAATTGTTTACAACTTTTGGTAACTTTGTTTCCAGTCCTGTCAAATAAATTTCTCGTCCAGCTTGCACTTCGCTGTAGAAGCTAAACGATTATTACGTCTGCCTTCAAAAATTAGTTAGTTCTCTTTGGCGCATATTGCGGTACCATTAGCTGAACAACATTTAAATTAAACGTACGCGTAAAACTGAATGACAGTAACTTCTCCATCGAAAAAATAAATAGGAATAATAAATGTCTATCGTAATCTCGTAATCGTCAGAGTTTCTTTGTGCATATGCATATATAAATGGATTTTCTTTACTTAGTATCCATGTAAAAATGTTAAAATACTTTGAAGATGGTAATTTTAACGGATATACTTTACACTGCATGTATCTTCAAACACAGCGCAGAGAGACTATCAGGATGTAATTAGCATAACGAATCAGTAATATAACGATAGAACAAGCTCCAAATTTTCATGCACTACACTCTTAACAAACAGGCCTAAATGTGAAAAATGACATAAGTATTAACGATGTTATTGCTTATCTTGAAATTAATGCTCTGTTCCAAACATCAATTGTTGTATACACTTTTAATAGCTGAAACAACAACAATAAATCTTTAGTAGATATGTAAAGTTCTTTTTCTTAGGCCTTAATCAGTCTGCATTACGAACAGTAATATTATAATACAATTATAAACAATAATATAACAGTAGTATAATAAAAAGTTATTCACGCTTGAGTTTAAAAGCGCCTCCTTCCTTGAAGTTTTTTTTATTGTAGAAAACTGTTTTTAATATTTTGTATCTTTTATCGACTCCATATTAATTTTATATGTGATATTCATTGCTTCCATTACACACGATATAATGCACTTGTATTTACGCATCGTACGCAAACAAAATCAAAGTAGGCCTAAATCCGGGAAACAATATACATCCTGGAACATGTCCAACCAAAATATACTAACATCACGCATCTGCTCGTCTCCACGTTAACATGGAGAGAATTAGGGACGTTATCTTATACCTTCTTAGTAAAATATAGGTTTGAGTCATTATTTTTAATGTAGGCCTACTTTCTGACCCGTTTCATTTGCTAGAAGGATACATACTCTAAATCTCCGCCCCTTTAAATCTGTTGCATTTTATATTGCATTTTATATCCAATATTGCAATATTTTGCTTGTTTTTGAATTATCTATACTTTAAATTATAACTCGAAAATATTCAATAAGATTACTTACCGTGTTTTTGTTTATATTAAACATGTTGAAGTTTGTTAAGGAATACGATGTAATTTGCTTACTAGTGACAGGAAGTTTACATTTCTTTATTTTCATAATTAATTATTAGCAGTAAATAGAAAAAAGTGTGAAATTTTTAGCATTTCTGTGGCCGTTGTATCAAGTGTGCAATAACAAAATATTTTTAGAGTACTACTCATAAGTTTCCCACGATATTTTCATTATTTTATTAAAGTATCATCATGTACTGTAAACGACTGTATCGCAAAAATTTAGAAAAATGAATACTGTTGTTACAAAAAATGAATACTGAAAGAATGAGAAGGTATTCAAAGTCTACGAATTGTGACCAACGATTGCACTGTTGTAGATGATAATAATGTGAACCGGTCTGGTTGCTTGTACACTGTTACATGTGTGTTTCTGACAGTACTTTGTTGTGGGTTTACTTCATCATCATCTCATCATCTTCACAATACGGCATAGGCAAGATGCTGCCTTTTCCGCTATCAAAAATCCTCCAGCCATCTCTTCCTGGGTTTACCCACACACCTGTGTCCTATAGGTTTGTAGTTCTAGACTTGTTTGGCGAGTCTTGAATCTGACAATCTCTCTAAGTGTTCTTTCCACCGTTTTTTGTAATCTTCTAATTTTTCGTTCATGTTAAAAACTTGTAACTCTTCTCTTATGGCCTCATTTCTTATACGGTCAAGTTTAGAATATCTTGTAACTCCTCTTAACAATGCCATTTCCGAGGCCTGTATTTTTACTGTCTTGTTTTTTTGTTGGTGTCCATAATTCACCCATACGACAGTACTTTGTACTCCCATAACTTTGTGAAACTATAATTTTGTATCTGAACGTACCTTGTTCCAAAAAATACGGTTGATTCTTCCACAGGTCGTCTGGAACTTACCTAATTTAACATCAATGTCATTAATTCTATCATACCATTTTACTTATAGGCACGTAATGTTCTACTTTTGACTTGTTTATAACACAGACCTTTAATAATAGATAATATATTACTTGACTGACTTACATACAAGGTTGGCTGCTACTTACCAGGTAGAATAGAGAGCACTGTCACAAAATCAGGAAACTGAGCTACCAAAAGCAACGTTTAGCCCTATTTCTACCTATAAAAATTTTACTATCATCCAAAAAATTTTTTGTGGAATATATTTTGTTTTTATTTGTTATCAAAATAACGGTATGATTTTTTATCCTTTTACTCAGAGGAAGCCAAGGAATAATGCTCTAGTCACTACTTATTCCAAAACACTTGCAGTTTGTTTATTAGAGTTAATTAACCCTGAACCTCATATTTTTAATTGTGGGTTTGAAAAGCAATTTTAAGTAGTTGATAAATAGAATATATTAAGGAACTACAACACTATTGGTTTGTAAAAAGAACAAAAAAAAAGGCCAACACGTGATTACTACTGTATATGCGACCGCTTCGTAAGGATATATGTATAGGCCTAAGTTTATCATAGTGTTACGCCATTAGGAACATTCTCAAATAATGGAGTGTGTCGTTCTACGCGTTTCTCAGCTAGCACAGCAGATGCGTGTTTCTGTCAAGGCCACACTAAAAAGTAGCCTGTAGAGTTTTCGAGTGCTTGTTAAGGACCCATATTATGGAAGCCTTCAGGATATAAACAGGGAACAGCTGCCGCTTAGGAATAGTTTATGTTGGGCGATTTGTCAAGTGATATCCAAGTTGTTGTTATGTTACAATTAGTGCTGAATTCTTTATAGTTGGTATTATTATTGCGTGTGGACAGATTTAGGTTGAATTGTTGTACGAGTTGATTACGAATTGTTATTTGTAATTAATTAAAGCTGTTTATTAGTGACTTCATTGGTGTTTGTATTTTGTTTTCCACTGTACCATACGACGACCAGTGAGACCGTCAAACAATAGTAACCGAACGATGAAGAAAACGACTTTTCTACTTTTTTAAATTTCATTACTTTATAATCATCACTTATTTTTAAAGTAAGGATATTCAACTTTGCGACGTATTTTGTTCGTAACGTAGTTAGCTTTTCTTATAAACACAGTGAAAAAAAATAAGCGCTACTGTTAAACTTTCCTTTAATTAATTTTTTTTAATTTACTCTATAATTTTAAAACAAATTAGTCATTATCTTTAAGTTTTAAAATTATTGAGCACGAGGTTGAGATTTAGCTGATTTTTAATAAAATTTAAAACACCTTTTTATACAAATTTAAATGTTTTGTAACCAAGTCATTTGTTGGCACGCGGCGGCAAACATACTGAATTACCACTGTAACAAGTTCTTTGTTAACAAATAACTTGTTATATTTCAAAATCAATAACATCAATGACTCGAAAGTCAAAATGTCAGAGATAACCGGATCACGGTAACTGCGTCTGTATGTAAGGTTATAAAGTCTTATAACGTCATACAACTCCTCCCAGGCCTTATTAGAGTTGAAACGGCTTTTCGGGCTCTGCGTAAGCGTAGAGCCCTGCCGTCAGACCGGGCGACTTTCCCAGTGCCACAGGTGCCAGCGGTTCAGCCACAGCAGCTTCGGTTGCCGGAACGCGCCGACCTACGTCCGCTGTGGAAATGACCACTTGACGCAGGCCTGCGCTGTCCCGGCCAACCACCGATATTGTATTAACTGTGGCGGCGCCCATGCTGCAAATAACAGGCGCTGCCCAGTCTATAGCGAGCAGCTGGACAAGCTTAAGAAACCAGTCCAGCCCAAGCCTCGACACGTTGCTTGCCAACCAGTAAAACCGGCCAAAGCCGCTGAACCTGTGGTCCGGAAACCAGCCCCTAGGTCTGCTCCGGTTCCGAAACCCAGCAGTGCAGTGAGCCCGAGCGAAGCTCCAAAGGCCAAACCAACCATCGCGCCCCCGGAACCGGAACGCGAAGCCCCCCACTATACACAAGTCCCGCTGCCGGACGACGAGGATATTGATCCTCCATTGCCGCCGCCACCCAAGCCTAGATTCCCCAGATCGGGCAAGAAAGTTAGGAACCAGGCCAAGAACACGGGCCAGCCTAAACCACCTGCCACTGGACCCAAGCCCGTCCACCAAAAGCCAGAGCGGCCACCCGCTCCAGTGTCAGCCCCCAAGGCTTCCACCGTCTCGCCCCGCCGCAGCTATGCAGCTGCCGCCAAGCGTTCTCCCCCGGCCTCATCTTCCGATGACCTCGCCGTCGTTTCAGACTTTCTGGCAAGCTACGACTTGCAGAAAGTAGCCCAGACTTTCCTTAAAATCAAGGAACGCTTGGCAACAGCCTCGCCCCAGGATAAGTTCCTCCTCTTGGTGGAAGCCTGCCGTGTAACAGGTCTGTTATGAACGGACAACCACGGCAATCCCTCAAGCGAGACCTCGAGCTCGTGGCGTGGAACGCCAACGGCCTCGCTTCCCGGCATTCTGAGCTCTTAGAGTTCGTTGCCCGTCACAAGCCCGACGTGCTTCTTCTTGGAGAGACGCACCTGACCCCGCATCGTCGTTTCCGACTACCCAACTACGTGTGCCACCGGGACGACCGGTCGGGTCGCGCAGGAGGGCGCACTGCCATCGCGGTGAAGGCGAGTCTTCGCCATCACCGCGTTGCCCTGCCTCAGCGGCGGAACCTCGAGTGCACCGCGGTCGAGCTCCATGGTGCTCTCGGTGGTCTACTCGTGGTATCCGCTTACAAGCCTCCACACACGGAGCTCCTGTCGAACGATCTGGAGGCCGTCTTTGGAGCACACAGAAGGGTAGTCCTGGCGGGCGACCTGAACTGTAAGCACCCCGATTGGGGGAGCCGCTTGGCGAACCCAAACGGGACCCGCTTACGCAGGTATGCTGATGCGGCTCGGGTCACAGTCATGGGTCCTACCGGGCCTACGTACTATCCCTCTAGGGCTAACTCCCGCCCTGACGTACTGGACATTGCCGTGGTCAGGGGCGTTTATTGCCCGGTCCACGTCTCCGTCATTTCGGAACTGTCCTCGGACCATTGCCCTATCAGTGTGCATATAGCTACCCAGCACGCCACCGTCCGCGACGAGCGGCGGGTAATCGAGTGGGACCGCTTTGGCCCGGCGTTCAGTCGCCGCCTACCAGAGCATATCCCGCTCGACACTACCCAGCATGTCGATGAGGCAGTTGCCGTATTCGACACAGCCGTAGTCTCGGCGGTTGACGTGTCCTCCCGGATGAAGCCGGGGCTCACGCCCGACTATCAGCGGATCCCCGAAGAGGTGTCTCAGCTCGCTTGCGAGAGGAATCGCCTCCGGAGACGCTGGCAGAGGACTCGTGACCCGGCCGACAAGGCTGCGTTCTACAGAGCGTCCGGCAAGTTGCGTCGAGACATGCTGGCGTTCCGTAGACGCAACTGGGAGCTAGCTGTAACACAGATGGATGGCCCTGCCGAGGACAGTAATGTCTGGCGGATTCCTAGTGTCCTAACGGGAAAGCGCAAACGCGCGCCTCTCCCCGCACTGGCCGGACCCGGCGGTCAACCCCTTGGTCGCCCCCTCGAAAAGGCAGAGTTCTTGGCTGACAGTTTAGAGCGTCAGTTCGCTCCCAACCCATCCAAGAACCCGGCCTTCACTGAGCAAATCTGCCGCGAGGTAGAGCGCTTTCTATCGGCCGATATCACAGTCCAGCCGGAGCCCATCTCCCCGGAGGAGGTCTCTGAGAGGATTGTTCAGCTCAAGCCCCGGAAGGCGCCTGGCCCGGACGGAGTCATGAATTCCGCCCTCCATCGCCTTCCGGAGCGAGGAACCCAGTTCCTCACTGACCTGTTCAATTCATGCCTCAGACTGGCCTATTTTCCGGTGAAATGGAAAACGGCTACCGTCATTGTGATACCCAAGCCGGGAAAGAATTCTTCTCGCGTGGAAAACCTCAGGCCCATCAGCCTCTTGTCCGCGACGTCCAAGGTTTTTGAGCGTCTGATCCAGCGTAGGATCCGCGACCATCTAGAAAGACTAGACGTGCTGATCCCCGAACAGTTCGGCTTTCGTGAGCTGCACTCCTCGACTCATCAGCTGATGAGACTCGTGGAATGCATAACCGAGGCTGGCTGCCAGGGCAAACAGACGGCTGCGATCTTCCTAGACGTAGAGAAAGCCTTTGACCGCGTGTGGCACGAGGGTGTCCTTTACAAACTAACGGAAGTCCTTCTCCCAGACTGCTACGTTAACTTGATCGGCAGCTTTCTGCGAGACCGTAGCTTCCGAGTGAGAGTAGACCACGCTCTCTCTTCGGAGAGGCGTATTACCGCTGGTGTCCCTCAGGGAAGTGTCCTTGGGCCTCTCCTGTTCTCGTTGTTTGTCAACGACACGCCCCGAGTTCCTGGAGTGAAATTGTCGCTGTTCGCGGACGACACTGCGGCTTTTGCCTCAGAGCCGAACGCGAGTTATGCGGCAGTTAAGCTCCAGCGCCAACTCGACGCGTATGTCGGGTGGACCGATGACTGGAGAGTTGCCGTTAACGCTTCCAAGAGCGCCGCGGTAATATTCTCGCGAAAACGCAAGCGGCCTCGGCCGCTTAAAGTAGGCCCCGTCGAGGTGCCCTGGACCAACAGCGTCAAGTACCTCGGGCTCCACGTGGATTCCCGACTCACCTGGCGAACCCATGCAAACTACATCAGACAACGCGTTTCGGCGCAACTCAGTAGACTCTGGCCCGTGCTATCTAATCCGGCAATGACCCCCCGGCTAGGTAAGCCATAGTCAACACGTACGTGTTGCCGGTGATTACCTACGCCTGTCCTGTTTGGGGATACCTGGCTCGTGGTCATAGAATCACGCTCCAGCGCGTACTCGACCGGGGACTGAAGCTCGCGTGCAAAGTCCCCCGGAGGTACTCTTCTCGTCTTTTGAGGAGAGGACTCGGTGTCCGCTCTCTTGATGACACCGTGAGACGCCTGGCGCGACGATTCTATGTTCGTTCCGACAGAGTGACCCACAATTCCCTCATTGCCGGACTTGGTAAATACACCCCGCGACCAGGTGAGTCCTGGAAGCGACCTCGTTTGCTAGTCCCGGTGGTATAATCCACCAATCGCAGGTCGCTTCAGACCCCCCCCCCATAAGTAGATAAAAAGTATATATTGAACTCCAACAGACCCAGTGGCAGGAGTCCTTTCTGAGACTCGGGACACTGCACTACTCGCGACCCGCGCTTCGCGCGGGCCGCGCAACCCCCAGTTGTAGATAACGTCATACAATTACTCATGGCTGATCGAGACGGATCGTCCAGACGACACTTCTGCTCCAGCTTCGGACTGATCAGGACTGCTCTTCTTAGACTGCTCTCTCAGCTCTCTTCGCTGGACCATCTACGGCTTTGCTGCCTTCGGCCACCTCGCCTTCCGACGAGGAATATCTCTTCTCTTCGTGGGAACCAAGCCAGCTGCTGCCGGTGAACTTAGTAGCCGGTAGGAGAAGCAGCTGGCCGAAGTTTGCCCTTGTAAGGACCACCTGCGCCGGAAAAACATCTTGGCCGGACAGGAAAGAAGAGGATTGCTCTGGGCTCACCTGGTGAGTGCCGTTTATCAGTGTGTAATTCCTAACTTGTTCACGACTGTTAGGTAGCGCTGCCCCGGACGATCCTTGCAAGCCCCCACCAGTGGTAAGCGAGCTAGGATATCGCCGGGGTAAAGGGGCCAGTGGACACCAGTCTTGGTAAGGACTGGTATTCAACGAAGCTGGTCTTTAGCCCAGCTCCTCCCGCATCGTCGTGAGCAAGGAAGACGCGCGGGTAATCCGGCTTCGGCCGGACCCGAGATCCCTGCCGTCTGGCAGTGACTGCCTAGCAGTCTCTGCCCGGCAGCCGTCGCACCTCGCCAGCATGCCTTCCACAGGCAACGGCCCAAGTGCCGAGTCGCTCGGCCCCGCCTTGCTGCCCCATCTGGGCGACTCGCCTGATTCGCCTCGGGCGATGGAGACGGACGATCCTCTCCCCAACCCGCTTCCTCCTCTTCCGGCTGACGAGTCGGGCGAGTTCGCGACCGTTGGTCGGCGTAATCGCCCGGCTAAGAAGCCCAAGAGGACCCACCCAACCGCTTCCTCTAGCACCTCGGCCATGGACATTGGACCTTCTCAGGGCCCACAGGCCGCGGTTCCGACTGCTTCGACAGCAGCTCCGGCTGCTGCCGCTGTTGGTCGTGCGCCGCCCCTGTACTTCCATAGCGTGTCTAATGTCGCCGCCTTATACAGACGGCTGATCGCGGCCCACGGCCTGTCGGCCGACAAGCTTGACCTGAAGCTGCTTGGCGGTGATACGGTCAGGATTGTCGTCCGCCAGCTCGAGGACCATCGCTTGGTCGAGGCCTTCCTCCAAGCGCATAACCTACAATACCACACCTTTACTCCTAAGCGAGTCAAGCCCTTGTCTGTAATTTTGCGAGGGCTTGACGCGCACACTGATCCTCAGGAGATCCTCTTGGAACTCCGCGACCTCGGGTACCCGGTGCAGGCAATTTTCCGCCTGTTCACTCACTCAGAGACCCGAGTACCTCTCCCGCTCGTCCGTCTCCAGCTCGAGAAGGGCGAGGCTGCTGACAAAATTTTCCACCTGACGCGGCTGTTTGGCTTCCGCGTCCGGGTGGAAACCAGTCGACCCCAGGGCAAGCTTGCGCAGTGCCACCGGTGCCAGAGGTTCGGCCATCACACCGACGTCTGCCGCAATGCCCCGGCCAGTCTACGATGTTCTCTGGGACATTCAACACAGGCCTGCACTGTGGCAGACAAAACCAAATTTCGCTGTATCAATTGTGGCCAAGGCCACGCAGCGAGTAACGTAAACTGCCCGGTCTATAAGGTGGAGCTCCTGCGGAAGCAAAAGCCGCAGGGGCCCCTCCCGAAGCCACGGCAGCCGGCTATGCAGCCCCAACCTAGACAGCCTAAAATGCAGGCTAGGCCTCAACCTCAGGCACAACCGGCACGGCGCGCGCCCTCTCCGGCTCCACCTCCAGCCCCTGCAAAGGCAACTAAACGTACCGCGTCTCCTTCAGAAGCAGAGAAATGCCCAGAAGCTGTCATCTCGGTTTTGGAGCCGGAGAATGAACCCTCCACCTCCGCGGAACCTCCTACTCCCGCCTCTGAACCAGAGGTAGCCTCGCCGCCCCTGCCACCTCCGCGATTTCCGCGAGCAGGCATAAAACCCAGGAACAAAGGGATACCCACACCGGATGCTGGGTCCGAGCTCCTGCCTGCCCACAGCCCAAGAAAAGTCCTGCTTCCCGGTATAAGTCCGACGAAGCGCAACAGCGTACTTTTCCTGCCGCTGATTCAAAACCGTCTGGCCCTGGTCCTATGGCTTCCACCACGACCCGATCTGCCGTAACACCTGGTCGCTCTTATGCGGCCTCAGTTTCCAGGCCAACCGCCCAGTCCGTCATTTCCAGTGACGCACAGTTCGTCCGCGGCTTTCTGTCTAGCTACGACCTCCCGAAAGTCGCATCTACCTTCAGGTCCATCCGAGACCGCCTGGAAACTGCTGACCCAACTGAGAGATTCATGCTCTTGGTGGAAGCCTGCGAAGTCATAGGTCTTCTATGAACCGAGCCCTTAGACGAGATCTCTCGCTCGTAGCCTGGAATGCTAACAACATCGGTACCAAGCATTCCGACCTTCTTGAATTCCTGGCTCGGTTCAAACCCTACGTACTCGGGGAAACCCACCTGACCCCGGCGAACCGGTTTCGATTACCAAATTACGTGGTCTATCGGGATGACCGAGTTGGCCGACGAGGAGGCGGCACGGCGATCGCGGTGAGGACCTCCATAGGTCATCATCGTGTCGCTTTGCCGCAGCTTACCAGCCTAGAGGCCACCGCCATTGAGGTCCACGGAGCTCTTGGCGGCGTCCTCGTGGTCTCAGCTTACAAGCCCCCACAAGCTGAACTCCTTGTCGGCGACCTGGACGTCATCTTCGATTCCCATCGAAGGGTAATTTTGGCCGGCGATCTGAATTGCAAGCATCGAGTTTGGAATAGTCGCCTGACTACTCCGAACGGGAGGCGCTTGCTCAGTTTTGTTGAATCGCGCCGGGCGATGGTGTTTGGTCCAGCGCAACCCACGTTCTTTCCGTCACTGCCTAACGCGGCTCCCGATGTTCTGGATATCGCGGTGACCCAAGGAATTGTCTGTCCGGTCGAGATATTCTCACTTACGGAGCTGACATCCGACCACAACCCTATCTTGGTCCACGTCGCTACCCAGCACGCCTATGCACGTTCTGACAAGCAGAAGGTTATCGATTGGGATCGCTACGGCCCGGCCTTGTGCCGTAGATTGCCGCCAGCGGCCCCACTCGATTCCGTTCGCCTCCTAGACGAAGCAGTTGCGGGAATCGAAGAGGCAATCATCTCGGCTATAGGCGTGTCTTCACGTACGCGAGCTGCCTTCACGCCTGACTACCAACGCATCCCTGAGGAAGTCTCTCTTCTCGCTCGCGAGAGGAATTACTTCCGGAAACGTTGGCAGAGGACCCGTGATCCGGCCGATAAGGCAGCATACAATCGGCTCACCGGACGACTGCGTGGCAGTCTGAAGGCGTTCCGACGTAGCTGTTGGGAACTCGACGTGGCCCGAACGGGGGATGCGGACCCGCAATCTCACCCGTACAGAATACCTACCGCATTGACGGGACGGAGGCGCCGACCTCCACTTCCCGCCATTGTTGGACCGTTCGGTCGACTCCTGGGTCGCCCGGAGGAGAAGGCCGAGTACTTGGGCTTGTGTTTCGAGCGTCAGTTCGCTCCCAACCCGCCCATGGACTGGGACTTCGACGAACAAGTCGAGATGGCTGTGGAAGACTTTCTGTCTCTTCCGATCACGGCGGAGCCCGAACCCATCTCTTTGGAAGAGGTCTCAGATCGGCTCGCTGAACTTCAGCCAAAAAGGCTCCAGGCCCGGACGGTGTTACCAACACCGCTCTACGACTTCTTCCCGAGCCTGGAGTTCAATTCTTGACTGATTTGTTCAACGCGTGTCTTAGACTGGCCTACTTTCCCAAGAAATGGAGAAAGGCGACGGTTATCGTGATCCCGAAGCAGGGAAAGGATACCACCCGCTCGGAAAACCTCCGGCCTATCAGCCTACTTTCCGCTACGTCCAAGGTTTTTGAGCGCCTCGTACAGCGTCGTGTACGAGAACATCTAACCAACTTTGACGTGCTGGTCCCCGAACAGTTCGGCTTTCGTGTGGGGCATTCGACCACTCATCAACTGATGAGACTGGTGGAAAGCATCACGGAAGCCGGGTGTCGGAGAGAACGGACCGTTGGCTGTTTCTTAGATGTAGAGAAAGCCTTCGACAGCGTATGGCATGATGGCCTTTTATTCAAACTTAGGGAAGTCCAGCTCCCGGACTGCTACCTCCATCTGGTTGCTAGCTTTCTGACGGAGAGGACCTTCTGCGTGAGAGTTGGCGATTCTGTCTCTTCCGAGAGACGAATCACAGCCGGCGTCCCTCAAGGTAGTGTTCTAGGCCCCCTTCTGTTCTCGATCTACGTCAACGACGTGCCGAGACAGCCTGGAGTCCAGATGGCCCTCTTCGCTGACGACACGGCCGTATTTACGGCCGATCGTCATGAGGAAAGGGCCGTCCTACGACTGCAGCGCCAGCTCGACACGCTCGTGGACTGGACTGAGAATTGGAGAGTGCAACTCAACGCCACCAAGAGTGTAGCCGTCGAATTCTCCAAGCGACGGAAGAACCCCTTTAGGCAACTACGTATCGGCAGAACGTACTTGCGCTGGTCCAACGAGGTCAAGTACCTCGGCTTACACCTTGACCGTCGGCTCACCTGGCGTACCCACGCACAGACAGTTCTTAAGCGAGCATCCACTCGCCTGTGCGCACTGTTTCCACTCCTGATCAGCTCAGCCATGACCAGGAAATTGGGTAGGATGATCGTCGGCGCGTATCTGCTGCCGGTCATTACCTACGCCTGCCCGGTCTGGGGTTACCTCGCCGCAATGCATAAAAAGAAGTTGCAGAGCGTCCTCGACAGGGGGCTTCGGCTAGCGGCCAAAGTCCCCCGTCGCTTCTCATCTCGCCTTCTAAGGAGAGGACTTGGCGTCCGCTCCTTAGACGACACTTTCAGGCGGCTTGCACGCAAATTTTATGCACGTGCGGCGAGGTTCCCAGGCAATCCTCTAGTGACTGGGCTGGGAAGGTACCGTATACGCCCAGGTGATTCGTGGAAACGCCCTCGGTGTATACTGCGCTAGCGTAGGCTAGCACAACAGCCGAGAATCGGCCTGCTATAGAGCACGCGCCCTACTTGGGCAGGGCCACGAGGCAGGAGCTCCAGAAGGTAGCTCGGAACTCAGTTACCGTGCGGTTCGTCTCTGCGACGCACAACCGCAAAGCCCAGAGCGAAAAAAAAAAAAAAAATTACTCAGGACCAAGATCAGGACTCGTCCTTTGGGATCAGGATGTAGTAAAGTGTTTAATTGTTTGTTTCATTACAGATTTAAATAACTTTCTATTGCAGGCATTTTGAGCACATAGCTATTCACATAGGTAGTGTACAAATTGGAGAGTAGAATCTTTTAACCCAAACACGCCGCAAATAAAGCCTTACAGGTTTGCATGACACAGTGTTTACAAATTAAGTACAATGTTTGCAAGTACAGTACTGTTTACGATGTCAAATTTATAAAAAACAAAATAGCCGCTTTGAGACTGTTTAATAATGAATACTGTCTGCTTTTAGACTTAATTTTATTTTATGTGCCGTTTGAACGCAGTGTACAAGCGGTGATGAATAATACATATAGTGAACTAACGTAGCAGAGCAGAAGCAACACCAGGTCACTGTTGTAACGTTTTATTATGTACCGTACTCTACAGTTGACACTATACCGTCAAAGTATACGTCTGAACGGTCCATTGTATGTCATTCCCTGTGTAAATGGATTAATTCATTGCCTTGTTTCCGGTAAGGTTGGTATACCTCCGCCAGATTTAATGAAAATCTCTTGACAAGGAATTTAAAATAGAGAAGTACACTGTAGGTTTGTGAATAAAATTTAAAGCTAACGATATACACCACTTAAAGCTTATTTCAAAGTTTAAAATATTGTGTGTCTAGGAGAACACAAATACATCTCTATCACCCGCATGAATTTCTCAACCATTCGGTAGAAAATTTGTGTATTTGTGGCTTAACATCAGGTACTTGTAACATTTATACTTACTATTATAACATAATATTTAAATTTCTAGCAGTTCAGGGTTACTTACTTTGTATTTACCACGTATACGGAGAAAGAGCTTCCGATGTAACTTACTGGATCTTTCCATGCAAGTGCATTATAATAAAACTAGCAAATACGGCTGTTAAACAAAACTGTACCTCAATTCATAAACATTCTACGCAGCTGTGAAAGAAGAGTCAAGAGAATTTTGAGACGTCTTTAGAGCGTGATGCCTTGTGGTTTTGTGTCAGTGCAGTAGATATGATTGTCCATTTTGTGTGAGTGTGACTAATATTCTTTTCTTTACTATTGCACATTGTAATGTTACGAATTTTAGCCAAAGTTTTAAACAGTTTTACAACCCAGCGTTCTGATCTCATAAAGTCTGAGGTTGTTTTCACGTGTAAGAAAAGTTACTAAATCATATCAATGAATACTGAATGGATATCGTAACAACATAACAAAAAATTAATTAAAAGATATAAACAGAAATTATGTTTACCAGAAAGGTCGTCTGACTGAGTAGGTGGTGTACCACCTCTGGTCGTTTATTTTCTCATTACTCACTAGTGGTAGGTACAATTTTTGTTTCTATTATTGACCTTTATTCCTATTATTATTTTCTTATTATTTGTGTGTGTGTGTGTGTGTGTGTGTGTATGTGTATGTGTGTGTTCGTATGTGTAATGTACGTATACTATATAAATATACTTATAAACATAATTTTTTGGGGGTTGTTTGAGTCCGGCCCGAATTGGATCAAGACTCGGGCTGGTCTGGGGCAAACCCTTTTCAACCAGATGGTATGGGAATTGTGGGGAGACCGGCCGTTCAGAAGGTGGAGGCACGTAGATGGAAGAGTAGTGCATGTTGGGGTAATTGTGTGCATTATGTAGTTGGTAGCCAGGTGTGAGAAGGAAGAGGCAGATGGAGGCGCCCTTCAAAGGTGTTTGTTTATTTATTTATTTGTTTATTTTTCCTTTGCAAGGCGGCCAAGACAGAGGCGTGTAACGCAGGTCGCCAAAGCAGGAGGGTGGCGACAGGGTGGCGTCAAGGTAGGCGGAGGACACTTAGCAGTGGATTATAGAGTTGGGAAGTGGGTGACAGGAATTTTCATTATTGTGAGATCAAGAAGGTCGATCGGTGATAGATTTTAGAAATAAAATTATAATATTTTTGGTTTCTGAGCTGCTAGTGAGTTCTATGTCTGTGACGCTGGGGATTAGTATAAAAGCATAATATATAGCGACTTAAGAGTGGCTAGTTGAGTCTATTTCTCTGACCCATACGGCTAGGAAGTCTGGGAGGAGGACCATCGGCTATTGCAAGGAGACGATTTATTAAGAAGGAAGGTCAACTAGTGCTGCGAGTAGTTCTGTTGACTGATGGGACTATTGATTGCAGGGAAGTGCGTCTCAAGGCCGTTCGGGAATATTTCCAGTTGAGTTTGGTTAGGAAGGTGTCCAGGTGAGGTAATAGGGTATTTAACGCATACAGATCTATGTTGGAGCTTTTTTTTTTTGGAGTGGTCTGCAGTAGATGAGTCTTAAAGCTCGTCGTTCTGTGATTCGGTGGGGATCTAGGAAGGCAGGGTCAGCGGTAATGAGAACAGGATGTGCTTATGTGATGATCGAACGAATGCATGTGGTGTAAATTAGGCTTGGTAATTGGCTGGAACAGTGGTTGTGTCCACTTAGAGTTCTGAGACATCGGAGTCGGGCACGGGCAAGGCTCGTGGTTCTTTTGATATGAGGCCGCCAGGAAAGTTTGGAGTCAAGCGTGACCCCCATATATTTGCATTCACGCTCCGATCGTACTGTTGATGGGCCGACGCGGACTGGAGAAGTAAAGAAATGATTCATGTTACGTCCGGTTGAATTGAATACACAAATTTGGGTCTTGTCCGCGTTTACAGAGATGCGCCGAATGTTACAATAGTCAACGAATGGTTGGAGGACTAATTGTAATTTTGATAGGGCTTGCCAGTGTACTCCAGCGGAGACCCAGTAGGCGGTATCGTCAGCATACTGGGCGAGACCCGCTGAGGGGTAAGCCAAAGACGGCGGAGGGAGAGGGGTGTCTTTTGTGAATATAATGTATAGTAACGGGCTAATGTCGGAGCCCTCAGGGACACCGGTATTGAGATGGAAGGGCGCTGAGAGGTGCTGCCGTACTTGGACTTGTGCAGTGCGTCAATCCAGGAACTGGGAGAGCCTTTTGATAATTGCTGGGGGGAAATGACATCAGAGGATCTTGAAGAGTGGAGGCCGTTGTGCCAGACTGAGTCAAGAGCTTTACGGATAACGTAATATTGTAATGGTACAATATTTTATATGATGTAATACTTTACTACTCTTATCCCAATGTATGAATATACATGTAACAATAAAATTGAAAGAAATGTACTTTTATGTCGATGGTTCTATGCATAATTTTCATGGAGAAAGTATAGTGTTGAGATAGCAAAGATGCTCACAAGTGCTACGAAACAAATTCCACATCAGAAGAGTGTACGTTGTAAATCCTATGCAGGATTTTCAGCATGAATAGGACCACGCTGAGCATGCTGCATACTATGACTTTTAACGTTACATGAAATTCAGGCCACCGTGCCATCGTGTTTTATACGTGTCTGAAATAAAAAGGTAATATCATGGACCAAGTGAAATGGAGCCAGCATAAATTGGTAGAACAAAGTGAGACAGAAAATTCAAATAGTTGGCTTTTATTTATTAAATTTGAAATCTGCTGACAGCATTCATTAGTAAAATGTAATTGAAACACAAATTATGATTAATCATCTTTATCAGTTAAATGTAAAGTTTCGTCCAAAAATAAATGTGAACAAGAAAAGTAGAATAGTAAACAAAGGAAAGAATATCACTGTAAAGCCTCAACTACAATAGCTTTTAAATTGTGAATCTTTAAATTGTGAAAGCAAAGTATTACGATAAAATCAGCAAAAAAGATGGAGACATAATTACTGCAGGAATTTGTCAGTAAAATAATATGAAAGTAGAATAATATACCGCTCGAAGTATCAACTTGTGTCTATTAAAATGAAATTAAAATTGTCGAATATGCGGGAAGCATCGATAATACGATGAAAACACAAAACAGAGAAATAAGAACGATTAAATGAATACACAACTAAACTAATATATATATTACCTCTTACAGAGAAAATAAATTGGGGATGAGCAAGACGTTCGGTTAGGCGGGAAGATGATAGGTCACGAAATACCCGATTGCTAACGAAAAGATGTAACGACACTAAGACAGCAGCCCCTTCCAAGATCGAGGGACGAACTGCTTAAAGATCGTGAGAAGTGAACTGTATTAGAGAAATTCTAGCGATAACAATATTAGTGACAATGTTACATCGGCTTTTAAATGCACGTTTTGCAAGCCACATTTTAATTTCCTTGTAATACCCCGTCCACTGTATATATATATATATATATACATACACACGCGCGCGCGCGCGCGACCACAAAATGCATATTTTGTGAATCATAATTGAACTGTCTGACGTGACACAAGCAAATAAGGCAAATGTATAAGCAACGCTGTAGTGTTGTCGGTCTTCCTAATGATGGTAATGGAAAGGTATTGTGGCTGAATCAGATTATTCTATAATCATTGTATCAAGTATTTATGAACACTTTGTTCCATCAAATTACTTTCACCTTGCTTAACCGTAAATTTATAACGAGCTATGCAAAATCTAAACAATTATGTTATAAGCAAGCGTGTGTAACACAAGGGCAATGCGAACAACGCAACATTGAATTCCTTCAAGCAGTGGACCTATTAAGAAAGAAAACGGTCCCTTAATTAATAAGCACTTTCCAACAAAGCCTGCTTTCAAACCCTGTAACGTTCACACAATAAAGAATACTTCAGTAGACATTTACATGCTGTTATGAAATCACGTTTATGTAACTAATGGCAACTATTTATTGGTTCCCAAGGAAACGCTATGTTGTCTTCCATTGCAATGACCAATTATGTATAGTCACCTTACATAAACGAGGTAGTAATACAGTACGCTTTATACAGCTGTTTCGTACGGTTAATTTTGAATTAGATTTAACTTTTTACCATTAAGTCAAGTTCGTAGACGATGACAGGCTTCATCCAAAAAACATTGTTGCCTCTCACAGTTTGTTGCGCTTTGCTTGGTTTTTACATAGGCGACGTGAAGAGGTTGAGCGTCAGATACACGGTATTCGGTTACTGCTGGATATTTTTTATATTAGATGTCGTCGTTAGGACTCTGACTGCTGCAGTGGAACTATCAAAAATTAAATACAATTTTATTCGCGTTACATACGAACTTGAAGAAATCATACGAACTATTTTCATCATCTTTTATCGCATTAAATATCTTGTAAACAGGAACGTCATAAGAAACATTTACGAAAACATGAATCACGCAGATAAGATTCTTGAACGGATTGGTGTCAAAGTGCCGCACAGGAGACAGGAGCTGGAGTCCGTAATTTCCGTGATTGCAACACTCTTAGCGAATGGTATACACACGATTCTCGTTCTTGAAGAAAATCAAATACAACGCCGGTTTCGTCTGTTGCGAGCAGACTGCTCACTTTACCATATGGCATTTAGGCTAGTTTTGGGTTATTCGAGAATGATTTTAATGACTCAGTTTCTCTTTTTCCTTTACATTGTGAAACAGCGAACAGCACTACTTCATTACGCCGTTCGAAAAGTCAAATATTTGTTAAGCAAAACATTGCATGGGCTGAAGACGTACCGGTGACAATATCAGTGGATATAAGAGAAAATTATTTTAAGGAAATTCAGATAATTAACAGTTGTATCTATGAAGCCTTCTATAGTTTCAAAAACTATCATAGCCACTTTTATAGCTTAAGTCTGTTATCATTTGTTCTATGAACTCCTTTCAGCATAGTTCAATCTGGAAGCGGAAGCAATGGTCTTTACCTTAACTGTTTCACAGTGTTTCTCACAGCACTACAGACTGCACCTTTAATTGTATGCGAGTACATACGATATGAAATGGGTGCTGTACAAAATTTAAATAATAAATTTTACTGGCGAGACAATTCAAAACGTTCTGTACAGATTCCCAGAAACGTTAAAAAATTCATGTTTAATTGCGTCCACGAGGACTGGAAGTTTGACTGTGGGTATTTCAAAGTAGATGTAAGTCTGTTGACAATAGTGTTTCACGTCGTATTACTATTATTGTCTGTAATGGTACGTTAACAAATGTTATTCTGTACGAAAACTTGTGTGTGTTTCAACTGATGTTAAGTAACTTACAAGTCGAATACGTCGAACTGCGGACGACTTTATTGTCCCTCTCCAATTCCCTTCGTAGTGTTACGCAATCAAGGAACGTTCTCGACCAATGGAGAGTGCCATTCTACATGTTTTTAGGCCTCCTCTCTCTGCAACAGCAGCACCTGGAAATTGTCCATCATCTGACTGGCATCCATTGTTTACAGATTAATTACAAATTACACTAGTCTTGTACAAAGTGTTCACTGTTTCCACTGTTAACGGTTCTGTCCTAATTCTGACACTACTGTTACTACGGTGTCACTTATCGTGGTATGGTATAGTAGAAAATACAGACACCAATGAAGTCATTAATCACCAGCATTAATTAATAACAAGTAACAGTTTGTAATCAACGTTGTTAAATTCGTACAATAATCCAAGTAAATTTGTCCACACACAATAATAATTAAACTAACAGAGTCCCGCACAATAATCAATTTTCACTAACACAGCACTCGAGAGCACTACGTAAATCGGCCGACATAAACTGAAACTGACCGTCGCTGGTTGCTTATATTTGTATCCCTCTGAGATTCCAGAATAATCTGTCACTTTTTGGATAACGTGTTAAACAGGCGCCTATTACAGGCGTTCTCGAATGCACTGGAAACAGTGTCTTTTCTGGCCTTGAACACAGTGAGTTGACCAGTACGGTCTGGAATAGCTTCCATTGTTGACGCGTGATAAGTGTGACGTAATTGTCTTTCTTCTCAAAGTAGCAATATGTACGCACACAAAACTTTACAGCTGTGCTGTGATGGGATAGCCGAGAAACATGTAGAACGAGACTCTCCATTGTTTGTTCGCAAACGTTCCGTGATTGCGTAAAAATATCTTGTCACAGACACTGGGAGCTATTAGTTCACTATCTTTAACAGCTCACTCCGATACAATTTTTCAATACCTATTTGTATACGCGGAAGCACTCGAGTCTGCGACCTTATGTAAGAACTATGTTTAGTAATATTATAATTAAATGTGATGTTTACTTTTAAAAAATCATCTTTTATTGTGATAAAATTACTAACAATGAATTATGAAATGATATGTTGCAGTGGAAAAGTATATTCATGAGTCGTACAGTAATTTTAGACGCAAGATAATTGTAAACGTGTGTATAAAATAAATTATATTTATGCCAGTATATAATGAATGTGACATAATTGTATGCCTAATAATATGTGTAGGAAAGTACCACAATACCCTTTAATATATATTAAATTTCTTAAGGAACGACCATATTATAAGCTTTTATCTGTTATTATAGTGACGAGGACTTGCAGGTATAAAATCCTGTTAATTAGGCCTACACACATACAAAAATTTTCTATTTAATTCTTAATTGTTCCTTCCAGAACTTCTGTGTAATAAATAGCCTATGTTTCCAAATAAGAAATACTTTTGCAAGTGTAATATGTAACATTATTATCTTTGTTTGTAATTTTAAAACGTATATATTATTTACTATAATCCAATTTAATTACAAAAACATTTTATAAGAGTTAAGACAGTACACGATATTTTTACGGTTTTACGGTATTTTTCATGGTATTGAATTTTATTTCATTATCTAGATAAAAGCTTATCGAAGCAATGTTCAACCTTTGACTAAAATCTTTGTATAGATTGTTTTATTAATTTGAATAGTCAAATTAGCTGCAGTTAAATTTCCTGTTTGACTTACTTTTGTACTTATCGTAACGAATCAACGGCATACTTAAACAATTGCGGACCAACTTAAATATCGTAACGGACCAGCAGTCTACAGTTGACATTTTACTGCCAAACGTTTTGGAAACATAAGGATTACAAAAAAAAGTTATTACCACGTCTTGATTGCATTTTTATAACTATCATTATTACAGTGACATGTAAAATTGGAACATTCTGACTGATGTGTGTTACAAATGTGTTACATTCTGCTTCTTCTTCTTCTTCTTCTTCTTCTTCTTCTTCTTCTTCTTCTTCTTCTTCTTCTTCTTCTTCTTCTTCTTCTTCTTCTTCTTCTTCTTCTTCTTCAGCGGCGCGACAATCCACTACTGAGTCAATTAACCCTTTAACAGCCTTCGCCAGCTGTCCCGGTCAAGTGCAGCTGCTCTCCAGTTCCGAGTCCCAAGGATATCGTAGTTCACACCGTCTTCCCAACGTAGTTTGGGTCTACCAATTCTCCTGGTGCCATAGTTCTGTTCTGTGAATGCCTTTCTTGGTATTTCATTCTCCCCCATTCTGATAACGTGTCCAGCCCATCTGAGTCTACCACGTTTTATAATTTTCACAATATCTGGTTCATTCAGAAGAGTGTTCAGTTCTTGGTTGGATCTTTTCCTTCATTCACCTCCTACACATATTGGACCAAATATACTGCGGAGGATTTTGTATTCATGAACCAGGAGGCTGGACTCAGACTTTCTAGAAATGGTCCACGTCTCAGGACCATAGGTGGTGAGAACTGGGCGGATCAGTATTTTATACAAAAGCAGCTTGATGCTCCTGGCAATTATTCTGTTCTGGAACAGAGGTCTGTGACCAAAGAAGCACCTATTATTTGAGGTGATTCTTCGCTTTATTTCTTCTGTTGTTTTTCCATCAGAGTTAACTTGGCAACCTAAATAAACAAAGTTGTTGACTTTTTCGAAGGAACAGATGCCAATTTGGATGTGGTCTCATTCTCTAGCCTCCTGTCCTGTGGCCATGTATTTTGTCTTGCTTTCATTTATTATGAGACCCAGCCTCCTTGCGGGACCTTCAAGAGCAAGAAAGGCTTCAGTTACATGTGTTACATTATCAGTATGAAACCGGTCCTTATGTCTGCTGAGATTCTGGGTGCAGTGGTGGGGGTAGACTTGTAGAATAATTTGTTGTGGAGTGTTAAGTGCGTTTGATTGGCACTGTGAGTGATCGTTTCAAATTAGAATGGGTTCCTGTGTCTTATGTTTGTATATTTTGAATTGTCGCTTTGATTTTTTCTCTTGTTCACAACGTGCAATACTTGTTCATACATAAAACTTGGAACAAGCGACAATTGCTTTGTTCTTTTAAGGGAATTTGTAGGCACCACGCAGGGAGCATTACTTTTTGCGTTTGAATGTGTTTTGTAAATGTTTTTTCAATATGTTAGAGGTTCTAAATATAACTTTATAATTGAGTTACAACATCCCCCGTCAGAAAATTCGAACAAACAATTCTTTCTATATAGGGCAAACAGGTCGAGACTTCCACATATGTTATACTGAACGCTTCAAAGATGTTAGAAACGCACATCCAAGTTCCGTAGTCGCCACTCGTATACAACACAAACGATATACAAACTGACACATCAACACATTTCTACAGTTACTACAGATCATGAACAACAGAAAACGTTAAAAAAAAATTAGGCACAGCAATTTAAAATTTTGAAACAGTACATAAAACAATCCCACTTAATTTTACATGATCAAAAACATTTCCACTCTAACTCGCTACTTGAACACTGAACAACAATGCTACCCCCATTCCAAGGACCAAGAGTGCATCAGATAGCAAGACCAGTTTCGCAGTGGCAATTTATGACGAATTTCATGGACGTGTCTATGCTGAAGTAAAAATGTTTCTACTTGTCATGGTATTATAGTAGTAATAGTGGTATAAACATTCGACTTTTACATCAGTTAGGTAACATTGTTTAACTGTTGTACATAGAAAATTTACATGTAGTAAAGTAGTTATATAGAAGCCTAAGTAAACAACAGACAAACGTTTAAGGGAAAATAACAGCAATGTAACTGATAAATGTTGTTTATTTTAATAAATCACATAATGTGGATAACCGCGAGTACCAAAAACATATCATATTAGCGAGGTGTTTTCGGATGAACACAATAATGTAATGAGTCACTTAAAATTTTCCACAACTTCTAATTGATATTACAGCTGAAAACTAAAAACACGATTAGACTAAACGTTGTCATTTTGGCTAAACATTTTCCTAATATGATTCTGTTGTGTTATAGCTGTTTACCAAATCATAAACCATACAAAAAAATTTGTTTTAACTATTTTCGCCTAAATAATTTTGTTAAATTTTTATTTTAGGAAATACACTTTTGTATTTATTAAGCTTATTACAAGCCGCTTAGAGTTATGTTAATATTTTATTATTTAGGTTTACAAAATAACATATTTCATGTTACCACAATTTTCTTGGATGTTAAACCGTGGTCTAGGTTGTTCATGTTTATCTCTTAGACGAACAAACGTATTCTGCAATGTATTGTAAGAAGAGATAACTGCATTCTGTGTTATCGAGCCTCTGTTCGCGGGTGTTGTGATCTGTGTTCACATGCCACTGAAGGTATTTGTATTGGTATGGAGGAAACCTCTGGAGATAAACATGAACAACCTAGACCACGGCTCAACAGCCCGGAAAATTGTGATAACGTTAACATAGGCCGTGAAAACTTACATTCATTTAACATATTTGATAGTTTATAAGACTACGTCCTAAATTGGCTAGCCATAGGCCTGTGTTCAAAGGCAAAATATTATAATTCATGCGCAAAAGGAAAAACCAATTTCCTGATGATGCGAAATCTGTAAAATTAAGACACACAGAACATTCTTTTGCAGTAATTTTATCACTCTTGTGTCACAGCCGTTCACAGTACCCGTTTTAAAATTCCACTGTTGTTATAGGTGACGACCGGATACCGTTTATCTATTACTGTTCGATACATCTAGAACAAAATTTGTAATTTTTTGTAATAACATACATTAGCCTAATGGCCTTTTGCTGTATTTGTCTGATGGTAAAATAAAAATATGACAAAGACTTAAGTATGGAAATTTTTTTTAGATATTTCTTGTTTAAAAGAATTCCAAATTTTTAATGAAGCTACATATTTTTGTTAACATCGACATTACATCCACGGTTCGGTTGCTGTAAGATATGGACATCCTCGCAGGCACCTTTGGTCAATAAAAGCAGCAACATAACAATGTCTAAAAAGCATGGTGATTACGAACCAAAAAGGTGTTCTCTTTATTGAACATTGCGATACCATAAGTCTGTCAGTGATAAAACAAATAAGGCTCCCTGTTTTGAAATATTGTTATATTGCTACCGTAGGTCTGCTGTTATTATAAGAAAATTACAGATATTATATGAGAGGTATCAAGCAATAACAGTTAAACGGTGAGCGGTCGTCAATTATAACAACAGTGGAATTTAAAACCGGGAACTGTGGCCTGCTATGCCGCAAAGGGTGATATATTTACTGCAAGGGGGTGTGCCGTGTGTTTTAATTTCACAGATTCCGCACCATCAGGGAAACGGTTTTGCCGCTCGCACATGAATTATAAACACACGATTAAACTTTTACGGTTTGTTTTATTTATTTTTGTAGCAGCAGTTGCAGTATTTCGAAATTTTATTAAAAGCTCTGAAATATATTATTCAGAAAATTCCAGCTTTATAAATAACTTATAGGTCTACCTAAGATTTGTCTCTCTCTCTTTGTTACTGTGTGTGTACGCGCGCCGCGCACGTGTGTGTTTCCAGATAACATATTTTAATTAAACATTTCTGTATAATAAAAGAATGTTAATTTACCACTATTTGATTAGAATATTTAGGTCATCATCGTGAAGGCCAAATAAGGTTTACCAACAGATGTAAAGTAGCAAAAATGTGTGTCCTATAATTATGTACAAGTATCAGAGTACAACCCTACCATTCTGCATAGGATTGTTTGTTTACTTTTATAGTTGTAAACTGCAACGAACTACTGAAGCCACTGACGTATCCTTTTGGTTATAAATCAGCAAAGAAGGGATTTAAAAGCGTAAACGGCAGAAGCAGACAGAGAAGCGGGAGGGTCTTAACCGGGACGACCCACAGGGCAGGTCTACAAGGTTGACATGCGCAAACTCCATGCGGAGGCACCTACTCCAATCCTGAAGGCCACTAAATTGGAAGCTGTCATGAACGTGCTCTTTCCGACACATCCGATCAGGTAGAATGTTCTCTCCGACCTGCAGGAGATTTCCCCTTCAGAATAAAATAGCTACTGGACGTGATGGTATACCTGCGTATGTGTTGTAACCGATTTCAAATTGTGTCTTCAGTTGTTGCTCAATATGTAAAACGTCTGTTTGTAAAATGGTGTCTTCATTTAAAAAATTGAAAACACACAATTTCGTGGTAATCAGCATGGGAGAAGGCAAATCGGACTCGATCATCGGCGTGCAGGCGTCTTTTCATGCTGAATACAGCGGGTATACCTTTGAAACCGCGGATCTAGGCTGACATCAAGAGTGCAGGAAGGCTCTATAAGAGCCAGCACGGATTTCTAAGAGTACAATTCACACCAAAGCTATAGAGAAAGTGTTTAAAAATTTTAGGCGACCCAACAGGGAAACTCTATACGGATTTTTATGTTTACTGGACGTAAAAATTGCCTTCAATCCTCCTATTCGATTTGTTACGCTCTACGCCTTTGAACACATCTTCAGAGCACCGCAGTCTCTTCTGAGGATGGTCAAGTATTACCTGACGGATTCAGAACTCGATCTGCGACACAACACAGGGACGTCACACCATTAACGTCATAGTAGAGGCCGCTCAGGGCTCCGTTTTTGGCTCCGACCTGTGAAATAACTGCTATGATGAAGTTTTCTGCATACAAATTACTGAAGACGCTTCCATCAATGGAAGTCTTGTAATCGAGATAACGTCTTGTGGGCGAAATAACCTTGGATAACACTGCGGAAATTATGATTGCGGGTGAGGACCACTATGATCGTGGCGCTGCCTACACTGAAGAGATGCTGAGAAAATTATTTAAAATAATCTGATCTCACAGAAAGAATAAAAACTGAGTTAATTGTCAGACAAGCTTAACAGAGCCAAAAGTAATGCGAGAAGCAGTTTGTGGTGGAATTATGCCTGATGAAGTATTTTAATCGGTTAGAGTCTAACAAACGAAGGATCAGCCGCCTATCTCCTTGACTGTGTAGGATGCATTTTTCTCCTCCTAAAAGAAATGTTTTTAGTATTACTATTATTATTATTATTGTTGCTATCTATAAATAGGCTTAAATAATATTAAAAATGAGGAGTTGTAAATACTTACTTACATAAATATGAATGACAGGTATTGCAGTTTTGTTGAAGAAAAAGTAAATGACAATTTTTTCTTTTTTTTCCGAAGTTTATTCCATGATATTTCTGACAGATACACCCTAATGTAACTTACAGTTTTCTTTGTGTATATGCAAAGGCAGCAAGTCAAACTCTTGCTAAAATTTGTTTAGGAAATCCTTTGTTCTAGAAAACAACAACCCCAACAATAAAGTTGTAGCCCATGTACTCTCGTATGAGAAAACTTTAATTATTTTTTGTCAATAAGAAAATCCGCAGAAACCATTGGCTCGATATTACCCAAACCTCATGTTTACAATCTTTGTATCATATTTTATTAAAGTACAAATCACAGCGTAATCTTGAAGAAGCGGATTGTATTTACAGAAATTAATAATCGAATCATTACTTGCAATTATTAACTACAATTTTTAACAACTGTAATTATTACCTATGAACTGTAATGGACTAACTAAATAAAATTTTGTTTTTTGTGACTATAAGAAAAATTAGGTTTGAAATACTCGTTACGTTATGAACGTTACTATAATTTATTTTACCCAAATTTCAAAAGCAGTCGTTACCGGAAAGCTAATGCAATCAAGCAATTAAGTAAATAATGAGTTTACATTGACCACAGTAAGTTATTAAGTACTAAAGATTTACATGTCATGCCTATTGACATACTGTGCACTTCGTTTGTCTGTGAAACCCCTGATTTAGCTAAAACATAATTGTTAGTTCACAATATTTTAAGTCACTTAAACTTGTCACCTTCATATTCATACGAAGTAATCAATTGTTCAGCATGACAAAAGCGGACGTGATTGAAAACTTTCATATTATGTATTCCTTGTATACATTTAAATAGGTTAAACTAGTTGAACACCTGAAATATCAAACGTATACATATTACATAACTACGCGTAATTGAAAGAATTCTCAGTAGTCAATTAATATTATTAAACTAAAACAGTAAAAATTAATGAACATTATTAGAAATTTGGCTTTGTAAATGAACTGTTTTCAGATATTTTACTAAACTGTTTTAAAGGGTTCTTTAATATTTTTGTATAAAGCTTTAATTAATTATAATATAAAGTTTAATATCTTGATACAATACATCTTTGTTCCAAGAGTTGAGATACACAAAATGTTTTAACGAGAACGCAAAAAAGTAGGCGCTGAGTTTACACCTGAGTATTATAAATAAAAAAATATAATTTTAATAATAGGCAAAAATTTATAATAATAATAATAACAATAACAATATGAGCAAAAACGTATTTACAGTTTTTGGAATTGTCTTATTTGCATTAAGTTTAAAATTTACGTAACTTAAATTTATTTAAAAATTAGAGATTAGAAAATAATTATGAATTATTCATATTTAATTTAAATAAAAAATATAGTACATTTTTAAAAAGGTTATCTAACCTGGAGTTATCTAACTACAAAAATGATTCCACAGTATTTACGTTTGAAAGACGTTTTCAGTCGCTATCAGACAATTCCTCTGTTCCAGACAGGGTCTCTTCTTCTTCTTCTTTTTCTTCTTCTTCTTCTTCTTCTTCTTCTTCTTCTTCTGCTCCTCCTCCTCCTCCTCCTCCTCCTCCTCCTTCCCCTTCTTCTCCTTCTCCTTCTCCTTCTCCTTCTCCTTCTCCTTCTCCTTCTCCTTCTCCTTCTTCTTTTCCTTCTTTTTAATCCGAACTGTCAAAACTGCTCTCCAAGATTAATTATAAAGCTATCTACTGTTTCAATCAGAACAGTTACCTTTTCCAGATATCCTTCTTCAATTCTTTCCATGTGTTACGTGTTACATGTATTTTCTTAATAGTTAGCTGTCACTGTTCAAATTATTTCTTCGCATAAGTTTATGACGTTGCTTAAATTACAACGCTTAAATTATGACGTTTCTTTGCAACAGGCCGCTTAATTTCTGACCACATCATCCCTATAGGATTTAGTTCTGGATGGAAATAGGAGGTACTTTGAACTAAATGCCTTTTATATTTTAGAAATTAAATATATCAATTAAATTTGTTTTAAATTTCTAACATAATTAACACTGTTGCACACCACGATAGAAAATTAATCCGTATAGCGCTATCCAGCTTTACAGCTTCATCATCAGATCGGAAATAACATTAATAGGACTAGACAACTTCTTTATACCCCCACTGTTTTAACCACATCAGAGTTGGTCAGTAGCCTATTATGTGTCGTTTTGTCTAGTTTTGCATATTGTTTTTCGTACAACTAAAAACAGTTGTTTTTTCTAACTGTCAGGCGCAGAGGTGTACCCACGTACACCGCAACTGCTGTGGTGGGCGCAATCCCGGAGATGTTGAGGAAATTCGGGATAGAAAAGTTTCAGACGCGTAAGAGAAGGCGGTCGAATTGAATAGAACGTTATCTCATTTAGCTGGATAATTTCGATTGACCTCGTCCGGTTAAGCGTGAAATGTTGTAGAATGACAAAATTTAGGCTGTAGGCAGGACGTATCTGTAGTCTACTGCCCTGACTAAAGGCAGTACGACAGGGATGAACAAAAACAAAAAAACGGCTTACTTTTCTCTTTTCTTTGACTTTCACCGACACCGACATTTTTCTTAAGATGAGACGCTGATAAGTTTACGACTTTACAAAAGTATGAAGTCATCGCTCATAATGTTATCGGTCTTCCTTGCAATTTCACAATTCATCCTTTCAAGACCCGACACCGATAAAGAGTCTTTATAAACATTTCCTGGAACAATACTTGAACACTATGAGCTTGAATACTATGAGCAGCTATGGACCCAGGATCAACTGATCAACTGCAAGGAACAACCTTTGCTGATATCAGTGATTGTGTGGACCCAATAACAATAGATGAATTGTTAGCTGATCTACACCTCTGTAAGAATAGAAAAGCACTGGGCACTGATGGGCTGAACGTGGAGATTATAAGGTGTGCACCAGCCTTGCTGCATGTTCGTTAATCTGTGCTAGACCACTTGGGGTCATGTTTCTGTCGACTGGTGGATTGCTAAGGTAATTCCCATATTCATGAAAGGTGATTGTAATTAGTACAGGAACTACAGAGGAGTCACCTTCTTAATACTTAATACAAATTATACGCATCTATATTAAGAACACGGCTGAATGCAATAACGGAGACCATGCTTTCAAGGGCCCAGAACGGTTTCAGGAAGGGCAGATCATGTTTAGATTGTATATTTACAATAGCCCAGCTCATTGGAAAAGCGTAGAGTGTATCAGCTGCCCACATAGGCCTACATAGCTTTCATCGACTTTGAGAAGCGTTTGACAGAGTGAACCGGAGAAAACTATCGGCAATAATGGCAAAGAAAGGGATACCATAACATCTAATTAGAGCTATACAGAGTCTTTATGTGGAGAATAAAATCTTAACTAAACCAAGAAAACCGAAAACAGGTCCTAGAGTTGGCCTGATCAATTTTGGCGTACGACAAGGGTGGCCATTATTACCTTCTCTTATCAATTTATATATTCTTCGTATTGTTTAAATTAGCAGCCATCCTTACTTTTCTTTTATAAAATTGCTAAACTGCTATAATTGTTTTTATTATTTAGACAAAGCTTTTCGTCATTACTGACATCTTCAGGTCTTAAACAACACTGGTTGTTTAAGACCTGAAGATGTCAGTAATGACGGAAAGCTTTGTCTAAATAATAAAAACAATTATAGCAGTTTAGCAATTTTATAAAAGAAAAAAAAATTTTATATATTGACGATGTCACACAAAACTGGCAGATGTGTCTTCCATAGAATGTTATGATTGGTCACTCTACAATTGACACGTTGTTGTTTGCGGACAATCAGGCTATTCTGTATGACTCGGAAATCAGATTGCAGATGGGAATACATTTGTTAAATCTAATCTGCAAATACTCTGGATTCCAAATATCCATACTTAAGACGAAGGTGTTGGCTCTTCGTGGAACTAATCCCATACGTGCAAAAAATGTTATAGATTGTACTGTCCTGGAACAAGTCAGCAATTTTGAATACTGGGCTACGGTGTGTCTTATAATGCATGCAACGACGTTGTGAATATGTTGCATAAGTTTAACCTTATGTGTGGGACCATTAGGCAAACTCTTAAGTCAGCAAGTAAAGAAACACGCCTATAATTTTACAAGGTGATGGCCTTTCCTACATTTCTTTATGTGTCTGAAAATTGGACTTTAACGAAAGTCCAGACCAGTTGTACCCAAGCTGCTGAAATGAGATTTCTCAGGCACAATACTCTCCATGATCATAGAAGAAACACAGGTATACGGCAGGAACTGAACATTATGAGTATACTCGACAGAATTGCTCAGTATCTGCTGAATTGGTGGGAACATCTTTGGCTAATGGATGACTGCCACATGCCTAAACAACTATGGAGTTATAAAGCGAGTGGACGGAGAGGTGTGGGACGTCCGAGGAAGCGCTGGAGTGACCAGCTTTAAATTTTGCCTGTTTGAGACTGGAACAAACCATCCTTGATTTAGTCCTTGAAGATGATGATGATGATGATGATGATGATAATGATGATGATGATGATGATGATGATGAGTACATGAATATTCTATTGGATATTTCCGTAAACAATCTGAAGGCTATTTGTCCGTGTGTTCATCCGTAGTTTGTATAGACACTATGGAACATTGTGAAAAACTGTTCCACGCACGTTCAAAGTGGATGAAAATTTTGTTATTCTTGCAAGGAAGTGCGTATCTCAGTGTCACTGTCGAAAATCTATCATTCAGTCTATAGCCGTCTCGCTTCGCTATGTTGCCGACCTCACGACAACGCTATTTGCTTCTTGGTGTGGAAGTGATTAGTAATATTAAGGGAAAGCCGTCGGCGTACTATCTCGCCTATGCTTATCGAAAGCATTGAGAAAATTCAGAAGGAATTATATTGTGGGCATGCCTTAAAGAAAATCAAGAAACTGTAAAGGAAGAATGAACAGTAAAAACGAATTCACATTAGAAATCACCGAGCATCAGTTTGGAGCACCTGAAGAAGCATCGATTCATCGCCAGAAGAATCTAAATGAAAAAAAATAAAGAAGAATTTCGACGAAACCCCGAAACATCGAAGCGTGATAATGATTTTAGGCTTTTGAAACGTATAATGTGCATAAACTGCAGACTCTCCTGTTCAGCGTATTTTAGTACGACTGTACGACTAACACTGAACAATATACATTGATATGCATCTTATTTCACTGTGACCAAATTTATTTATTACTAACATCACCTGGAGAGTTACATTTTTCGATGACGTTACACATTTTGCATCACACATTTTGTGGAAAATATTATCATGTTTTCTATATAACTATATAACAGATATTTACTATACAACAAATATATTTTTCTATATAACAAACATTATCATGTTAAAACGACAGAGAGCGAAGATTTCTAGACTGTGGGGAATCGAAAGTGTGGAAAAATGATGACGTCATACAGCGTGACGGTAAATAAAATGTTACAGAAAATTTCAAACGATGTCCAGCTAAAAGACATTATCATGTCAATATCCAGTGTCTTACTCGAACCCCCCCCCCCAGTCCTCACACTTCGCACTCAAATGTTTCTGAAATTTCAGTCTACCCTCCTCAGGTATCAGACTGTCCGCACGCTTCGCAACATTCTTGTTGCGCACTCTTCGTATATTCGACGGAACAGCTTGTTGATATATTGGTGGTGCATGAAAGACAAGGTGTCACGAATAGTGCAGACAGCGAAGTGTGCGTACAAAAGGAATATTGCCAAAAGTGCGGACAGTGAGTCATTCTAATACAAGAGGAGGGTAGACTGTGACGTCATGAGCATTTGACATGCGAAGTGTGCGGACACCACCAAAACTTGGACGCTTCTAATGATCTTGTCACAAATCAATTTGTATATTAACTTTATCTATAGTGATGTTACGCATTACGCGTTAAATAGTAATACATCTAGTCATTATTTTGAAAACACTTATCCACAGTTTTTAGTATTTTTCCTAGTTGTATTAAGTTTTTAATTTACTTTTCCAAAGTCGCACAATGCTTATAAAAAGAACTGGAACTCATCAAAAATATGAATATGGGAATACAATTGAGCAAGGTAAAATTGAGTCGGAAAAATGTGAGGTATGTGACCTAGGAGAATAACAGACATTTAAAAAATATGGCAAGTTTATGGTGTATTCAGTTGATTTCTTCAACATTTATGAGTTTACGTTTGATATTTTTAGAATATTTTTGTTACTACTTTTGAAGAAAATAGTTTAACAAGAAAATCGATTCCTTTAATAAAGTATATCCAATGAAACCAACAAAACTCGTAACATCATCGTGATTATTAGAAAACAATACTTTTCATGTCATTACGAAATGAAAAAAACCCATGTGATACAAACGCAGACACAGGCGACCACGTATAGGAGAACAATAAATAAATCTTACAGTTACGACCTGTTTCAGGAGTGCAGCTCCATGTCATACGCTAGAAAACATTACTGCCCCTGACAAAACATATTTCAAATACAGAAAAATATTAATATTATACTTTTTACGGTGCGATACATATATCACTTTAAACAACTACAATTCTTATATTATTACTCGTGTGTTTTAGTTATATGTGCAAGAAATGTATTGCTCCTATTTGTTAAAAAATGTTTACATTCTGTAATTGCGAAATTGTTTCAACACTCTGTAATTTCGAAGACAAAGTAAAACTGAGTGATATCCGTCAGTATTTGAATGTGCCTTCCCATAAGTTTATAATATTCGGTTAATTATGTGCATTTTAATAGAAATTTATTAGTAAACATTGTATAATTTTGTATATTTAGAATTACATATTATGTTTAATTATATTTGTAAAACCCACAACAGAAATAAAAATTATGGCGGGTTTCATAACTGTCAATATCACAAGACTCAGCTGTGTTCAATATTTGCATTATTTATGGAGCATTGATTGTTGATTTCGTTGTCATCTATTTGACTAATTTTGTATAAATACACGTTATCAATATTTTACTTATGTTAAATTGTTTATAAGCAGTACCACAGCCCACTTAAAAAAATACATGTATTAAGACAAAACTAATCAAAAAAATTACAACAAAATATCAATCAATGTTTAGTAAATAATGGATACATACGTTTCAGCCTTCAACTGATTTTAATGCGGTGCACATTAAGGCAACGGGCCTTCAACGTTGGCACTAAATCACGTGTGACTGAATTTCTAAAGTGAATATTTCTTCAAAAACACATAATTACAATTTAAAATGTTTTCTAAAACATTTATTTCCAAAAAAAATTGTATTATCTTTTCATACAATATAAATGTATATTAATATTTAAGAACATGATATCCTTTACCTAAACAACATACTGGACTAACAGAAACTGAATTAGATTCACATATTTTATATGTAAACGTTCAAATTTCAATTTATATTACATTAAAATAAATACTATATTACTATTTTATGATACTTATACAAAGCTAAAAAGCATCTGGATAACTTTGTTTTGTTCGTAAAGAGAAAATCTATAATCACTCTTATTTGCAGGGTTTTTAACAGTTGCGGCTTGTGATATGTTTTCAAGATTGCACATTCCCCCGGAAAAATATGGCTTCTTAACATTATAAATCACATTATTGTATACATAAAATACACAATTATGATAAATTCCTAATCACTGTGTTTTTAGAAACATTTGAATGCATAACGTTGCACGGTAAACTGTCATCTCCTCTGTTACTGAGTTAAGCGCACCGCTCATGATAGAGGTTCTGGCACCAAAACAAACGTGGCTTATGGAAATTTTACATAGGAGTTTAAATGTGCGTGTTCAACTGTCATCGCAAAGGAGTGAATGCTGTCAGTAAGGTTTATAGTAGTACTTAGTACAAACACCCGGTGCCTACTTGCATGCTGTACATTTCGCTGACTTTAGGACATGTGCAGAGTTGGATGAATAGAGTCTACTGTGTTTTAGTTGCGATTATAAATCACAGAAACTTTAGTGCCGATAGTGTAGAAGTGATTTAAAATATCTTGTTTGGTTTATTACTTGTGTGATACATCAAACGTGCTAAATGAAATCATTAGCTTTCTTTAAAATACTAAATTTAAGGTCAATGATTGTGTGTCTGTGTGTGAGGGGGGTGTAATCATTGAAAGGACAAAACCTCTCGCAATATGTAGACACATATTATGGTATTTTATTAAAACACCTAAAATACAGGTGTTAAAACGTATAACGCCTACAACCAAATGCTAATATAAAACCAGTTTTTATGTATAGAGATTTTGAAACACATATTCGACCCTGTTCTTCAAGTTGTCAGAATTTTAATTTGAGACTATAAAAGTAGTGTAGTATTAATACAGTTTACTATAATGTATTTAAAATATTCAATCTGGACTAGGGGAAAATACATTCACAAAGTATCAAGAGCATACTCTGTGGAAACGCTGCTGAACATGTGTGTTTAAACTTTGTACTGTTTTGTCAATTGTAAGCAGCCTACTAACATTGCACGGCACGCGCGGATGACGTCACGCTTTTATCAAACCTTGCAATCGGCCAGCCTAGCCGACTGCAAGCCGGTATTAGTTTAGTTTATAACACGACTCCGAGCGCAACTCTCGTTAAACACTTCTCTTACAGCCGCGGCTTTTGGCTATTATTCAGCATACATTTATAACATTCAACTTTAATCGTCTACCTGCGTCCATCTACCATGGACCACGATTTCATTCAAAGTTGATTTCGGGCATTATCGCCTCAAAATGCATCCGCACGTGCCGATCGTAACTAACAAACCAAATTATTCAATAAACGCATGTTCAATATCTTGAATACAGTCCACTTCTTTCTAACAAACAATCCAGCCTTCCTTATTAGCGTCTTTGGAATAACTCGCGATTCTTCAAGAGCTTCCAAACCGCATCATTTTTGGTCCCACCGAACCGGATTTCACATTTCAGGCCAAAAACGACATCATTTTTGGTCCAATCAGGCAGGATTTCACATTTTCAGGCCAAAACAAACTACATCATTTTTGGTACCAACGGCAAAGATTTCTCATACCTGAGTACACAGGCGACAGCATTTATTTATATACATCATTTCTGGAAAAATCAATCTGAAGTTAATCACGACAGACGGGCATCATTTTCGTCCTGAGCGACACCATTATCGTGAAGCACGTCGCAGTCATCTCGACAAGATTCGGCCAAGCAGTAGACCAGAGACGACGGGACGAAACAGGACAACATTTTCGAGATTCCACAGCTTTAATTGATGGAGGGTACAACATGGGGCAACGGCTAACCGGCAGAGACAGGAGGTGTAGCAGCTCCAAACGGGATCGAAGCTTCATCACGAATGGATCGACGGCCACGTGACTATAAACTTTACCTATATTTGATTTATTTTTAATAATATTTCACCCAGTGTGTATTTTTTGACATATTTATATAAACAATTAACTTATTACACAATATAAATTAATAGATGGTTGGCAGCTCATTATCAGTCAGAACTTTAAAGATAAAGCTATACTTTGTAATCATTTAGATTTATAATTTCAATAATTTAACTGCCAACGAGTTTGATTAGTTAGAGAGAGTAAGTTTATGTTCAAACCAACGATCGCTAGCTGCCAAACGTATTTAAACTCATTCAAAATTAAGTTTGTGGTTCACATGCTCGATGCTCAATTGCTTTCCAAATATCTTTCCCTTTTTTATCTTAAACTGTAATAATGGCCGATGTAAGGGCTCTAATAAAAAAACGAGGTACAATTAAGGCCTCAATATCCCGAATAAATACCTTCGCGGATAATTTTGATTTGTTAAACAGCGATCCTCATGCGCTCAAAATAAAACTGCGTCATTTGATGGAATTATCCACCAAATATGACGAGATACAGTCACAAATCGAGGCTGAGGAAGCAGACGTTGCGTCAACAAGTGATAGAGTGCAAACGGAGGACGATCTCTGTGCTATAGAATGTAAATTGCAACACTTGTTGGAGCAATCTGAGCACTTGAACCAAAAACCACTAATTAATACTGATGGTAAACAGCCTAAAACAACCCCCATTCAATTGGAACCAATAAAATTACCACGGTTCGAGGGTAGTATTGTGGAATGGCAACATTATTACCATATTTTTATGGAACTAATTCATGTCAGAACAGACCTGACAGATATACAGAAGCTTCATTATTTGCACTCGTCATTACATGGCGAGGCGCTTAACGTAATAAAATCATTACCCATAACACATGAAAATTACGCGGTGGCTATCGATCTGTTGAGGAATAGATATGATAGTAAGCTGATTGTCTTCGCTCACCACGTGTGGAATGTCCTAGACGTACCATTAGTCCAGCAGGAATCCCAAGGTAGCATATCGCAATTTATTGATCAAATCTCTGCAAATATAAACGCTTTAAATAATCTCAAACTGCCAGTCAACACGTTTGAAATTATTGTCGTAAATTATCTAGCCAAAAAACTTGACAGTTACACTTTACGTTTGTGGAAAGAGAGTTTATCGGAGCATAAACTCCCTGATTTTAATAATTTTATAAATTTTTTAAATTCACGTAGGAAACTACTGCAAAATATCGATAACGCGACTAGCCCAACGAGCAGGTTGAACAAAAGCGATAAGTCTCCTTATCGCAAGGCAGTTAAACAGATAAGCAATCCAAAGGGCGCATTCCACTCACATATTAGAAATAATTTATGCAGGCTATGTAACGGTGAACATAGACTTAACGATTGCCCACAATTTATATCGCTGTCTATCCCTGATAGAAAAAATGCGTTACTGAAAAACAAACTTTGCTTAAACTGTCTCCGTTCGGGACACGAGGGTTCAAAATGTCCCTCCAAATTCGCATGTAAAAAATGTTCTAGGCGTCACCACACCATGATTCATGTCCCCAACAGGGACGTAACTTCTGTTAACAACCAGTGCTCACTGAAATCACAGACCAATAAATCGGTATTGTTATCTACCGCCGTCTGTATGACATACAATAAGGTCGGCAAAAAATTTCCCGTTAGGATATTACTGGATTCCGGTTCTCAAGCGAACTTTTGCGCAATGGATTTCGCCCGCAGGTTAAGCCTCCAATTAGTTAAATCGCAATTGCCCATTACGGGTATAAACAACTCGCTTTCCCAAGCTGACTTCAGCACTAATGTAAGGCTACATTCACGCTATAAACCCTTCACGTTAAACGTACATTGTGCCGTATTACCCAGTATAACTAATAATTTACCGGCGGAGTCATTCAATCTTACCTCTTTAAATTTACCCAAGCGCATATTCCTGGCGGATCCTCACCTACATTGCTCATCGCAAGTCGATATATTAATCGGCGCTCAATATTTTCTACAATTAATTGAACCTGTGAAATATACGCGCGGACCACACTTTCCTATAATTCAGGAAACCAAGTTAGGATTTATTTTGGCCGGTGACTTACCATTCAACGTCGACATGACTAGAACGGTTTCTTCATTTATGGTCTGTAAGGATGATAATCAGGTTTCCTCGCAACTAAAGGAATTTTGGAAGTTGGAGGAAATCTCTAGTCGCGAAACCCGATCTGAGGACTCACCGTGTGAAAGGCATTTCGTGGAAAACACTAGCCGCAATCGCGACGGGAGATTCGTGGTAGCCCTGCCCCGCAGATCTGATAAATCTTATTTGGGAGATTCTCTCCGCGGAGCAATACGAAGATTCCAATCGTTAGAATTCAAATTCAAGCAGAACCCTACCCTTTACAAGGATTATAGTGAGTTCATGAATGACTACTTAAGACTTGGCCACATGTCGCCGCTTAATGAATACGATCTGTCGCTTGACAGGTCAGAGATCTTTTATCTGCCCCATCACGCAGTCTTCAAAGACTCTAGCTTAACCACTAAATTGCGCGTGGTATTTGACGCATCCGCTAAAACCACCAATAATTTGTCCCTTAACGACACTTTAATGGTCGGTCCTACGATCCAGCAGGATCTGTTTTCGATAATGGTTCGGTTCCGCACCCACCGATACGTACTTATTGCGGACATTGAAAAGATGTATCGCCAGATCATTGTTAATCCTAAGGATTCAAACTTGCAACGCATTGTTTGGCGTGATGCACCGCATAAGGAATTGCGACATTACGCGTTAAGGACGGTTACATATGGCACTGCTAGTGCCTCCTTCCTTGCTACGCGTTGTCTGGCTCAAATAGCTTATGAAAATAAAGCCGACTACCCTACCGCTGCTAAGGCCATAGCAAATGACTTTTACGTAGACGATCTCATAACGGGTTCGGATGATCCGAACAGCTTAGCTAAAATGAAAGGCGAGATCGAGAAGTTGTTGAGGAGGTATGGTTTTTCGTTACACAAATGGTTCTCTAACCACCATAAGATTATGCCTCTTCGCGCCCAAGTAACCCGTGACTTCAGCAAGGGTCAAAACGTGCGTACCTTGGGCATACAGTGGAATGTTGAGGGGGATAACTTTTTGTACACCGTTAGGGGTGATGACAATCTAACCGTTCTCAACAAGAGAAGCGTGTTGTCAATCATTGCCGGGATCTATGATCCACTAGGTCTAATTGCTCCCATCACATTTTGCTGCAAGCATTTCGTGCAGCAGTTGTGGTTGGCGGGCACTGATTGGGACGAACCCTTGTCCGGGTCACTAGCCAATCAATGGTCGGAATTATACGCCCAATTAGTCTCCGACACTCATTTTGAGATTACGAGGTCGGTTAAGAGTTCGAACAGTTACCCAGTTAGTTCATTGCAGCTGCACGGATTCGCCGACGCTTCGGTTAAAGGTTACGCGTGTTGCATTTATGTGCGGGCGGTCTATTCGAACGGCGCCATATCATCAAACTTGTTGTGTGCTAAATCTAGGGTCGCTCCGCTGAAACAGATAACGCTTCCTAGACTTGAACTTTGTGCTTGTTTATTGTTGGCTCAATTAACGTCCAAGGTTTTAAATGCCGTCGATTACAATTTTGACGGATTATATCTTTATTCGGATTCGATGATAGCGTTGTACTGGATACATCAGCAATCTTCCCGCTGGAAGGTATTTGTGGCTAACCGTGTCGCAGAAATACAGCGTCTTGTTAGCAGCAGGGGAACTTGGCGTCATGTAGTATCGAATGACAACCCTGCCGACGTTTTATCGCGCGGTTGCCTCCCTCGTAGTCTGCACTGTCATGCTCAATGGTGGCATGGTCCCTCCTGGTTGGCTCGTGATGCGGCCTCATGGCCGGTCAGCGCGTTCGACATTAATACTCCCTGTACCTTTCCCGACATTGAAGAGGAACGTCGCAAGCAGGCTCAAACCTCACTAATTGTCGCGTCCTCAACACATAGTTACATTGAAAACTATTCATCTCTTACGAGGCTTATTCGCGTCTTCGCATACTGCCGTCGATTTCTTCGCAATTATAGGCTCGCGGTGGTTGATAGAGACACGTCCTTTTTGTCGGCTCAAGAATTGTCTGACACGCTCTTGGTTTTTGTCCGGCAATCTCAGAAGTTGCATTTCGACGTAGAGGTTAGGGAACTTGAGGCACACCGGTGCCTTCCACGCAGTAGTAAAATTCTTGCTCTCAACCCATTCCTGGATAAATCAGACATTTTAAGAGTGGGTGGACGCTTGCAATTCTCCCCACTTAGCTACGAGACTAAACACCAAATAATTTTACACCCGCACTCTCATCTCACGAGATTAATAATTGAATACGAACACATCCGTTTGTTGCACGCTGGAGTGCAATCAACTCAAGCTTCGCTTAGGCTTAAGTATTGGATCATACACGATAAGTCCTATATCCGCTCAGTGATACATAAGTGTGTCACTTGTTTTCGTTTCCGGGCTAAAGGCGCGAATCAATTACTCGGTCAATTACCCTCTTCTAGGGTCACGCCGTCAAGGCCATTCTCACAGTCGGCCGTGGATTACGCAGGTCCGGTGTTTTTGCGCCATGGCGGGCAGCGCTCTAAGTCCACGACCAAGGCATATATCGCTCTATTTATATGCATGTGTACTAGGGCCATCCATTTAGAATTGGTGTCGGATCTTACTTCCAACGCCTTTATAGCGGCTTTAAAAAGGTTCATATCGCGCAGAGGTATTCCCGCGCAAATATTTTCGGATAATGGCACGAATTTTCGTCGTGCCAACCACACGTTGCATGATTGGTACAAATTTTTAACCTCCAAGGAAGTTGCACAATCTTCTCTGGAGTTTTGCGGTCTCCACGGCATCAAATGGTCCTTTATCCCCCCTTCAGCCCCTCATTTCGGTGGTTTGTGGGAAAGTGGTGTAAGGAGTGTTAAATTCCATTTACGTCGCGTAATTGGCGGTACGATCTTGAATTTTGAGGAATATTCTACCCTTCTTTCTCAAATTGAGGCTTGCCTTAATTCACGCCCGTTATGCGCCGTGTCCGACGATGCTAGAGACCCTGAACCCTTAACACCCGCTCATTTTTTGGTCGGTGCTCCACTGACGGCACTTCCGGAACCCGACTATACACAAGGCAATAATACTCATTTGGGCAGATGGCTTCTGCTCCAAAAATTTAAGCAGACCATCTGGAAACGGTGGTCTAGGGATTATCTGCACCAGCTGCAGCAGCGCAATAAATGGCGCACCCCATTTAAAAATTTGACGGTCGGACAACTTGTCCTCATTTTGGATGACAATTCCCCCCCTCTAGAATGGAAGCGTGGGGTAATTACCAATGTTTTTCCGGGTCAAGATTCCTTAGTACGCGTCGCAGAAGTACGCACTGCACTAGGTATCTTACGCCGACCCATCCACAAATTATGCCCCCTTCCGGTGGCAACAAGCTAATCGTATGCGTGCCATACGAGACATACGAGGTATGTGTGTGTGTGTGTGTGTATGCATGGGTGTGCGCGTGTCACATTACATGGAACACGCCCGGGACATTCCCCGGGGCGAGCATACAAGTCAATTGTATCATAAGCATTGTAACATTGTTAAGTGTCGCTAGCTATTACAGAAATAGTGACTGTGTCTCATATGTACTATCAATTATTATGAATGTTGTGTATCGTTAATATGTTTGTGTGATTCAAATTCTGAGAACCACAAGTGTCAGTTATAGTGTCAATTATTCTATATGTGTATTGTATTTTTCAATGTCATGTACCATTGAACTTTGATACGATTATGATAACATTATGTTTCTATTATTTCTATTACTATATATGAAGCAGTGATCAAGATGGTTTCTCTTATATAATTTAAGATTATTATTTACGTTTGTCAAGGTTTAAATATATGTATTTTTTATCCATATGTTATGCTTCAAGAGAGATCATGTTCAGTTATGTAAAGGTTCATTTTTATCACGATTTTTTATTTGTTGTACCTTTTCTAGCACAGAAATTGTTTTGTTTTGACTTAAGCTTTGTGCTAGATTAATGATTTTTGTTTTTTACAAATTTTATGTATAAGTCTTTAAGTATATTATGTTTATTGTGTCTATGCTCTCTGGCCAGTGCGCCAATTGTTGTATCGCTTACGACATGTAAGTCTAATTATTATATTGTTCAATTTAACCGTTAATGTACAAAATCGTCCCGATTTTGGCGGGCAGTATGTTTAAACTTTGTACTGTTTTGTCAGTTGTAAGCAGCCTACTAACATTGCACGGCACGCGCGGATGACGTCACGCTTTTATCAAACCTTGCAATCGGCCAGCCTAGCCGACTGCAAGCCGGTATTAGTTTAGTTTATAACACGACTCCGAGCGCAACTCTCGTTAAACACTTCTCTTACAGCCGCGGCTTTTGGCTATTATTCAGCATACATTTATAACATTCAACTTTAATCGTCTACCTGCGTCCATCTACCATGGACCACGATTTCATTCAAAGTTGATTTCGGGCATTATCGCCTCAAAATGCATCCGCACGTGCCGATCGTAACTAACAAACCAAATTATTCAATAAACGCATGTTCAATATCTTGAATACAGTCCACTTCTTTCTAACAAACAATCCAGCCTTCCTTATTAGCGTCTTTGGAATAACTCGCGATTCTTCAAGAGCTTCCAAACCGCATCAATGTGAAAGGGGATTCAAGGGATTCAACGTGTATACATGGTAGTGGAGAAGGCTCATTTTAAAAACCATGTCCAGCAGATTGTCGAAAATGCTAAAAAATGGGAGAACAGAATGCAAGTGAATACGTTAAAGTCATCGTTGTAGATTTCTTACCAAACGCTTAGACGACACATTGTTTGCGACAAAACCCCAACCTAATGACGAAAATACTGAACCAATAATCTTTATACAATTAAACAAATTAAATTATAAATGAGCTTCGTAAACCAGAGGTTCTTAAAAGTAAACAAGTAAGTTAATAAACAAAAATTAATTTTTTGTTTATTGCCCTGTATCCACAAGTGGACACAAAATAAATACCTTGTGAATATTATTTTATAAGTTTGCTGTGTGGAAAGAAGTATACATTGGTATTGTAAACAACAGCGGGAAGCAGAAATTTAACTGAACTGAGTCGAACTCGTTCAGCTGTTTTCCAATTTGGTTTCTGTTGCAAATACACGACTTCAATTTCTTTATTCTCAATACACGTCCCATGCGAAAACACACGCGTACTCGAGTAAACTTATATGTTCTCTATTGCCAACAGCCATGTTATTTATTTTAGTTTATGATAATTCCGATAACAAATAAAATGTAATTGCATGAGAATCTTAGAAATATGAACTTATTAGGATTGACTCCACACTAATTGAATCAATGATATTCCCCCAGTATATGCTATGATTTGATAATTTTTGCTTATAATTGTTGTTATTATAATTATGATTATTCTCACAGAAAATATGCCTTTGGTCACGCTGGACTTAAAAAAAAACACCTTTAACTCGGTGAAGTGGAGTGACATGCTTGACGCTTTGGAGTTTACGTTTAGGATACGCAAATATCTGTTGCGCATGATGAGAGATTACCTAACTGATAGGATATTACTATATGACACAGCAGCAGGATGCCGAATAAAGGAGGTCACAACAGGGGCAGCTCAGGGATCAATTCTTGGGCTACACCCGTGGAATGCTTCAATGACGGCATTCTTCGCATGGACATGTCTGAAAATACATTTCTAGTGGGGTACGCTGATGATATTGGAGCTTTTATTATAGCACGAGATGTAGAACTAGCTAAGATGAGATTAAGGCAAGTTATGCGACGAGTCAGTTCCTGAATGACAGATCACGGCTTAAAACTGGCAAATTATAAAACAGAAATCATCCTACTTTCAAAGAGGCATTTGCTCATCATCTTGCCAATGCAGGTAGGGGGAAGAAACTGTGCAGAGAAAAGCCGCGGTTAAGTATCTGGGGATAATGCTGGATAAAAACTCATGTTTTGGTCACAAACAGAAGGGGAACCTTAGACAAGGCTGCCCGCACTGTGACCACGGCGCTGAGTAGAATTATTGTTAACACCAGTGGACAGAAACCCCCCAAGCGACAATTGCTATTCTATGGTGTGGAGATCTGGGCAGATGCACTGAAACTCCAGAAATACAGAAGACGCATGTCAGAAGTGCAGCAAAGTAGTGCGCTCAGAGTGGCTTGCTCCTATCCCACGGTTTTGGCCTCCGTGGTTCTTGTAGTCGCGAGAATAGCCCAATCGATCTGCTGGCACAAAAGCGGAAATGAGAAAAAGACCAAACTAGGTAAAGCACAAGCTCACAAGGAGGCCAGGCCCATACTATGGATCAGTGGCAGGAAACATGGACCAGTGACACAAAGGAAAGGTGGACCGTAGCAGTTACTCACTAAGCAGTTACTTGAACGGTCTGATCGACAACATGGAGAAATTAATTACTTTGTAACTTTATAACTGCTTGCGCCCTATTCCGGTCTTAAACTACATAGGATGAGAAAAGTAGACAGACCAGACTCCATTTACTGCAAAGAGGAACTAGACGATGTGCACGACACATTTGTCACCTGTGATACACGGAAAGAAGAGAGGCAAACCATGTAAAATGTAGTGGAACAGGTCACGCCCGAAAATAATCAGTCATCGGACTGATGCTGCAGCCTAAAGCACTGGCAACCTTCATAGAGAAGGTTCTAAGACAAAAGAGGGAAGCAGAAAATGATCATGCTAAGGCCGCCGACAGAATAGCAGAAAGCAGGCAACAAATAGTAGACGAAGAACAAAAAATAGCATCACCCTGAAGTGTTGCTAAACCCGAGCTCAAGGCGAAAAGAGTGTGGTTTCGGTGGATGCGAATCCCACACACCGTATGAGTGCGGACCTTCCTGCGGCAAACATTATTTTCCTACAGTTTCTCTCGTAAAATATTATTATGATTTTTAGTATTAATATTATTGTTATTATTTTGGATATTCTGTTTTTTGAAATAATCAAAAGTTAGTAGCCTACAAGTTAAAAATTTTACATTACCACAGATGAGAATATATAAAAAGGTTGAAGGCTCTACTACAGAGGTTTACATCTATCGTAGACTATAAACTACACAAGTCAAACGCAAGTATACACGGTTTTCAGTGCATGTTCAAACGCATGTATCGCTAGTGAACAACTTCGTAACCATACTGAAACATTACACGTACCGTAAGTGGACACGCACGCTCATATGACTTGGGCATTATGGAAGCAGGTTAAGCAACCCACGCTCCTGCTTTACAATTTATGTTAACTACAGACCAACTTATTATCACTCACACTATGCTGACTAGTAATTTGTACATAGTTTTAATAACTGTGTACATGCTTAAACAATTAAAATTTTAATTAATTATACTAACGGTATCAATCTGAAGAAATTTAAATTACTACTTTTATAAGAATAAAATTGTCATGTGTTATTTACGTTTGTATTGTGAACCTTTTCCGAAATATAAGGAATCAACTTTTGTATAAAGCTTGTACGGTTGGTGTCAATATATTCAAAATTATATTTAAAAACCGGATTGATAGACAGTGGTCGGTTGTTGCAGGACGACATCTTGTCGCCAACGTTTTGATCCCCCTCGGGAATATTCCTCAGTCCGCCAAAAACCGACAGAACGTACGAACAACAGTAGCGGTAGATGTTCGCCGAACAATGCCCTATACCTGTCTTAGGTAGAAGCAACCAACTTGGTAGAAGAAGGTTGAAGAAGCCTGCTTCTACTTGACACATGTATCGGGTATTGTTCGGCGAACTACTGCCGCTACTGTTTTTATTGTTTTTTCATACGCTCTGTGGCTTTTTGGCGGCCTGAGAAAGATTCCCGAAGGGCAGAGTATGGATGAAGGCTATATTAGATTAATATTGAATGTATAAAAGGATGATGGTAAAAAAGTTATTGCCGTATCCTATTCCATTATGCCGTATCCAATAAAGTTACTTTTAAGAAGATAATAAATTTATTTAAACTAACACAATGTCATAAGACACAATATAATATTAGGAAGTATCAAAATAAAATGTAAATATTAATAAAAAATAATTGTTTTATTTATATTTGTATTGTTAATGGGAACATAAAATCAGAAAATATTTTAAAATTGTCAATTTTTGGTTTACATTGAAGTTCAAGTTTTTTGTTATTATCTAACGATTAATTTACTTTTTATCATAAATTTTTCACGTACTAAAGCCATTCGTCGTATAGACCTGGTGCCTGTGAGTGTGTGTGTGTGTGTGTGTGTGTGTGTGTGTGTGTGTGTGTGTGTGTGTGTGTGTGTGTGTGTGTGTGTGTGTGTGTGTGTGTGTGTGTGTGTGTGTGTGTGTGGATATATAGGTGTCGGATAGAATAAGTAGTTGACTTATATGTTATTGGAAAATGGACATATTAATGATGCTATTACTTTCTGACAATCCACTGAACTTTTGATATAGTTTATAAAAAGCAACCAATTAAATTAATTAAGTTAATTAAAAAGCAATTAAAGGTCTCTCTGTTGACCTTTGTAACACAAATAAAAATTTACTTTCTATGTAATAAAATACATTAACATTTAAAAATTCTTTTAGTCTTATTTACTATACAGTAAGTATCACTGTTGCAATGGGGCCTTTCATTTATTTCTTTTTTGTAATTCTACATAATACAGGTTCATGTCCCTTTAATGTCAACTGCATATCTTTCAGACGACGGGTTAATCATGGATTTGGATCTGGATAAGTAGGCTACATGGGTTGATAGTCTCTGTCGGGCCTCAGGGTCGCTTCAGGCGTGTAGATGTTTCTCACGGGTCGGGTTCTACACTCTTTCACAGTGAACTATTGTTACTGCTAAAATAGTGCATAATGCTTGCATCCTATCAGCTTGATACAGCCTAATCGGATATCTTGACCTTTTGCAGATTAGCACAATTATAATATCTCTTGCAGTATGTCTTAAAATTGTCTAACTTGCGTTCGTTGCGACAGGCAGACCGATCGCCTGTACAACCACAGCGTTCACACATTATCGATTCCAAAGAGAGACTGTTCTATCCGTTTAAGGTTATTATCATCGACAGAATTCTTGTAATCTGATTGGTTCTTCGGAAATCTCTACTCATGAGTTTCTACCTATAATAGATATTCTTATCCAAGAATGCTTCTGAACAGAAAAATTCTTGTTAAAAACCTGATAATTTTTAAGACTGAATTTATGGCCATAAAATCTTTCACTTAAAATATACACACATTTAGTTATTGATTTGTGTAATAACTGTTGTCATCAGTTAGATCTTATTATTATGAGTATTCTGATACAAGTTCAAACCTGCACTCTGTAGTTATTCACACAGTGACTTTATATGCTATCGTATGCTTTTACTCTTTGCTACATTACATATGTAATTAGAATGGCCATTCCATATACACCCCCCAATGGGTAAACAAAAAATGTTTTATAAAACAACGACATTTTTTCTCCTTTTTTCTGAAAACAAATTTTTCCATATAAGATAACTAAAAACGTTCTGCAACAACAGAAATAAACAACCCTTTCATCTGTCGAACTCAAAACTTCACGCTTATAATAGCCTATTTTGATAAGTAAAGTATGCTCCTCATCGGTAAATAGTTTTCAATACAGTGTTTACATCACCAATTGATCAGACAAGCTTTCATTCACTCAATCACCACATTTATTATAATATATAATATTATAAGTTCTTTATTTAGTTTATTTATTATTAATTTGTATATTACAGTGCTGATAATATTCCCGAAGTGAGGATGCGTGAAACTTACCGATAATTTTAATTCTATCTTCATCCGTTACAATACATGTGTTTCTACCTACTTCCTCGCGTAAGGTAAATGCTCCATTATAGAGTCGAAACAACTTCGTCTCTGTAGTGTTCTCCGTTTTTACAACATTATGGGCTTTTAGCAATACAAATTCTCTAACTCGAAAGGTTTGTAATTGTCCGTAGCGTTGAACTGTTCAGTTCCTATGTTGGCTACGTGTTTATTAATTTCTACGGCTTCTAGAACCATTCTGAACTAATATCTATTGCACGACCTTACAGAATATTAGTCCTTGAAGTATATCATGTGATTAATAAGAAATGTGCCCATTTCATATGTGGTTGAAACACTGCTGATTTTGTCTATGGTAGTTTTACATAAGGTAAGAATGCTCGATGGTTATTATCTTCTGCTTTAAGTGTTTCTGAAGGTTTTACAGTCTTCTTGAATGCTTTATGTATAGCATCCCTGTTATAGCCGTTCCTCTGAAGAGCGTCCGTGAGGTGGTTCTTCTCCTCCAGAAAATGATCCTCATCAGAAACCATTTCGCCCTGTAACAAAGGCTAGCTTTTGTGCGTGAAAGTACCTATCAGTATGGGTATGTTTTCTGTATACCCGATGACCCAGAGTTCCGTCCAGTTTCCATGATTGAAGTACATCCAGAAAAGCAAGTTCACCATTTGCTTCTACTTACATACTAAACTGAATTAACTTATTTAACAAACACATTCAAAAATAAGTAAAGTGTTATGTAAACTACGATTTTCTACAACATATTCTTTTTATCTTTTTATATCAGAGGATTGTAAATCTCAGTTGATTCTTGGGTGTGAACTACGTGTAAGCTGCATGTGGTTAGTGTCCCTGTTGTGCATGTGCAAGGATTTGAAATGCTATTTTACTTGGCCAAAAATTCAATTTTAAAATCTCAAATAGCAACATGAAGTAAACATTTGTGTCAAGTAAATACGGGCGTGCGTATACAAAGGCACACACACTTTATAATGTCATGTTATGCGACACCATTTGCTGATTATTATAAACACCTTCTGTTGACTTCCGTGATTTTATACTGATTGATGAATTTCACTAACATCGCTCTGTACGTTGGAAAAACTCTCTGTACATTTGATCTCAAATTCCGTTATCAAGGTTTATATTTGTAAGATGGCAAATTACGTCTGTCCACAAAAACTTGTCTTATCGAACGGTGCAATAAATATGTAAGTTTTTAAGTTTAACGTTAAGAAACTTCATCATTACAGAATATTGTTACGTAAATCACTTCATTCGTACAGTTTTTTGAAACAATGGGTGCATATTATATTAAGTAAGTATAGGCATAATTCTATAGACCATTCAGGAGTAAATAGCTAAGTAATATAGGGTACTTGTGATGTTTATTACATTTATTATAGTAATGTGTAATCATATTTTTTGTAATCTATGAGAATATATTGTAATGTATTTACAATATTATTAGTAAATATTTACTTTTTACTAAATGAAAACTTAAGTTCCGTGTAAACTGAAAAACAGAAAACTTTATCTAATATTGTTGACACTGAACTTATACAATTTTAGTTTTCAAAGCTATTACTAAATTTAAATTGTTTTTTATTTTGAAATGCGTTAAAATAATCTTCAAATACGTTTATCGTACTTTACTAATAATCACGCAATACTTTAGACGACGACAACTGTCTGAAACTTTTGGCAGTATATTAATTCTGGTCGTATTTCTGAAACAACGAATCGACTTAAAGTAGGATGTGTGTTTGGCACTGTTACAGAGAACGTGTATTGGTGTCTAATCTCGAGGGGGCTAAGAGCGTTCGTACACTGTATTGTTTTCTTCTCTCTTGAACTCACATTTAACTCAGAGGAAGGGTTAATACAGTACTCCAGTTGTAGGAGAACTGATAGGTTTTCAACAATTTTACTTATGTGATGTTTGTTTAAGAATTTCAGTGAGCTCTGTGCGTGTATGTTTTATTTCATCATAAAACATTCTTAGTGATAAATTAACTTTTAGTTATCGTTGTTATTGTTGTTATCGTTGTTATCGTAGTTATTGGGTCATTTTTGTAAGTTAATAGTGCATGTCTTAATTTAAAAATTAAATAAAGGATCATCGTAAATCATAGACACTGAGTTATTAAATTAATTTATAGTATATTCTGTTTTAAATAAATAAGTGATTAAAGCTTTGAATGCAGTTATGATGTTGCTACAAAACATGTAGGTACAGAAGAATCAAGTTTATCAAGTTTACATTCTTCATTAACTGCATTAGTAAACTCTGTATACTGTAACAAACATAGTATAAGAATTCCTAAAGATTCCATGGGCGGCAACAACATTGCTGATAATATTTTCTGCCTGTCTATTAGGACAAGGTCTACTACTGACATTTCTTACGGACATTTTAACCCCACCGTTGGAGGCCATTTCCAGTGTAACAGAACGATGGAATAATTGGCAAGGTGTGCGCCAATTCACCCCAGTACTGAAGTACGGAATTCCCCCCAATAGCCAGACAAAAAATATTATCAGAACATACTCTAATCAAATTTGCCATTATTTAGCCACTTTTATGCTACAAAGTTTACTTAGTACGCCTGATTCTGATCTCATAATGTGTTTGCTAAAATATCGTCTTTACGTTTCAAGCTCGAAAAATAATTGGAAAGTAGCTAAACATTTTTAAACCTTTAAAATTTCTTACACTCTTATAAAAATTGTATAATATTGGTTTCTAACATATGTATATCACAAAACTATTCGCGGAAACCTCTTGGTATCTTAGCAAAAAGTGCCAGTAAACTTATTTTCGAATTTCATGTTCTATTTTGTATTGTTAAAACCCCAAAATAAATAAAAATAAAATTTAATACATTTTACTTAATTTTAATGTAGAATAAAATAAGGTTTATCAGTAAAATATTAAATCTTTATTGTTAGCAAATTTTCTAGTAATTTTTATAATGTATTATTCCTGTATTATCGTGTACCTTCGTGTTCTTCTTAACATCCCTTTCTGCAGGTCCTTCAACCACTTTCTAAACACTTCTATCCAGTTAACGATATAATTGGGACACAAACATCCAAAGAATCTAAAATTTCTCAATTCCACAAATTTACTATTAACGATATCTATAGTCCATCATTATAATTACATTACATTTATTTAATAATCTAAATAGTAGACAAAAATAGATTCTTAGAAACTTTATAAAATGTTTTTTTACGTTTTAAAAAATACTCGAAATTAACTGATCACAAAGAATAAAACAAGAGCTACAAAAAATACACGGATATGAGCACCCACTTAGTTTATCTTTTTTAACTTTGTTAGTAACTAATAACATTCCTAGTCTCATTGTAACTTATTTAATTATAATCTGAACATGATAAAATATTTTATTTTTAAGTTTCCTTACAACAGTGTGTACAATAAATGTATATATAAATGATAAATTATTCCTTAAAAGAATAAAGAGACACGCTGTATTGGTGTGTGTTTCATGTTCCTGGGAGATAACCGTCTCTGTTATAAATCTGTTTAACTAATAATCTGATTACTGGAAACCTAGTTAAGGGCTTATCGAAATACACGCAATCTCTTAAACTAGATGAAACACGAGATCTATCCATACGTGTTATCTATCACAATTAAAGCTTGAATAATTTCATTACTGCCTGTTTAACTCCGCAAATAACTAACTCTGTAACGTCGGGAATGAATGAAGAGACTCATTGTTACATCATTACATTCCGGCAGCATGCAATAGAGCCTTTACTCTGTACTGCGCACTGGTGTATTCTAAATTCATATGACGAATACAGTACACAATACAATTATAATTTACTGGGTCACTTTTTCTTCTTCTTAAGGCAAGTAATATTAACTTTGTCAATTTATTTAAGTGTTTTTCAATTTTTGTTTATTTAACTAGCACAACAGTAATTCAGTACCGTAAACTCATTTACCAAAGTAAGAAGTACTATTTACTTTAAGTAACTATTAGATTAATTTAGATGAAATCGTAAGACATTCACCTAGGCCAAAAAAATTGATTTAAAGTATTCTGTAAGTAAGCAGCATTAATGGGAACATTAATGAAAAAGCAATTACTGTACATAAAGGCCTAAAAGTGTTTATTTACTCTGTGTATCATCGCTTAGCAGTTACAAGTGCTGTTCTTATAAAAACAGGCTAAATAAACATGGTAACAGTAAATAATTTGATTTTCAAAGCAAGACAAAGCAAGAAATATTTGTCTTACTATTTCCAGTCAGATAGTACACTTTGTATACACTTTTCATGTGTGATTTTTTTTCATTCTTGAGAATAACGTGCAATTTTTATTTAGATTATAAAATTAAGTACATATTCACTTAGTTAAAAATCATGGACCGGTTTTGTAAAAGGTTCCTGCACGTGGCTTTGGTATTTAAAGGAAATTTGGAATCGTTAATTAAAGGCCAGTAACGGTTGGTTTAGGAATTTCAAGACCAGGCCCAGATTTGTGAATTTGAAATTCGTTTGGGAAAAATATCGCCCCCGTTTGAAGTTACCGAATGTTCAGTAAAATTAAATAAGAAGATTTCGGTCACGATTTTAGCTGTGTTGCTGACTGGAAGGGTAGCTTTATATATAAGTCAAGGTAACGTAGGTTTTATGGACACAATCTGTACTATAATAAGTTTGTAAATCACCTAATGTGTAGAAATTATATTTAAAAAACAAAAATTATGTAAAAAGCGGCTGGATAGACCATATTTTGAGAGTAAAGAACCATAATAAGTAACCAAATGTGCGAAAAGTTTTTCAGAGTATTGTTATTAACAAATAGGAAGGGGATGTATTTTCGGATCGAATAGGACAAGAAAGCGTCACTTTTAGCTTCACCGTCACTGAGTACAGAGGGATCCGCATGCGAGTGAGATTAATTAACATTTTAAAGAAAACTCGTTAAACGAATAGGGAGTGCGAGAGTTCACTAGTTATGAGATAGTTAATAATCAAGCAAAGTGTAACAAGATATAAGAACCACCAAAAAAAATTTAAATACTAATAAGTGATAAGTATCAAACTTACCTGTCAGGTAATAATTGTATATTAATTATCCAATCATTGTGTAACAAACATAACCTTATTCAATTTCACAAGTAAACTTAACGTGTTATTAAATGCACTCATAGATTAATCAACACTCAGTTTTACTAAAGACATTAATTACTTTAAAAAGAAAGACATTCACTAGCACAATGGTAAAACTTGTAAAAATTTATATGGCGTTCCAAGTCGCATGCTACCTGAGAGATTAGAAGACCCTTACTTAACATGCGCACGCACACATACACACACGCAGCTGGCCCGCACGCTTGGAATATGAATTATCTACGTACTGGGGCGTCCACTACGTAACTGCAACTTTTATGATAAGAATTTTTTAACAAACAAGCTTTCCATATTTGTAATCTCCATAAAATTTTAAAGAAAATGACACCAAATTCGCTGTGGTTGTGATATATTTTAGATGTACAACTAAGTCTAATTTAATATTCATTTTGGGTTTATAATTTTTTGTATTTTTGTTTAATTTGTTTGATAACCTTGTTAATATAACATGTTTAGTGTTTCGTAAACAAATTGTAAATTTGTACGTTTAATTTTAAATTTTAATTGATATTTATATTGTAAATATAATATGTAAATAAGTAATTGTTAGAGTTGTATAAGTTATCATATTGGTCCATTTTTCTTTTTCATTGGGATACATTTTCAAATAAAATAATTTTGTTATGAATATTACAAGTCACAATACAGCATTTGTTATTGTAGAAAAAATACAAAATTTCATATTACCGACGTAATTTTGCACCATGAATATAAAATGTAGGCCTAAATACATTTTGTTTATAATCATGAAGATATCACCGACATAAATGTTAACTGATAACAAAATCTTTATTAAGTAACTTATAGTACTCCAATTCTGTGTTTTTTATGGATACCTAAAAAACTCATATTTATCACAATTATGTGTTGTTTGGGCTCATTTTTCTCATAATTTCTCTGATATTACAAAAATTATAGTTTAATTATGATTATAAACTAAATTTAAAAAAATTTATAGTTTTGAATTGGACCGTATAATTATACCTGAACCGCCCGGGTTTGGCCGGTTGTGAGTGCGCGTGCGTGAGTAAAAGGGTCTTCTAATCCCTTAGGTGCCATCCGGTTTGGAACACCCTTTAATTGTAAACTAAATAGAAATGACTCTTAATTCTTGTTAATGAAATAGCTACAAAAATTCAACTAGCGCCTCAGGTGATAGACTGAGCAACCAACTTTCTGGTTGAGTTAACGAATTGCCACCATCTAGTGTGAAAAGTTTAATTAGTTGTACCATCTGCAAAGGTAGATAGAAGATTTGTGAGCTGCTTAAAAAAAGATTTTCGTGTACAAATAAACATATTAAGTAACAATATTAATTTGTTGTATAAAGTCTATAATTAGTTAAGTACTGCAATCCTGAGATACAAGAGTCATTATTTATAGATACATTCAAATAGTAAAAGAGCACACCACTTTTAAAAAAAGTAGTGCAAAATGTATATAGACGAGAACTTGAGAAGCAACGTTTACAAGAACATAAACTACGCAGATAGGTCTCTTGAAAATATCTGAGTAAAAGTACCGCACACGAGACTGCGCTGGAGTCTGTAGCCTGCGCTATTGCGACAGTCTTAGAGTCTATGATACACAGGCCTACATTCCCCATCACTGACGAAAGCAAACAGAACTTGTCTGTGAAGTTCATTCTGTTTATGATGTAGCGCTTAGTTTTCCTATTAGTTATTGTACATTAACTTGATCACCTCATTTTTTATTTTTTATGTATATCTTGAAAGTGAGAATGGTACTTCTCCGTTTCTGTATTCAAAAAAGTGAAACATGGTTTGGAACTAGAAGTTGTATGGACTAGTGACGCACGCGTGTCTACGATTCCAACAAGGACACTTCCGACAACTGAGGGTAAAGATTATTTTTAAGAAATTCTGATAATTAAATGCATTGATGACGCTTACTTTATTGTAGTTTCATAAAGTATTACGACAATTTGTGTATCGTTATCGTTACCGTTCTCAGTGTTCACAGTTCATGTCTTCGTAAAAATAACGACTTTCTCCTCCCATCTGGAAAACTATAATGCTCCATAGATAAGCATCAGACTAGTATTGGCATGAACTATTATGAATCTATCTCACATTTTGGCTTCATTTTGTTCAGTCCCTAATTTTCTTCTACCTCATATTTTACCTTATGAGATGTTTCTCTATGTCGTAGGACTGTAAAATTATTTGTAAACACGATTGATAGCTTATTTGCCCAAATTTGTTCTATTTTACCACATATCTAATTCTTTTTGTCTACGATTCTTGTCTCTCATTCAATAGGCTTCATTTATTTTTAGTCTTTTTTCTATTACGCTCTAAGTTACATTTCCTAAACGTGTTAGCCCATCTTAAAAATTTGTATTACACTTGTGAATTTAAAGAAGCGTTCATAGTGTTGGTTATGTAGCTGTGTTGCCAACAAATTGTAAATCTTTTTTTCATTAAATCATTCATCAAAATCATTAATGTTTGATTTTGTTTGTCATCTAAGCATTTTTAATTGTTTTTATTTGCTCAGATTACTTAACTTTTTTTCAACTTCCATAAAATTACTCTATGAAATTACTTCCAGAGCCTGTCTGTCTACAGGCGTCTTGGCGTCTTTTACGTAATAGAAACTATTTTACCTGATTAAGTGCTACCGTATCGTATACTATTGTATGATTAAGTGCACTTATATTGTAAACAGTAACAACGTCCTTTACAAAATAAAACGCTACAAATATTCATAAGTAGAATTTAATGGAATTAAAAACGTAATTAAAAATAGTACGAATGCTTTAGATTGAGTACAACTAAGCTTGCATTAGCCCAAGATAGGGATAAATCAGGATAATGATCTTACTTAATTGCAGTGTAACTGTAAGCTTGTCAGATCAGCGAACTGTGTTTGTAGAGTTGAAAGTGATACAATATATTTCTTTTGTTTTGTATATGGCAAACTAACACATTACCTACATATCAATAATAAGTTTTCAATGACTTTATTAGATTAAATTTGTATTTAATTAGATAAATACATAAATTTACAGAAGATATTGAAGGAACCTTTGCTGAAAACAAAGGATATATCAGCGTGATTGATATTATCAGAAGTTCTTAGTGACTGAAGTATGGAAATTAAGACTGAACGGTAGTGTAAATTATTCTTCACATTTGACTTCCTGATCAATTTAAAAGAAATACGTCTTTGGGATAACATGATTCGTTTACTTCTCCCATAGTTTTGTTACTATGTTAACAGAATAGTCGCATATTTTTAGATATGTTTATATCCACCATGATAGTTAATTTATACATCTTCAGGGATAGTATTTTAAGCTTCATGGATTATGTATTCACTGATACTGGCGTGTTTATATCATACGCACACCTCCACGAGCCCACTGCACAGCTTAATGGCAATCTCTCCTCGCGTATTTAATGCCACAAAATCGACGAACAAACTTGGCGTCTCCAAGTTATTTGACGATCTTGTTATTTCTGGTTCTCTTTTTATTTAATGGAATTTCTAAAAAAAAGACAATTCTTGTCTTACCACTTCTCAAATTTGTAATAGGTTGTATTTACCCTTCTTTTATTTTATTACATTTAATCTTTGTGATTTCCCGTGGAAAAACTTTTCGTTTTACAATAGGCCTAAGTCAATAAATTTATTCTTCACAGATTTCATGTGTTTCATTAGCGGCTTTCTCATTTAGATTTTACAATCTTCTAAATTTGTTTTCCCTTTATGTTAAATAATTCTTTTTTTTCAACATCCACGTTTTTGCTTCTTTGATTTTTCCTTTCTGCCAATATACAGCTGTCACTTCCATAAAACAATGTGCTCTAGATCTATGATTCTGCAAAATATTTCCATATCTCTACGTCGATGTGATTTTGTTTAACAAGTAATAGATTCTGCCTGTACATACTAATTTTACAAAGACGAATCTTTTTAGTTCTATTGGCTACAAGTTTTTTAGAAATTATGCTTCCTAAGTAAAACAGTTGTTTTATCAGAAGTGTTGGTACTATTTCTTTATTATGTCTTAATTTATTTTGTTTTATTTTCACTGATTCCTCTTATCGCGTTAACTTTTTACATTGCTTTAACTATTAGTCACTATTCCCAAGTCTCTTTTTTGTTTTTGTTTAGGTCTTCTCGCATACACCTTGTCTTTGTAGGTTAATATACTTATAAAACTAGGTAAATATTAAGTTACCGGTGAATTGGCACTTCCTTAGATACATTTATTTTTTTTAATGGCTTCGTCTTATCAGTTTATTATTGCCCAGTCGAATACTCCAAATAGTACCTTGAATTCAAGCAATGTATAAGTTGTAAGGAACATAAGAAACTCATTAGATTTTCTCTTGAGTAGGTAATGGGCTGATGGGGATTTTTCGCTTGTCTTTTGTCTCCTTCATAATGGTTAATTTGTGATTCATTTCCGTTTACATGTATTTGCCCTCTGCCGGAAACAATGGGCTATGCCACAATAAGACATTAAATTATGAAAGACGATCAAACTGGTTTCGAACTAGACGTAATCGACTGGTAAACAGGGCTGACCAAGAAGATCGTATGGGGAGGGCGTGCACGATGAGCAACAGGTTTCCAACGAGGTGGGTGATTGGAACAATAGAATCCTCTGGTATGCAGGATGCGACGGACGGAACTCACACATTGGTGGATAGAACCACGTATGCTGATATGAGTGAATATGAAATATTCTGTCAAAATCCTACGTGTCTTTGTTCATTTGGTTAGCCACCAGGGCCATTCATTTGGAATTGGTTTCCGACCTTACGGCCAACGCGTTTATAGCTGCCTTACGTCGTTTCATGTCCCGTAGGGGCATACCCAGCCAGTTATATTCTGATAATGGCACGAACTTTAGGAAGGCCCGTAACGTTTTGCATGACCTTTACAATCTTTGGCATAATAAGGATGCCACCTCATCAATCCAATCCTTTACGACCTCTCATGGTATTAGGTGGTCATTTATTCCGCCCTCGTCACCTCAGTTTGGTGGTCTTTGGGAGAGCGGTATAAAGAGTTTAAAGTATCATTTGCGCCGCGTGGTCGGCAAGTCCATACTCACTTTCGAGGAGTTTACTACGGTTTTGTCTCAGGTAGAGGCCTGTCTAAACTCACGTCCATTATTTGCCGTTTCATCGGATGTAAACGATCCAGTGCCACTTACCCCTGGCCATTTTTTAATTTGCGCACCATTAACGGCAATACCCGATCCTGACTTATCTCACATTCCCATCTCTCGTCTTGGACGTTGGGAACTTCTTCAGAAGTTTGTCCAAGTCATTTGGAAATCTTGGTCTCGCGACTAGTTACACCAATTGCAACAACGTCACAAATGGAAATTCGCAAAGGAAAACGTTTCCATTGGTGACCTGGTTTTGCTGATCGAGGATAACTTGGCTCCATTATCATGGAAATTTGGTGTAATTACAGCCACATTTCCCGGACCAGACAATTTAATTAGAGTAGTTGACGTTCGTACGCCTACTGGCACCTATCGCAGACCAATTCATAAGTTATGTTTGGTGCCTGAGAGGGACGAACAGTAAAAAAGAGTTTATCTTCCTTTTAAAATTAAATGTATGTACTTGTCAAACATGTGTTAAATCAAATGTTCTAAGAAGATTTTGTTAGTTATAAGCATTTTATGTTTAGCATAAGCTTTCATTTGTATATTTTCAATTCAGAAACTGTTTGTTTTACTCAAGCAAGTGTCAGTTTATTTAATATGCAAGGCTTCAATTATTTTTTGTATTTTCGTGTATACAACATTTGATTTATGCGTCATGTCTTTGCTTAGTATTTGTTCTTACGTCATAATTTTGTTATATAATATTCACATGGTTTGCAGCTATACAAACCATGTATGCATCTTTCTTACACATTTTTTGTTAATATGTGTGCCATTTTATTACTCTATGAATTTATGTGTTACTTGCAATTGTTCAACACATGCATTACATTTTGTATAAACACATTTGCTGTACTTGTCACTTATGCTATTGTGCCTTGTATTCATGTATTTGTAATTATCCAAACCGATTTTTATTGTATTTTATTATGCATAACTTGTATCTATGTAAAATACATTATTTTACCCGCATCTACTGTCTATAATCATGCGCCACGCACATATTTTTATATTTTGTATTTGTATTTTGCGATCACGTATTGCACAATTATTATTCATGCTTTCAATTATGACATACATGTCATTACACTTATGTACTTGCAATTATTCAACAATGTATAATCTGTTTTTACATGTCAATTTATTGCGCATTCCTGCAACTGTCAGGTATAGCATGCACCATTTAATTATTAAATTACAGCGTTATGCTAAATCTATGTTTTTACATGTATAATGTTGTAATAATTTTTGTCTATTCATTTTACACTCAATACTATTATGTATGAGTCAACTGGCCTTGACTGGTTTAGGCTGTCAATCATGACTTGCATAAAATATTTGCAATTTGTATCGGGCCCATCATGTGATGAGTCACCGATTATTCATCATTAAACATTGTCAAACTATTTATTATTCATGTTTTATATTGTCTTATATTGTATACATACAATATATATTAGCAATACATTGCTAATTCTTGCATTTATACTCATGTATAAATCAGTTTGTAAGCCAACTGTGGCCTGCTCAACTGTTATCATCATTATTCAGGTTTTATCTCTGAACAGTTTAATGTTATAACTGTTATCTAGCATTTCAATCTCAATGTTCAATACAATTTATTGAGGTTGATATCTATTATTAAGAACACACATTGTGTTTTCGTATAATAAATTATTAAAGTGTATTACAAAATCTTTTGATTTTTTGCGGGCAGCTATGGACAGTAATGTGGTAATTTCATATTCAAAGGTTGGCTAATCTGTACGCTCTGCCTCACGCTTATCGCGAACAGGCTAAAAACACAGTGAAACGTACGTCCGTAGGCGGCAGACGTAAACGCGTTTGCTGCTTCGGCCCTGTCATCTCTTCATTTTTATTTTGTCGTCGAGACAATTTATGTAGCCTTAGGCCCTACAACATTGTATTGTATACATACAATATATATTAGCAATACATTGCTAATTCTTGCTTTCACTTAGTTTGAGTGTTGCGTACTCGCGCCTCAATTTTGCCATGTAACATTTTTTACCCGACGTGGTTTTACAAAATTCAAATGCGTATCAGACTTAGCCAATCTTACAATTCAAATTAAATTGTATAACGAAACATTAATAAATGTATTAAATTACAGTCCAAGCTCATCATTATTTTCTGCATCCTGGCAAATACATCTAAAACATTAACTTCCTAACATATATATATATATATATATATATATATATATATATATAATTTTAAACAGTAAGAAAAGCAGAATGTTTTAATACTATAAACTATAAATTGAATTTTTTGAAATTTTTCACGACCTGGTCCCCTTTACCTAGAGTGTAGGTGAGAACTAACAACTCAGTTTGTTGATCACACGTCTGGTCGACGTCGTTGGGATACAGATCTTAGTTACCAAACCCTTAAAACATAAAATATACAACAGTAACAACAACAACAACAGCTACTACAATCATAATAATAATTGGATACTCTTTTCCGTCTAACCAGTCTAGGAGCTAGGTACGTAGTTTAGGCTGATTTTGTGACCCATTGGGAAATAAGGAAGGTAATATGGGCCAGGTATGTGCTTCAGTAACCCGTTCTTACCCCAGAGTGTTATCCCAGGTATTCATTTCCTCAGGCTGACTTGATCGTGAGCTGAAAAACGCATCTTGATTTTCTGGTATGCCCAATAATCGAACCCGGGACATCTAGGTTCATAGTCAGACGCCATGCCCACTAGTCTACTACTAAGCTCCTTTCAAGTTTTGTAATAGTCTTTTAGGTGCTGACAGATACAGAAGTCATTTTTCAGATATTCCAGATAATTATGAGTTTAAAAGTAATCAAAGTATTTAAAATATTTAAAGCCGTACCAACAAAACCAATCTACGTAGATTCGATTTGAAAATTATATTTTGTTGACAATAGGTCGAACATAGATCGAATAAAAATATAATACCAACGTAAACAAGGAAATTGTATTACTGCTGCCTCTATTAGATTAGGTTATAAATGAAAGCGTTAATACAGGTGTTTCTGAGCACAAAGTAAAGAGGTGTACTTTTTTAACAAGTCAAGTTACACAATTACTGCACTGTCACCAGCTGACAGATATTGTGTTTGCTAATCAATTATACCAATGTCATAGTGTGCACGTCTACGGTTTATATATGTGCGACCTACATTGTCTCTTAGGTACTTAACGAGCTCTCATCGGTGGTACGATAATAATAAGGAAACACAGAAACACAGTACAGATTACTCACTGACGAATAACGTTCCTCCACTGATGACAGTATTATTGTCTGCTCAGTGTAAATGATTGCTTCATATTGACGTTTCTACTCAACTTCGTAATTGTTTTATTATGTTCAGACTTATTATCGCATTTTCAATCATTAACTTGTAGTACACGGAGTAGATTCTTCATGTACAAAAGATGGTAATGTGGTTTCTATGACGTCGCACGTGCGATATTTCTAAGTACGAGTTTCAAATCTCATAACACGTACAAGCTAGTGTAGAAAATTATAAATACATGCCAGAAACAGTAATCTGAAAACCAAGTTAATTGAATTTAAATGAAAAATGACGAAGACTTTTCATATTCGAGATTGAAAAATACGAATGCGTGGTTATCAAACACTATTTTTCTTTAGTGTATAAAATAAATTAAATCTTTAACAATAACAGACCGATACCTTAGTTAATGGATATTTGTACTTGTGGTAAGCATACACATGTAGGCCTACATAAACGTTACTTACACGTTTATTAGATAACAAACGTAACTGGGTAGAAAAAATGAAATGAATAAATAAGCTTCTCCAACTGAATCAAACGTAAGACGGTATTAATTACGCTACATACCGATATTTGATTTTAGGCCTAATTATATTTCATATTATATTCGTGAAATGAAGTGGCATTCCTACGCTTCAAAGATCACCATGTTTTATCTTATCTTTGTACCATTTGTTATTCTATTTTCTGTCATAGACTTGCACCCTCGTTAAACAGTTAATTGTCGCGTACAATAGGTCTCTCTCTTTCTCTCCCACTCTCTCCACACTTTACCTTCCCTCCTCCTTCTTCTTCTTCTTCTTCTTCTTCTTCTTCTTCTTCTTCTTCTTCTCCCATCATCAGACATTTTCCGTTTATTATTGGACGTAGGAACCCACTTTTAATTCCTACAATCTTACCTGTATCTCATTATTCAACTTGGTGGTTTCAAGCGAATATGCATAAATTATTCGGACCATTGTATCATGGTCATTGTATCATGTCTTCAACAGACACTGTATCTGTGTTCTTCGTTACTAATATTTAGTTCTTAGGTGGCACAGTGCTGTGCGCCTAGCTACTCTCTATGGGAATGAGGAGTTCAGCCCAGCTCTTACATCCACCTAACATATGTTAGGTGTAGGTAAGCAGGTAAGTAAGCCATGTAATAGTCGTGTGCCAGAAACGTCTCCTCTTCTTGTTCTCCTCAACGTAGAGGTTAGCGGGCCAGGGGGTAACGTGTCACAGGGGTCCTGAGCCAAGTTTAAATCAAAGGTCAAAGCACTTAAGGTTTGTTTTCTTTTGTTTGGTTTCTGGACGTCTTTATTGTAACTTAAGACTATTTTTTAAAAAATCCCCTGAGCCGTTTTTTCTAAACATTAATTTTAACAGTAAAACAGTTAAATACAGTTTTTCACGTATTTTTAAAAAAATTGATATATTTTTATAATATTTCTCGCAACAGGCACTAATAATCTTGAATCTAGTTTCACACACAATCAAAAGTTATTTTGTGTAATGTTCAACAACAAAAAATATCAATGACAATTTTTTTGTTTTTTTACTATATGAGTTTCATTATTGTAGTTGACTGAAATAAATAATAATATTTCCAGAACAAAGTATAAAAATTGTTAGGCATGTAAATTTACATTGCAAGTAAATTGTAAATAATGTTTTTAGCTGTAATAAATTCAATTATACAGAAATTAATGTGTAGAAAACATAAAATATGACAACTATTGTCCTCGCGCACGGCTTTCCGAACACACTGCCTTCAGCCCAAAACTGAACCGTTCTGTTTTTATTTCTGCTTCTCTCTTTATTTAGACAAATTTTTCGACTAAGCCTATATCTAAATCGCCCAGAGATCCAACCTTATACCTGAACGAGGCTGAACACACACATTCCTGCTTCTTGTACAGAACCGTTTACATATATACAGAATTTAAATAATACATGTTTATCCATGTGTCGCACTTTATAAGAAACCGGGTTTTTGTGTGCGCAAGTGCGTGTACTATCGTTGAATTAGATAAAACATCCGTTTCTTCTACTGAAGCTGAGAACTTCGTTACTCGATAGTTTCGGAGCAGTCATCATGGTTTCAAATATTTTAGAAACTGCAGAATATTTACTAGCTGTCTTGAATTTAACGTAGGCCAACAACCTCAGTAAAAGTTGTCGATAAACTTGTTTAAAATTATTTAAAACTGTATCTCGCAGGTGATGCTTACAAATAGGAACAGGCCTAATAGATTGCAGCTCTGTCACAGTTGTTTTCAACATTAGCTAATTAAAAACTACCTTACTGTTTTACTAAAGATTGCTTCAAAACAACACTCTAATATTCCGACTTTACATCATCAGGTCCAAAAATACAGGTACTTGATTATTGTCAAGTACATAATGCGTGTATATTATTGTCTTTACAATACCTTTAAATGCAGCGGAACGAATGATTAATCTATAAACATTTTCTAACACATACGAATTTTATGTTCTATACACACACGCGCTCAGCGGGGAGTCGCTTGCATTGTAGCGTGCGCGCTAGAGAGCAGTCTCTCTCGCTCTCTCAATCTCTCTCGCTATCTCTCTCTCTCTCTCTCTCTCTCACTGTCACTCTCTCTCTCGCTCTCTTTCTCTCTATCGCTCTTTTCTCTCTCTCTCTCTCTCTCTCTCTCTCTCTCTCTCTCTCTCTCTCTCTCTCTCTCTCTCTCTCTCTCTCTCGCTGCGGGCACAACTAACAAAACTAACATAATTAAAAACTACTTTACTGTTTTGCTAAAGATTGCTTCAATACGACTCTAATTTTTCTGTTTCTCACGTTGCGTTGTCTAACTAGCGGGTGAGAGGTGTATTTGTTTCTACAGTCTGTCTGTGAAGTATAGCCTCCCTCGCGGTCCATCATAAATCCTTCTGCATTCGCCTGTTCCGGTTGAGGACAAAGAGTACTCTGTTCATGATGTATATTCATGCACGCTCAGCAGGGGTTCAGTTGCACCATAGTGTTTCACATGTGTTTAGATGATTCCTTCTCGTTCCCACGACGTGAAGGCCATGTGTTTTTTGGAAATCAACAAGTGTGTTGTTCGCACGGATAAAAATCTGCCGCTCCGTCCTCAGAAGGTTTGAATAATACTCCGGAGGGTGAACACGTCTTGCGCTGTTTTTTTTTTTTTTTTTTTTTTTTTTTTTGTGCGTAATGGATTTGTATTTGGTGGCTGTGTGTTGTTGTGGTCGGGCACAAACATCGACGGGCTGAATTCCTGCCTTGTTGGCTTCTTGATGCATTTACAGGAACAGCAACCGGTTGTGGTAAGTCTAGATGCTTTCTTCTTTAACAAAAATTTGGCCAACACAGCTGAATAGTACTGTTAATATTTCATCTTTTACAGTTTGTAAAATTATTATTACAGATATTTACAGATATGACAAAACTTGTATGTACGTGTTTGGAGCATTAACAGATATTACGTTTAAATATTAAATTATTGGAATGTATAACATTTTAGAAAACACGCATTAAGAAAGTTTTGTAAATTATTCTCAGTAAATCTGCTTCTTGTTTTGAATGCTCATGTGTCACTGCAGAATTTCAAATGTGCTGAAAAGCCTGATCTTCAATTAAAATAAATTCAATTACTTGCTACACTTAGCCTAGTGGATATATTATATGGACCGTGGGAAAGGGAACTCGACCATTTTGTCTGTTCAAAATTATTTTTCTTGATTATACTTTTTAATGGGTTTTGTAACAAATACAGTTAAAAATACGTTTTTCACGTATTTTTGATAAAATTGATATATTTCTATAATATTTCTCGCAACAGGCACTAAAAATCTTGAAACTAGTTTCACTCACAATCAAAAGTTCACTCACAAACAAATACGCTTAGTCAGTTGCATCCGACTTTGACATATTTTATTGTTTTCAGCTTAAAAGTATGACTGTTCTGCGAGTACTAAACGCCAGTTTTACCATTTTAGTTAGTATAGCTAAGAACATATCTCTTCTCTTTGTTACCTCGCCTGTTCGCCGAGCTAATTGGGGTTGGGGTTGTCTACACACACACTCACACACACACACACAGACTCGCTCCCTTCGCACATGAAACACTTGTCCGCCTCCCTCTGCAAGTATGACATTGTGTAGCTTTCGCTCACCCTCTGTTGCACTACAGCGTTTTTTTGTTTCTTTAGACGGCACGTGCCTTTGTATAAATCCCTCGTTTTGTTTTAAATAGTTATATGCGGTGTTCTTCGTTTGGGGTAATGTCGAATTGTATTGGTGTCAACATGTCGGTCGTGTTTTGTATATATTTTTAGTCATTATATTTTTGTATATTTTTGTATATATTATTTTTGTAATATCTACGATTATTTTTCTTAATTATACTTTTTACAGGCTTACCAACTATTTACATTGATTCACATTACATTTTTGTATTTTTGTATATCCATTACTTTTATAATGTTTAAAATTATTTATTACATTTTTATATTTTTCATCGTTTTAATTATTAATGGTTGATAATACGTTTTACTAACTTTTAACGGGGTAAATTTTGTGTTCGAATGCGCACGTGTACAGAAACTGAATTTTACGTTCCAGTACCCACTTCTTTAGATGTTTCGGTATTTTTTAGATTTGCATTTCTTACAGCTGGAATCATTTACTTTGTTTATAGTTATATGAAACTAACTTTTGTGGGGAGGGAGTACTGGTTCAGTAGTCCTTAAGGGTATACGATTTTATTGATGGTTACTCGATAATGGAGTTGTACAATTCCAGACGATGCACTTCTTACAGTTTTTTTTTGTATCACGATATTTTTCCCCTCTTCGTTCCTTCCACTGCTACCCATCATTTATACGAATGACACGGTGTTGCCAGGTGTCAGCGTTTTGTTGACCGCGGTCGGAACAACATCTCTCGATGACTTTCGTGGACGGGTTTGATTTTTTTATTGGATCTGTTGCTGTTTATTTCTTACTTATTTACGCGTTGTTGTGCAATTCTATTGATGTTTCCGAGTAGGTGGGTCTTTTGGTATGACAATACACGTTTTGTGATATCAAATTGCTGTTTATTGCTTAATTATTTGTATTATTTATTTGTTAATGACTTAAATGGTGCTACCTAGTTTGTTTATGTTACATAAAATGTTGCTTGTTTTAAATTATTTTGGGCTCATTTGATAATGGGGGTGTGCAATTCTCGACGATGCACTTCTTACAGTTTTATATTGTATGCACGTTACTTTACCCCCTCCTCGTTCCTCTCCCCGCTACCCACCGTTTATGCGAATGACAAAGTGTTGACGAGTTCAGTGTTTCGTTCGCCTTCGCCGGAGCAACATCTCTCGATTACTTGCGTGGACCGGTTTAATTTTTTGTTTTATTGGAACTGTTGCTGTTTTTTGCTTACTTATTTACACGTTGTTGTGCAATCCACTTGTTGGAACTGTTGCATCGTATTATCACCACCGCGGTGGTGGTGATGCGTTATGGAGCAATTCTATTAGTGTTGACAGGATGTTGTGTAGTTACACACACAATAGTAGAACAAGAGGGGATTGTCCACCTATATAAACGGGACCCGTTAGCTATACCGTTCAGTCTTGTGCCAACAGTCGCGAGCAAAGCTTCGCCCAGGGCCCGAGCCCGAACCCAGCACCGAGACCGATATATCCGAGACGGAGACCGAACTGACCGAGACCGAGACCGAAATATTTTGCGAGAAATTCGCCCACACACACACACACACACACACACACACACACACACGGTCAGGTACGGGGGCGTATCGAAACAGGTAGTGCGACGTCACGATGTACTCTGATGACCGGATCAACGACCTCACGATCGGCTACTCATGATGTCATGAATACATACCCGTGACGTCACAAACAGCTGTTAGTGACGTCACTACTTCCGGTCATCAGCGGATCGTGACGTAACACTTCCTGTTTCGATACCCCCTCTAACACACTAACACACTACTGACACTTGAAGGCGACTGGATGTATTAATGGACGTTAATTAATCTCGTCTGAAAGTGATAAATTGCTGAAAATTATTAATATTGTTTTTTTAACAAGTGAAACATATTTTATACTTTTTCATTTTGTTGCTGCCTTCCAATCTCGTGCGCCACCTTCTGGCTGAATTCTGTTCGGCGCTATCGGACGGCCTGAAATCGGTTTTCCAATATATCTGAGACTTATTTCTGAAAGACATGTCTTTCATACAGCAGTCTTGAACACTCTCCCTTCAGCCAAAGGGTAATGAAAGTTTGGGGGACTTGCGCCAATCCGGACCGAGCGATGAAAAGCTGGTGGCACAGAGAAGGCAGAGTTACCAGTCTATTAGTGGAGCTTGTGCTATGCATAGTTGTCTAAAAGAGTTGTGCGTTGCAAGTTGGGGTTGAATAGCTGTTGGTGTTTGAGTAATTATATTGACGTCTAGTTGCTGAAGACGAGAGCCACCTCAGGTAACTCTGTGAAAAAGTTTTAGTTAAGAGAGGTCATTGACAAAAAGTAAATCTTGGTAATAAAATTATGAAATTCTTCTTCTTGAGTACTGTGTAATGTGGCTACAGCTTGTAAGCTTGTATTATGTGTATGTCAGCCGTAGTAAATCCCGAAAGCGAATTTTAGGGAATGTTGGGAGTTGAGTTTTGTGAACCTCATTTTGTGTTCCATTATAGTAGAAGCAGTGACATAGATGGAGGAGGGATGAAGCTTTGATTTCGGATATAGGACATGGCCATGACATGATTGTTGACTTCGTAGTGGAAGGATCAAGGTCTGAATACAGGGCAACGTTGCTGGTGCAGCAAGTTCCGAGAGGTTGATGATGTATTAGGCGAAGGCCTCGTTGTTCTGTCTTTCTGCAAGCTTCCAGTAGGTTTACAGTCACACGATTATGACGTACTTACGGCAATTATGAAGGAAGATTGTATGTCATAATTGTATCAATTGTATGTTGCTACTTTCTGTCGATTCTGCTAACGGTCTGACTGGAACAGTCGTTATAACGGCTGAGTAGTCTGAGTCTCGGAAAAAACATCGCGAGTGGGAGGTAACGGTTTTGATATAGTTGCGTCACATTACTGCTGAGTCAAATGTGATGCCAAATGCTTCCATACGCTTTGGGATTTTGTCAGGAGGGCTGGAGGAAACTGGTATTTTGTAGATATATTGAATGTGACTCCTTGTTGAGTAGAAAATACAAGGCTGGATTTCGTCTGCATGTATTGTGATTTCTTAGGTATTATAGGAACATGAGGAGGGATAATATATTTTGAATCCTAGGTGTGAGAATCCGGTAGTTTCCAACGGAGATCCGATCAGCTGTATTATCCCCGTACTGAGCTAGGCCAGTTGTCGGATAGGTTTATTATGGATGTGGTGTACCTTTGTGATATGTATAAAGCCAGCTAATATCTGAGCACTACTGACTGCCAGCGTCTAATTAGTATGGTGCTGAGAGATGAGATGCAGGCAGACTAAAATGTTTGCATGCGACAATACATTTTGTGTACTGGAGGGAAAATGTCATCACTTGCTTTTAAATATGAGTCCATTATGCCAGAGTCAGCCAAAATCTTTTAGGGTGTCGAATAGTGCTAAGATTGTCAGAATATCTCTGGGGGCTGGTGGTTATCGTTGATGGTACTGATAAATGTTATAATGTCAATTTTAGTTGTAAATGTTGTTCTTAGGGCGAATGCTAACCAGGGTATCGGATGACTTTGTACCTCTTCAGTTTTTTTTTTAATTCTGATTACTAGTAGATTCTATAAGAGCCTGCAATTAGTGGAAGTTAGGTAAAGTTGTTGTAATTAGTAGAGAGTCTTGCCGGTTGTTTTTTGGGAAAATGCGCATTTGCCGGTTGTTTTTTGTGGGCGTGAGTCTATGTGCATGGGACGTAACAGAGTTGCAAACTGCCTGAGAAACGTTTTACAGATCTCTGTAATAATTTCTCAATACTCTTGGCTGCAACTGAAGCAGAGCTGGTGCTTCTAAATATTTAATTTCTTTGTATCAGGGATAATGGGCTACTCCAGTCGGTAATCATATCGCCGGTAAATATGCCAAGAAGGATAAACAGAGGGTTATGAGTACCCAAAAAAATGTGTATTGTTTTCTCCACGGTCCTGTCAAACACTGGGTTGCTGCGATCCCTATGAACTTATATGACCTGCCGTTCCAGAATACAGCAGATTTCTCAATATATTTAATGTGGAGGCTCCGTATAACGGGAAGAGGGAAGCTGATGAAGAGTTGAAGCATTTGATTAGTTGCTGGAAGCGTTGACTTGGGCAGAAAACTGTTTTTGATATTTAGTAAATAAATTGACAAGGGTCGTTGAAGTAAGGGTGAAATGGCCGTGTATTTATACACGTCGTGGACACGGTTCCTAGGTTTCTATTGGCTCGCTGGATTTCGGAGTAAAATTTGAAGACGCCTGGTTGGTCAATGGGCCAAAGTACTGCTGTCCGGTTTTGTGTTATTTATAGGTATAATAATATTTCTACTATAAAATTGGATAAAGTTTTCTTATGCGCAGAGAAGTATTTGTTAAAACTGTCAATACATGGAAACACAAGATAGTATTTTATAACAACAGTTTCGTAAAATTGACGTGAAATCAATATTCATTTGTCTTCATGTTGTTACGTTAGACGGAAAGTATTATTGTGTCTCTTGTTTATTTTTCTTTGTAAACTGTATAAGACATTTCAATTGTAACGAACTTCATCTCGGATCCATCAAATATCATAGTCTATCGCACAAATCAGTATTACGGTTGTCGTGGCAAAGGTAAACAAATAAACGAGAATAAAATAAAAAACAATGTTCTTGCTTCACTACTGGCTTCCTACGAGTTGTACCCTGCATCTATACAAGTACAAGCGACCTGTTTCTATCGGTGTACTATTGCAGACTCCCATTAAATTTTACAACAATTGTTCGTTTCAACTAACATATTGAAAATTTTCAATTTGTTAATTTGAAGGTATTTTAACATTTATTCTATGAAAATTACCTGTAACAATATGGAAATCTAAAGAATACAAGAATACAATTCTTTCATATACGAGTACCTATTATATAGTATCAAATTATAATTACTTCTTATTTTTATCATTTTAATGGATATGAAGCATGTTCCACTGACGGTATCAGTATCTTCAGATTTTTTTGAACGAATTACTTAATAACCGAATTGAGTTGATTTCAATATAAAACTTAACACAAAATTTATTTAATTCGATTAACATTATCTATTGTTGTTGTTTATTTAATTAATCAGCTATTTTGACGGGTATATTGGAAACATTTAAAGTTTATATTTTATTTATTTTACTAAATTTATAATTTCAAATAGATTATCTTGTCTTGTTTTTATTTGAGTTAATTCTTTAATTAGTAAACTAGGAGTGTCACTGACACAAATGGGCAGAGCATTTGATATTCGTAATAATTTATTTATCAGTATTTTTACAATCAACCGTCTTTGATCCGTTAGATAAATAGAATCGTAATAATATATTTATAATATTCTTACAATCAACAAAATATATAACTTACACTTTATGATACACACTTTTTATTGAATACACTACGTTATAGTACAATATACATTAATTGTCATTAGACATATTACACAACCTTTGCAACTCATCTCTACGATCAACCATTGATGGACTTCTATTAATTTTCAGCAGTCTATCAAAATTAAACGCCAGTTTTAATAATAATCCTGCTAATGTTTTCACTCTTGGAAGAGCAACATACGTTAATCCAACCTGAAATTCATTGTCTCCTAAATTAACGATTGCCTTACCTAATGTTATCCCTTGCGATCTATGTATACTAACAGCATATGCTAACATTAACGGAAATTGTTTGCGAGTACAAGGAATTTCATTTTCCTTGAATGATGCCACTACTGGTACAATGGGTATTGAATTCTCGTACTGAACTGGTCCTGTATATTTTTCGAAATATACAAGTATACATATTGGCATGTGATTGTCATAATTTTCGCATTCAACTGCCGGGTCTTAAATAATATCAGTTACTGTCCCAACTGAACCGTTGGCTAGTCCTTTTGTGACTCAAAGATTTCTTCTAAGGATAACTCGAGCACCTTTACATAAACGAAATTGGGCAAATAATCCCTGAGCATCGTCAGATTTTGCTAGAGAGGCTCCTGGGCAATTATGGATTGCATTGATTAGAGCCACGGGTTGTTTATTTGCTTTCTTGTTTTTCATAATTAAAGCGTTCGATTTCAGCATTTTTCGACATTATGCAGACAGTATCTTTCAAATTGTCCCCGATATTGTTTACATAAAATCTTTTAGATAAGAGCTGATAATCTTGTTCAGTGATTGTTCTATTTGCGACTCTATTATTTAATGTCTCTCTGAAATTTTTTGATCATCACCTTGCTGTCTCATAACCTCCGTTAAAAAGAAAACATTTTTGAACTGTTTATATAAAAGATTCGAGTGAATGATCTGAACATTATTACCAATATTGTAAAGACTCCTATCACAAGCCGGTGGAAGTTGGGACCAATCACCGACTAAATACACGCAAAGGCCACCAAAACGAACAGCTGAAGAACGCTGCTTTGCTTGTCGCATATCCACTCACTTTGAAAACAATTTCAAACCCAACATACTGGCTTCATCAATAATAACGAACCTCACATCTTTTAATTCTTCTTCAAAAGCAATTTTGGATTCACCTTCTAAATCTTTGAAAGTTAGATTTTCTAAATCTAAAAACGTAAATACTTCTCTTTGAAGTATTTATTCTTAGAGCTGAATGAATAGTTTGTCCAGTTATATTGTTAGCTTCCACACCAGTAGGAGCCATTAAATGAGTTGCATCGCAGCTAAAGGGGGCAATGAACTAACAATCTCCGTTATATTTTGACCAATATTTATAATATTTCCCTTATAAGAATATTGACTGGGAAAGCCTCTCGATTTCACCCTATACACACGCATCACTGGTTGTACTCTTGCTATCAAGTGTTGTTCTACATAAGTGAGATCCATCAGTTCTATAGGTACACCTTTAGGATCCATACGATTAACTGCAGTAAACCTATTTGGGTTTCGCTTACACTGCTGATACATACCAAAAAATGTGTGTTGCATCAACACTCAAGAACAATTTACACATTCATAGAATTCTAGAGATCGTAAATTATCTTCAAACTCATTCTAAAGTTTCCTATATCCTGTGTTGTTTTGATCATATAACACATGATTCATGTTATGTTTGCAGGGCCTTCAACAGTTGCTGCAGTAACGTTTTGTCGCTGTCTCATCCTTCTTTGATTTGTAGTTAAACAACCAATATTTGGACCTCTTCTCCGTCTAGGCGTACTATAAATAAAACTTATATATAAATTGATGAATAAGAATGTATAGAATATGCGTATAACAAAAAAATTACTTAAATAAAACGTACAGAATTGAATAAGAAGTATAAGAATAATAATTTTAGTAGAATTTGAAAAATTGAATAAAGAAGTGTAAGAATAATAATTTAAATAGAATTTGGATTAAAATTTATCTGAACTGTGATTCGTTGCAATATGTAATGGAAAGTTGGAAAGTTGCAGTTGCATCAGCGACTACATAGATTCTCGTCTAAAAATTGACACTTGTTCAACACTTAAGTCCAATCCGTACATCTGGCTACACCACAGAACAATGCTCAACTACTGTTTGAATTAAACACGCGTGAGATATGAATACAAAGTGTATACAGCAAAATCTTATCGAGCGACAACCAGCGCGGGCAGCGGGAACGCACATGCACATGCATTGGCATTTGTGATACAGCAAAATCTTATCTTATCGGGCGACAGCCAGCTCGGCCACGATATCTCTATCTCTCTTCCTCTCACACGTTTAAGCTAAGATATTTTAAAAATAGTAATATTTTTTGAACCAAATAATTTAGAGAAGTAAACATTACATGTGTGCACTCTACAATGCAGTCAGGATATGTATGCACAATTTTATAACATTCGGTTGAGTAGTTTCGGAGGAGTTCGCGGTCTAAACTGTGCATCGAGTCATGGATAGAGGGCTATGCCTGATTTCGCTACGCTCATCAGGCTCCGCCCAATTATTGTTATTGTGTTTGTAATATTAAGATTTTACAAATATTCATTTTCTGTTTTTGTGTGTGTTTTTAATGAAAATCATATTTTGAATGTCTAGAGATTGATGTTCGTTGTTTAGACAATGTGTGGCTAAATTGTATATTTCTAAATATTTGGTTTTAAAAATTCATTGTGGTGTTGAAAAAATCTATTGAGTAGTGTTTTCTTTGTCTGAGCTACGTAAAATGTATTGCAATCTGGGCATTCTATTTTGTATATTCCGTTTGTATTGTGAATATTGGATTTAGTTTTAGGTTCCATTTCATTAAATACTATATTACCCGTGTAATAAGAAATTTTTAATTTGTATCTTTAAATATTTTACTTAGTTTTTAAGTTAGATTAGTTCATAACGAGTAAATGTTGTACAGGCCTATTTTATATTAACATTAATAAATGCATTTTTAGGTGTAGTGTAATTGGGTATTTATTTTGTGAGTTTATGTTTCACTTTATTTTCTAGTTTATTGAAAGTTTTCATTTTGTATCCATTTTTAACTGCCGTCTGTTTGATATTATTTCTTTATTTGTTTTTGTAAAGATATTACTTATATTTCAGTAAAGAAACATTCATTCACACAGAATAAATTAAAGTACTTCTCCATTTGATATAAATTGACATTGTAGAAACGTGACGTAAAATTAGGTTTTCATATTTGACTTGGGCTGTTTGATATTACTACAAGTTAAAAGATGTTAAAAATTTTTTATAAGTTATATCGACTCAACCAAAATCATTAACTTTACTAAGTCTTATTATATATTAAGAATAAAGTTGTATATATTATAAATTAAATTACAACAATTTAGTTGTATATATTATTATACAACTAAATATATTAAGTGTGTGTGTGTTTTGTGTGTGTGTGTGTTGGTGTGTATGTTATATAAATTAACTATAATTTATTATAAGAACTTACTCAGTAAGAATTTGCATAACACCCAGTAAGAGTGCCAGTAATGTAGCCATAACTACATGCGGCAGTTGACCTGTAATGCTATCAGTAACTGTAAAGCATATCGTCCGGTCTCGCCGCGATGTCGTCGGCAGCGCGGACAGCGGACTGTAATTCCCTCATCGTGAAAGGCACGTTATAGGTCCTGTATTCTTCACATTCAAAGTCAAGGTTGTGTTCGAGTTCAAATTTCCTTTTGAGAAAATTGAGAGTATAACTTTCTGTACTACTGACCTTGGCATATTTCACAGCCAAGGTGTCAGTAAATTTATCGGGGTTGCAAATCAATTCACCATAGTGCTCTATGCAAGAGACACAGGTTTAAACACTGTCGTGCCAGAAATTGCTCTGGTCTTCTTCCACACTTTTGTCACTACGCCCGACCAACCGTGTTATGGTCGAGACATAGGTTTTCCAGCTCCATCGTTTTGCAGCGAGTATTGTTTTACGTTTAAAATGAAAAACGAGAGATAAAAATAGATTAATACACAAACAATAATACCGGTAATAATAAAATTTGGCTTTGAAGTTGATTTTGTTTATTCTGATGTTTAAAACGTTATTATTTAATTAAATATAATTAAATATTTATCGACATTATAAAAATGTGTACTGTTTGCTTTTATAAAGCATTTAATAATATTAAAGAAGTATTAATTGGCGACTTATTAATTGTTGTGCCACGAGTTATACATTCAGACAGTGGCTTCTCCTCTTGTAGTTCACAACTTTATTCAATTCAGAAATTCTAACCTGTCATTAATACAAAACAGTATCTATTACAGGAAAGTCGCCATTTGACAGCTAAAATATGTAAATATAAGTCCCTACTTTAGGATTTTTCTGCGTTCTAAACATTCTTGTTAATAAAATTGTCCTAAGGCTTTTACGGCCGGTGTCAGTTGGATAAGAAGAGTTTAACTGGCTGTTTGGCCGTGGTCCACGGTTTAATGACAGACCAAACGTTTCGACAGCACCACTGGCGGCCATCATCAGTGGAATTCAAAGAATTCACCACCTCCTGAACGTAGGTTGTAGGAGGTCGTGAATTCTTTGAATTCCACTGATGATGACAGCCAGTGGTGACGAAACGTTTGGTCTGTCATTAAACCGTGGACCACGGCCAAACAGCCCAGTAAACTCTTCTTATATTCCTGTCAATAGCTGTAACTTTACAAGAATTTTAAAAACAGGTACGAACAGGACGTAATATCTTTTTATTTAATACTATGTTGTATTACATGACTTGTTTTCTTGTCTAGTAGATACGGCGGCATAAGTAATGGCAAGTGTTACACAAGTACTGAGATGTAATTCCCCTGCACATAAACATCGTTCTCACGGCCACACGTATCACTGAAGTACAGCACTTGTACACTTGTAACTAACTGTACAACAAACATTACCTCTATGTCAAATGCAGTGTTGAACGCGCACTGCATGCAAACTTTGTGCCGTAGCGGTTTGTAATTAAGCCTTACACACCGGAGAATGAATTCATTGTGTAACGTGTAACGAAATGCAACACGCCATCGTTTGTTTTCGTTTGTAGTCCTACAGAATATATATATATATATATATATATATATATATATAAAATCTGTATTTTCTGCTGTCATGATGTATTTCCGACTAACAGGCAGATTACTACCTAAGGATCTTAAAATTCTATCGTAAACGTGATTACATAACACCGAAAGTTGATTTGTAAAAGTGTATATTGTTAATTATCCACTATTGTAAATTGATGAAGTATTTTTTGTTTTGACAGTTTTTACTAGACAATTGTTCACCTCGAATTTATGTAAACGAATAATATTTCTACATAAAAATATCTTTAATGTTTTTGAGTACTAGCTTCCCTGGTGATTAATTATTATTACACTGTTTCAAAATAGCGATCCTTGCGACAGTCATAAAAACATTAACTGAATATTGTTATAAATAACGGTTCATCTTTTATGTATATAAGAAGATATTTGTAAGTCGGAATTTTACGAATATACGTTAAATTATCTTAAAAACTAGTAAAACGTCTTTATATTATTCTACATCATCAAATTTCGGAGATATAAACAATTGTTACAAACAGTTGTAAGTTTTCTCTTACTGACAGAAATCTTAAATTTTATATGAAAAATGTTTTGTTATTAAAAACTAATTTTTCAATTATAGTACGGTCTTGATAATGTTATCCAAGTATCGATCTTACCTCATTACTAGTTTGAGAACGAATATTATTTTATTAACCTACTACCTTACAAATTCAAAATGAATTTGTATGCTAGTTTTTTTATATGCTTTAACAATTTTGACCTCTTTTTATATGCTTTGACAATTTTTTAAATTACTAATTACCTGCTATGACACAGGAAAGACTAGGCACTGACTTTGGTGCAATTACTGCAGAAAATTTGCACAGACTTAAATAATGAAAACAGTATTGCTAAACCCTTTAGAACATAGTTAAGAATGATCATACCTATTGCAACAATACATACATTTTCTTATTTACCTAAGGCAGTGTTTTGTAAATAATTAGTATAGAGATGGTATAATAAATAGTTTTAAAAATTAGTGCGTGCTTGTACAAGGGGTTAACGTGCTGTAGTCTGTCAAAAGTGTACACCTGACCCGACTGATTTGTTACAGTGTACGCAAGTCGTATGTATGTGTGTCTGTGTGTGTGAGCCTAGACCTTCATTACACTGCGTTAGGGGATAAGTCTTTATGTACGTATTAAGTTTTGGTTTGTATTATTAAATCAGGTATTGACACTATTAACGCAAATAAATAAATATGTTTTTTACCTGTTACAAAAGACATACTACTATTCTAAAAACGTCATTAGAATACGTAAATGTAAACGCGTATGGTGATGGAAAATTTTTCAGTAAAAGTGCAGTAATAAAAAGATTATACAAATTAAAGTGAATTACTACCGCAATTAACTATAATTAACGATTGTGTTATACGTAAATGACGAGTGAAAAATGACAAAGACAGTTCAACCACTCGCCTATCTACTTTACCGTCATCGTGGAAAAAGACAAAAATATTTATCATTTAAAAAACACGCAAGACATGTACAGACAAAAGTGAACAATATCTGACATGTCAGAATCGCTGTCTACTATAAATACCTCCGGCAATTTTGGACGAGAGACAGCCGCTAAGAAGTTACATACGGGGACACTATGTCCGTTTGCTAATCGACAGAGAACAGACGCTAAGAATTTACACACGGGGACACTATGTCAGTTTGATGTGCTACACAAACTCATCATCATCACCACCATCTTCAACACACCACGACTGATGGAGAAGCGCATGACCACAATCAACATCTGTTTCAAATGATTTGAGACAAGATAAGGTGATGTTGGATACCAGAGTAAAACAAGCTGGATTAGGTTAGGTTAGGTTACACATTAGTTACATCAAATATTATTTATTTTTTATCTGTTTGTATTCTGATTTTATCGGTCTACGATTTGTATTGGACTACACGCCACATTGTTACGTATATACCACAGCAAGTCAATTTATACTAAATATAACCAATAACTTAGCATACCTTAACACACTTGGCCATAACATAACCTAGGCACTTGACTAATCTACGCACATAAAGTTTAAGAAATGCAGTCATACGTCAAAATGAGACAATAATTTACTAGAAATAATTAAACCTACTAACGTTAATTGTAGTATTTAGTTCGCATAATTGTTGTCTTACAAATGGGAACAACATTACTCATGATCTAAAGTTTCCATAACATCATATGTGAAATTATAGTCGTTATATGGTGTCATACCATCGTACTTCGTTAAAGTGTAGAGTTCAATGCTTGTACAGTAGCACAATCGTGTAATGTTTGTAATACAGTTCTGCATATGCTCTGTTGCTATCATAATGGACCGTGGTGTAAAGTCTTTAATTAAATAAGTGTAGTATTGTAGAATGTGTAGAACATATTACATTACACTCATGCATTGTTTATTTGACTGTCATAACGTCTCTTACGTATTTCGATATTGGATTTTCCTCTCTCAATGTAATGCAACTATCACTTTTTAATAGTCCTTAATCTTACCAACTCAACAAATTTCTTTACCAAATAACATTATAAATATTTGTTTGTTTCACGTATTATAAAAGTATTCATGTTTTTCAAGAAAATTGTCCCTATGTGGATTATCAAGATACAATTTACAAAATATGGATTACAAAGTTTAGAAAATTATATGCTTAAGGTTTACAAAAATCAAATTTCTTTTTGTAATTGATTTTCTGAGATAGCTAAGGGAAGCGTTGAATCAGTACATCCGAGCAAAAATCTGTGAGTGCACCCACCTTGGGTATATGCAGGGAGGAGGGACTAGTCAAGTACCTCATTCGATGAAGAATGAAGTGGACCAGTACACAAGGGACAAAGTATGTAGACGCATGAATACACATTATGGTTATAAGATCTGAAATTGTTGACAAGGAAGACAATAAAACAGAGTAACACAATTTCATCGTAGAGGTACAGGCAAACGCAGCTTTACAGCTGTTATATTTCTCCAATGGCTTTGCTGAATGTTACCTCGTACACCATCTCTACATGAACTTTGTCTCCTTGGCTTCTAGTAAGTCAATAAACAATTCATGTAATCCTTATTATTTAATATTATACTTTTTAATTTAATATTAAATTTAAAACTGGATTCAAGGTACTTAAACCAATATATTATTATTATGCACAATTTATAGTTGTAGTGGATATAAAAAAGACCTTTGAATATAACATTTCACAATGGTGTTTGAGTAGTTGCAGAAAAATAGAGCTGAAGGGAAGATTAATATATGCAAAAGTTGCATACGTATCTATGTAACGTTTGTACGTAAGCACTATCTAAACATAGGCACTTACGATATCAGTGCACGAAATTTTATCTTTTATCGTTAGATAATACAGCCGGTTAGATACCCAGCAAAGATTTGACGCCAGTAATGAGATGCTCATTGATTTCAAAGCGCTGAGTAGTCAGTCAGACCTTTATGTTGATAAGGCGATGGCAGCTTTGCCCGGACTCGGTCCATAGTGTACTGGGGTCGATACGGCTGCCCAGTCTGTGAACATGCTTTAAGTGCGAGCCAAGACAGTGACGGCGCCTCTCGACTACCGAGGTTGTCTACCTGTTCGACGCCCCACACTACCTTTGAATCGACGGTGATTAGTTGGGTCGACTGTTGCTTGGACAATGTTCCCCATAATCCCGACTGTTTAACTCCTGTCTTTCCAACAACCGACAACCTCGTTGTCCAGCAGCTCAGAGCACAGTCCCAAAATACCCAGGAAACGACTGGACATTTCAACAAATAGCTATACAATTTGTACAATGGACATCACACTTCATAGCTAGTGGAGGACAGGCTGTTTTGTCGGCCATTACGCAAACAGAAATAAGCATAATTAATGGCGGATTTGCATCTAATATTTTTGGAAAATATCAGATTGCTACTGGCCATGTGCCATGTTTGTATGGCAACCAATTTGTGTAATCAGTCATTTGGAGGTTAATTATTGAATCGCCTTCCTGCTATTCAATGTGCTGTAATGGAATATTAAACCACAAAAACTGTGGTTTTTACTCTAAAACAACCTACAAATTATTATTACTGGGGTGTATGAAATAAAGATTCATCCTATGCTAGTAAATACGGTAGGCCTACTTTAGGATTTCGTCAACATTTGTCACACATAAATTACAGAAAATTTGTGAAAGTGTGTGTGTGTGTGTGTGTGTGTGTGTGTGTGTGTGTGTGTGTGTGTGTGTGTGAAAGAGAGAGAGAGAGAGTGGAAGATAAAGAGAGAGAGGAATGAGGGAGGGAGAGAGAGAGAGAGAGAGAGAGAGAGAGAGAGAGAGAGAGAGAGAGAGAGAGAGAGAGAGAGAGAGAGAGGGGGGTATAATGCATACTTCAGATATAACAAAAGTACTAACGTAGGACTGAATAATTGTAAATCTTGGATTGATCTGATATTACCGAGTGCTAACTATAATATTCATTACATAAACTGTTATGCTCTGTTTAAAGTACTATTTAGTACATTGTACATCTTATGCTAGGGACAGCGATGTTTTGTTGACAACCGACGAGAACACTCAGATCATAATAAGATTTATTACCGTTCTTTAAGTGGTCTCCGATATCAGTCCACTAGCCCATATTTCGCTGCATCACGTATTGATCTGTACTTTATTGAGTTCCAACGGTCCTGAATATAATTTGTACGCTTCAGTCGCTTTTATTCTTTTCCTAGAATATATCTGACGTACGTTGAAGCGAATTTATTAGTTTTAAATTTACTATGTCCTCTAAAGTTTCCCAAACGAATCTGTATACCTTCCTATAATATTACGCATGACCGAAAGTTCGCAAAGTTTTTAAAAACCGTCTTATTTATATAACGCATACGATATACAACAGTACAATAAACAAATCTTGGGAAGAAATTATATCAAGGAATTTTTTATGCTGAATTACGTAAACAGTAATTGTTTAGCGTAAACATGATTATTACCCAGGTGATTTTACAAAGAATAAAAAAATCATTTTTCAAAATTGTTAAGATAATTGAAAAAATTTATTGGAGTTGTATTTCAATATATATCATAAAAAAGTCTTCGACACAAATTTAGCCAGTCTTTGGTTAAACTGAGAACTTTTAGTTTAAAAATTTCATTTGTGTACTTAGGCGGAACCAAAGAGGTTCTAAGCAAGCTATAGCTTTTCATTAACTATAAATATAGCTTATACTAGATATAATATAGTTTTGTTTTACTGTTAAATTTAAACGTTTAAATAGAATACCATGAAATAATATGGCTTCATTATATATATTTTAAGAACAGTTTTGCTATAATTGTTTTGATATTTCTTCCTGTAAATAAATTTGCACTCGCTCACGCTATAATACAACACACAGACTGAGTTTGCTAGAGAATGTTGCAAAATTTAGCGCCACCCTTCTTTGGACAATTCTAGATCCACCGATGATTGTGAGATTTCAGTTGTATATTTGAAGTCCACCTTCATATATATTTCAAATATATCGTTACGACCATGGCACGGATAGTCTTTATAACAGTGTAATAAATAACTGAACACCAGAGGACTCGCTACTTGCAACTTTAATGACAGTTTAAGTAAACAATAACATTCGTATAGAACAACTTACCAAGTTTACAGTTGTCCAACGCCTACAAATGTAATAAACTATAGCCTAAATATCACTCGATTGAACATTATCACAATAAATAACACTAGTCACCAATTACATAATCTCATACACAATAATTCACAATTATCACTTTACACCAAATACTACTGTCGGAGAACGCATTATGAATCGTAAATCATAACTGAGACATCTTAGAGCTCCGTTTCACCATACGAAACTGACTCGTTCTGGTTGACTGACTCTGGACTGCATGGTTGTGTTTGCAGAGACGAACCACTCTGGAATGTGAGTTTCGAGCTGCCTTCTGGAGCTCCTGCCTCATGACCCTACCCAAGTAGACCGATTTTGCTCTAAAGCAGGCCTCCAGTGGCTGTCTGTGCTGGCCTACACTAGCCTACAGCGAGGTCGTTTCCACGTATCAACTGGACGTACACGGGACCGGCCTACCACGGTTATCTGTGTTCCTTGCCGTACGTACATAAAACTTGCGTGCAAGGCACCACATTGTGTCGTCTAAGGAGCAGACGGTAAGTCCATTTCTCAGCAGGTGGGAATCAACGGGGAACTTCAGCCTCTAGCAGAAGACCTCTGTCGAGGACGCTTCGCAACTTCTTTTTATGCATTGTAGCAATGTATCCCCAGATCGGAGTGGTGTAAGTAACGACCGGCAGCAGATACAAGCCGACGACCATTTTGCCCAATTTTCTTGTCATAGGCTGGCTAGTCTAGTCAGGAGTGGAAGCAGTGAGCTTAGACGAACGGACGCTCAGTTATGAACTGCCTGAGCGTTGGTACGCCAGGTAAGCCGAAGATCAAGATGTACACCGAGGTAAACCTCGGATCAGGGTAAGTACATTCTGCCGATGTAAAGTTACCTCCACGGATCTACCTAGCGTTTAACAGAATACGACGGCTACACTCTTGGTCGCATTTAAAGCCCCTTTCCAGCTATCCGTCCAGTCCCCGAGCGATTCGAGCTGGCGCTGCTGTCGTACCTGGTCAACGTGATAATCGGCGGTAAATACAGCCGTCTCGTCAGCAAACAGGGCTATCTAGATTTCAGGCTGCCTTTGTACGTAGACTGAGAACAGGAGGGAGCCGAGAACACTTCATTGAGGGATTCACGCAGCGATTCGTCTGTCGGAAGAGACAGACTCGTCTATTCTCAGAAACATATACTATTTAAAAAACAGCCTACGATTTGTTCTTTCCGACATCTGGCGACAGTGATGTGTTCCACCAGTCTCATCATCTGATGAATAGTGGGATGCCCCACACGGAAACCGAAATATTCTGAGACCTGAACGTCAAAGTTTCTTAAATTATCTCGTGGACGACGCTGTACACCTTTCACGGTAGTGGGTAGAAGACTGATGGGCTTGAGGTTGTCCGCACGGGAAGCGTCCTTTCCCTGCTTCGGAATCACTATGACGGCAACCTTTCTCCATTTCTTGGGAAAGTAGGCCAGTCTAAGACACGCGTTGAACAAATCAACCAAGAACTTGATTCCAGGCTCCGGAAGAAAGACTGACTGTTTCTCCAAGTCATCGCTGTATTTATAGCCAGCAGATATTGCAGAAATTATCGGGAAAGTTCCAGTACGTTGTAGCACAATCGGGAGAAATTAAGGCGCATGTTAGCTCTAAAACTCTAAAACACGCGAGAACATTCCGTGTCGCAGACACACAGCCTCTCACAAAATACATGTTTAACGTCACATCCACACGAAGCCAGTTGCCTATATCACAGGCTTAGTAATAGGCCTATAAATTATTGTTATTAATAAATAATATGTATATTTATTACAAGAATTTTTTTTGTAAATTGTTTTTACATTGTTTCGACAATCTTCTTTACTATCATCTAATAAATAATAGTAAAGAAACACTACAAATAAATTAATAAATATGGAATAACTTATGGAATAAAAAATATTATTTATTACAAATAATTATAAAGCAGGAATAACTCTGGGCAAATATAAATATAATTTAAATTGTGTGCAGTTACACACAAGAATTTCAAACATGATTCATGTGACAGTATTCAATAAATTTTCAAAATAAACTCATAATATTGTAGTAAATCGTTACGTGACGCGTTTTTTATGCCACACGTTGGATACGTCACTTTGTAGATAACTCGAACAGTTCGTTATATGTGAACGAGTTTAGTTGATTATTTAATTTTGGGTTTTAGTGTTTAAATTTGCAAATTTGCGAAACTTTATTAAGTCGCAAGTCGGACGCGTTCTGTGTGATAAAAGCGTCGTGTAGCCTGTGTCTCCTTACCTGTCCCTTCTCACTCTTTACTTCTTCCCGATAGGCGCCAAATTGTTTTGCCAGAAAACAATTAAAAGATTCTATCTTAGTTGTTTTACGGTATCGTAGTGTTTGATTCGAATTGTTCGCCGACTGGCTGGAACTCGGATCTCGCTTGAGTGGGGGAAACGTGTTACCAACGTAAAATATTGTTGGTTAATTCTACTCACTGCTACAAAACACAACATACATAATATATTGAAAATAATTACTGGACAGTTAGTAACGATTCACACTTTTTTTTTTTTTTTTTTTTTTGCTTCAGAACTTGTTAATCTTCATTAATGCTTATACAAACTGTGATTAATATAATATGTTTTAGCCTCGGCAATAAATAATCGTTCACTCAGCGGAAGGCTGGGTTGGCAATGCAATGTTTTCCTGTCGCCACAATAGACGGCGTTTCTTATTTATACACAATAAATTTGCTAATGAATTCTTTTAAGTACGACAAAGAAGTTTAAAAACAAGATAATTAATTATAATACATCACTTTACAATCGTGATAATTAAATATGAACAAGGTTTGCATTAGAGTCAAAGTTGTGGTGTTAAAAGTGTGTGACGGTGTCATTCGTTTAGTACATAGGTTATAATCAGTTAGTTGGTATGCATATAATATGTTTTATTTATCAATCTTTGAAAAAATAATACCATCAGTTATAGTGAGAGTTCACAGTTTAGTGAGAAAGTTGAAAGAGAATTTATTTCAGAGATTTAATTAATTCAGCAATACTTATCATCAGTTGCCTTGAAATGTAGTGTCAGAGAATTAATGTAGGTTGGGTTCATCGATGTTGGTTCTTCATTCTTCAAACATCTTTGGTTTCAGGTACGCCTTGCGTCTTTTTCTTGTTAGCTGACTTATTTTAATCGATTTCGATTTAATTAAGCTGGTCCTTGGCCTGGGTTGAATGTGTTATCCCCTCATCAGTTAGTTCGGTCCTTCACTTCATGAAATATGGTCACCTTTACTGTTTTTAAATCAAATTTGGGCCCTTCACGGCTTGGCGTCTCTCTTCATAACCGTCACTATAAGATTCTAACGTTCCTAACTGAAAAATCATCAATATCCTGTTGTTTTCATGGTAACTCAAAGATTCTGATTGGATAAACTCGACTTAAGAACATTGTTAGAAGATTTCAATTTTTATTCAAAAAGATTACATATCTTCTGATTGCTATTAATCTTCGGTATTCTTTTTTAAGTATTAAATATTATCACCACTGTTTGTATTTTGTTTCAAAGATTAATTTAACATCCCATAAGGTTGGGTTTACTGATGTATTAACATTTGGACAGTTATGTTGATATTATTTAAATACACTGTTTTCTTATTTTACGTGATTACTTTAACATTTCTCTCTTAATATGATTATCTAATTGTCCTTTATTGTTTTCTTGCCTTAGTTTTGCCAATGTTATAGTTTAATTCTTAAAATTTGTATTTTTTGTTGTTTTACAGTTAGGCATTTGCCTAGGCCTAAACAGCAATTGGCTATTTTTCTTAATTTACACAGATTACATTTTATTTTCCCCTTGTAACCCCTTTTTAAAATTTTTATGCTTTATAAAATAAATTTTTTTTTTAATTTTAGAAATTTTTTTTTTTTTTTTTTGAAGAGGGGCCACTAAATATTTAAAACTAGGCAGAAGACCTAGAGAAGCAAAAGAGCGATGGGTCCAGTGAGACGGGACTTGCAATTAACACTCACTATTAACAACCAATAACAACTTTTATTTCAAATAGTCCAATTAAATCGCAATAATTCAACTTCAATATAAGATACAATTCCTAAATTTCAATTTCAATCTTAACACAAAACATGAATTTTAAATTTCAGCAATTGAAGTTTAATATAAATATAAATTTTAATTTTGAATAATTCAATTTGGTATAAAATATAAATATAAATTTTATTTGTAACATATCAGTCAGCACCCATTTTAAGTTTCCAACTTCCCCAAAACTACCCAAATTAACAATTTAATATTTATAATCTAATATAATATAATTTTATATTTAATTAAAATTTTATATTTGTTATTAATATAATCTTTATAATTGCATGGTTGCATAAACAGTCCCCGTACATAACACATGGAAATAACGCATACATGATTCACATAATTATACATATAAATATATACACCTATCAGAGACACATATTCAATCACCACATTAATAACAAACACCCTTATAACATTAAAGCCTTGCCACCCGCCTATATATCTTTTCTCTCTATACATATATCGCCCCATCATATGGAAATTTCAACTACCCTACATATATATATGGTATATGTATATACCCTTGAACCGTGCGTATAACTTAGTGAATTTATAATTACAAGTTGTTGGAGAAAATCAGACAATAATAATAGAATCAGACAGAAATAATAATCAGAAATTGACAATAATAACTTTATAAGAAAGCAAGCTAAAATCTTTATGTGACCTGAACAGTATGAGTGAATATTGTGACATGATACTTTAATATTTTTCTAAGAAATCTGGTTTAACAAAATAATTTAAAAATACGAGTTACAATATTATAATTTATAAATCTTTAAGAAAATCTGGTTTGGCCATGCAGCCGACATGTTCCTAAGCATGACCGTACATACATTTATCTGTGCATGGGGCCTGCATATATCTGCATGCAAACCTGCCTACGCAAGGTCTAAAGAGGGGACCGGACTGAAACTGAATAAAAAAAAACTTATAACCCTTTCATGACCCAAATGTGAATATGTATACCAAATGATCTAATTTAAATATGTAATAAAACCGCAATTACCATAGATAACCGAACAGGAATTATAACAGAACCAGACCAGCCGGTCGGGTTCATCCTGTCACCAACAGCACCCCCTTTACATATCTGAAATTCCGGTCCCCTAATAGTTGAACAACCCCCCTTTTAGTATCCGAGTGAGAAAATGTGGTGCATGAAAATTTAATTAGCCTCGGACACATGCCGGCCCCCCGGGCGTACACTTAATGTCGAATGTGAGTAATTCTATACATAAAGTCCCCGAAATCCGCCCGCACTTATCTCCCGTAGGATCGGGGCCCCATTAAAACGTTTAGAAGATGAAAACAATATCATGTGTGTCACAAAATACCCCACAAGTTTATTAATTGTTATCTGCACAAATCGGTGGTGTCTATGTAGGCCAGAAATAATAAATGGTTGAATATCACCTTATTAAGCTGTGGTCCTTGAGTCCAAAGTCTAGGTTAAGGAGTATTCCCGGGGCATAGTGATCTTGCCGTTCCTCTCCGACAGGTGAAGCCGAGAGCCTTTTGGTGAGTTCAGGAGCAGATGGACATGCCTGAGCCGGGTCCCTCGACTTGCGCGCAGTGACCCTAAGCATAAATAGATAATTAGATGGACGACCCAACACTTATTTTCACAGCATAACACACACGCACCCTCGATTGAAACAGTCCAGAACCAATTTGAACAGGCCCCGCTAACCATTTAAACAATGCTCGTTTTAATTAAAACATAACGTCTTCTCTTTTGACATTTATACTATACTCACAGACGCCCATAAATCAATTTACAAGTTTCAATTACTTAATTAGGCCTACATGAGCAGAAAGTCTGACACACTATAACCTGTTTAGTTTTACACGACCACGTGCTAATGCATTTGAAACCTTTAAATGGTTAAGTCTGCCGAAATTACATAATTTTACTGCACTAAAGGGATAGACAATTACTGTATTTTAATTAAGATATAAATTAACTACATAAGAATTTAAATAATTTAGAATTCTATGATACTGAATACTTCAAGTTTACGCCACGCAGTGTGCGTGTTCAAAAGCTATCTATCTCCATCCATACTCACCATTCAAACAAGCCATCACATACTAGCCATTAGATAGTGAAACAAAACGATCAAAAAAGACTTCAACTCTGTCGCAGAGAAGCAAGTGTACACAGTATGGCGGGCGAAGGAAGACAACGTAATTCGGCATCGGTCGGCACCAAGTCGAATCACGCATATACAGTCCGCTAGAAAGCGCTGGCAGGTTTAACGGCAAAATAGATTTAGCCCGTTAAATTAAGACACCGCTAACAATTTCGCGTTTGACATAAATATTATTTATATATATATATATATATATATATATATATAATTTTCTTATATAAGCGCCGGTTCGTTGATAAACCGGCACACCCTTGTATAGGTTCTGATTTGTTTTATACATGATTTGTTCATTTGTTGAATGGTTTTATGTCTGTTCTATAGTAATTGTGTGTTATTTTATTAGTTCCATATTCTGGCTTGTCTATTGTTATAACTGCTTTTTCAGTATCATAAATTTGTCTGAATTTATTTTGTTTCTTATTTACTGCTTTTGTTTGTAATTGAATTATTATTTCTTATTCTCTATTACTTAAAATATAACATTTAGGCTTATGGTCTGTATAATTCCCACAACCATATTCTTATTCATTAAACATAATTATTATTGCATGTCATTACTCACAATGTTCATTCTCTTCATCTCCTCATACTCTTTGGTGAGTTATAATTATTACATAATATAAAACAAAAAAACATAAATATTAATTAAACAAATGAATACAATGATATTTCCTTATAACTAATTCCAAATGACATTAGGTCATTAAAATGAAACTTCAACAACAGTTTACTATATGATATTAAAATCTTTTTAACGATTACATTTTTATTAAATGTCTTTCCCTATCATTTTAAATTAATAATATTGGGTTTTATCTCTGTACATCAGAAATCATATATGCTGTGTATTAGCACACTAATAGTCATTTTTGCTTAAATACATTGGTAATAATATGAATTGCCAACTTAGAATACTAATGGCTCACAAATTATAATATGATAGGTAGTCAATACTACTCCTATCTGAACTCTATTAATTACCTAGTTTACTGTACTTTGGTTCAGTTTGTTATATACACTTGTGTTCACTGATAATTGCTGTTAATTGCCACAGTCCTTTCTGTGTTTGGCAATTATTAGCTTTCACTCATTTTTACTATTCACTGATAGTTTTTTATCACTCTTAAATCTTTTTCACTGATTTATTAGTGTCTATCCCTATCAATGGGGTTCTATTTAATTTGGTATTTTAACACTATCACCTTGCACTCTGTATGTTTGATTTAAGTGTTACTGGTGGGTATTGCTTACTTAAATACTCTTTCTCATTTTACAAATGTTCATTATTTCTCTAATTCCCTATCTCTCACTTTACCAGGTTCAATTATACCGTTAACAAGTTCATGTCGTATTAGATTGATTTATCATAGTTATTCTCTATTCATTTGGTTAGTGTACCTTTCTAAATTTAAGTTATTAAAATTTAACACTTCTCATTTAGATTGCTTGTTTGGGTTTACATTAATAATTATTATTTACAATTATCATTCATTGGTTTCTTTTTCCATTATTTTATTGGATTGTAACATTTCAACCCTTTCTATTATATGTTATTTGTTTGTGTTTTACCATTTCTTTTCATTTCATTTCATTGCATTCATTTTATGGTTTTCACCCTCTCATCTGGTTTCCCTTTATTTGGTCTATCACTGGTGTTCTGGCTGGTTCTACTTATTCACTTCATTTGGTGATGATCCATATACCCTTTCATAGGTGTTAGGGCTGCTTCTAGTTATTCACTTATTTTGTTCTAATTTAGATATCCTTATATTAGTGTTGGGGCTAGTTCCACTTTCTCACTTACCATCTATTGGGTTATTATGGTTAAATCGCCATGTATCCTTGTTTTCAACGTTTCGGTCCGTTGCTTGTTACTTTTCTCTTATCAGAGGTTACTTTTATGATTACTTTCATATGCTTGATCGTATTATTATTTTAATTACCCATTCTTTTATCTCTGACTCATCCCTTTTAATCATAGTGTTAAGTATTTAATAATTTATTCTTATCATGTTTCTTCATTAGTGTTTGTTGAAGATATGTACCATTACATATTGCCCTGCCACTAAAATTGATTATTTCAGCAAATATCGTTCAGGTTTTTGATTTAAATTATCAATCATTATTTCAATTTATTTTCTTAATCACTGGTTAGTTTTGAGCTATCGGTTCTTACTATTTTATTGAGTGTCAGTATTCTTCTTAATTTTTGTATTATATTTTTGTTTAATGTTCTTATCCCTTTGATATCTAATTCCCTAACATTACGTCCCTAACATTATATTGAATCGGATCGGAGGGGTACTTTTGACTCCATTGCTCCGCCGTCAATTATACATATGATTGCCGGACTTATCTACAGTCAATCATTAACAAAATTATATAAGTAGTCTTAGTGCGACTATAAAATAATTTGTAGGATTCTCCACATTATTATCATTTAGTTTATACAATACATTATTTCAAATTATAATCTTTTTCTTTTATTCACACTCTTTAGCTCTTAGCGATGCGATATTATTAGTGGGTATGATACACATGATCTTTTTATTATTTGTTTTTTTATTTTTCTTTTTTTTTTAACACTAGCTATTTACTAATTGGTTTTAGAATTTTTTTTCTTGCGTTTAATAATACTTTTTCATAGAGGATTGGTTATATGTCCCCTTTCTTCTTTGCGTCTTTGGGTCTACGATCTCAAATGTATTATTTTGATTGTCTTTACTTACTATATAAGGTCCTGTGTAAAGTAGTAATAGCTTCTTGGCTATCCCTTCCATGGTGCTTGGTAATCCTCTGTTTCTAAGTAGTATTTGCTCTCCAATCTGATATTGTATGGGTTTCGGTTGCATTTGCATTTTTTTTTGTCTGATCTTGTCCGTCTTCTCTAGTATCTTATGGTGAAATTGCGCGTTATCGAACTGATATTCTTCTCCATTGGGAAATTGAATTAATGAAGTAATCTCTCTTGGTGGTGGTCTTTGGAACATTGCTGTATATGGTGTTGTTTCAATAAATTGGTGGTGTGATAAATTTATAAAGGTTTCGGTTGCTGGTATGTATTTATACCACTCACTGTGCTGATCGTAACAATATGTACGGAGGATTCTCCACACTTCTCTCAAGACTCGCTCTGCAGGGTTGCTGCTTGGATGATACACTGATGTCTTGTACGTTTTCATTCCATGATTTAGTAAAGTGTTCTTCCATTTAATTCCCTTGAATTGCGTTCCATGATCGGTGATGATGCATTTGGGTGTTCCAACTTCACTAACGTATGGTACTAGTATTAAATTTAAAATTTTCTGGGTAGTGGCACGATTGATAGGGTAAAGCTTTGTGAACCTTGTGTAGTGGTCGAACACAATAATGAGGTATTTGTATTGATGCTTTCCTCCACTACGCGGAAATGGTCCGCATATGTCAACGAAGACGTTTTCCAATTTACAAGAGGTGGTTATCGGTATCATGGTGCCCTCCTTTCTGTCGTTGTTGACCTTCACTAGTTGGCAGATGTGACATTGTTTTATGCATTTCCGTACCTTTCTGTTGACATCTTTTATGTATACATGCTCTTGTAAGGCCTTTACCACTTTTAATGCGCCCATGTGCCCATATCTCTCATGATAATCGAGAATTAGGTCCTTCTCTGTGGCTCGAGGTATTGCTATATTCCAGGTGTTGAATTTATATTGTGTTTTAATGAAAAGTATTCCTTGGTGTTTGCAGTAAAATTGGGATACATGGTCGTCTTTGTCTGTTAAGCGTTGTAGAATTTTGCTTAGTTTGGGATCTTGTTCTTGTTGTCAGTTCTGCTCTTAATTATGTGGTATATTTTGATAATGGTTTCCTTTTCTCCTTCGTACGTCTGGTCTTTAATGCTTACTCTGGACAGGGTATCTGCTACAACATTTTTCTTGCCCGGGATCTATTCCCAATTTAAATTGTATTCCTGTAATACCAAACTCCATCTAGTCAATCTTCCATGACTTAACTTACAATTTCTGAGGAATGATATGGACTCGTGGTCAGTCCTTACTGTAATCGGGTACCCCAATATGTAGGTTCTAAATTTTCCACATGAAAATACAACGCTCAGCAATTCCTTCTCCGTGACATTATAATTTCTCTCACTGCTGTTTTGCACTCTACTTGCGAAACTGATTATACAATGATTCCCCTCTTCATCCTCCTGGTACAAAACGGATCCAAGGCTAACGTCACTGGCGTCGCAATTTAAATAGAATGGTTTGGTGAAATCAGGATGACGTAACATTACTGACTCAATGAATTTGTTTTTAATCAGTTGGAGTGTTATGTCTTGTTCGACTCCCCACGTCCATTTGTTCTTGGATGACAATTGGTGTCAAAATTTGGCTCTCATTTCAGAATAATTCTTTTGGAACTTTCGGTAATAATTGCACAGACCGAGAAATGATTGGAGTTGTTTCTTATTTTTAGGTGTGGGAAACTTCTGTATGCATTCAACTTTTTCTTGTGATGGTGTTATCCCATTTCCAGACAAGTTGAAGCTAAAAATTGCACTTCGTCACCCAAACATTTGGATTTTTCCAGTTTGAGGGTTATATGGTTGTTTGATAGTTTTTCTAGCACGTACTCTACTCGGTGACAATGTTCGTCCCACACAGCCGAAGTTATTAATAAATCGTCCACATAGAGTGTTGTAAACTGTAATGCATCTGGTCCAAGTATCTGGTCCATAAGTTTTACAAATACTGCTACCGAATTCACCAATCCGAAGGGTAATCTTTTGAATTGGTAGTTCCGTCCTTCAAATATAAATGCCATGTATTCTCTACTGGATGGGTGTAACTCGACCTGCCAATAGCCGCAGACAGTGTCCCATTTACTGATGAATTTGGTCCCATAGAACTTTTCAGGATCTCTTCTATTTCCCCTGGGGACGTACGATCATTTACTATGTGCTTATTGATCTCACGGGCGTCTAGACATATTCTCACTTTTCCGTGTTTCTTTGGAACTGCTAGGATAGGGCTGGTGTAGGGTGAGTAGCTTGGTTCAATTATGTCTTCTGCTATTAACCGATTGATCTCTGTTCTCACCGCTTCCTTCAATGACAATGCGATCGGGTAAGATTTTTTTATCAAGTTGACAGGCTCTCGGAATTGAATTTCGCACTGATACTCTCTGACCTTCCCAGGTGTATCTGAAAATACGTGCTTGTATCTATTATACATTTTTATCAGTTGTTCAGCTTGTTGAACTGCTAATTGTGCGTTCGTTTTCTCTCTCTGGAAAGTTCGGATTTCTTCAGGCTCTCGGAATTGAATTTCGCACTGATAATCTCTGACCTTCCCAGGTGTATCTGAAAATACGTGCTTGTATCTATTATACATTTTTATCAGTTGTTCAGCTTGTTGAACTGCTAATTGTGCGTTCGTTTTCTCTCTCTGGAAAGTTCGGATTTCTTCGATTTTTTCTTACCATAGTTCTTCATTGTCGGTCTCGTCACAAATTCCATTATTTGGTGTCTGTTCCCCAGTATTTCGGTATTTCTGGATATGATACATGGTTTTATTCGGCTGTATTTCGTCACTGTTGGTTAATTCGGTTGTCCATTGTATGTCACCCTTCTTCGAAATTAGCTTATATTTGCTTAAGTCAATTATGGCTGAGTACTGGCGCAGCATGTCGCAACCAATTAGCATCTGCAATGGTAATCTGCTGGGTACTAAGAACGTCATTGTTACTGTTTGTCCGTCGCTCGTCAGTTCGAGTTGTACTTGTTTTCGGACGGTTCTATTTTGTCGTCCGGTCGCTCCGACAAGGACAATGTTGCTGATGGGCAGCGTAAGTATTGTCGTCTTACTCGCTTCTTGGATCTTTTAAAGTTCGATACTGTCGATTAACGAAATATTTGATCCCGTGTCTATCATGATTTGTGTCGGTACTCCGTTAACTTTTGTTGATATATAAGCAATTTCGCTGTGTTTATTATCAGATTGGTTATTACTTTCCTCGAGCAATTCTTCTACAATATTTTTTAAATAGTTGTTTCGTACTATCGTAATTGTGCGTTCGTCGTTGGTTTGTGCACCGTTGCGATTTAACCCAACAGACTGGTTCAGTGAGGGTACAAGTAGCTTTTTCACTGCCGCTCCTAGTTTAACGTCGTCTCGGACTGTTCGTCACGCCTGTCTTGTTGACTTGTTGGCTGACTGCCGCTCGTTGACGGTCGGGGTTCAGGCTGGTTATGATCTTCTTCGTATCGGTCACGCCTGTGTACCTCTTGGCTGCGACTTCGGCCCGTGTTGAATGCATTATCACGTCCGTAGTTGCTATTACTGTACCGGTGTCCGTAGGCGTTTCGGTCGGCACTTCGTCGTCCCTGATAATACGACCTATTTCTCCCGTCACTTTCGGGCCTCGCATAATGTACTTGACGAGAGCTACGATCTGGGTTGTTACGATTCCTAATGTCATTGTTGTTGTTGAAATTTGGCCGGTTGTAGTTCGTGTTATTCGGCCTATAGGGTTGATGTTGTGGATGATTTGGCCGGTTGTACTGATTGTTTTGATTGTTTGGCCTATTGTTGTTATTATAGCCGTTGTTTGGTTGGCTGGCCGGATTATTATTTGGTCTATTATGTGACTCGTTGCGTTGGTTATTCGTATTATTACGGCTATTATAATTTGAGCGGTAAGTATTGTTATTAATTTGGTAGCCGTTCTGAAAATTTTTGTCATCGCCCCTATCGTCCCGCTGTCGACTCCTACGGTAGTATCGCTCCCTTTCATAGTCCTCTAATAGGGCTGCCATGGATTGTATGGTTTTAATTTGACTCCCCAGCCGCGGTCTGGAGACACCCTCTTCATAGTGAAAGGCGAGTTTCGTTACTGAACTCTCTTCCGGAATTTTCGGCTCCAGATTCCTTGCCTGACATACCTTTCCCAAGAAATATGCCGTGAAAGTCGTCCCTCTGCTGGCGTCATACATGCCGAAACATATACTATCTCGCACGATGTTTTGTGTTGCCTCAGACCAGTATTTCCTTTTAAACACGTCTTTAAATTCCTCGTAGTTCGTGAGGTCGTGTCTCGTAGCCGTCCACCAATTATCGATTATGTCACGGAAGTACTCGTCCAGGTACCCTCGGATAATGGTCCATCTGTTCTCCCGAGTCTTGGCCAGTTGTTCTCCCACTCTCTCTAAGAACTCCATCGGGTTTCGCCTGTATTGTTTGAAATTAATGACCTCTCGGTTGTCCATGTGCTGGTATTGTAACATTATCGGCGGTCTGTTATTAATGACTTCCAGCTCCTCTCTGATTTTGGCAATCTCTCGTTTCTGGATCTCTTCAATTTTTTCTTTATTGTGCTGACCTTGTCCGCGGACTTCGCTTACGGCGGTGTCGATCTCCCGGCATTTCTCTCCAAAGTCCGTCCGTACCTGCGTTATGTTTTGTTCGGTTGCGGTTCGTATGGATTCTATCTGAATCTGGCTATCTTCTTCCAGGTTAGATATTCGGTCGCCGAAGTCTTCCTTCGTTTGTTGCAGTTCATGGCTCGTATTTTCCCATTTTCCGTGTATTTCGGAAATCTCTTGTCGTATACCCGTCATCTCCTCCTCGATATTCGTATTGATCTGTTCATTGTTCTCGGCTATCTTTTCGTTTAAGACCTCCATATTTTTCTGGCTGTCTCGCTTCAGTTCGTCCATTTTTTCTTCCACGGTCTTACTGTTCTTGTCCATTTTTCTTCCATGGTCTTACTGTTCTTGTATATTTTTTCTTCCATGGTCTTACTGTTCTTGCCTATTTTTTCATTAATTTCCTCCTTATTTTTGTTCAACTCTCCCTTGAATTCCTTCAATTCTCCCTTGAAATCTTCCTTTAATGACGTTATCGCCCTCATTATTTCCAGTAAACTCCCGTCCTTTGGTTGTGTGGGTTTCTCTGGTTGATTCTCTGGCTGCACGGGTCTGACTGGCTCCACGGGAGGTAACATTTGTTCGGCGTCCTCGACCGAAGTCACTTCCTTGTCTCTCACTCTATCTTCCTTTTCGGCCACCTTCGACCGTCTCAGTGATGACGCCCTCTTCACCTTGTTCGTCTTCTTTCGTACTTGCCGCTAGATATTATTTTTCTCGTAAATCTAGCCTCACTAGTTGGTGCGCCACTTTGTAGTAAATCGTTACGTGACGCGTTTTTTATGCCACACGTTGGATACGTCACTTTGTAGATAACTCGAACAGTTCGTTATATGTGAACGAGTTTAGTTGATTATTTAATTTTGGGTTTTAGTGTTTAAATTTGCAAATTTGCGAAACTTTATTAAGTCGCAAGTCGGACGCGTTCTGTGTGATAAAAGCGTCGTGTAGCCTGTGTCTCCTTACCTGTCCCTTCTCACTCTTTACTTCTTCCCGATAGGCGCCAAATTGTTTTGCCAGAAAACAATTAAAAGATTCTATCTTAGTTGTTTTACGGTATCGTAGTGTTTGATTCGAATTGTTCGCCGACTGGCTGGAACTCGGATCTCGCTTGAGTGGGGGAAACGTGTTACCAACGTAAAATATTGTTGGTTAATTCTACTCACTGCTACAAAACACAACATACATAATATATTGAAAATAATTACTGGACAGTTAGTAACGATTCACACTTTTTTTTTTTTTTTTTTTTTTGCTTCAGAACTTGTTAATCTTCATTAATGCTTATACAAACTGTGATTAATATAATATGTTTTAGCCTCGGCAATAAATAATCGTTCACTCAGCGGAAGGCTGGGTTGGCAATGCAATGTTTTCCTGTCGCCACAATAGACGGCGTTTCTTATTTATACACAATAAATTTGCTAATGAATTCTTTTAAGTACGACAAAGAAGTTTAAAAACAAGATAATTAATTATAATACATCACTTTACAATCGTGATAATTAAATATGAACAAGGTTTGCATTAGAGTCAAAGTTGTGGTGTTAAAAGTGTGTGACGGTGTCATTCGTTTAGTACATAGGTTATAATCAGTTAGTTGGTATGCATATAATATGTTTTATTTATCAATCTTTGAAAAAATAATACCATCAGTTATAGTGAGAGTTCACAGTTTAGTGAGAAAGTTGAAAGAGAATTTATTTCAGAGATTTAATTAATTCAGCAATACTTATCATCAGTTGCCTTGAAATGTAGTGTCAGAGAATTAATGTAGGTTGGGTTCATCGATGTTGGTTCTTCATTCTTCAAACTTCATTGGCTTCAGGTACGCCTTGCGTCTTTTTCTTGTTAGTTGACTTATTTTAATCGATTTCGATTTATTTAAGCTGGTCCTTGGTCTGGGTTGAATGTGTTATCCCCTCATCAGTTAGTTCGGTCCTTCACTTCATGAAATATGGTCACCTTTACTGTTTTTAAATCAAATTTGAGCCCTTCACGGCTTGGCGTCTCTCCTCGTAGGCGTCACTATAAGATTCTAACGTTCCTAACTGAAAAATCATCAATATCCTGCTGTTGTCATGGTAACTCAAAGATTCTGATTGGATAAACTCGACTTAAGTACATTGTTAGAAGATTTCAATTTGTATTCAAAAAGATTACATATCTTCTGATTGCTATTAATCTTCGGTATTCTTTTTTAAGTATTAAATATTATCACCACTGTTTGTATTTTGTTTCAAAGATTAATTTAACATCCCATAAGGTTGAGTTTACTGATGTATTAACATTTGGACAGTTATGTTGATATTATTTAAATACACTGTTTTCTTATTTTACATGATTACTTTAACATTTCTCTCTTAATATGATTATTTAATTGTCCTTTATTGTTTTCTTGCCTTAGTTTTGCTAATGTTATAGTTTAATTCTTAAAATTTGTATTTTTTGTTGTTTTACAGTTAGGCATTTGCCTAGGCCTAAACAGCAATTGGCTATTTTTCTTAATTTACACAGATTACATTTTATTTTTCCCTTGTATAGGTTCTGATTTGTTTTATACATGATTTGTTCATTTGTTGAATGGTTTTGTCTGTTCTATAGTAATTGTGTGTTATTTTATTAGTTCCATATTCTGGCTTGTCTATTGTTATAACTGCTTTTTCAGTATCATTAGATTTGTCAGAATTTATTTTGTTTCTTATTTACTGCTTTTGTTTGCAATTATATTATTATTTCTTATTCTCTATTACTTAAAATATAACAATTAGGCTTATGGTCTGTATAATTCCCACAGCAATATTCCTATTCATTAAACATAATTATTATTGCATGTCATTACTCACAATGTTCATTCCCTTCATCTCCTCATACTCTTTGGTGAGTTATAATTATTACATAATATAAAACATAAATATTAATTAAACATATGAATACAATGATATTTCCTTATAACTAATTCCAAATGACATTAGGTCATTAAAATGAAACTTCAACAACAGTTTACTATATGATATTAAAATCTTTTTAACGATTACATTATTATTAAATGTCTTTCCCTATCATGTTAAATTAATAATATTGGGTTTTATCTCTGTACATCAGAAATAATATATGCTGTGTATTAGCACACTAATAGTCATTTTTGCTTAAATACATTGTTAATAATATGAATTGTCAACTTAGAATACTAATGGCTCACAAATTATAAATATCGGTATGGAGAACCATACATGACTTCCATGTTCTAAGATTTATATTTAAAATCATTTTCGAAATGTAATATTACTATAGAAACTACTTCTTTCTACTTACTGCTTCAGCCTTAACCACAGTACTGTGGTCACTAACGTAGGCCTATACCTCACGTTATCGCACTCGATTTTCACTGATGATGGAAGTCGATGGCATTGCCGAAACGTCTGGTTTTGTAGAAAACATAGGACTACGGCCAAACATCCCGGGAAGGAATTTTAACAAAAACTACTTCTTTGTTGCCGAAAATGTTGTACAATATATATAAAAAATTGCATAATAATAATGGCTTGTATAAGTTAATGTTTTATCTCCATTAAGTAGTGCTCAAGTTTCCAAAGTTTTAATATTATGATGTTCGTAATTAAAACATCAGAGCAGGTTTATTGTGTATGAGGGTACACCGTGGACAAAAATTTTCAACATTTCCTATTGAGCGTTGCTATAGTGTTCCTAGTTGCAGCGTTCCTATCAAGCTGCGAATCTACAGTGTATGTTTCACAGAACAAGCACGCGAAAAAGAAGGAGCGCTCCGAAGTCACTCATGGAACCTCAGCATCTTGCAGAGGGTTCATTCCCTAAAGACGAAAAGTGTGTCTATGAATCTTTCCACTGTTACACTGCCCAGCGATCCACAGGAAGCAAATCGCTATCCACGCTGGACACTTTTTCGGCTTGCACGCGTTATGTTGGTATGGGTTTCGGCACTTACCATTTAAAAAGCGTGCAAATGTAAGAAAATAAACATGAGTGAGGCCAGAAATAACGCGAATTGTGTGTGTGTGTGTGTGTGTGTGTGTGTGTGTGTGTGTGTGTGTGTGTGTGTGTGTGTGTGTGTGTGTCTTCTCTGCCTTTTTATTGCGGTAGTCATAATAATAAAATGGAAACGTAAACATTACATAACTGAGATATGCTTGCCTGCCACGAACGATATATTATTTTATACATGTATATTAACTCATACATAATTTACATTAAAATGAAAAAATTATAATTTTTTTGCCTGGCAACAAAATTATTTTATTTTTAACAATTACCATTGTTTCAAAAAGTTTAAATGAATTTTCAAGTACTTTACTGTTGTTAAAACGTAAAAGGTTGCAGGTAAACTACCCCTTCCCCTTAACCGATCTTTACCAAAATCGAAAGTCCTTGAGACCTCTACAATTCAGGGACGTATGCAGAAAATTATTTGCTTCTGTTTGAATTTGCGGCTGTTATAGTTTGCCATAGAAAATTACCCTTGATAAAAAAATGTTGCAGGTAAATTACCCCTTCCCCTTAACCGATCTTCACCAAAAACAACAGGTCTTGAGTACTCTACAAATCAGGACTGTATGCAAAAAATTATTTGATTCTGTTTGAATTTGCCATAGAAAATACCCTTGTTAAAAACATTTTGCAGGTAAACTACCCCTTTCCCTTAACCGATCTTCACCAAAAACAATAGGTCTTGAGAACTCTACAATTTAGGGCTGTATGCAAAGAATTATTTGATTCTGTTTGAATTTTCGGCTGTTATCGTTTGCCATAATAAAAAATCTACAGACAGACAGATAGACACACAGACACACAGACAGACACACAGACACACACACAGACACTTTTCGAAAAAAGACTTTTTTTCATGTTTTGAGTGTAGTACAATCAGAATCTGCAATAATCTCGAACACGATTTTTTTTGCCATCACCATACTTCCATTTCCTTAAGGAACATGGAAGTAATATGATAGGTAGTCAATACTACTCCTATCTGAACTCTATTAATTACCTAGTTTACTGTACTTTGGTTCAGTTTATTATGTACACTTGTGTTCACTGATAATTGCTGTTAATTGCCACAGTCCTTTCTGTGTTTAGCAATTATTAGCTTTCACTCATTTTTACTACTCACTGATAGTTTTTTATCACTCTTAAATCTTTTTCACTGATTTATTAGTGTCTATCCCTATCAATGGGGTTCTATTTAATTTGGTATTTTAACACTATCACCTTGCACTCTCTATGTTTGATTTAAGTGTTACTGGTGGGTGTTGCTTACTTAAATACTCTTTCTCATTTTACAAATGTTCATTATTTCTCTAATTCCCTATCTCTCACTTTACCAGGTTCAATTATACCGTTAACAAGTTCATGTCGTATTAGATTGATTTATCATAGTTATTCTCTATTCATTTGGTTAGTGTACCTTTCTAAATTTAAGTTATTAAAATTTAACACTTCTCATTTAGATTGCTTGTTTGGGTTTACATTAATAATTATTATTTACAATTATCATTCATTGGTTTCTTTTTCCATTATTTTATTGGATTGTAACATTTCAACCCTTTCTATTATATGTTATTTGTTTGTGTTTTACCATTTCTTTTCATTTCATTTCATTGCATTCATTTTATGGTTTTCACCCTCTCATCTGGTTTCCCTTTATTTGGTCTATCACTGGTGTTCTGGCTGGTTCTACTTATTCACTTCATTTGTTATAAGTTATATATCCTTATGTTAGTGTTGGGGCTAATTCTACTTTCTCACTTACCATCTATTGGGTTATTAGGCCATGTATCCTTGTTTTCAACGTTTCGGTCCGTTGCTTGTTACTTTTCTCTTATCAGAGGTTACTTTTATGATTACTTTCATATGCTTGATCGTATTATTATTTTAATTACCCATTCTTTTATCTCTGACTCATCCCTTTTAATCATAGTGTTAAGTATTTAATAATTTATTCTTATCATGTTTCTTCATTAGTGTTTGTTGAAGATATGTACCATTACAATATCCATAGTATCTACAAAGAGGTATTACTATTGTATTCATAAGTTAATAATATTATACTATGGTTTAAAGTTATCAAACCATTTTCGTGGAATCCTACGCCACTATCAAACAGGATGATTAGCTTATTTATGCTGTGTGTGTGTGTGTGTGTCTGTGTGTTTCAAAGTGACAAAAATAACATAAATTGTTATTTCCCGGTTAAATAAGTATTACAAAAAGCAGAATTTTAATTTGACACCAGACTGGAAAGTCAAGATCGTGAGTGTTGATTTCTCTGAGAATTATATTAAGTCGCATACTTCTCTATAAATTTTACCGAATTTTTTAGTAAATTTCAAAAGAATAGTTTGCAGTAACATTTTTAAAGTAGGCTAGCGTATACAAGTAGAGTGTCGGCTATGCTGATATGGGACACAATGTGAAACCTTGTATTCGATACACATTATGTACTATCCATTTATGTAAATGTACACCATACATATTTATTACTTTTGAGACCTCTATTCTTCATGTTCCTGCGGAAACTGTCAAGAACATCTGACATAATAGGATTACAATTAGAAAAACGTTGTATGGAAACTTCAATATGTAACTCAACAATTTTTATTGAAATAATAATAATTGCAATAAATTACTTTATTTATTGAAATAAATAAGCAATATTTTAAGGAACTATCACCTTGCATTTATTTCGACATGTTTGCGTTTTTATACTATATGATTCAGAAAACCTTAATTAATGTTCATGATTGACAATGTTTAATATTTACATTAGACAAATTTTATTAAAATATACGTTCTCACGCTATCACTGTATTTTGGAGAGAAGAGTAGTTCAGAATATATTTGTTTAGCAATAATTAGGTGAAAAAGATGTACAATAATACTAACAAATAAAAAATTTGCATAAGTTATATTGTGGTTTTAAAAGTTGTCAAAATAATATTTACTCGTTTAATATTAAATTAGAGGGAAAAATAATATTAGGAAGACAAGGAAAAATAATGTAATATCTCTTGGCTCCCTAGGTATATTAATTATACACCTTAATAAAAATTTACTTATTTACAAATACTTTTGAAAACCTACATTTAACTTTAGAGACCCCCTGTCGTTCAAACGTAGAGATGTTCAATCAAGGGTTCTCCAAGATTGAGTACAGAGGCCGTGGTAAGTAAGGAACGAAAATATCCACCGTACCCTGGGTTGTATCTACGACTGAATCGCTCAAGCAGGACATACAAGAGTCCTCTGAGCGATAAGGCAATCAATGGATGAAAGTGTAATTAACCGAAGAAATTACAACACTTCAAAAGCAGAGCCTGAGATGCCGACTCAGCTGATCTTGTGTTAATTGTTGTAAGCAGGAAGTATCGCTTGATATATTCTTGACAAGATAATATGTATATTTTTAAAAGTTACATTTACGATATATTGTAAAAACATTATTAGATTAAAATTAGTGTTTTAAATTCATAAATTTATGTAATGTTTTTTCTTTCTATATATGTCGTCTTTTGCAGTCTTGCTGAACTTATAAAGTAGCTTACGTACATTCCATATTTGATTATAAGCCATATTCTAGGCTTCTCCAGTCCTCTTTATATGGACTAGCCCCTGAAATGTTCTTGCTCTTACAACCTTCTATATTGCTGATTCGCCTTACTCACTGTTTACTCCTTTGTCATTTTTACGTATCCTCCTTCTGACACGCTCCACATTCTTATAATCTTTTTCATTTGCAAACCCTTAGTGTTTCCTGTGAATTTTTCATCGTCACTCATGAGCACTTTCGTAGCACGTAATCGGTCTGAGTATAGCTTTTTACAATCCTGGGTTTCCGCTTCTAAGTAACTGCTTTGTATTTAGTAAACGATTATCCTTTACACCATACTTATTCCCTTTGCTTTATCTTGCTTCAATCTCCTCCTTTTCTTCATATTTACATGACACCGTTATTCCCAAATACAAAAACTCCTCCACGTCTATAAACTTTATTATCCTCAGGTAGGTATTCAAAGGTAGTTTTGCACCTGTGTCTGAGACTTCATCTATTCTCATCACCTTACATTTCTTTGTGATCAGCTGTCAAAATTACAGTTGTCCTGATGATAACATAAGAATTCCGAACTTCTGTAAAGTCTAATTTAATTTCACATTACATGGATTTCCCCACCATGCTTAATAAAACCCTTTGAGTAAATTTATTCTCGGTTTATAAAACAATTGCGTTATAAAGTACATCAGTAGTAGGTTCTACTTTATTTCCTACTATACTTTACTTTCTTGAGAAATTTAATTTCTATATCTTTTAATCCAACTTTTTGTTCATCTCTAAGGATGTAGGATTCACTGCCAGTAACGCACAGCAATAAACACACAGTAGAAACAGCAATAGTTTGTGTGACGTAACTTACATGTTTTTGTATGTTTTTTTTTGCAGAGTACGTAAAATTGTCATCGATTAGTTTATGTTTACCCGTTGTTTCACATAATCACGACGGCAACATCGCGGAAGTAACTGAAACTATTATGTCGTTGCTGATCATCTGTTTTCATGTTACCGGGCCCCATCCTAGGAAAACTATTCGTACGATCTTTCAGGTGATATATGGTCGACGTGCACATTTAACAAAGATACTAACCACCATTGTTCGGATATGCATTACTTTTACTTATCAAATTCAACATGACGCAGAAGTGTATTAAGGAGCATAGAGTAGACTCTTTTTTGTATGTTTTGTAACTTTGAGCTGCAAAAGTATAAAAAGATTTAAATTTATTAACAATATATAGTATCCTTCTGCAAAAATATACATTAGACAAATGCTGCAGAATTTACTAAAATAATTAACTAAGGAGATATGTGATAGGAGTGAAAAGTGATTGTTGTGCGCAACTCTATTACTTGACACTGCGTGTGTACAACTTTAACTTAAACTAATGCACGAGTATAATCTTGTTGATTTTAAACTGTTAATTGGGATTAATTAAAACTGATGATTATTAACTTAATTGGTCTCTTTGTTTTCCACTGTATCAGTGAGACCGTCGTAACAGTGGGTCAGAAGTGAGACAGAACCGTCAACAGTGGTAACAGTGAACACTTTGTACAAGACTAGAGTAATTTTCATTTAATCTGTAAACATGGATACCAGTCATTCATAAAAGATTCATAAAGATGATAAAAGCATTCCGAGCAATGCTGCGACAAACACAGGAACAACAAAAAGAAGAACGAAGACATGAAAGAGAAGAAGCAAAAAGGGGGGGTTTAGGGGGCTTAATGGGGGCGGGGGCTTACGCAATACAAAACGTTCTGGTACTATGGAGAACGTTGTTCTACGCATTTATCGTTTAGCCCAGTACGTGCGTGTTGCCGCCAAGGCCGCGCTGAAGTAGTCTATCCTCTAGAATTTTCGAGTGCTTGTTAAGAACGCATATTATGGAACCCTCCAGACAATAAATAAATAGCCAACACCTCCCGCTTAGAAGTCAGTTTACATCCGGCGATTACACAGTGCGTTCAAATGGTTATTAGTGAATAGTGATTATTTTGCAAAACTCAGTTACTTGACATTGCGTGTGTACAAATTGAACTTGAATTATTGTACGAGTATAATCTTGTTGAGTAACTTGTTGGTTTCAAACGGTTAATTGTGATTAACCAAAACTCAGTCTTGTATGAGCAGCTGTTCGGTGCGGTTGTACTGTCGTGTGCGGTAACTTAATATTATCGCTATCTTTCTTATTAACAGACTTATATTTGTAAGTAATACTGCAACAAAAATAACAACAAAAGATTTATCTGATTACTTGAACAAATCCAAGCAGCCGGCCAGGGGGCCGCGCGTGCGTCTGCTCGTTAGTGTAGGACTGTGTGGTTGCGGCTTGTGGTTGTTTGTACCTGTTTCCCTACAAAGCATAAACACAAGGACAGAAATTACTCGTCTGGAAGTACACGTGTCTTTTATTTTGTCTGTCTACTGTAATTATCGACAATAATGAATTATCAGCAACCAGCCCTGTCAACTAACGTTGAACCTGTTCCTACGGTCAACTCAAGAACCGCAAATATGCTGCCTACATTACCTCCAGTGTCGCAAAATGTCCTTCAATCCTATAACAATCAACAGCTAGGCAGAAATGTTAATGTTGATTTCACACAACACGGATCCCACAGCTGGCAGATGGTGAAAAAACGAAAAAGAAGTCGCCAATCTTCAGAAAACACATCTGAAACACACACTCAGCTTAATGAACACAACAGATTTACGATGTTACCGTAAACATGTTATATCATCCATGTTTATAGATGACCCAGATGACGTCCAACCTAGTCAAGTCTTGGCCCAGCCGAACCTAGACCTCCTCCTGTATACCTTCATGGTGTCGTCAATTACAATGAAATGATCAATAACCTTACAAAAATTTTGGAATCAGAACAGTACAGTACTAAATCGTTCGACGACAATACGGTGAAAATCAACACTTTTGCACCTGATTCTTACAGAAAATTAATCCGTCACCTCGAGGGCGAAAAAATTATTTACCATATATATCAAATTATAGACCAGCGAGCATACCGGTTTGTCATAAGAAACATTCATCCTAGCATCGGTGTACACTTTATTAAAGAAGCACTAAAAGAAAAAGGACACTCAGTCAGAAATAAAATGAACGTTAGACACAGAGTAGAGAAAACACCCCTCCCTCTCTTCTTTGTTGATCTTGAACCTGCAGCAAACAATAAACAAATATATTACCTAAGATCTTTAGGTAACATGCAGATTACTGTAGAGCCAACTCGGAGAAAAAATTTCATAATCCAGTGCACTCGTTGTCAGTCATACGGTCACAGTAAGACGTACTGTAGAAAACCTTTCCAGTGTGACAAGTGCGGAGGTGAACACAACTCCGCAACTTGTTCCAAACTTAAGGATACACCAGCCACATGTGCATTATGCGATGGTCCTCATACAGCTAATTATAAAGGCTGTGAAGTTTATCAAAATCTGCAGGCCAGAAAAGCCCCGTACCTAACATCACACCTAGAAGAACACTTTCAATTTTTAGGAATATGAACACGGAACAGAACATGAATACCCGTAACGTCACTCTTCCTACTTTAGCTCAAATTGCAGGACTACAGCGACACTCAGAATCCTCGCCCCCTGATGACTTTCTAATAAACTTTCTACATAACAATTACAGGATTGGATTATGGAACGCCAATGGACTCTCCCAACGCAGTCTAGAACTCAACGCTTTTCTTATTGACAACAGGTTAGACGTAATGCTTATATCTGAGACACATTTCACAGACAGAAGCCATATTAGGATTCCAGGATTTACTGTTTATGATACCTACCATCCTGACGGTACACCTCGTGGCGGAACCGCTCTGTTAATCCGAAACAATATAAAACATTATCTCTTCTCTAAAGTCAAAACTGCTCACCTACAGGCGACAAACGTTTTAATTGAAGATCAAAGAGGCCCTCTAATAGTTTCTGCAGTCTACTGTCCCCCAAAACACAGAATCAATGAAACTAACTTCAGCTCCTTTCTTAGAACTCTTGGTGCACGTTTTATGGTGGGAGGTGACTTTAATGCAAAACGCCCGCAATGGGGTTCGAGATTAGCTAATCCAGGAGGTAGAATTTTATATAATGTCATTAGACAAGAATCCCTGTCCTTTCTGTCCATTGGTCAACCACCCTATTGGCCTTCTGATACAAATAAAATACCTGACATCATTGATTTCTTTTTAATACAAGGCTTATCTCATAAATACTACAAAGTTCAATCTTGCCTTGACATTCCAATTATTGCCACTATTAGCAATACTATAATTGAGTCTGAAAGTCTACCAATACTCACTGGGACTACTTTAGATAGCTTATAAATGATAATATCTCGCTAGAACTTCCACTCCACACGTCTGCTGAACTGGATGCGGCTGTAAATTATCTCACCAGTACTTTTCAAAAATCAGCCTGGGAAGCTACACCTTGCAATACAACGAAAAGTAAGCACTTAAACCTTCCTCTGGTTGTCCGAAAGAAATTAGCTGAGAAGCGTAGATTGCGACGAATTTGGCAGCATACTCATCATCCGGATGATAAAAGAAAGTGGAATTCCGCGGCCAGAAAACTAAAACGATTGTTAGAAAATTTAAAGAATGAAGGCATTCAGGATTATCTAGAAAATATGTCACCTAATGAAAGTACTGATTATTCCTTGTGGAAGGCTACAAAACGATTAAAAAGGCCACTATTACAAATACCACCAATACATAAAGCAGATGGTAGCTGGGCGCGAAGCAATACAGAGAAATCCCAGACTTTTACCGAACATTAGGTCAACGTTTTTCAACCTGAAGCCAGCAAGAACGTCTCTTTCGATGAAGAAGTAGAAAGATATTTACACTCCCCTCTCCAACTGACTCCTACCTATTAAGCCTTTTAAGGTTAACGAAATCAAGGAAATAAATCCTGTATAATTTGAAAAGTAAAAAGTCTCCCGGCATTGATTTGCTATCGGGGAAAATTCTAAAGGAGCTGCCTCACAAAGGCGTTGTACTAATAACATACATTTTCAACGCCATACTCAGACTTGAATACTTTCCTCTTCTCTGGAAATCGGCTCAAGTAATCATGGTCTTAAAACCTGATAAAAACCCTCAAGAAGCCTCTTATTATTGACCCATAAGCCTTCTACCGATACTCGGTAAGATCTTTTGAGAAGCTGTTTGTAAAACGACTTATGCCAACAATTGTAGAAAACAACTTATTTCCGGATCACAAATTTGGCTTTCGAGAAAAGCACTCTACGGTAGATCAAATATACAGACTAACAAATGTTATCAATAAATCGCTGGAATCGAAGATGTTCTGCTCAGGTGTGTTTCTCGACGTTTCCCAGGCAATTGACAAAGTTTCGCGTCTTGGACTCTTACACAAAATAAAGAAAAATCTGCCACATAATTGTTATCGTATTCTACGTTCCTAGATACTAGGCAGAGTGTTTCAAGTCAAGTACTGGGATGCTACTTCTCCTCTATTACCTGTGGGGTCAGGTGTTCCGCAGGGTAGTGTCCTGGGTCCTCTGCTCTACCTCCTGTTCACCTCGGACTTACCGTCAGCAAGTGAAATCACTGTTGCTACGTACGCCGATGACACAGCAATCCTAGCGACACACTCCGACCCCTCAATAGCATCTCTTATACTACAAGAATCATTAAACAACGTTCAGTTATGGCTTGATAAATGGCGCATAAAAATCAATTCGTTCAAGTCAGTACACGTTACCTTCACCACACGTTAGGTAAACTGCCCTACAGTAACAATTAACGGTCAACCTATACCGCAAGCTAAAAGTGCTAAGTAACTTGGGATGCATCTGGACAGGAGACTAACGTGGAAAAAATATAGCATCTAAGAAGATTGAACTTAATCACAAGGTCAGAAATATCTACTGGCTGATAGGCAGAAAATCACGGTTAAGTCTCAACAACAAACTGTTAATATATAAAGCAGTTCTTAAACCGGTAAGGACTTATGGTATTCAACTTTGGGGAACTGCTAGTACAAGCAATATTGAGATTATCCAGCGCATTCAGTCCAAAACTTTAAGATCTATAGGCGACGCTCCATGGTTTGTCTCCAACAAGTCTATACACCGCGAACTCAAAGTTCCAACCGTGAGAGAAGAAATCATGCGCCTCCGCAGGACTCACATCTCCAAATTAGAAAAGCACCCAAACCACCTGGCAATTAATTTGTTTGATAACAGTGAAGATATTTATAGACTAAAAAGACACAAACTGTTAGACTTAGCATTCAGATTTAATTAACATTGTATTCTCTGTATTACCTGTATTGTAATGTCTGTGATATCTATTCTGTTCTGTTCTGTGTTTTGTATTCGTGTCAACATTAACTGTTAATGTCAACCTGTATGTGTGCCTTATGGGCCCAGTGTTTAACATTTGAACTTATTGTATCATGCCAGCAGCAAGTGAAAGTGATTTTTGTTCATTTGTTTGCATGTTATTTTGATTTAGTTTTGTAATTTGTGTATCTCTTTAATCTACTAACAAAAACAAGAAGAGCTGTCAATGGTTAGCTCTTCACAATCCTGTATGTGCGTTGTCAGCCAATTTGTTCAATGTTCGCTTAGTCGAACAGATTACAGATCTCCAATAAATTAAAAAAAAATTAAAACTGGTAATTAGTGACTTAATTAGTGTCTTTATTTTGTTTTCCATTGTACCATGCGACGATTAGTGAGAACGTCCTAACACTACTTTATAAAATCACGTTGTGCAAATTCTAAATTTTCTTAGATGGAATTCTATGCCCATGAACCTCTTATTCGTAGTCTAAGAAGTGTTAAATTAAAATTTTGTTTTACATTTAACAAACAAATAGAATTAAGTCAAGAAATCTTTTCTCGGCATTCTTGACTTTGAAACTTACGGTTTTTTAAATTTCAAAATTTTTTAAATTTAAAAACTTACGGTTTAAAAACAACAAACTGCATATTTTTCATAATTTAAATTTCTTTAAATTCTAAATTAGGTTTTACAGAGTTAGGTTTTTAAATGCACACATCTTTTTTCACGGCGGTTTTGGCTGTCGTAGACTCCTTTTTGCTGGGACATGCAAATTATCATTGCAGACGTAATAGCAAACTAGCTAGGCTATACTATATAATGGAGACGATTAGTGAAATTATTTTAAATAACGTGAACCTCATACCACAATTAGTTTTTTTTTACAATAGAATCATTATGTGTTCTAAATAGGTTCTAGGCCTATTTATAGACGTTGTATAGGAGTTGCGCAAAGCTTGATTTGAAGTTACGAGGACATTCTCGTATGTGGGGATACCCACAGTTAAGTATTCTAATCCTATTAAAGGAACATATGCGATAGGAATATTTAGAAACACAAATTTAAGGACTAGCAATTTTCGTGTCGCTATAAGTACACGAGGATCTATAAATTTACATTGTTCCTTGGCAATGTGATCTAAGTGATATAACTTGTCATCCTTCCCAAGATTCACTCATTATTACAAATCTGTTTTTGAGTAATGGTCAAGATGTCCTCAATGAAAAACATTCTTTTATCATACGTTCCTTTGTCTACCATGGATCCTGTCATCTATTGTTTTTTATGAAATTCGTTACTATCGTATGTATGAACTCTATTACACAAAAAATGTTTAATATATAAAATAAAATTATAAGAATCAATAATTATATTAAATACCGTACTGTAAATATCGGTATGGAGAACCATACATGACTTCCATATTCTAAGATTTATATTTAAAATTTTTTTCGAAATGAAATATTACCATAGAAACTACTTCTTTCTACTTACTGCTTCAGCCTTAACCACAGTACTGTGGTCACTAACGTATACCACCTCACGTTATCGCACTCGATTTTCACTGATGATGGAAGTCGATGGCATTGCCGAAACGTCTGGTTTTGTAGAAAACATTGGACTACGGCCAAATATCCCGGGAAGGAATTTTAACAAAAACTACTTCTTTGTTGCCGATAACGTTGTACACATATATATAAAAAATATGCATAAAATTAATGGCATGTATAAGTTAATGATTGATCTCTATTAAGTAGTGCTCAAGTTTCCAAAGTTTTAATATTATGATGTCCGTAATTAAAACATCAGAGCAGGTTTAGTGTGTATGAGGGTACACCGTGGACAAAAATTGTCAACATTTCCTATTGAGCGTTGCTTAGAATAAAGCTGCGAATCAACAGTGTACGTTTCACAGAACAAACACGCGGAAAAGAAGGAGCGCTCCGAAGTCACTCATGGACCCTCAGCATTTGCAGAGGGTTCATTCCCTAAAAACGAAAAGTCTGTCTATGAATCGTTCCTCTGTAAACACGTGCAGTTACACTGCCCAGCGATCCACAGGAAGCAAATCGCTATCCACGCTGGACACTTTTTCGGCTTGCACGCGTTATGTTGGTATGGGTTTCGGCACTTTCCATTTAAAAAGCGTGCAAATGTAAGAAAATAAACATGAATGAGGCCAGAAATAACGCCAATTGTGTGTGTGTGTGTGTGTGTGTGTGTGTGTGTGTGTGTGTGTGTGTGTGTGTGTGTGTGTGTGTGTGTGTGTGTGTGTGTGTCTTCCCTGCTTTTTTATTGCGGTAGTCATAATAATAAAATGGAAACGTAAACAGTACATAACTGAGATATGCTTGCCTGCCACGCAAGATATATTTTCTCTTATACATGATTTACATTAAAATGAAAAAATTATAATTTTATTGCCTGGCAACAAAATTATTTTATTTTTAACAATTACCATTGTTTGAAAAAGTTTAAATGAATTTTCAAGTACTTTACTCTTGTTAAAACGTTAAAGATTGTAGGTAAACTACCCCTTCCCCTTAACCAATCTTCACCAAAATCAAAAGGCCTTTTGTTCTCTACAATTCAGTGACGTATGCAAAAAATTATTTGATTCTGTTTGAATATGCGGCAGTTATCGTTCGTCATAGAAAATTACACTTGATAAAAAACGTTGCAGGTAAACTACCCCTTTCCCTTAACCGATATTCATAAAAAAAAATGGGTCTTAAGTACTCTACAATTTAGGGCTGTATGCAAATAATCTTTTGATTCTGTTTGAATTTGCGGCTGTTATCGTTTGCCATAGAAAATACTCTTGTTAAAACATAAAACGTTGCAGGTAAACTACCCCTTCCCCTTAACCGATCTTCACCAAAAACAACAGGTCTTGAGAACTCCATAACTTAGGGCTGTATGCGAAACATTATTTGATTCTGTTTGAATTTGCGACTGTTATCGTTTGCCATAGAAAAAAAATTACCCTTGATAAAAAAAAACTGTTGCAGGTAAACTACCCCTTTCCCTCAACCGATCTTCACCAAAAACAATAGGTCGTGAGTACTCTACAAATCAGGGCTGTATGCTAAAAATTATTTGATTCTGTTTGAATTTGCGGCTGTTATCGTTTGCCATAGAAAAAAAATCTACAGACACACAGACACATAGACAGATAGACAGACACACAGACACTTTTCGAAAAACGACTTTTTTTCATGTTTCGAGTGTAGTACAATCAGAATCTGCAATAATCTCGAACACGATTTTTTTTGCCATCACCGTACTTCCATTTCCTTAAGGAATATGGAAGTAAAAATATATAGGAGTGTTGTATTGAAAACGTATGTGCGCAAATAGAATAGAAATAGCGAGATGATTTAAAGATTTTACGTAAGTAAGAAGTAAGTTTTATTTTAAAGGTCTTTTAAGTTTAAGGTGGGAAGACAGCCGCAACAATATTTAAACACGCCGAATTAAAATTTGATTATACAATATTTTTCAGACTAAAATTCGTTTTTGTAGTCTGCAATTACAGTCACGCTAAACAAAAAGGTATATTTTATTGGAATAAAATGCCAGTGTAATATTAATATCTAATATAAATATATGACTAACATAGTGTGAATATACAATTATTAATAATGGCAACTGATATTAGTTAACATCCCTAACTAATGGCAACTGATTAGTTAGTCCTAGCGCTGTTCCGATTACACAACACATTTTCGACTCGTATGATGGAAAATATTTTGAATTCGTTTCATCAGCTCACGGTTTGTATATTGTCACATTGAAGCTGTTAATTTTGTCTGTAATAATCGATTTTGTAATTGAAAGAATATTTCATTTCTTGTACTATATTTCAATTTGTCATGGAGCTCTCTCCTTTTCTCATTTCGTAAAAGTTATTACAGTAGCCTGCATTTTGCTCAGTCATACATTGTCTTTTAACTGCTCAATTTTTGGAACCATCCGTTAAAACTGGAACTGTCATGATCTTGTAAAAATGTATGACAGTTCGAACGTTCAAGACAAAGGCTAAGGAAGATACATTCACAACATGTATTCAAAAAATACGTAGTAGGCCTAAATAGATTCCTTCCAAAAACGACACAATTTATTAACATTATTTGTATTACATTTTAAGTTTCAATGAGTGAGCGGTAATAAATAACAAAAATTCACTCCACTAATAAATATTCAGGCCGCAGTCCAACTTCCAAAGCAAATCGCACAAAGTTTGCTAGTTACATTCTAGCAGTTTCTGCGCCTTCGAGACTTGGTTCGACGTTTCTCCTAATACCTGGTTACAACTGGAATCTCTGAAAGCAACAAACGATCTATCCAGCAACAGTGTGCGCCGAAAACACAATCATTGCCGTCGTGCAATGAATTCACAACTCACACTTTGAGTTCGTCCAAAAACGTTTTTTACTGTCATGATAGAGCTGTATTTAGTTACTTGTTAAATTTTTATGGAACTATTGTAATGTAACTTTAATTGATGACACATGTTATTCGTTTTGGTAGTATATATAGGACAGCTTCATAACTATTCTTGGTTTCACACTCAAATGAGACAATAGGCGAATAGGGAATAACATTGCGCTTATGGTTTACATTAGGGAATATTTGGTACTATTACGGGAATTGAAAATCTCGACCGATAATAATTAAGTAGCATAGAAGTCTATAAAATGTACGGAGTAATAATAGTATTTTAATTCTTCATATTTGGTGTATTTTAAATGAATTTACCCTAAAAACTGAATCAATAAAAATAATAAACCTGATGAAACTACCGCACACTCGATTTAGTACGTATTAAAATAACTTATAAATCGTCCTTACGTAAGATGTTCTTGTTCTTCAACAATATTTTTTTACATGTAGTCCAGATTACGTACATGATGTAGATGCTGTGAAAATGTAATAATATCCTTGTAATTACAAAACAAAAGGTAAAATTTTATTTCAGTTTAATTTTAAATTTTTAGCCGTGAGGCATAAAACGTAGCCTGCAAGAAACGTTTTTCCTGTTCAAGATACACTAATACATAAAGCAAGTGAATTATACAGAAAGATTTAAATGTAATTTTATCTAACTCCCAGTGTTTTGTCTTTATTGGTTTCTAAATTATTGAGCGAATCGTGCAAATGTACTTCAGCGTTCGCGCTGCGTACTGCCGCACGTCCGTTTCCCGTTTCCCGTGATTCTCATATTGTGCTAATCATAACGTGTTTCAATTATTGCATCGTACTGTTACAGAAATCGTTAGAAATACATTTAAGACTAAAAACAGTAAATTTTGATGCTGTTTAAAGATCAAGATTTGTATGATTCATCTTAGTATGTTAAAAATGAATATGGAGTCGGAAACGATTAAATATTTATAAAGTGGAAATGCGTTCTGAAAGCTCAGGCACTGTGTACAAGTGTAACATGCTAAACGGAAATAGAATTTTACACATTGTGCACCATCAGCTATAGAGACTAACAAACTGAAAAAAGTCTGAGTTTGTCAAAATAATTTATCCTAAGCAAAATGAATTTGCTTATCCTAAAAATGAATTGAAAAGTATCATTTCAGAAAACAGTTTAGATATTTCATAATTGTTACATGCAGTAGAAACAATCAGAAAATAAATAAAATAAACCATAATTTTTTCATGAGATCACATTGCATGTCTTCACTTGGTGTAGCATGTATGTCATAAATTTTATTTTCATTAAAATGTTTTTATAAACTTAGCTTTGTACAAAGTTTATACGGTTAAGTGTTTCATTCCATATTCAAATTGTTAAATTTAATTTTATTAAAATAATTTAAAATTTGAAATAAGAAAATAGCATATAAGAGAATACCAAATGCAAGGAAACTGTACTTTAATTTTTACACATGAATATTTAAATAATTTTTTATTATATTTTTAACTGAATGGAAAAGTAATATTTTTTTTTACCATCAGCTTCTATTATTTTGGTGAAGACACAGTTGCATCATGGGCAGAAGATATAAAATAAGTCATATTTATTTGTCTGCGAAAGCACAATTTCATTGTAGGCCTAGTTACATTGCATGCGTTATTGCCTTCGATACAGGAGTAAAAGTAATTGTAAAATTTGTGCCGTTGGATGAGCTATGCGTTTCAAACTTTCACTGGCTCAAAAATTGTCAAATAAAAATTTACGTACAAACTAGAGAGTGGCCTAGTTTTATTGTTGTATTATTTTTTTACACCAAACACGCCTTGACCTTACCCTCTGTCGATTCAGAGAGAGCTGGATATAGTAATGCATGGGACTGGATGTACGATAAGCGATAAAAGCGAGGGTAAAGAAAATTTAGCGACTTTCACTTCTCTTTAACCATTGTTTCTCTCGCTCTTCACAGCCCTTTCATAGTCTAGTGTTCTCTGCTTTCAGCAACCTACTCTCAGTCTCTCCTTGTTCCAACCACCTTCTGCCCCATTATTCTCTCTCTGCCCCCTGTCTCTGTTCCTCACTCTACTCTCATTTATCTTATTAGTTCCTCTCGTCGTATATTTTCTCTATTCTTTGTCATTCACTTCGCACATATTATGGTTTTCTTTCAAAAACCTCGCGCGCACACACTCACAAACACACATGCATGTTTACAACTACGATATTACAAATTTAATTGCCACTATTATTTTCCCCTGCAGAATAAAAACATGTTGATTTATTTTTGGAGTTAAGAAAATTTATAGCTTTAACATGGACAGAACAATATTAAGATTGACTCGAACATCACAACAATTAGTATGATTGCTACATTTATAATATTTTGCATGTGCTAGCTATTCCAATAGTAATAATAAATGTCGTCGACACATGGCATGGAGTAACTATGACAAAATCAAAGACATCATTCAACTGTAACGCAATAAACATAGTATGAATTAAAGAATATAATTTGGCGATTTCAAGCGAATACCGCAAGATAGACAGCCCAAAGTGACACTTAGTTACAGGCAGAAGAGCAGAGTTCATGTAGGAAGGGCAAGAAAGGGTGGGGGGAGACAGAACGTTTAGACGAAGCCAATTCCTTGAAAATGAGAAAGAAGAAGAATAGTAGAAATGTGTGTTCGAAAAGACACGATTTCAGTACTTGTTGGCTAATACGTAGCTGCAAGTTTTTAAGCAACGACATAATTACATCAAACGGGGTGACCTAAATTAGGCATATTCATATTCATGACTATGTAAATGCTTACTTTCCTGTAGTTGCGTTTCATACATTGTAGCCAATTACTTTAATAAAATTAAGTGAATATACGGTCGGCGGAATATGAACCATTTTGCTTTTGCTGACTCACAAATTGACTGATATCAATTTCCATACATAAAAAAGAGGTGGCTTAATTCTGTTTGAGTAATATTCTTCTTAATTACCGTACTTAACAATGTTATAACAAATCCTTTAATTAAACAATTGTTTATAATATTTACAATTATTTATTTAGTTAATGTTAATTTGCATGTCCATCCGTGTTAGCGACTTACATACTTATCAAACGTTTCTGCTTACTCAAGTTTACATAAAAATAGAAAAACACAACAACAAATAACAATAATAAAAATAATATTATTATTAACATTATTACTGGCTTGTTTTGAAGTAGGGTTTTTGCTATGCTTGAGAAAAAATATTTTAAAATGCTACAAATCAAAGTAGAATGAATTGTATGTCGTTAGTATTAATTGTACACAAACATAGCTTGAGCAAAACGAGATAAATCAGATTAAAATTAAAATTGTTTGTTTTTGTTAATACTCTTAGTTTTTCTATACTTTAAAAATTACAAGAGTAAGGAAAGTTGTAATAAATGCTATAATTAACGCTTAAACATACGATAGGAACCTATTATATTTTATTTTAGAAAGAATAACGCCAGTAAGGAAAATTTTATTAAATACTATAGTTATGTTTTCCGAATAAAAAATTAAGTAAATTGATATATACATCTCATAAATAAATATGAGTATGAATGAATGAACCAAAAACACAACTGATTGGGTTGCTCAAAGAGTGAGTGAGCACTTGTCTCCACCGTGCATTTATCCGTGCACTCTACGATGCCCCATTAGTCTTCATCACTAATCCTACTCTCGATAGATGAGGTGTGCACCATGAGCTTGTTACCAACATTATTGTGTTCCATGCGATCACGCTTTTCGTATTTCTGTGTCACGTGAACCAGATATTAATTTTGTTATCTCTTTAATGTCATAGTTTCATAGCACTTTTCTTACGGTCATGTTTCCTGGTAAACTATGCCTACTACTTAGTAGCTACAGAAAGACATAATTTTATCAGCTTCCGTCTCAGATGTATAAAGTTACACACATTGTAAGGAAATATATATTTCAATATTTTTCATTTATTTCTCTATCTTACTGATAGGGTTTCCATCTCTCTCTCTCTCTCTCTCTCTCTCTCTCTCTCTCTGTACCCCTCTCACTCCATCTACCTATCTATATACCTATATATCTATCTATATATCTATTTATTTGTATATATATCTATCTACCTGTCTATTTACCCGTCCTACACTACAATGTTACGTCCCTCCCTAACCGCTATATCACTCTTACTGCATATCGTTTTCTCTCATTCGTCCCTCTAGGGTATGTAATAATGTAAATGGATAAACATAATGTATCCCCAAATGCATTGTACACTGGGTAAGCTTAATGCACATGTGTGCACATAAAACAATAGAATGTACATTATTGAGTCTTTAAGGACACGTCAAGAAGGCACATAAGGGTTGTGTCTACATTGTCTATTAAACTAATGTTATAATCAGCAAAGCTTATTAAATATTTACTTAGCATTTGGTTTAATTAATGTAAAATATAATATTCTAATTGAAAATTTTAAACTAAACAATATTTATTTTTAAAATTGTAAACTTCTGAATATTTAAAACTGCCCTCAATTGTAATTTGCATGCTTAATTCACTTATTAGCATCTTCCCCAAATACTATAAAAAATTGTAATTAAGATTTCCCCTCTTCTGCTCTGCACAAGCACAAGTTCAACATATGTATTCTTTACTGTACATAATCCGTCACAGCACTAAATTGCCTAAATTTCACAAAATGCCAGTACATCGTACTCTATTAAAATAAATAAAGAATTTCCTTTAGCTGTGCTTTTCCTGTAAAAGTTTAGTCTAATCATTTCTTAGTCACTTGGAACATTAAATAATGAGTAACAGTTAGGTGACGAAATCAATCCCAAAGAAAATTGTACACGTTGTAAGTAGTCTTGTTCTTTCTGGGACTAATTTAATAAATTTGTGTAGATATTGGTAATTTAAATTATGTACTTATTCTTATTTAAACACACCTATTACTTATTGAGTTACACTCTCCAAATGAAATAAAACGTTAGACCCAAAATACGTAATAAAAATTATTTAACACCTAATATACGCTTGAATTAGATGTCAGTACAAACTACTTTATTATATGAGTAAGATTTTTGTCTACCTCAAAATAAGATGATGTACAAATAAGCGAATAAGAATTATTATAAATAAGATTACTACAAATAAACCTATGATAAGAATGATTTATTGGAAACGCATAAATTCCTATCACGATCTAAAGACAATGAAACAATCTCTACGAGAATACTGAGAAAATACTGTGTCCTTGATTTATTTGTATAAAATGTGACAACTCCTGTATTTCACAAACAAACATAGCCAGATGCTTAGGTTTACTGGTTTACTTCAGAGGAAGGGTACTTTGCAATTCCCTTGAGATTCAGACCGGCTAAATCTGTTCTACTGAAAGTTACTTAATCCCCCTCGTGATACAAAAGTTGTCAACTTCTGTCGATATTTGCGGTACAAACGACGGAAAATTCTAAATTAAGTGGCTATTATTGAAATAATATCTGAATCTCAGTAGATATTATAAATCAGTTTCCTACTTGAATCCACAGGGTCTTGTAGTCTTACTACTTGAGTACTTGCCGTCTGCATCTTACTTTCATTCTAAATTTTCATATCTCAGCTTTGGTTTAGAGTAATATAATATTATGTTACTTATCAATTGGCACAGTAATAAATTGTAAAAGAGACAACAATTACGTATTATACCATTTTTCAGAACGTATTAACTAGGTATTTTCAGAATATACTTAGTTGGTGTGCTCGTAAAACTATTAAATACATTTTCAGAAATATAATAGTTTATTAAAACGATAATCTTTTTACTTTACATTCTGAATTTTTATAACAGTGTTGAACATAAATCATAAAGTTACAGTAACAATTGAATGTATATTAGTATAGTAACAGTTATTAAGCTTAATTATGGGTTCAGACAACCTTTTAATAACATTGCTTAAATATTTGTCTTCAGATTTCGTGTTTTGTAAATAGAGTAGTTGCAGCTGATAAGCTTTCCTTTACATAATTAGAATCACTAAATTCTTTATGTGGAAAACAAAATCTTATTCGAGACAGGAAGACCGAGTACAAGAGGCGAATTGTGGTCTGGTCTGATTAACTGTGGCGAACGACAAAAGGGTGCCCGTCCTTTTTAAATCATATATAGAAGATGTAATTATACAATTTGCAGATGAAACTTCCAGAACATTTTATGATTTGTAACTCTGCAGTTGACATGTTGTTTTCTGACGAACTTATGTTCAACCATATGCGCTGGGCTATCAGGGGAACTTTAAAATCAATGAGTAAAGAAACATGGCTGACGTTTTGTGGGGGGTGACAGTCGTCCCAACACTTCCCTGTGTGTCTCAGAATTAGATTTTAACAAAATCCTAGGCCAGTCGTATTCTGAGGCACGTGGGCACGTGGCAGGGTATACTTTCAAAGATCGTACAAGAAATTCAGATATACGATAGGAACTGAATATTACGAGTATACTAGATAGGATTTCTCAACATGAGTTAAAATTTCTAAACTTGATGGCTTCCATGGAGCCAACCCCATACAAGCGAAAACTCTTGTACATAGTAGTACAGTTCTGGAGCAGGTCATTTAATTTGAATAGCTGGGCTGTAACATGTCTTACATTACGAACAATGATGTGGCGAAGAAGTTGCATAAGTTCAAGTGCAGGTGTGGAGGTCCATCAGGAAATCTCTAAATTCAACGAATAAAGAAACCGGCCTGAAGTTCTACAAGCTGATGGCACTTCCCACACTTCTCTATGCATCAGAGAATTGGACTTTAACGAAATCCCAGGCCAGTCCTATTCAAGTGGGCGAAATAACATTTTTCAGCCACGTGGCATGATATATTCTTCAAGATCGCACATAAAATGTCAATTTACGGCAAGAACTAAATATTATGAATGTACTTGATATAATTGCCCAATATCAGCTAAATTGGTTGAAACATCTTAACCATATGTACGACTGGTGCATCCCGAAACAACTATGGAATTAAAAGCCGAAACGACGGAGAGGTGTGGGGCGCCCGAAGAAGCGTTGGTGTCACCAGTTGTAGTCTATATCCTTGGAACAGGAACAAACCACTTTTGGTTTAATCCTTGCTGAAGATGATGATGACGACGATCACCATACGATTCTAATTTTTAATAATCTTGTTGTTTCTCTAAAACAACATTTAGTTTTCTAAGATTTCGTAAGTGATAAAGAACACTCAGTTACTAAGCCGCGACCGGTAGTTACACAATAGCAAGGTCATTTTACCTATAATACAAAACTTGTCCTGAATACGAATTCCATTTCGTGAAAGGTTCATCCTGGTAAAAGTGTGGCACATCCGTAAATATAAATTTTTTTAGAGAAATATATTTAGTAATTAGATGTACCGAATAATTTTTGTGATGCTTGCGGAGAGCATAGGGGACGTGCTCTAGTTGTCGTTGCAAGTTTTTTTTGACAAATATTACTATATACATGACTCCAAAATTATAAAAGCGGAATCGCAGGTAGGGGAGATAAGATCTTAAGGGAGTAAGATCTTGGGTGGATATTTTGTGCCAGACAAGAACCGATTTCTGTAAAAACAAAAATCAAATTACCTCAGAGGAGTATGGATTACGCTGATTATGCATTATGATGATATTTCTTAAAGATTGAAACCTTAATAGAAACAGAATCGCCATGACTCACACAACAAAATTTTTACAATTAATAAACTACTAAGATAAAATAAAAGAATAAAAATACAAATACGTTTACTCAATAATGAAAGTTAAATTGCAAAGAGGAACAAAAATGGCACCTTACACAGTAGGCGGACCTCCTGGTTCAATCATGTAGAATTTTCGTTGCAATAGTAACGTAAACCGCACGTTCCGTTGTAAATAAGAAAACAGGAAATAAACTACTATGTCACAATAGTCACTGAAACATTTTATTATTTAGGTGACTAAAAATTTATAAACGACTTTTAAGCTCACGTCAACATTGTTTTATGGTATAGTACAATAAGCCCTCACAAGAAATATTTTCATTTAAAGTTCTGATTTCAAACCTGGAGTTTTTGTGTTCTTATTCAAATTTTTAATTTAAAATTTTAAACAAATAAAACACTTGGAATTTTGCACTTTGAACTTAAAATTAAACGTAACCTTACGTGAATGTTTACAAAGTTTTCGGTGTAGAAATAGGTTAGAGGGGGAGAGAGAAAGAGGGAGAGGATGAGTGTGTGTGTGAGAGAGAGAGTGACGATGAGGAAGAGAAGGAGAGAGAAATTTTCTACTCATATGAGAACCAAATTAAGGTGGAAAGGTGCAATGTATTGGTTGAACTTACGCTTATGAAGGTAATGTGGTGGAGCAGATTATTCTAATTAAGTGTGGTTTCCCACAGTGTAGACAGTTTCGCTCAGATCGGTCTCCTGCTGCCTATGTGTAAAGCGTTACAAATGTCAGACTGACAGACACTTCAAGCAAGCAGCACTGTCTGCAAACTCATACGTACGTACATACATACATACATCATTAGACACCTCTTACGATTATCCCTTGTACCAATAACTGACGAATAAATTGAAATGGTAATTTGCAATTACAAAATATGACTGAGAAATTAGCAAATCACTTAATTTTTGATTGTATAGTAATTCATTTTGAAAAACCTCGATTCTGTAATACAAGTTACTAAATACAAGCGTTAGCTAGAAATTTAAATACTCTTAGAAATTATTAATTCTTGAGAAACGTTTTATGTACTGTAATAACTGGAGTTAATACATGTCTGTATTTCAGTCACTTCTACAGTACTTCAGTAATTTTCACTCATATATAGCACACAGGTAAAGATTATTTCGTTTTCAGTTACTAAAAACCATGCAAGTAATAATGTAAAAAAAGCAAGCTGTACGGCTGAAGACACTGAAATGGTATGAATTAGTAAGTGGTAATATTACAATTGAATTGGAAGATCAGTCATTAGTAATAAATAAATATAAAAGGTCTACTTGTAGAAAAAGGACTAGACACAAAGCAAGTTCACAAAACAATATTCAAAGTGAATAGCCACAACGGTATTGACTTAATTTTACCCGAAGATCCGAACGGCAATGTTCAGTAGATCTTTAAAGAAGAATAAAAACAGTAACCCATTGTTGAGAAGGAAAAAATCAAGTAGGACAATGCAGTTAGTAATAAAATATGCAGAAACCTGAACACCCAGTGCCTCGCAGCACGCTAAATTGAAATTAACACGCTGTCTAATGTCATGATTTACCTTCTGTAATTCTAACACACTGAGGAATGACCAACAGTATTTCTCATCTCTATGTTTTTGCAACAAACAAACAAACAAGGACGTACTGATTATATTACAATTGCTGGACCAAATGCATGTGATGTATGTTACTTGCCAACGGGAGGACATGAGAATATATCACTACGTTATCGATACGACGCAATCGACAGCCCACAATTTCTCTCACGACATACTGCAGGCCTTAGAAACATGTATGTTGGAAACCTCTCATACAAACGTACGCTCTCACAAGGTTATACGCTACGTTTTCAGGCAATTAGAACCATAAAACTTTTATTTTAAAACAATATGGTTAAATAACAATGCTAGAGCCTCAGTTTTTAGAACTTTTTAACGCTCCGCATGAAAGCGAATTCGTTTGTTTGGCAATAATATTAGTACACAGGAACTTTACGTTTTCTTACAAATTTTCTGTACTTTGCACTGCAGGTCTTATACCTAAATGATGTATAGATATATGAACTAAAATTTAATTTATTAGCGTTTATTAACACAAAATTAAGTAGTTTTTGGTAAATTATTAAATTTTATTTGTCAAATAAAGTAATTTTATTTAATAAGTGTATTCACAGTTCAAACATACATTAAGGCAAGCTAATTTATCCCAACTGTTACTTGCCTACCTATCTTATCTACGCCCTTCAAAGAGGTAAAAACAATGTCAGTGCCGCTTTTAACATGAAAACTTCTATCTGAGAAGCAGAAGAAGCAGCTTCAAGAGAATTCAATGTTTCTAAACAGAAAAGGTTCTTTATTAAAAATACCTCCTTTAAAAAAATTCAAATTTTCAGCTATTACATTTCTCAAGTTATATTACAATCAGAATACGTACTTCATTTGGCATCATTATACATTTTAAAATTACAGTTTTTTTAAAGAAGTGAGGCTTCTTTGATAAGAATGCACATACTACTACAAACAATCTGAAGAAAAAGGTCTCTAAGAGAAGGCTGCTTGCCAATGCCACGTAAACCTACAATCGTGAGAAACTGTGAACACGAAATACTCGTAGCTTGTCTGAGAACATTAGTTCCCTAAAATTATTGATGTTATGTAAAAGATAAAGAAAACACAAGGAAAGAATGTCAGATTCAAGACTGGTCAAACAAGCCTGCAGATATAAACCTATAGGACACAGGAGTGTGTGTACAGCTAGGAAGAAATGACTGGAAAATCTTTGAAGGCGGAACAGGTAGCCTATACCGTGATGGGATTATGATGATAAAAAAGAATAATTGTGAAACAAATCATAGGCAATTCGAATGATTAAAAGAAGATTAGCCAAGTAATCGATGTGTAAAACAAGAAATTACTAAAGAAATACACCAGCCAAAATGCTGTCCAATATTATTTAAGCTATTTTCACATCGTTATATTATATACATTTTTACAAGTAAATCATTTTTAATAATTAATAATTTTTTAGTTATAAGCTTTGGTACCTAATGCACAACAGAGGTAACAGATATATTATATCCTAATTTTCATTTATCTATAGCTATGCTTTCCTTCAACTAGTTCTAATTTATTTCTAAACCTTGTTCTGTTTTGTTCTTGTTACGTTAGTCAGTACTAATTATAGCTAATTTAAACGTGAAATGAAGTACGTAGATTTGACTTTTGAAAATAAATTTTACCAAGCAGTTTTAATTCATCTCACAAATTTATACTGGGGTTTTTTAAATGCTTGAAAGACAAGGTTATTTTGGGGATAAAGTTTACAATCGTGAAACAGGTATAAAGGAGAAGTCTCTACCTCGGAAATCTCTCACATAATGTTGTGAAAATTGTCCGTCTTTTATCCTGTCTGTCTTTTTACAAGGATTTCTGCTCTACTCACATAGAACCAGGAATACTATGTTTTTAAAATGCAGCACTTTGAAAAATATTTTATTTAGTTTTTTTCAAAAACCACCAAAACAAGGCCGATATTTAGAATAAAACTGCCTAAATAAATTTATCTCTTTATATGTAGTCTATGTAACTTATAATTGTTTCCCAATTTCTACGTTAGTAGAGGACCTACAAAGTGTTTTAAGCAGAAGCAAATGTATCTCTGGTAACTCTAACAACAATCCCATGACAACAATGAAATTTAGGTTGTAAAGGTAACTGTAGGCCTACCTTCTTCCCTCCACAAGTGATATGATATCACGTAACACAAAATTATAATAATCAATAATAAGTACAACAATACAATAATTAAAACACGATTACCTGCCTAACAAAGCTAAATGTAAATACGATATAATAAATACTTTTCGAACAGATAGCTAAGAAAGCTACAGAAAAATGATTAAAGCTGCACGTAACAAAACGTGCCTTCTGTAACACATAAAACGTTAAAATATAGTATATAACTAAAGAAATAAGTTATAAGGAGTAGTCTAATAAGGAGTACTCTACAGAAGTTCTTTTGACCTTAAAGGGAGAAGAAGAAATATTGTTTGAGTGCTGTGTAAAGAAGTGACTTGCAGAATCTAATGGAGAAAAGCAATATTTACCTTCATGAAAATATTTAAAGCAATGAAAACCTTCATGCAATATTTACCAGGGAGAATGGATCCAACTTGATTTACAAGAAGAGCCTTTGACTATCATCCAAAGGGAAAGAGAAGTGTGGGAAGACGCCGTAAGCGTTGCTTGGATGACTTCCATTGAGACTGGACAGGCTACTAGCGTAAGCCATAAAGGATGACAACGACAACGGCAATATTTACCATAACTTGTATATTATCGGGAAAGCTGAGAATTCTTCAAACAGGATTTTATCAAGTTGATAGTGACGTTTACTTTTAGTTAGCAATAGGTGAATTTTATTTTGAACTAATTCTTAAGAAAGGAAAATTTTTATAACATGAACGCGACACCGCGACCGTATAGTTCTGAGTGTTGTTTCCTACGATATTATAGTTCATAATATCCCTATTTAATTTAGCCTACTATAAACACTGGGCTAGTGAATGTGTTGAGTAGTGAGTTCCCGATACATAGTTTCATTTTGTGGAACACTTAGTTTCAATGTTTGCATTTTTATTAATAACCCTTGTGCGTTTTATTTGCTTACTTAGCCTATAATTACAGCAGGAAACCAACAATGATTAATATTATATAACTTATTTCGTTTTTTAAGAATGTTTGTATTTTCTCGTTCGATGTTACTGAGGCCACTATTAAATTTTCTTACACGTAATTCTTTAAAGTCTATAAAGTTTGTGTTATCGAACCTCCATACGTGTACCGTTATTGTGTTTCTTTAGCCCAATTAAAACCCAACATTTTCCGCTGTAGATTGATATTTTATTATTATACAGTGGTTAACATATAAGCGTTGTTAATCTTCAGGAGGTGTAAGTACCACAAACCTCATTAGGAGTCAACGTTAAGCCGGTAAATTTTGTCTTGTATTTTACTAAAGTTATCAAGCCTCTCGGATAGTATCGCGTCCGACACCATCTCTAGTAGCACTCCAAAACTTTATCCTATATTCAATTTATGATAATATAAAGCTATTATCTTGCCAAAAAATAACCACGTTCTATAAAATTTGGCATTTTATTGATTTCCTCTAACAAATTAATAATAAAATGTAACACAATTTCTAAGTCTGATATATCGACATCTAATATACAACGACTTTATCACCAATACCACAACCCGCCAATCCTCAACCAGTTATCTTTCCACAGACTGTATTTGAATCATTAACATCCTCCAGCATGTGAGTGGAGAACGTCCCTTTGATCTAAATTAGCAGCTGGAAGTTTGGTATCAGGACTCGAATCGAGTTGCAGTAATTCGTTTATAACTACATCAAGCGGGTGTTGAAGGCACTTAACTGCGTGCAAGGTGTACGCCTACATTAAAGTGTGTACCCAGTAGGCCTACTACTTGTTATGTAACAGAATTTGAAACTTGACATGAAGGAAAATTTGAAACAAATAATTAATGTTTAAAAATCAATGTAAATATTGTAAAAATAAGAAATTTAAGTGGAAAGAATATAACTTTTTGGGTAATGGATTTGCACTGCGTACCCCGTTATATAAAACATATTTTTTGAATCTTAAATGTAATTACAAAGAGCTCAAACAATGCAGCTATGTATCCCATGTGCCACAGACTGGTTAGATTCTATTTGATAACACAGAAACACAACGGATACGAAAATGATCGAAAGTCAGTCAAGGACATACGAATTTAATTAGGAGACTAATTAATTTTAATGTGGTTCAAGAATAGGTGAACTGGATTGTTAAATCACAATAAGTTAACTTTTAAGTTAGTCTTGTTTTCCTAGAAAACGTGTTTGATAAACGTTAGTATTATATAATAAAAATATTTATAGAGTTCATTATATGAACGTGTATTATACAATTAGGTCATACTTTATGGTTGAACGGCTCACTTATCTGTTGACCGTCTATGCTTGCCGAAGATGAGGGTATAACCAATATTTAATACTATCGATTCCATTCTTTCTCATAGCGCTAAAAATACTGGGATAACGACCGCATTAGAAAACTGAATCAAGTGAATGGAACACAATTGTCATGTGGGAGCGTAAGGGTCAGTTGGTCATGTTGCAGCATTAGCAATAATACAAATATCTGAATGAAGACCTAAATAGAACGTGCTAAAGTGACGCCGACGTCCACCAAGGTGGTCGACAATACGCAACGACATCCACAACGCACAAACTGATGTTCGTATGGATACGTCCGTCACTTACTCTGTTGTAGGTGTCATAACGGAGTGACCGACTCATGGTGTAGGGTGTTGGTAAGTTTGTGCAGATTCGTCAGTAGTCCCTATCATTAGCGGCCCTTATAATTTCTAAGATTAATAGGTAGTACAGTCAAGTGATGAGAACAGTTTCTTCTTTTTCCATTCACCTTCCTTTAGATATTTAGTTTCTCAGTACCATGTCGTAAAATGATGTATCCTACAGACTACGATTTTTTTTTGGTGAATTGTTGACAGTAGTCATTTCACATAATTGGTGTGGAGTTTTGCCTAAATATCGTGGTACTTTTCCTACTAGCATTTAATACAACTTTTTAAATTAAAATTGCAAGTTTCCGATCTTTCAACAACAATCCATGATTTGACAAAATGAATGTTTTAATTCCTGTCATAATCATTAATGTTACAATAATTTATTTGTACACTAAGCGTATTTTGGACTTGTTTAGGTCGGAGCACGGAGGTGCTAGATCCCGTATTTTGAGTCTCATGCAACTCTCCAGCAGATAGTTGAAAATTCTCTGTCGACAACCAATTTAGGTTTAAAAGCTGCCGTAAACTGTTCAGGAGAAATTCTCTAACTGAAATTGAATATAAATATGAACAATCATCAGAATTTTTAGAGTTGCAGAGAAATGGTGTGGATTAATTGTGTTAAATGCATATTTGAGACATACGGTTAAGAGCTTCTATAATGAACATCGCCATATAATAATAGTCTATATTGTTAACCGTAAGATCCATAATGCAGTATACGAGTTACTATGAACTACGATCTCTTATTTGTGAAAGGTAAAAATGTTTATGACAGACACAAATCCTTAAGAGCACAACTTAATTGCTCCCCAAGGAAGTATTGCGTCTACAGATGTTATGAAACGTGCTTAATAAACAACAATAACGGTTTTAAAAATTAATATCTCTGATTATTGAATTGTTTGTTTCATTAAACTCAGACAATAAACACATTTAATTCAGCGTTTAAGACAAACTTTTATATATGTTGTAATAGAATGTCAATTATTGAAACCAGCTTGTTATATACAAGAATGCAAATAACTCTTAATATATTTAACCATGTTTTTAAATGCATACTGTCAACATGCAAATTAATAAAGCTTTGCTCAGCAACTATAGAACATGAATATTATTTTTGTAGTATAACCTCAATTTAGTAAATTCAGTACTAAATTTAATTCTGCCATTTAAATGTATTACAACATAACAAATCAATTTATTTTGGTTTGGGGAGCCCCACGCTTTTGGAGCGTTAAATTTACAATAACACGACACAAATTTTCAATGTAATTTAATTTGCATGTGTCGTAATTAACATATCAATGACGTTAGGTGTAATCGTAATAACAAGAATGCGTAATATGTTTTTCAAATCATTACATTATTTATTTAACAACCTCTTTATTTATTTCGGAAATAACAAAATATTCATTATTTATCGCTTGTGCGATCTTATGCATGTGACTTCTGATCAACATTTTACATTTTAAACAGGTTATACATAAATCGTATTATCAACTCTTAACTATCAATTATTTTTGCTCTCGGCTTACTCATTCAGTGTCGTCATCTTTGCAATTGCTTATTAATTTATTTCAACAATTATTTTTACTTTTATTTCAAATTTCTTTAATCTTACTTGGCTTTAATACTTTTCTACTGCATATGCATTTTAATTTTATCCAATAAAGACTTTATTAATTACTTTAATTTACTCCGATTTCAATCTTATAGCATTTACGTTATCTTCAGATCCTAATTGCTATACATGAGATATTATTTTAAATTAACAATCTGCCTTTACACTGCTATGTACAACTTCATTAGTTTAATCAACAGTTCGAATGTCTTTCATTCTAGTTTTAATTATTGTGTTTCAATTGTCGATAATTATTATGGTTTTTTATCACCTCGTTTGATGTGGTAAATTATCGATGTGTCCTTCTCCGGTCCTCGTCCGTGTCCTCGGGTCCTCTTCCAGGATTCCACAGCATGTACTGCTACTTGTTGTCTCTCCTCACATCATAGGCTGTAGGTGTGTCCATAGAAGCTCTGCATATGTGCTCTGCTACTCTGCTTTGACTTCCAGTTCGTCCTGTGACTCTTACAGTAGACTCAAGACAGCGTTGTTGACTGACATAGCCTGCAGCCGCAACGGTTGAATAAAGAAGAAGAAACTTTAATAGTGCGACCTGGTATTTATAGCCACATCGTGCAAAACTCCTGTCTGAACAATATCGGTCTTGTCAGAGTTTGTCGAAAGCGTCCTTTCTCCCACTCTCTTTCGATTCACTAATTTCGTTTATCTTCGCGAATTGCGAAGTCTGTTTTACACTACACTCTGCTCAATCGATCGCTAATTTTCATATGTCTATTATATGTGACTTACACTTCTTTATTATAATTATTCAGGAAGTTATTCACTTTTTATTCATTGTAAGTTCACTTTACGTCACTTTTAAACTTTTTTTTATTTTTTAACCCTTTGCGCATCTTTATAAAATACATACGTTGGTGCATTTAGTTTTACATTATTGTACATAGTTTTCTTATAATTGAAATAATACTTAAAATCTAACATCATTTGAATAGGGGTGGTTACTGTCCAGGAACAGACAGGTTTCACGCACACAAACAAAATACACATGTACACACAGCTAGCTCCAGGTGGCCAGATATGCGTGTACATGCCTGAACGTTTCGTTCCCTATTTTTAAACAATCCAGCTTGCAATCTGAATCATGTCTATCAACCATAGATATATTTATTTTTTTAATTCTTTTAATTATTTTGGCAATGCACAATACCATATATGGTTGTACTGTCGCATTATTTCCCTACTTGGTGAAAAAATATTTAGGTCTATTAAAATTTTGTTTTCTCTGCCTTTTATTAGACAAATAATATGGTATAGTTTTTATTTACAAACACATTTATTTATTGTATGTGCAAATAATAATGAATATGCGATTCTTCAGATTTAACCTTATTTGGTGGGTTTAAGCAATACTCTCCCCCCTTTATGTATGCGGAGTCGATGCGGTGTTGTGGTATATCCGCTTCAATTGTTGTTTAACTTTAATCGTCCTAGTAACCCAGTTATTTATGAATGGAATTTCCTCAATGAACTGGCGTGATATTTACCTACTTCTCTTCCTCTTATGTCGTCTTACACAATGAAGGTCTGTGCGTATGGGTTGAATTCCCTTTCTCTTACCTTTTTATGCCAAACTTCACTCTCAAATTTTACTTTCTGATCGCTAAGAATTCTCTTCATTTTTTTTTTTTAATTTTTATTTACAATAGGGCGTTGAGTGTCTCTAATTCACCCTAGTTTAGACTACACAATGCATGGGTTCCGCCGACCAGACGTTGGGTAGGCCTATTGTTCCTTTGTAACATAGTCGCCGACATATGACAATTTCCGTTCCACACCCTCGTTGTGCCAACATCTGTTTTGACTGTGTAACTCACCGGTTTATACGTTGAGAAATCTTTTCTTCAATGAGACGAAACGACTTCTCCCTTTGCCTCTCTCTTTCTCCTCTCTGCACGTTCAATTACTCTCTCGTGACGAACGCATTCCTTATAAGTCTGTGTGTACCCTATATAAACAGCTGTTCGCTTCGTCACGCTTCGCCTTGTTGTATAATAATAATCACTGTAGTGTTACCATTACAATTATTGTGATTATCATTATAATTACCGTTCGATCGATAATTGCTGTGCGTACCCTCGTCGCGTGCGATTTGTTTCAATCGTGCTACACGTATTGTTTTCTTAACTGTTTTAATACTATGAGTGTAACCAGCCAATTGGATATTGTTGCTACCCAGGTACGATTGTCGAATTTTTATTTATATTCTTCCGTAGTGTTAATTATTTCATTAGAATTATTATTATTAATTATCACCGTTTCTTCTCTCTTATTTTCAATTTCAATTGTTTGTTCATATAGTTTATCATTTAAGCTTTCTATTTGTTTATTCAGATTTTCTTTTACTGCTTCTTTTATACTTTCTGCCTGTTTTCTAAAATATTCTTCTAACATGGGTCGCATCATATTTGAGTAGGGGGAAAATAAGGGTTCTGACACACAAAGGAATGCCGCCTTTCCCACGGTCTAGATCAAAGAGATGCCGCCGTTCCCACGGTCCAAGATTTTTTCCCACGCTCTCCGCACCACCGCTGGACCACAGCATCCCAAAGGACCGCGAATTTCCGCGAATAAATTTTTTTATTTTTTTTTAATTTGATATTTTTATTTTTTTAATTAAATTGATTTGCATATTCGCGAATATATGCAGCCTTTCGCGAGCCTAAATCACTTTCACTTTCTAATTTCCGGGAATATAATTTTTTATATGCAGCCTTTCGCGAGCCTAGATCACTTTCACTTTCTACTGGACCACAGCATCCGCGACTTTTTCGCTGATCTGTGTCAAGATCCGCGACTTTTTCGCGTATCTGGACCACAGCATCCGCGAATATAATTTTTTTTTTTTATATGCCGCCTTTCGCGAGCTTAGATCACTTTCACTTTCTATCACTTGATGCAATATTAAATATATGATCAGGGTTACCAACCTTGCATGAGTTCATATTTGTTATAATGTATATTAAATCTATATGATCAGGTTTACCAACCTAAGGTGGGGGGGGGTTCCGACTTGATGAATTATAGTGTATATATTAAATATATGATCAGGGTTACCAACCTTGCATGAGTTCAAATTTGTTGTGTGTTATAATGTATATTAAATCTATATGATCAGGTTTACCAACCTATGTATGGGTTCAAACTTGATATGTGTGTGTGTATTATAGTGTATATTAAAATATATGATCAGGGTTACCAACCTTGCATGAGTTCAAATTTGTTATAATGTATATTAAATCTATATGATCAGGTTTACCAACCTAAGGTGGGGGGGGTTCCGACTTGATGAATTATAGTGTATATATTAAATATATGATCAGGGTTACCAACCTTGCATGAGTTCAAATTTGTTGTGTGTTATAATGTATATTAAATCTATATGATCAGGTTTACCAACCTATGTATGGGTTCAAACTTGATATGTGTGTGTGTATTATAGTGTATATTAAAATATATGATCAGGGTTACCAATCCTGCATTATTGTGTGTGTATAGAACAGATCTGCCAACATTTTTCTTCGGTGGGAAATTCAAACTATATTATAGTAAATTGTTGACAACGACTTCGATATCAACTCACTCTCCCCTCCTCTCTCTTTGTCTCTAGACACAGTTGTCGATCACGATATAAACTCTCTCTCTCTTTATGTCATTGGTTTTACATAAGCGTCGTGCTACTTATGGATTATTGTAAGTAGCGATACTAAAATGTAATCACCAGGAAATATATTTATCGTCTACCTCATTGTGTTCTACTTCTAATTTTGGTACATGACAGTCATTGATTGCGATTTAGAAATTAATATACTACCAAGTCTGTGTGTGTGGTAAAGTGTTACGCATAAAAAAACCTCCTTGAAATAAGGTATTTTCAAAAGTTTTGTGTACACACACATTGTATAATAATTTTCGTAATTGTAAGATACAACCTGCAAATTATTAAAATGTCTCTCTCACACATTTCTGATTACTATACAAATAATTGGATGCATATTCGAAGATTTCCCTTATTCAAACGATTTGTATGTGTGTACACGAACTTAAATACAGACGATTGTAATTTTAAAAATTCATTTTTTGCATTAAATATATATCGTAAACAATGAAATAATAATATTTCGTCATTGTAAGATTTTAATAAAACAATTATCAGTTTAAATTCTCTCTCTCTCTCTCTCTCACACTTGTTGTGTATGTTTCTCTCTCTGTGGTCAGTACCGCGCGCATGTATATGAAATTAGAAAGTTTATATTTATTCGACAAATATTAACGCCCTCTCTCTCTCTCTCTCTCTCTCTCGCTCGCAGACGTCGGAAGCAATTCGAGGTCATTGACACGACTTTACACTGACACATTGCAGTCTCTCTCTCTCGCTCTCTCTCTCTCTGGGTTAAGCTGGTGTTGTACGTTACTAAAATCATAGCAAATATTTTCATTCTAAGCATGTATTACTGTTTAGTAATAATTACAGCCCCAACAAAGGATATATAAGTTTGTGTACATGGATTGTATATTGCAAGTACGGAATTATTATTTAAATCCGATATCTGTTTTTATTAAAATCATACAATGTCAAAAGAGGATAGTTGTCTGTTACGAACCAGTACTAACTCTCCTATATGGCCGTCGCTCGCATCATCCGTATTTAAAGTTCGCTACTTCCAGTACACATGGCCTCTGTAACAGATTTGGTCTCCAACAGGTGTGATTCGAACGGTAAGAGCAAGAACAATATGAACAAGGCCAAGGACATTATATGTCTAGTATCCCTCCTCAGACGCTGGTGTTACTTTGTGTCATAAAATCTCGTGGCACTCAAGATGAGAGACAATACGTTTGCAAAAAACGACAAAATTGAACTTCTGGAAACAAAATTGTACGGTTTGTAAGTAATATCGACAACACAGGTCAGCATTTTTCGGTCATTGACAGATAAAGGGATCGTCACATTAGGATTACTGACTGCTAAATCCAGTAGTACAAGAACTTAGATATTTGTTGAATCAGTAGCAAAAAAATGTTAGATCTACTGTTTTCAGCGTACATAGACATTTGATAATATATGAACCTGTTGTGCCATGATGACGGAGTTGCACAGATGCGTGTGATAATAATATTTCCCTTATTCAAACGATTTGTATGTGTGTACACGAACTTAAATACAGACGATTGTAATTTTAAAAATTCATTTTTTGCATTAAATATATATCGTAAACAATGAAATAATAATATTTCGTCATTGTAAGATTTTAATAAAACAATTATCAGTTTAAATAATAATTTTCATGATTGTAAGATACAACCTACAAATTATTAAAATGTCTCTCTCACACACATTTCTGATTACTATACAAATAATTGCATGCATATTCGGAGTACGTTGACAGCGAAACAAGTCTATGCACACACACACACAACGATACTGAATTAGATATAATTATTATTCGCTAAATTAAACCAGAGGTCATTAACCTTGTGTACGACGTCCTACATTCTAATTTCACACCTGCTAGTCATTAGCAGTAATTAGGATTATAAAGTATTTACTCTAAAAACGGACAACTCTACTTTCTAATTTGACACCTGTCAAGCATTAACACCGCTTACAACGTTGACTTCATTTTTCATTGTATTAAATAATTAACAAATATTAACTATGTGTGCGTGTGTGTTGTCAACTACTTACATGCGCGTTCTCTCTCTTAACATAACGCTCCGTGTGAAGCGTTTTGTAGAGCAGATTCAACTGTGGAAGGTTTCATACCGTTTCTCCTCTCTCTCTCTCTCTCTCGCTCGCAGACGTCGGAAGCAATTCCTAGTTTATAATGTAATTACCTGTGCGTGTATGTCTCTCTTTACTCGACAAATATTAACGCCCTCTCTCTCTCGCAGACGTCGGAAGCAATTCCTAGTTTATAATGTAATTACCTATGCGTGTATGTCTCTCTTTAGCATAAAAAGAAATCTCCTTGAAATAAGGTATTTTCAAAAGTTTTGTGTACACATATGAAATAATAATAATAATATTTTTAATAAAACAATTATCAGTTTAAATAATAATTGTCATGATTGTAAGATACAATCTGCAAATTATTCAGCTTCAAATAAGTGATATTTACAATGAAACTATTTTCAAATAAAAATGATGATGTTGGTTCGACAACCTTTTGTTTTTAAGACTATAACAAGAATGAGACAAGGATCAGCTCTCTCTCCCCCTCTCTCTCACACACACACACACATTTAGTATGAACAGACGTGTCTTTGTTAGTAAAATGTACAAATCACATGACTTTATGTGAACTTCAAAGGGTTCAAATGTTTCAAAATAAAAATATATAAAACAAAAAATACAGAATATATGAAATGTATATTACAAATAAAATATATATTACATATTATGAATTTGTGAAGCAATCTTCTTCTTCTTCATTTGGTACTACATTAAGACAGTCCTTGGACTTCACTTTTATGGGGTTTTCATAAACATAAAGATCACTACCACCAATAATTTGTGGTACAATACTTCTATTCAATGGTAAAACCTAAAACAAAGCATTAAATAAAACATGCAATCAGTATTAATAATACAAAATCACTGTTTTATTAATTTAAAATACTGTATAATTGCTTACGATTAACAAATAAGAGAAAGACATACATTACAATTCTTTTCATTCTTTTATTCAAATGTAACATTCAAATTTAAACGTTACAATCTGTATAACGTTCTGTTTCAGATAATAGTTTGAATATAAAATGAAATGGAATGCAGTATTTTGTTATGAGAAATTACATTGTAAATTACAGAATTGTTCCAATTTGTTGACAGAAAACAATTATGTGATCAAATAAACATTACTAGAGCTCAAAACAGTACAAAGTCATACTTTTGGTGAAGAAAATCACGTCAACAACAACAAAAGTTGTTTGTGTTTCAACAGCTACAAACAATAATTAATTTTCTTACACTAGTAAACATTTTGTTGTAATTGTTTCAATTAAAGGAAACATATATATATATTCGTTGAGAAAATCTGTTGTGGCTGGACGAAACATGTGTCTGAATAAATTTTCTCTCTACATAGCAGTTGTAAAAGTAGTCATATACATTATGTGCTATATATACAAAAGGCTTTCAACGTGTTTGTCATTTCAACCAATTTGTACTGCGCCCTAATTGTATAAAAATAACTGTACCGCTCCATACAACTGAGAATAAATCCATGCAAACATACACACACACACACACACACACACACAACGATGTTTCTACTTATTTGAACAAGTCCTGTATTAAATGCACTTGTTAATGTTTTAATGTGAACAATTTTACGTTTAAATAAAATCTGTACATACAATAAAATTATGTTTCAGTATTAAAGATATAAATATTACTGTTTTATTAATTTAAAATACCATATAATTGCTTACGCTTGACAAATAAGAGAAAAGACATACTTTACGGAATTTCTTGAAATTTTTGCAGTTAGTCTTCTGCTCATGTGTACTGGTAGTCTGTTTGGGTACGGTTAACCATTTAAATTCAATGTTCTTGTTGTTAACCTTCTGCTCCTGTCCCTCTCGTTTACTGGTGGTATGTTTGGCTACAGTTAACCATTTAGGTTCAATGTTCTGAGAAGTATTCATCATCTTCTTGTTCCTATAATAACAGTACCTGCTTCAGTACTATATATGTTATGTGCTATATATACATAAGGCTTTCAACCAAATTGTACCGAGATCTAATCGTGTAAGAATAACTGAGAATAAATCCATACAAACATACACACACGCGCACACACACACACACACACACACACACACACACACAAAACCAATGAACTGTCTCTTGCCATCGTTTAGAAATTGACATGACAGAGAAAATTTTCATGTTCCACCTTGTACCGAGATCTAATTGTGTGTAAGAATAACTGTACCGTCACATACAACTGAGAATAAACATACACACACACACGCACACACTTTACGATGTTTTTACTTATTTGAACAAGTCATGTATTAAATTCAATAAATAATGCACTTGATAATGTTTTAATGGGAATAATTTTACGTTTAAATAAAATCTGTACATACAATAAAATTATGTTCACTTTAAGAAATAAAAACTGCACAGTATGTTTCTTTGATTGCAGACGAAATATTAGACATCCCGTCTGTATTTAAGTTAGTTATAGTTTTCCACTATGTTTAGCTAATGGTCAACCAGTTGAAAGTTTTTGGAAATTTGATAACCCTGAAGGCACGACGCAGAATCTATTGGTCTAAGCGTACATTTATTATGTAAATCATCTCTTTTTCAGTCATCTACGTATATGCATTTGAATTATTTGCGCATGCACATACAACTGAGAATAAATCCGTACAAACACATGCACACTTAGCGACGTTGATATAAATATTACTGTTTTATTAATTTAAAATACCGTATAATTGCTTACGACGCGCACACTTAGCAACGTTTTTACTTATTTAAACAAGCTATGTATTAACTTCAATAAATAATGCACTTGATAATGTTTAAATATTTCCAACAACTATGTTGATTAGAAGTGCTGTAAGTTCAATAACAATGTTCGCTACGTAACGTATTCAAATCTGTTTACTCACCTCTTAAATGTTGATGCACGCAATTATCGATTTCACAATTAGGTATGAAGGCTAATTGCATTCTTCACGTATATATATATTGATGTATCTTACAACGGTAGGGTAGGGGTAGCTTGCGTGTTTGTTTTGAAAGTCATTGTCCGCCGTTGGAAACTTTCAGAAGTTAGCGATACTGAAAGTATTTTCGTGCATTAGTCAAAATTAGGAAAACAATGCAGAGAGAGAGCGAGTGGACACACATGTAAGTAGCTCGATACTCAGTGACAACAACAACACACACACACACACACACACACACACACACACACACACACACACACACACACACATACATACACAACGATGTTTCTACTTATTTGAACAAGTCCTGTATTAAATGCACTTGTTAATGTTTTAATGTGAACAATTTTACGTTTAAATAAAATCTGTACATACAATAAAATTATGTTTCAGCATTAATGATATAAATATTACTGTTTTATTAATTTAAAATACTGTATATATATATAACCTAGGAACTTCGCAGGTGAAGAAATTAATTTCTATTTTTCATCTGTAACGACATGCGTGTATAATTTTAATTTATTTCACTATACACCTTCGCCACCGCTGCTACCACAGTCGTCAGTAATAAAAAAAGAAGAAGAAAGATCAGTTAGGAAACGCATCAGTACTCGTTCGAAACTGAAACGATTAACGTACCTTACGTCTTACGTCTTACGTCTTACGTCTTACGTTTACGTTTTACGTCTTACGTCTTACGTTTTAGTTTCACATCTTACGTCTTACGTCTTACGTCTTACGTCTTACGTTTTACGTTTTACGTCTTACGTCTTACGTCTTACGTTTACGTTTTACGTCTTACGTCTTACGTTTTAGTTTCACATCTTACGTCTTACGTCTTACGTGTTACGTTTTACGTTTTACGTCTTACGTCTTACGTCTTACGTCTTACGTTTTACGTTTTACATTTTTTTATTCACGGAAATTCACGGATGCTGTGGTCCATTGGGACTGATGTTAATCGTTTCAGTTTCGAACGAGAACTGATTAGCAATTGTGTTTGCGTTCGAGAAGTTTAAAACCTTCCTAGAACATAAAGAATTCCTTTTGGAAACCGTCAATCAGGCGTTATCTTGGTTATTGAATCACCCTAAACAGTTAGGACGAATTGGAAGGTGGATATTGAAGTTAAACTGCTACAAATTCAGAGTGCAGCATATAAAAGGTACTCAAAACGTAGTCGCTGATACCCTGTCCCGTATGTTCCAGTCGCCCACTAAAACTCCTGAAAACAAAGAGAATCCGGAAATAGCACATGCTAACGCCGTAATTACTGAATTCCCCCTTGGCTTCACAAACATTGCTCTGTATCAACAACAAGACCTCTCACTGAAGCCTATTATAGAACAACTTACGCACGGTATTAAATCCGAGAAGTACGTATTGAGTAGAAATGTACTATGTCACAAGATAAGAATAATAGCCCCGGATGTAATTAAGCCCATGCTGATGGAATACTTCCATTCATCTACCATAGGAGCCCATATGGGAATCAATAAGACAATACATCGTGTTCGAAAGGAATATCATTGGAACAATATGAACAGCGAAATAGCCAACTTCGTAAAGAAATGTACATTATGTGCCCTCAGTAAACCGGTCCGAAATAATTAAGTGAGCCAAATGATTTCAGAAATCCCTAAGACCCCTTTTTCTAAACTTTATCTAGATTTCTCAGGTCCATATCCACGATCCAAATCAGGCAATACAATGTTACTCATCTGTGTAGATTCGTACACTAAATTTGTTTGGATGTATCCCATGCGACGAGCATTAGCGTCGACGACTGTAAAAATATTACAGGAAAGACTATTTAAAGACTACGGTACTCCAGTACGTAAAGTATCTGATAACAGTCCACAGTTTAATGCGAAAGAATTTAGGAATATGTGTTTCAAGTTAGGGATAGACCATATAACCACTACAGAGTATCGACCGCAAGGCAATATTGCTGAAAGGTATCTACGAAACCTCAAATCTGCGCTAATCGCCTATCATGCAAACGATCATACGTCGTGGGACCAAAACCTATCCTGGATTCAATATGCTTTTAATTCAGCTTATCACGAAGGTCACAAGTCGACCCCGTTTGAGTTACTGTACAAATACCGACCAAACCACCCTTTGTCCACAAGATGGAATATACACGATCTGCTGCCTCCGCAAATAACGGATAAGCAGATAAAGCGAATATGGAATAAAGCCCGCTCTAATTTAAGAGCAAACTTAGAGAAATCCAGAAAATACCACTGCATTTAATACAGGACTTGTTCAAATAAGTAGAAACAGCGTTGTGTGTGTGTGTGTGTGTGTGTGTGTGTCGCAAATTTCTGAAAGCATTCCACTGTGTGTGTACAATGACCCTAATTGAAGATATATTTTAGGTATAGCTGAATTTAAAGCGTACAAGCCTTCAGTAAGAAACTATTGTAATACAGGAGGTCATTGACACGACTTTACACTGACACATTGCAGTCTCTCCCTAACGTCTGTGTGTATTTGTAAAAGTAATAAAGATTGTACGTTTTTTAGTTTAAAAGATTAGGCACTAGAAAAAAAAATATTACCATCCTTGTTAAAGTACAGTGAAAACTTTGTTATTAAAATTTTACTTTTAATCGTGTTGACCGCATCTAGGGAAGAAACACGATTCCCAAGTTCTTTTTGTGTTTCACAGAGAAAAACAGAGGAAACATTTCCATCTAATGTATATTTATCTTTTTTAAAATATATTTATTTGAGACTGTAGTTGTTGTTCTGCTTTGTGAAGAATTATTTTTTCTTCCGAGCCGTTTATCTAAATAGACGTGGTTGCGGTAAAGTCAGTGTATATCTTTTACGTTTCTTATTTTTATGAAATTATCTGCCAGCGAATATTTATATTTTGTTCAGTGAGCATATGAAGACCTTCCCTACGTACACGCATAGCCCCAGATTTAAAATATATTTATTTGAGACTGTAGTTGTTGTTGTTCTGCTTTGTGAAGAATTATTTTTTCTTCCGAGCCGTTTATCTAAATAGACGTGGTTGCGGTAAAGTCAGCGTATAAGTTGTTCTATAATAGGCTTCAGTGAGAGGTCTTGTTGTTGATACAGAGCAATGTTTGTGAAGGCAAGGGGGAATTCAGTAATTACGGCGTTAGCATGTGCTATTTCCGGATTCTCTTTGTTTTCAGGAGTTTTAGTGGGCGACTGGAACATACGGGACAGGGTATCAGCGACTACGTTTTGAGTACCTTTTATATGCTGCACTCTGAATTTGTAGCAGTTTAACTTCAATATCCACCTTCCAATTCGTCCTAACTGTTTAGGGTGATTCAATAACCAAGATAACGCCTGATTGACGGTTTCCAAAAGGAATTCTTTATGTTCTAGGAAGGTTTTAAACTTCTCGAACGCAAACACAATTGCTAATCAGTTCTCGTTCGAAACTGAAACGATTAACATCAGTCCCAATGGACCACAGCATCCGTGAATTTCCGTGAATAAAAAAACGTAAAACGTAAAACGTAAGACGTAAGACGTAAGACGTAAGACGTAAGACGTAAGACGTAAGACGTAAAACGTAAAACGTAAGACGTAAGACGTAAGATGTGAAACTAAAACGTAAGACGTAAGACGTAAAACGTAAACGTAAGACGTAAGACGTAAGACGTAAAACGTAAAACGTAAGACGTAAGACGTAAGATGTAAGACGTAAGATGTGAAACTAAAACGTAAGACGTAAGACGTAAAACGTAAACGTAAGACGTAAGACGTAAGACGTAAGGTACGTTAATCGTTTCAGTTTCGAACGAGTACTGATGCGTTTCCTAACTGATCTTTCTTCTTCTTTTTTTATTACTGACGACTGTGGTAGCAGCGGTGGCGAAGGTGTATAGTGAAATAAATTAAAATTATACACGCATGTCGTTACAGATGAAAAATAGAAATTAATTTCTTCACCTGCGAAGTTCCTAGGTTATATATATATATATATATATATATATATATACAGTATTTTAAATTAATATAACAGTAATATTTATATCATTAATGCTGAAACATAATTTTATTGTATGTACAGATTTTATTTAAACGTAAAATTGTTCACATTAAAACATTAACAAGTGCATTTAATACAGGACTTGTTCAAATAAGTAGAAACATCGTTGTGTATGTGTGTGTGTGTGTGTGTGTGTGTGTGTGTGTGTGTGTGTGTGTGTGTGTGTGTGTGTGTTGTTGTCACTGAGTATCGAGCTACTTACATGTGTGTCCACTCGCTCTCTCTCTGCATTGTTTTCCTAATTTTGACTAATGCACGAAAATACTTTCAGTATCGCTAACTTCTGAAAGTTTCCAACGGCGGACAATGACTTTCAAAACAAACACGCAAGCTACCCCTACCCTACCGTTGTAAGATACATCAATATATATATACGTGAAGAATGCAATTAGCCTTCATACCTAATTGTGAAATCGATAATTGCGTGCATCAACATTTAAGAGGTGAGTAAACAGATTTGAATACGTTACGTAGCGAACATTGTTATTGAACTTACAGCACTTCTAATCAACATAGTTGTTGGAAATATTTAAACATTATCAAGTGCATTATTTATTGAAGTTAATACATAGCTTGTTTAAATAAGTAAAAACGTTGCTAAGTGTGCGCGTCGTAAGCAATTATACGGTATTTTAAATTAATAAAACAGTAATATTTATATCAACGTCGCTAAGTGTGCATGTGTTTGTACGGATTTATTCTCAGTTGTATGTGCATGCGCAAATAATTCAAATGCATATACGTAGATGACTGAAAAAGAGATGATTTACATAATAAATGTACGCTTAGACCAATAGATTCTGCGTCGTGCCTTCAGGGTTATCAAATTTCCAAAAACTTTCAACTGGTTGACCATTAGCTAAACATAGTGGAAAACTATAACTAACTGAAATACAGACGGGATGTCTGATGTTTCGTCTGCAATCAAAGAAACATACTGTGCAGTTTTTATTTCTTAAAGTGAACATAATTTTATTGTATGTACAGATTTTATTTAAACGTAAAATTATTCCCATTAAAACATTATCAAGTGCATTATTTATTGAATTTAATACATGACTTGTTCAAATAAGTAAAAACATCGTAAAGTGTGTGCGTGTGTGTGTGTACGTTTATTCTCAGTTGTATGTGACGGTACAGTTATTCTTACACACAATTAGATCTCGGTACAAGGTGGAACATGAAAATTTTCTCTGTCATGTCAATTTCTAAACGATGTCAAGAGACAGCTCATTGGTTGTGTGTGTGTGTGTGTGTGTGTGTGTGTGTGTGTGTGTGTGTGTGTGTGTGTGTGTGTGTGTGTGTGTGTGTGCGTGTGTGTATGTTTGTATGGATTTATTCTCAGTTATTCTTACACGATTAGATCTCGGTACAATTTGGTTGAAAGCCTTATGTATATATAGCACATAATATATATAGTACTGAAGCAGGTACTGTTATTATAGGAACAAGAAGATGATGAATACTTCTCAGAACATTGAACCTAAATGGTTAACTGTAGCCAAACATACCACCAGTAAACGAGAGGGACAGGAGCAGAAGGTTAACAACAAGAACATTGAATTTAAATGGTTAACCGTACCCAAACAGACTACCAGTACACATGAGCAGAAGACTAACTGCAAAAATTTCAAGAAATTCCGTAAAGTATGTCTTTTCTCTTATTTGTCAAGCGTAAGCAATTATATGGTATTTTAAATTAATAAAACAGTAATATTTATATCTTTAATACTGAAACATAATTTTATTGTATGTACAGATTTTATTTAAACGTAAAATTGTTCACATTAAAACATTAACAAGTGCATTTAATACAGGACTTGTTCAAATAAGTAGAAACATCGTTGTGTGTGTGTGTGTGTGTGTGTGTGTATGTTTGCATGGATTTATTCTCAGTTGTATGGAGCGGTACAGTTATTTTTATACAATTAGAGCGCAGTACAAATTGGTTGAAATGACAAACACGTTGAAAGCCTTTTGTATATATAGCACATAATGTATATGACTACTTTTACAACTGCTATGTAGAGAGAAAATTTATTCAGACACATGTTTCGTCCAGCCACAACAGATTTTCTCAACGAATATATATATATGTTTCCTTTAATTGAAACAATTACAACAAAATGTTTACTAGTGTAAGAAAATTAATTATTGTTTGTAGCTGTTGAAACACAAACAACTTTTGTTGTTGTTGACGTGATTTTCTTCACCAAAAGTATGACTTTGTACTGTTTTGAGCTCTAGTAATGTTTATTTGATCACATAATTGTTTTCTGTCAACAAATTGGAACAATTCTGTAATTTACAATGTAATTTCTCATAACAAAATACTGCATTCCATTTCATTTTATATTCAAACTATTATCTGAAACAGAACGTTATACAGATTGTAACGTTTAAATTTGAATGTTACATTTGAATAAAAGAATGAAAAGAATTGTAATGTATGTCTTTCTCTTATTTGTTAATCGTAAGCAATTATACAGTATTTTAAATTAATAAAACAGTGATTTTGTATTATTAATACTGATTGCATGTTTTATTTAATGCTTTGTTTTAGGTTTTACCATTGAATAGAAGTATTGTACCACAAATTATTGGTGGTAGTGATCTTTATGTTTATGAAAACCCCATAAAAGTGAAGTCCAAGGACTGTCTTAATGTAGTACCAAATGAAGAAGAAGAAGATTGCTTCACAAATTCATAATATGTAATATATATTTTATTTGTAATATACATTTCATATATTCTGTATTTTTTGTTTTATATATTTTTATTTTGAAACATTTGAACCCTTTGAAGTTCACATAAAGTCATGTGATTTGTACATTTTACTAACAAAGACACGTCTGTTCATACTAAATGTGTGTGTGTGTGTGAGAGAGAGGGGGAGAGAGAGCTGATCCTTGTCTCATTCTTGTTATAGTCTTAAAAACAAAAGGTTGTCGAACCAACATCATCATTTTTATTTGAAAATAGTTTCATTGTAAATATCACTTATTTGAAGCTGAATAATTTGCAGATTGTATCTTACAATCATGACAATTATTATTTAAACTGATAATTGTTTTATTAAAAATATTATTATTATTATTTCATATGTGTACACAAAACTTTTGAAAATACCTTATTTCAAGGAGATTTTTTTTTATGCTAAAGAGAGACATACACGCATAGGTAATTACATTATAAACTAGGAATTGCTTCCGACGTCTGCGAGAGAGAGAGGGCGTTAATATTTGTCGAGTAAAGAGAGACATACACGCACAGGTAATTACATTATAAACTAGGAATTGCTTCCGACGTCTGCGAGCGAGAGAGAGAGAGAGAGAGAGGAGAAACGGTATGAAACCTTCCACAGTTGAATCTGCTCTACAAAACGCTTCACACGAAGCGTTATGTTAAGAGAGAGAACGCGCATGTAAGTAGTTGACAACACACACGCACACATAGTTAATATTTGTTAATTATTTAATACAATGAAAAATGAAGTCAACGTTGTAAGCGGTGTTAATGCTTGACAGGTGTCAAATTAGAAAGTAGAGTTGTCCGTTTTTAGAGTAAATACTTTATAATCCTAATTACTGCTAATGACTAGCAGGTGTGAAATTAGAATGTAGGACGTCGTACACAAGGTTAATGACCTCTGGTTTAATTTAGCGAATAATAACTATATCTAATTCAGTATCGTTGTGTGTGTGTGTGCATAGACTTGTTTCGCTGTCAACGTACTCCGAATATGCATGCAATTATTTGTATAGTAATCAGAAATGTGTGTGAGAGAGACATTTTAATAATTTGTAGGTTGTATCTTACAATCATGAAAATTATTATTTAAACTGATAATTGTTTTATTAAAATCTTACAATGACGAAATATTATTATTTCATTGTTTACGATATATATTTAATGCAAAAAATGAATTTTTAAAATTACAATCGTCTGTATTTAAGTTCGTGTACACACATACAAATCGTTTGAATAAGGGAAATATTATTATCACACGCATCTGTGCAACTCCGTCATCATGGCACAACAGGTTCATATATTATCAAATGTCTATTAACGCTGAAAACAGTAGATCTCACATTTTTTTGCTACTGATTCAACAAATATCTAAGTTCTTGTACTACTGGATTTAGCAGTCAGTAGTCCTAATGTGACGATCCCTTTATCTGTCAATGACCGAAAAATGCTGACCTGTGTTGTCGATATTACTTACAAACCGTACAATTTTGTTTCCAGAAGTTCAATTTTGTCGTTTTTTGCAAACGTATTGTCTCTTATCTTGAGTGCCACGAGATTTTATGACACAAAGTAACACCAGCGTCTGAGGAGGGATACTAGACATATAATGTCCTTGGCCTTGTTCATATTGTTCTTGCTCTTACCGTTCGAATCACACCTGTTGGAGACCAAATCTGTTACAGAGGCCATGTGTACTTGAAGTAGCGAACTTTAAATACGGATGATGCGAGCGACGGCCATATAGGAGAGTTAGTACTGGTTCGTAACAGACAACTATACTCTTTTGACATTGTATGATTTTAATAAAAACAGATATCGGATTTAAATAATAATTCCGTACTTGCAATATACAATCCATGTACACAAACTTATATATCCTTTGTTGGGGCTGTAATTATTACTAAACAGTAATACATGCTTAGAATGAAAATATTTGCTATGATTTTAGTAACGTACAACACCAGCTTAACCCAGAGAGAGAGAGAGCGAGAGAGAGAGACTGCAATGTGTCAGTGTAAAGTCGTGTCAATGACCTCGAATTGCTTCCGACGTCTGCGAGCGAGAGAGAGAGAGAGAGAGAGGGCGTTAATATTTGTCGAATAAATATAAACTTTCTAATTTCATATACATGCGCGCGGTACTGACCACAGAGAGAGAAACATACACAACAAGTGAGAGAGAGAGAGAGAGAGAGAGAGAATTTAAACTGATAATTGTTTTATTAAAATCTTACAATGACGAAATATTATTATTTCATTGTTTACGATATATATTTAATGCAAAAAATGAATTTTTAAAATTACAATCGTCTGTATTTAAGTTCGTGTACACACATACAAATCGTTTGAATAAGGGAAATCTTCGAATATGCATCCAATTATTTGTATAGTAATCAGAAATGTGTGAGAGAGACATTTTAATAATTTGCAGGTTGTATCTTACAATTACGAAAATTATTATACAATGTGTGTGTACACAAAACTTTTGAAAATACCTTATTTCAAGGAGGTTTTTTTATGCGTAACACTTTACCACACACACAGACTTGGTAGTATATTAATTTCTAAATCGCAATCAATGACTGTCATGTACCAAAATTAGAAGTAGAACACAATGAGGTAGACGATAAATATATTTCCTGGTGATTACATTTTAGTATCGCTACTTACAATAATCCATAAGTAGCACGACGCTTATGTAAAACCAATGACATAAAGAGGGAGAGAGTTTATATCGTGATCGACAACTGTGTCTAGAGACAAAGAGAGAGGAGGGGAGAGTGAGTTGATATCGAAGTCGTTGTCAACAATTTACTATAATATAGTTTGAATTTCCCACCGAAGAAAAATGTTGGCAGATCTGTTCTATACACACACAATAATGCAGGATTGGTAACCCTGATCATATATTTTAATATACACTATAATACACACACACATATCAAGTTTGAACCCATACATAGGTTGGTAAACCTGATCATATAGATTTAATATACATTATAACACACAACAAATTTGAACTCATGCAAGGTTGCTAACCCTGATCATATATTTAATATATACAGTATAATTCATCAAGTCGGAACCCCCCCCACCTTAGGTTGGTAAACCTGATCATATAGATTTAATATACATTATAACAAATTTGAACTCATGCAAGGTTGGTAACCCTGATCATATATTTAATATTGCATCAAGTGATAGAAAGTGACAGTGATCTGAGCTCGCGAAAGGCGGCATATAAAAAAAAAAATTATATTCGCGGATGCTGTGGTCCAGATCAGCGAAAAAGTCGCAGATGCTGTGGTCCAGTAGAAAGTGAAAGTGATCTAGGCTCGCGAAAGGCTGCATATAAAAAATTATATTCGCGGAAATTAGAAAGTGAATGTGATTTAGGCTCGCGAAAGGCTGCATATATTCGCGGATATGCAAATCAATTTAATTAAAAAAATAAAAATATCAAATTAAAAAAAAATAAAAAAATTTATTCGCGGAAATTCGCGGTACTTTGGGATGCTGTGGTCCAGCGGTGGTGGGGAGAGCGTGGGAAAAAATCTTGGACCGTGGGAACGGCGGCATCTCTTTGATCTAGACCGTGGGAAAGGCGTCATTCCTTTGTGGTTCAGAACCCTTTTTTTCCCCCTACTTATTTGCGATCGCCTCTTCCATACTAATAATTCCTGGTGCTGCCATGTTGAATATTATATTTTTTTAATTAGTTATTACATACTATGTTTTAAAATATTCTTATTATGGAACCGTTTATTAATTTTATTTATTTATTTTTCTATTTATTATTATTAATAATTATTATTATTCTTCCAATTACAATTACACCTTTAAATGATATATATTGTAGCATGACAGATAATCCACACAAATACATTACTCAATGATCATTAATAAAGCTCTAAGATATGGAATATCCAGATGAGAATTAATTAAAATGCACTGTTTAATAATATATTCACAAGAAAGGTTGAATAAAGAAAATTTCTGCAAACAATATAATATAATACAAATTTAAAAACCCAGAAGACTAAAAATGATAATAACAAAATTACCCAGGTAAGATAGAAGCAGGCAATTAATATACCCCGTCAAAGAAACCAGACCAGAAGAAACGAAGGCATACACGGCGAAAAACTACAGAAGAAGGAAGAATAGTCAAAACTACCACTACAGAAGACAGAAGAAAGAAGACTAGTTAAAACTACTACTACTGAAGAATGAAGAAAGAAGAACAATCAAAGATACTGAAGACAGAAGAAAGAAGAATAATTAGAACTACTATTACTGAAGAACGAAGAAAGAAGAACAATTAAAGATACAGAAGACAGAAGAAAGAAGACTAATTAAAACTACTACTACTGAAGAATGAAGAAAGAAGAACAATCAAAGATACAGAAGACAGAAGAAAGAAGAATAATTAAAACTACTATTACTGAAGAAGGAAGAACAATCAAAGCTAAAGAAGAAGGAAGAACAATTAAAACTCAAAGAAGAAAGAAGAACAAACTAAATAGAACAATCAAAGCTAAAGAAGAAGGAAGAACAATTAAAACTCAAAGAAGAAAGAAGAACAAACTAAATCTAATGAAGAAAGAAGAACTAGTTAAAACTACTACTACTGAAGAATGAAGAAAGAAGAACAATCAAAGATACAGAAGACAGAAGAAAGAAGAATAATTAAAACTACTATTACTGAAGAAAGAAGAACAATCAAAGATACAGAAGACAGAAGAAAGAAGAATAATTAAAACTACTATTACTGAAGAAAGAAGAACAATCAAAGATACAGAAGACAGAAGAAAGAAGAATAATTAAAACTACTATTACTGAAGAAAGAAGAACAAACTAAATCTACTGAAGAAAGAAGAAGGAAGACTAATTAAAACTACTACTACTGAAGAAGGAAGAATAAAGAAGAACCAAACTCAAAGAAGAAGGAAGAATAATAAAAATAAGAACTACAGAAGAAGGAAGAAGGAAGGATAATCCAAAACTACAGAAGAAGGAAGAATAACCAAACTCAAGAAGAAAGAAGAATAATTAAGACGACCCATATAAAACAAAAACTCCATAGGGAAAGAACCCCCAAAAAACCCCAAAATCAATGAATGCCCAAAAAAGAAAGTATAACACATTAAAAAACCATATCACTGTAAAACTGACAAAAAACTAAAAGTGTTAGCTGTAGTAAATATTAGTGCAGTCAAAAAGTTATTGTGTAATGTGCATAAACAAATCTTCACAGTTCCCCCATGGTTGAATATTTCATATTAAAAACTAGAAAAAGACTAGTAAATATAGTAATAATTTACCATGGAAAGGTGTAAGTGATCAAATTATAACTAATAAACTTTAAGAAAGGTGCATGAGTAGCAGTACAAAGTAACAAACTTTAAGTTTTGTGAACAGTGCCTACTTTGATAATGAAGTAGTAATTTTACTAATAAAAAGCTACTAAAACTGTATGAACATTCCATAGAATGGAATATAACTTAGATAGCCAGGGTTATACTTTAAGAGGGGGCATAAATCTTATAAAATGGGGAATTACAGAACTAACTGTTTATGATGGAGTAGTAGAAGGTATTAACAATTATATATGGATCCAAATGTGGGGTTCTAATTAAATATAGCATTTAGATAAGTAAGGGTTAGTCATAAGAAATACTAGTATTATAATTGTTATTTTATTGTTCATGTTAATTTAGGAATGCATTATCTAAAATTAGATAACATTCCAATGTGGTAGAAATACTTTTTATTATGTTATTAGGTGATATACCAAAACAATGTTATTAAGAACACCAGTTTTATATATCTGGGTGTTATATTTTAATTGTATAATCTATAATTACTGTTATGCCAGATCAGAGAACTAATTTTTAATCAAATATATCAGAGTCAGAAGTCAGAGAAGGAAATAAAATAATTACATTAGTAAAACATTCTGCAAATAGCCACAATTCAAATCTAGGCAATATAATAAAGTTAAAATGCAGAATAATTAATAAACCTAATCTTATAAACCAGTCAAACTGACAATATTTAGGCAAGATACACCCAACATATTAAATACTATTTAAATAAGGCTTTCTAAAGATATGGTCATTCTATGAGTAAAATTATTTATTTGTATAATGAAATACCATTTGAAACTGAAATAGGTTCACTAACTTTATCAGAAGGGGAATCATATACAACTGAATTATATGAAAAAACCATCATTAATATACTAAATTGCAATAAAATAAGTGAGAATTGATAATTATACAAATTTCAGATTTCATAGAATAATAATTATATTAGTTAAAATGGCTATTATTTACATAGAAGACAGGGAAGTATAATTTTAGGCCTACCTCCCAAAAAATTATAAGAAATAATTTTCAGATAAAACTTTGTAATACTAACTTAATTACTATCAAAATAAGTAGAATAGAATAGTGAAAACGAATATGTATTTTATATTTCAAACAGTTAAGTAATAACGAATTTACTTTATAAGCATAGTGCACGAAATTAAAGTGTGTCGGAAGTTATGGCAATTTTAAACAATGTCTTTTTAATATTAAATTGGCTAAGACGTTTCGGATGACGAAGGAAATCCAGGCAGTTCATTATTATACATTGAAGAGCACACTTTACGTGAATATTTTATAAAACCCAACCTTAATGGCGATTACGTATAACTAAAGTTCGGAATCAGTTTTTGTGTAAAAATTAAATTTTAAACTATTCTAATCATTGTGAAGTGGTGAAGTTGCCCTATGAACTACATAACACCTATAAACAGCATCACATATCACTATTTAAACGAAATAACACTGGAATCACACCAAATACCAAGTGAATATTCGAGGTTAAACGGACACACAAACACCAATTGATCTACTTATTTAACAACATTTTTACACCCAGTGACTTTTCCATCTTACTCCAGTGACATTAAACTATACCCAAGAAGAGATTAAACGAGTACGAAGAGGATTTAATCGCAGAAGGAACATATTTATTCCACAAGTACTTTGTCAATGTTAGAAGGTGAAATCCACGCATGCGCCAGACGGCCACTTTGACTGATCTCATCAACAACCAGTCGACTGTTTGCTGAACTGTGGTGAATAGAAATTATATATAAACTTTTATTATTACTAATTACCATTCTATTGTTTAATTTTAATACATTTTCAGCATTGTAAGTGTTATACTTTCTGACCCTGACCTTCTCTGGTTTTTTTATAAATAACCGTTAAAAGAACCTATATGTGTATAATACCAATATAAAAGTCATAGATCGACCGGACCTGAGTGAGTCGATACGGCATTATAACATTGTTTTCAATTAAGCAAATTCATTATTTTGTTGAATAAACGCTTGTTATCTAGTGAATTGAATTTGATTTCTTTAATAAAGGAATATAACCATTAATTAATAAAGAAAACTCGACAACCTTTAAAGGCAATATATGCGAATTACAACCTTTCAAGAGGAAGAAGAAGAGAGCTGTTCGCGCCTAATTCAAAGTGGATTGTCTTTTTAATAAATTTAACGAAGGGAAGATCATTACTAGAAGACACACCATACCATACTATTTATAATTACAATCAATAATCTCAATTTATTACTAAATTTTAAGAATATAAACACCTCGAAAACAATTATTTCAGAATTATAAAATTATATCACATTTCAAATTGCTACAACAACAACATACACCAAGAACATTTGATAACAGCATTATTTAGGAATATTACCAAATCGACGTCTCCCGGAGCGGAACGTCATTACTACACCTACGCACCATAAAAGTCAATCTGGGTAATATTATACCAGAACACCATTACAATTACAATTATATATTACCAAAGTGAAGACCAGCAGAGAGAGCCGAATGAAGACTAGAAGACATCATCTATATTACTACACACAATAGTGAGAGTACAATTCTCATACAACTACACATATTTTTATATTTGTATATTTTGTAATTCACCGTTATATTACAAAATTGGCTAGCCCAACCAGTGGGGCTTACAGGTGAGCACAATCTACATACATCAACCTTTTTATTTATTTTATTATACCCACACAAGTAACACATTTATATTACAAAATTGGCTAGCCCAACCAGTGGGGCTTACAGGTGAGCACAATCTACATACATCAACCTTTTTATTTATTTTATTATACCCACACAAGTAACACATTAATATTACAATATATATGTTGAGAGAAAGTTGTGTCGTAATACACAACAAAATGAAATACGATTATATTTCGTATGAATCTTAACTGCTATACATATTATATTTTACCACACTTGTTTATAGAGCGTACACTTAGCTACAAAAAATTGAATAGTTAATGGTGATGTCTTGCCTTACGTTCAGGGCGACAAATTTAAAACACGACACAAATTTTCAATGTAATTTAATTTGCATGTGTCGTAATTAACATATCAATGACGTTAGGTGTAATCGTAATAACAAGAATGCGTAATATGTTTTTCAAATCATTACATTATTTATTTAACAACCTCTTTATTTATTTCGGAAATAACAAAATATTCATTATTTATCGCTTGTGCGATCTTATGCATGTAACTTCTGATCAACATTTTACATTTTAAACAGGTTATACATAAATCGTATTATCAACTCTTAACTATCAATTATTTTTGCTCTCGGCTTACTCATTCAGTGTCGTCATCTTTGCAATTGCTTATTAATTTATTTCAACAATTATTTTTACTTTTATTTCAAATTTCTTTAATCTTACTTGGCTTTAATACTTTTCTACTGCATATGCATTTTAATTTTATCCAATAAAGACTTTATTAATTACTTTAATTTACTCCGATTTCAATCTTATAGCATTTACGTTATCTTCAGATCCTAATTGCTATACATGAGATATTATTTTAAATTAACAATCTGCCTTTACACTGCTATGTACAACTTCATTAGTTTAATCAACAGTTCGAATGTCTTTCATTCTAGTTTTAATTATTGTGTTTCAATTGTCGATAATTATTATGGTTTTTTATCACCTCGTTTGATGTGGTAAATTATCGATGTGTCCTTCTCCGGTCCTCGTCCGTGTCCTCGGGTCCTCTTCCAGGATTCCACAGCATGTACTGCTACTTGTTGTCTCTCCTCACATCATAGGCTGTAGGTGTGTCCATAGAAGCTCTGCATATGTGCTCTGCTACTCTGCTTTGACTTCCAGTTCGTCCTGTGACTCTTACAGTAGACTCAAGACAGCGTTGTTGACTGACATAGCCTGCAGCCGCAACGGTTGAATAAAGAAGAAGAAACTTTAATAGTGCGACCTGGTATTTATAGCCACATCGTGCAAAACTCCTGTCTGAACAATATCGGTCTTGTCAGAGTTTGTCGAAAGCGTCCTTTCTCCCACTCTCTTTCGATTCACTAATTTCCCTTATCTTCGCGAATTTCGAAGTCTGTTTTACACTACACTCTGCTCAATCGATCGCTAATTTTCATATGTCTATTATATGTAACTTACACTTCTTTATTATAATTATTCATGGAGTTATTCACTTTTTATTCATTGTAATTTCACTTTACGTCACTTTTAAACTTTTTTTAAATTTTTAACCCATTCCGCATTTTTATAAAATACATACTTTGGTGCATTTAGTTTTACATTATTGTACATAGTTTTCTTATAATTGAAATAATACTTAAAATCTAACATCATTTGAATAGGGGTGGTTACTGTCCAGGAACAGACATGTTTCACGCACACAAACAAAATACACATGTACACACAGCTAGCGCCAGGTGGCCAGATATGCCTGTACATGCCTGAATGGTTCGTTCCCTATTTTTAAACAATCCAGTTTGCAATCTGAATCATGTCTATCAACCATAGATTTATTTATTTTTATTAATTCCTTTAATTATTTTGGCAATGCACAGTACCATTTATGGTTGTACTATCGCAGTATGTCGCATTCAGTGAAAACTAAAATAACTCTTTTCCCTGCATATTCAAATGACTTTCAATTTTGAATAATTTTTCAATAACTTAGCTCCTAAATAATTTTGTACATAAATAAATTCGAGAGATTTCGTCCAATTCGTTACGAAAAATTAACTATTTTTACATATATGTGTGTGTGTGTGTGTGTGTGTGTGCGCGCGTGTGTGTGATACACTTTTTCAAATGTAACTAAAATGTATAGATAGCTTTAAATAAAAGTAACTTTGATTGTCATGTACCTATCTTAAGACTTGTTAGCATTAACGAATTGAATGTGTAAAACAGTAAAATGTGTCTTACAGTAACCTTCTTAACTGGAAAAGTCTTGTCATCTCTTCCAAAGCGAAATTATTGGCCGATCCTTCATTTAAGCTCCCTTTGATGCATGATACAGAATGCTCTCTTCATTCTTTTCTGTGTCGCTGATGGTGAACGTTCATATTGTATCTGAAATAAACCTAAATAAAAATGTTATATAGTTTTCTCAGCAATATTAAATATTTTCTTCAATCAAGAGGCTTACTAGACATCTCTTTTCCTCTTGAGGCTGTGAGAGATAAAGCCGTACCTTGAGACATCCCAATTAAAGCCGTATAGAAAATATTTAAAAAGTAAGTCATGCTGCTGGAAAAGAATGTGTGTGTGTGTGTGTGTGTGTGTGTGTGTGTGTGTGTGTGTGTGTGTGTGTGTGTGTGTGTGTGTGTTATGAAGAGGTTCAATGTGGTCAAAACATTTGCGCTCAGGCAGTGTTGCTTTGGGGTTCCGATTAACAGGCAATGTGTTTTTATTCCGACTTCAGGGGTAACCTCAGCGAAATCCTCTTCCACTTAATTTAGTTCAAGAAGTTTGACCATGGTAGTCTGCCGCGTGCAAACGATGAGAATAAACTTATTAAAGCGTACGTGTAGCCGTAAGTGGTACAATATACCGTATGCTATGCTCGGTAATGTAATTATGTTTACACTATCAATATTACAGCTTTCGTATAGAATAAAACAATAATTGTAGCGTGGTTTTATTAGTTAGCATTTATTTAACCAAACGTAAAAAAGAGACATAAGTAGTCGAATAAAACGTTATTTTAGTGCAAGGATATTTTTATTAAAATATAGAAAATTAGTACATATTTTATTTTATAACGAAAGGTAACACGTTATTCAGTTTAAACAAATGGGTAATTAAAGTCAGAAGCGCCAAAGGAAACTTGCAGTCGGTCAAATAATGTAGTGCCTACTATGCTGTGCTTTGTCCCCATTTCTCTAACATTGCTAGTTACTTGATTCAGTAAAGCAACAATTACACATTTACGTTTCGCTACAAAAAAGTGAATTAAGTCATTTGAACGGTCGAATAAAATTCACCTTGCAATTACCTACAGTTGTCTAATGTTAGGATATTCTTCACGTATTTTATTCTTTCAATTGTGTTATATGTTACACAGTATGTATAATTATCCATTATTATGTATTATTATACATTTATACTTAGAGAAAGCTTGTACACTATCGTGGAAATACTGTAAAAAATTTATTACAATGATTGAATGTAAATACCTTGTGTTTATTTCATACACAGATAAAATAAACACATTGAGTTTTCTGATTGAGATTGATGATTGATACTTTTGATTGAGATTTCTCAATGTATCATGACTTTTTGCCTACATATCCTGCTACTTCACTAAGCTATTAAACAGTGCAGTGCACTAAGACATTGTCCTTGTCGTTTGTCATCTCAAGATTAGACACTGCTGTCTGATTCAGTTTCGCTAACCAGTCGCCGGCCTTCTTACTCTTCACCTGCCTATCGGCTAATTTGTTGCCATTTGAGAAAGTAACTGTATTAAAATTATAAATAAGCCATTCAATTTTGCAATTTTTATAATTTTATAACCCTTACGTACATCTTACAGACAGAAACAGGTAAATGCAATACAAATGTTTGCTCAAAAACACATATGTGCTGTGAGTTTGCGACTGTTCATAGCAGTATGCCAACTTTCTGTTAGGTAAGAAATTAAAAGTAGTATATACTGTAGAACTAACGTAAGTAGGATATTCAGTAAACTCATAAAAACTAAGATTGTGTGAGGATTTCTGTATTTTTACAACACACATGAAAGAACTGACGTTTGTTTGAAATTTAAGAGTCCGATACTAGCTACCAGCAGCGTCCTGGATCATTCAACTAACGCACGAACGTACTGTTTGAGTGTTCAAGTGTAAACAGGGCTAAAAAGGAAATCGTTTTATAAAAATTTCGAACAGGAAAAGACGATTGACAGTCAGCAATCAATAAGACCATATCTTCGAGATCACGTGTATACTTGGAGACTTCCAGAACGGGAAATTTACCTTGTTTAAAGTAATTACCCTACATCAAGAACCGAACATTTTGGATTAGTAGTGCAACTTGCTTAGAAGCGGAGTACATCTGATGTGGTGCTGGTTAAACATAATACAAATATAAGACTATTATCTGGCATTCCCATATATGTAGAGTATAAATATCAGTTGAGGCTACCTCTACACCCAAATTATCACGCAGACGGATGGGCAGACAGATTGATAGACCAGCAGGAAAACACACATCTACACATAATAATATTAAATACATACAATACTTCATTAAAGAGAATCATCTTTGGCTAAAGGACACGTACAAATAATAGCTTCTAACGTAATGCAAATGCTAATGGTAACTTAATGTTAATTAAGTTTCTAATCCCTGATATTCTTCGTACTTTCTTAGATTTTTATCTTGAGTTAGTACAGCGTTCTGAGCAGTAAATAACTCGTTATTTTCTAAGTTTTAAAATTTAAAGTTTACAGCCAGAAACGATACTTAAGGAGAGTAAGCAGAATTTTTCCCAGCCTAATATTTATAAACTTTCAACAGATTAAAGTTATATTTGAAATTAACATAATCGTCGATTAAATGATTGAATAATCAATAAATGAATAACATAAAAAACGATTGAATGAATCTACAGTACAAAATATTAGGCGGTTTCTTCGATGCCTCAAAATCGAAAATTATATCCGAAGTGTGTGGTATTTAGTGTGGGGAGCGGTAGTTTATGTTCAGATTAAATCAAGTCGAACTTTTTAACTATAAAAATGGAAAGTTATAAATTCACACGTATTTTGTGTATGTTATACTCATTTTTATGAGTGTATATTCAGTCGGAATGGAAACAGTATTTAGGTACCTGTATTAGGTTTATAGTATGTATACATTTATGTAGTTTATAAAACGGGCTTCTGTCAATGTTCCAGATCCTGTCGTCAGTACAGAACATCCGTCGAGTACACCTAACGGGTGTAGTTAATTAGGACAAGTCACTCGTCTCAACGAGAGACAGAACAGTAATTGACAATTTCCAAGACAGCGCATTGTGATCCGTAATGATTGCTTAATACGATTTGAATACATAAACAAGGAAGTAGTTTATATTACTGTATCTACACACTACTTTTAGATTCTGCTCTGCTCAAATTTCATTGATATTTATGTTGCATGAGTATGTGTCAAATTTAATATACAATTATCATCAACAATTTCATAAACGGAAAAGTGCAGTGATTTGTTTAGACTATTTAAATAAATACAAAAAACATTGTAATGTAGTATCCCTTTTAAACGCGATATGTAAGTAAGTAAATAAATGTATAGAGTAAATATCTCTTACGAGAATATAATTGTGCTATGCATGTTTGGGTAACAGATGAAGTGCTAGAGAAGAAATACATCTAGAGCTAATGTCCGAGGAATACATCTGGACGTCCGAGGAAGCGATGAAGTGACCAGCTCTAATCTTTGCCCGTTTGAGACCGGAACAAACAATCTTTGGTTTAATCCTCGCAGATGATTATGTTGATGATGATGATGATGATGATGGCGTAAGTCTAGTCTGAAAATTTTTGATTAAGTGATGGCACAAATCTCTGATGAAGAACAACGAGTCTATAATAAGTTTTTACAGTCAAACAGGAGTGAAGATAGAGTAATTTGGTGGAGAAGAGAAATAGGGCTAGGCGCATTGTCAAGAAAGCATGTGCTGTATCGTGGGAACGGTTTCTTAGTAGAACTGAAAATGGTATACATGATCGAGGCTATATTAGACATTTTAATAAATCGGAAAGGATGTTGCCAACACTAACATTACTGATAAAAGACGCAATCCTTTCTTCAATTCGTCTCTTCAAGAATGTTTTTCTCAAGAATCCTCTTTCCATTTTCAGCTGTCATTTACTTGTTCTTTGACCCAAATACTCTTCCTGTGCCTATTGCGATTCAATTGCTATGCCTTTGTTATTTTTAAATTATACCAGGAAAATTATATTTCAACTTCTGCTTTTGCTCTTCAATCGCTTTTTAATAATTAATTATTTGCACAATTTTATAATAATATTTCTTCCCACTACAACTCAATTGTTTATATTTCTCAAATTGCGCTACATTTCTTGTTGTAAAGCCACAGATTTGTCTTTAGTAATTATCTCTGCTGCTTTAAGTCTGCTTAGGTCATTTTATCTACAAGTCGAATTAAAACAATCGCGAACGTGTTTTTTATGTTGTGCAGTAAGTTAGCACGTCAGACAAAATAATTACGGCATTGTGTTCTTAATATTATTGTTAACTGTTCCGCAAGTCCTTATAAATATTTACAGTTCTTGACCTCAGTCAGTATCACAATCAAATGAGACACTAGGTTTTAAATATTAAAAATAATAAACCTGCTCCAAAATGTGATTGTTTACGACCCTCTGATGGGTTATTTGCCAATGAATGGCATGGTATTTGTTTTAGTAGCATAGACCTGTAACCCATATAGACCTATTCGCAAGAAACTGCAAAATCCAAATGATGCCTCGTGTAAATTGACCTTCGGTTTCTTGAATTACCACTTTATCGCTGATATAGGGAATTACGTGCGCCTTTCTTCTATTTCTTCGTATAAAGATGTATTCTGAAGTGAGCTGCCACACCTTGAATTCAAAGTATACCGTCCATCTAAATATTAAAAGTATCGGCAAAATAGCCTATCTGTGCCGAAAACCTTCGTCCGTGAGAATATTATTCGTCCAACATTGTAGAATTAAATTCAAGCCACCAATATCACAATAGTAATAAGTGATTTTTTATCATGAATCATTAGGAAACTGTGAAAATTATGAATTATTTCAATGTAGTAGAAATATATAGTCTTAGGAAGACTATCCGTCACTAGGTAATATTTGTGTTAATTTTTTTAACAAACTTTTGAATAATAAATAACTATGTCATTTTTATAATAATATTTTCAAACACCGCTTTGAGCATAAACACCTTCACAGTTTTTTACGTCACGTTAAGTAATATATAAGGAGAAAAGTTAATAACATTCTTGTAGCAATAAAATTTGAAATTTGAGGCAGTCGAATTCATTGAATATTTATGTTATAAGAATTTCGTATCTGAACACATTAAGACCATGCAAAGACCCATCACAAATACTTTAAATATAAGTGTATCACTACCGACTTGTTCCGAGTCGGTAGTGATATATTTAGTTAATCAACGGATACGTGATTAGTTAATCATGGACAACAAAATCCAAGAACAAATACTTTATTTAAAAAACAAGTTATATACAATCACATAAATCCCCATTTTATTCTATTCTAAACGCGGAAACAAAAGGCTGAAGTTTACGAATAAACATTTTATATTACAGATTTTGAATTTGCTCAGATAAAGGCTGAAACAGGAATATAATGTAGACATTCTAGGGGTTTCTATGGTTTTAATCATTTTCTCTCAACTGCATTTACACCATTACATACAACAAAAACATTGTAAATGATAATAGTTTTAATATCCAATTGGTGGACATTAAAACTCTCATTACGTTTGTCAACGGTATTTCTCTTCAATTAACAAGGATTGCTAAAACAAAGCATTGTACACAGTTATTGCCATTTACATCTATAACATCTATTACATCTGCGAAAAGTAAATTTACCTGAAGACGTACACCAAGTTGCAGGTAGTTCTAAACTAGGTACTGATAACGTTAGTACCAGTGGCGGCTGGTGCTATGGTTGCAGCGTTGCACGACCACCAATGTAGAATAACTAAACTACAAAATAATATACTAAAACATTAAGTAGCTAAAAGTATCATAAATTCCAACGGAGAGCCTATTAGATCCAACGCGGTAATGTTCGCGTACAATTCAAATGTGGCGCGCAGGCTGGTGGTTGAAGGCCGTTTTCAACTTGAACAGTATATGGCAGAGCTTACTACACACACATATGGGAGGACGTGCGCTACTCTTCACAACTGCCCTATGTTCCCAATGTTAGCTAGGCGGTTGCAAAACGTTCTGCAACGCTCCAGTAGTAGCGCTGTAGCGCAACTTTGTGTTATGAAATCAGCACAGCCTTCTTCATTTATAAGTTATGTCAGGTTTAGTGTTTACGTTGGTTCAAGGTAAACGTTATCCGTTGTTTGAGGTTATAAAATTATAGTAATAATTTTGTATAACTATGATTATGATAGTTTAATGTCTTTTTAACCTATCTCCCATTCACTCAACCAACTTCTGCAACTACCAAAATTTGGAACCACCAGCCCCCACTGGTTAGTACGTGGTACCTTTAGCTAACAGTGAAATAAACTTTTTAATAGAACTTCATATGTTTTCACAACATGGGTTACTGTCTGAATATTAATGGCAACACATTAAAATTTTATGTGTTGTCATAAAAGAGGATGTCTATTGCAAAACGGTGTCAGTATTGAAACAAAACTGTTAACGGCCATTTATTGATTTGTCAGCAGCTGACGTCGTGAGTCACAAGGTAGAAATTTATTTTAGATAGGCCTACTGTGTGTGTAAGCGACACATGCATGGCACCTATTCTGTTGTATATAAAACGTCTGTCAACTTGCACGTTACTTTTCCTGCTATAAAATGTGTGTAATAAAGCTAGTCTTTTTTGCATTAAAGTATCTGACAAAGAGAGAATAAAAAATAACTGCTAACTTTTGTTATAGTACAGCTAGATATAAATGTTTCTGCAAAACGTGTTGGAGACACGGAGCTGTGCTGTTTTGTACGTTCAATGAAGGTTTGCTAAGCATTTTCCGAGTAATTTTGGATTAAGGAAAACAATGTTTATATTGGTCTACAACTAAAACTTTTCGATTGGCCCACGGCACACGTACACATACTATACGAATTATTACTACACGTACAATGTATACGAAACATTGCAATTTCTTTTTTAATTATAACGAAAATGGCGTGAACCCAATTTATAAAGACAGAAAAATTTCCGTCGTGTGAGAAACATCCGACCTATTACAAACATAGAAAACATTAAAACTTACTCCGTATTTGAGACAATAGTAGTTAACAAACGTAATTAATATATATTACAAGTTACAAGTCTGTTCGCAGCATGTTTTATTGAATATATAACAAATGCAAATAATTGGGAACAAACGTCTCTTACAGTACGCAACGAAATTTTCTAATTTCATGTTTGTTACCTACAGCTTAGTTCAATTTATCAAATAAAGACACTATTACCTAAGTAAAAGCTTTTTATATACTTACTACCTTACTATCACAGTGTGTATTTAAGGAACTCAATTCCTTACTAACCATCTTTTACTTATGTTCGCATATGTATCACAACAATAAGTTAGCTTTACCTTTAGGAAAATCCTCCCCTCCTAACAGAATCTCTATGTACAGATTAGAGAACTTTTGAGTGCATAAAAACAACTTTTGAGAACATACATTTATGTGCATACGTACAAGGTGCGGTAACACTTTTAATCCATAGTATTATAATTCAATAATATCTTAATAATAGAAAATAACAATTAAATATTACAAAGTGCAGAATGAGACAGAGTATAAACGTGGTAACGGCTGCTAATAGTAAAGACTCTTTCAGTCAGTGGGGGAAGTTGTATCAAGGACGGCATATCTACTAAAGAAGCTTACAAAAATCAACTGCAACACTGCTTCCAAAAGTGTAAAAATTCGAATGAAAAGTTTTGTGAAAAGGAAGGAGAGTACGTATATTGAAAAGAATGTTAGATTGTTATTTTTTGTAAATAAAACATATTTATGAAACTAAATCCGTTAGCTAAGAACCACACTATTTAGTTCTTGTGTTGAAAACTTGGTTGAAAATGAATACCGTGAAGACAAAAGAAGAAAGAATATTTTCTTCATTGACCTGAAGAGAATAGGCCTATATAACTCCACATACTCCGTATAATGTAAAGGCAGTGAAAAGGTATTACTTAGACATTTTGTATACTAAATATTAGTTGATAAGCATGTAGTAATTTATTAATTTTTTAGTTTTCGTTTAGATTGTGTAACAAATAACAACATCTAGTAAGCTTACTAGTAATTTTGTTGGTAAAATACGTAACAAAGAACGCAACACTACTGTAACTGACACTACAAACGTGTCAAAAATTTTGTTTTCAAATAACTAATCCATTAATCAATAAAGATGTGTTTTATTACTTGTTTACCTTAACTTGCCGATTTAGAGATTTTGGATATTCAAACATTCGCAGTAACAATACTCTTGAACGTTTATGTCCATTTGGATACATTAAATTCATCCCTTGTTGGTTCAAGGTATGTGAGTTTACAAACAATCTAGTGCTCAGATTAAAGGAAAGCGCAGCTGACTTGTGAAAAGACAAAATTGTAGTTGCAGTAATCAGTTTACTAGTTAATTGATACTATACTAAACCATTCAACTATTGAAATATATCCTACAGCTTTATTGCAGTTACACACACATTCAAACAGACATGACTCTCATTAATTGTAGAGAAAAACTAAAAATTATGTCAGCATGAGGTTTGATAGAAGAAAATCATAAGCTAGAAGAACATTTTTTAATTCAGCTACCTTCTGTTATGAATGTGGTGGTTTAATTAAATTAGATGTTATAATTAATCGGTTACTATCTTAAGTAAAAATTGATATTTAACAGTTATTAGGAAACAACTTTCTATATCATAATATCATTTTATTGATATTTAATATTTACAGTGCAGTGTACATACTAAACTGCAGTAGATTTGAATCGCATTTGAATCGCATCTTGATATATGGACGAATAGACTGTAGACTATACTAGAATAAAATGGATCCAGAGGGTAAAAGAGGAGGCATTTAAGATGAATGTACGGTGAAAAAATATAAAAGGAGAGACGCGGTATAGCAAAACATAGAAAGTAAAAATCTAAAGGAGAAGAGCGAAAGCGTGGAAAAGAAACCGTGCATAAAAATTAGTTTTGTATAAAATTCTATTGAGAATTTTCTTTATGTAGCTTACATTGCACCTTATATGGAAAATACTGTAGACACATCTATCTGTATGTTTAAGTTCTATTGAGAATTTTCTTTATGTAGCTTACATTGCACCTTATATGGAAAATACTGTAGACACATCTATCTGTATGTTTAAGTTATATTTCATAGAGATTTCTTTTTATTTTTAGTATATTGCTTAGCTTTATTTTTCTTTTTATATTGTTGCCAACTCTCTAAAGTTTACGACTCATTGGCACTCGAAAATAAATAAATAAAAATACACCAAACTTTAGATTTAAATTAACCGTGACTAATTCTCCATCGGAATCAAAATTATCGTTGTTTCAATTGATTAATTACTCAACACTATGTCCAGTAAAACAATAAAATTGTATTGCAAATCAATGTTATACTGGTAAAGTACTTCAGCATTGGGTGAAATACAGGCAAGTTCATTTAAGAAAATAAATAAAAATAACTAATTAGTTTTATCTGCGAACAAAGTCAATTTTATTCAATGAAGCGGTTGACAAGGGATAAACTTCTCCTGATGATATTGCCTATTGTAAACTACATAGTAAAATCTAACAGTTTAAATTGCAGTTCTCAAATTAAGAGGATGCCCACGTTGTTTTGTATGGGGGAGAGTTTTGAATGAGGTCAGACACAGCGCGCGTAGTTGATTGGTTTTGCGTGATTCCCGATTGACTGATAAAGTAATTACTCCAACTAGAAGATTGTCCTCATAGTGCTTCAACTTGATCTATTTTTTATACATGTTTCCACCGTGAAATATCTATTACACTCAAGGGAAACCTTACGTCTTCATGCCACGTGACGTATAGAGTACCACAATCTGCAAGCCATGTCTGCCACTGGCGCTAACTCAACAGTTTATTTGTTGAACAATGAAGAGATATATTAATGTCAATGCTGTAACATATGCAATGCATAATGACAATCACTGTAAAGCAATTACGTTTCCACTACAAATGTTACATTGTTTGCATAAAATAATACAATAATATTAGTGTGCTTTTATAAGTTATAATTTGAAAAAGATATAACAGAATAGCAGATAGTCGGACGGAACCTAATGTTAATAACAAAATTTATTAACGGACGGAAAATAAAAATAAAATTTAATTTAAAAACGTAGGCCTAGATAAATAAATTTAAATTTACTAGAACCTGAAGTATTTCTTTTAACTACAAGCTCAATAAGTATCGATGACTTTATATACTATGCTGTAACTATAATTTCTTTAAAATAGAAAAAGTAAATTTATTTTAAATGCTGTGATTTTATAAAGTATTTTTGTAGTCTTCTGTGTTAATTAGTTATTTCTACATTACTACTAATCAACTACTGATATACCATCTTTTATGTTGTATTAAACCATGCATTCATTTTCTACAAATTTTGTTTTAAATATGGCTAATAAATAATTCAGTTTCATCTAATGGACAGTTAAAGTTAAAAGCGGGAACGGAAACTTGCCATCGGTCAAACACTACTGTGCCCAGACGACAAATTTTGTAGCCGTCCTCTGTTATTTAATGCTACAAAGTAACATTTACATTCCATTACAAAAAAAAAAAAAAAAAATGAATAGGGCAGTTTGAACGGTAGAAAAATTTACCTCGCACTGTACACGTAGTGATTAGTACGTCGTGGGCAGACTGTTCTTCTCTATGCCGTTTGTTGCAGATGTGCACTTACAGTGTGATTGTATGCAGTCATCAGAATATACTGTGCAATTCAGTAATGTAATTACTAGTTACTTTATTATTTAGATCATATCGTACTGTTACGACGGAAAACAAAATACAGACACCAATGAAATCACTAATTACCATTTTAATGAGTCACAAATAACAATTTGAAATCAATATACTCTCATACAGTCATTCACGTTAAATTTGTCCACACGCAATAATAATGTCAACTATAAAGAGTTCCGCACTAACTGTAACACAAAAATCACTTTCAACAACAACCACTTTATCCGCACCGAATAAACCGTTCAATTTACTAACGTCTAAGCCGCCGCTGTTGTTTATATATAGCCTCCACATGTTCCAGAATAATGTTCCATGCCAGCATATTTTGCGTAATTAACAAGCACTCGACAAGTCTAGAGGATACTTAAGTACACGGCCTTGACGGAGACACGCAGCTGCTCGGTTAGCCGAGAAACATGTAGAACGACACTCTACTTGTTTTTACTTGTTTTTTTTTAAACTTAGTTTGACCTTTTATCAGCACATTATTTCATAATCGTATTCCAGTGTATGTTATCAAAGCATGACTACGTTATTTTGTTGGCTGTTGTTCAGACTTTGAACTGTTAAACCTCTGTATTGTAATTACTGCACTGCGACACGCGCAGATGACGTCACGTTTTTCTTATCTATCGTCTACAACCGGCGCAGCTCAGCTGTCTGTAGCGATATTTTCGTTAGTTCTGCAATAGGCTCCGCGTCGATCACTCGTAATATTCCCGGCCGCGGCTACTGCTTTCAGTTTTTAACTATTATTATGTGCAGCATGCACTAATTGTACCTGGCGATCTTTGATTTATTCATCATGTCTTTCGACTTCTATTATTAATCAACTAACGGGCGTCATGGCGTGTAAACTTCTGCGCGTGTCACCAACAGTATCCAAATTCAATAGCTTTCAATAAAAGATTATCATTAAAAGTTATACAGTCCACTTCTATTTACTTTATACCAGCCCTTTTCATTCAGCGTTGCCTGGAATAACTCGAGAAGACTTCAAGAGCTTCCAGTACGCAACATTTGGTCCTCACGGGACGGATATTATTTTTACCTTACGGGCATTTCTTGGTCCACAAGCGACCACATTTTCGTCCACAAGCGACAACATTTTTTGCTCCACTATTTCAAAAAATGTCATTTAATGGGCACAAAAGCCTGTGTCCCAAACAAGCTTCAAAATTTAAAACATTTTCAAATTGAGATTGCTGGCCGTGGCATGTCCTTGGTTACCGCAAAAGACGACCTACAGGAGTGACACACAAGATACAACAGAGCGTCAGATCTGACACAACAGGAAACGGCAAGACAGTTACTCAACAGCAGCAATTCCACAACGGTAAATCACGCTGAGATACGACGACAACCGTCATCCAAACAGCACGAACAGGCGGGGCACCAACATCACAGGATTCACGAACGGGATCAAAGCGGAATCAACAGGACCGAAGCAGTTCGGAACACGCCAGGATTCCACGTGATTATAAACTTTCATTTATCAGTTCATTTATAACTTTTCATTTTTAATTGTTCATACAACACATGAATATACAATCTGAGTAATATTTTATATTCAATATGCTATTATTGATGCTTTTATGTACACATATATAATTATAATATGAGCATATTTTCATAACTGCTTAATAACTCATTGAGAGTTCAAGTGTCGAGATAAGACTATACGTATTATTATTAAAATTCATAATTTCAATAACGCTGATGGCTGTTTTTTAATAGAAATAATAAGTATATGTTATAGTAAGTAATGTGTTAAGTTATATGACGATCAATAGCTCCTGCATTATATCAAGCTTTATCAAAATTACGTCAATTATTCACCTGCTCTGCGCATAATTTCTTTTGAATTACATTTTTTAATCGCAATCATGACCGATGTCAAAGCTCTGATAAAGAAACGGGGCACTATTAAGGCTTCTATATCCCGCGTGAATACGTTCGCGGATAATTTCGATCTGGAAACCAGCGATCATCACGCACTAAAAATAAAGCTGCGGCATTTGATGGAATTATCCACTAAATACGATGACGTTCAGTCTCAAATTGAATCCGATGACGCGGATTTCGCATTAGCAGGTGATAGAGTCCAAACTGAGGACGATCTTTGCAGTATCGAATGTAAGTTGCAACACTTGTTAGAGCAAGTGGAACAAGTGAATCAAAAACCGCTGGTTAGTACCGAAATTACGCCTCTTAAAACCCATCCTATACAGTTGGAACCGATCAAATTACCTCGGTTTTCGGGTAACGTAATTGAGTGGCAACACTATTATAACATATTTCTCGAGTTAGTACATGCAGAATCGATCTGGCGAATATTCAAAAGCTACACTGCTTGCACTCGTCATTAAGTGACGAGGCGCTGAACGTGATAAAATTGCTGCCAATTACTCATGAAAACTATGTGGTAGCTATTGATCTACTAAAAAAACAGATATGACAGTAAGTTGATTGTCTCAGCCCATCATGTGGGAAATGTCCTGGGTGTGCAAGCCGTTCAACACGGGTCTAAAATTAGCATTGCCAGATTTATTGACGAGATAACCGCTAATATCAATGCGTTAAACACCTTAAACTTACCCGTGAATACATTCGAAATTATTCTTATTCACTACTTGGCCCAAAAACTCGATAGGTACACGCTTCGATTGTGGAAAGAAAGTTTGTCAGAAGAACGATTTCCTAACTTTAACAATTTTATGAAATTTTTAAATGTACGTAGACAGCTATTGCAAAATCTGGATAGTGAAACCACTTCAACAAATAAGATAAACGCTTGCGATAAGACCCATTATCGCAAGACAATTAAAACGGTAAATGCGGCCAAGGCAATATTCCACTCCCATGTTGGAAATAATCTATGTCAGCTGTGCAAGGGTAAACACAGAATTATTGATGGTCCACAATTTACAACGCTTACTATACACGAGAGAAAAAACATTATAATCAAAAACAAACTCTGTCTAAATTGCTTTCGCCCAGGCCACGATAGAGCCCACTGCCCATCCAAATTTTCTTGTGGAACATGTGCGAAACGTCATCATATCATGATTCATATGCCTAACAAAACCGAATCGTCCAGTAACAACCAGTGCTCGCTGAAATTACAAACAAATAAGTCCATATTATTATCTACCGCAGTCTGCATGACTACTGACCGTGCAGGTAGAAAGCACCCGGTTAGAATTTTACTGGATTCTGGTTCCCAGGCTAACTTTTGTATCATGGATTTCGCACGCCGTATGGGTCTGAAACTAATCAAATCTCAATTGCCCATAACGGGTATAAACAATTCGTTATCCCAAGCTGACTTCAGTACCCGAGTCAGGCTACAGTCTCGCTATAAAAAATTTTGTTTAAACATACAGTGCGCTGTGCTTCCCAGCATCACCAACAATCTCCCGGCGGAATCATTTGATGTCGCATCTTTAAATTTACCCAAAGGCATATTTTTAGCCGACCCACAACTCAACTTCTCGTCGCAAGTCGATTTATTGCTCGGTGCTCAATATTATTTGCAGTTAATTGAACCTACTAAATTTATACGTGGCCCACATTTTCCCATAAATCAGGAGACAAAGCTAGGATTCATTCTCGCAGGTAATTTGCCGTTTAATGTTGACATGACGAAACCGGTTTCATCCTTTATGGTATGTGACAATGATAGTACAATTTCCTCGCAACTAAAGGAATTTTGGAAGTTGGAGGAAGTTTCTGTTCGTGATACCTCCGCTCAGGACTCGGCATGCGAGAAACATTTCATGTCCAATACTGTCCGTAATGAAGATAGCATATTTGTGGTATCCCTGCCTCGCAGGTCAGACAAGTCTCATTTAGGCGATTCTCTCTCCGGCGATATCCGCGAATCTCAATCACCGGAACCTCCGGTACAGCAGACACGTAAACGTAAACGTAGGCGTAAACGTAATCGGATTTTGCACGCTCACTCCCATGAGTCATCATCATGGCCCATCAGTGCCTTCGATACTCATTCGCCCTGCACTTATCCCGATCTGGAACAAGAACGACGCAAGCAGGCCCCAACCTCACTAATCGTCGCTTTATCCACCTCCAGTTATGTTGAAAATTACTCATCCCTTACAAGACTTATTCGCGTTTTCTCATATTGCCGCAGATTCATTCGTAACTCTAGGCTCCCCGTAGCAGACAGGGAAACTTCTTTTCTGTCAGCCCAGGAGTTGCATGATACTCTTTTGGTTTTTATTCGCCAGTCTCAGCAATTGCATTTCGGCATTGAGGTTAGGGAGCTTGAGGAACATCGCTACATCCCCAACAGCAGTAAAATTATCTCTCTCAACCCCTTCCTTGATAAGTCAGGTATATTGAGAGTGGGTGGACGTCTGCAACTCTCCCAGCTTAACTACGCGAGCAAGCATCAAATAATTTTGCACTCGCATTCTCATCTCACCAAGTTAATCATAGAATACGAACATCTTCGTTTATTGCACTCTGGTGTACAATTAACCCAGTTTTCTCTGAGACAAAAATATTGGATTGTTAACGATAAGTTCTATATACGCTCGGTAATACATAAATGCAGCACCTGTTTCCGTTACTGTGCTAGAGGCGCGAATCAATTATTGGGACTGTTACCCCTTTCCAGGGTCACGCCTGCTAAGCCGTTTTCCCAATCGGCGGTGGACTATGCCGGACCCGTACTTATACGTCATGGCGGGCAGCGCTCAAAATCGACGTCAAAGGCGTATATTGCGTTATTCATATGCATGAGCACTAAGGCCATTCATTCATTTGGAACTCGTATCAGATCTTACCTCAGACGCCTTCATAGCGGCCTTAAAACGGTTCATCGCGCGTAGGGGTATTCCCACTCAGATATTTTCAGACAATGGTACGAATTTTCGTCGTGCTAGCAGCACATTACACGAATTGTACAAGCTTTTGAAATATAAGGGATTTGAGCAAGCAACTCAGGAGTTTATCAGTTCCCAGGGCACCAAGTGGTCCTTTATTCCACCCTCTGCCCCTCATTTCGGTGGTTTGTGAGAAAGCGGTGTAAAAAGTGTCAAATTCCATTTACACCGCGTGATTGGCTGTACCGTTTTAAATTTCGAGGAGTACTCTACCATTTTAACTCAAATAGAGTCCTGCCTTAATTCACGCCCTTTATTCTCTATATCCAATGATTTTAGGGACCCTGAACCTTTAACTCCCGCTCATTTCCTGGTCGGTTCTCCACTGACGGCACTCCCGGAGCCCGACTATACCCAAATCAGTACTAGTCGTTTGGGCAGATGGCAGCTGCTCCAAAAATTCACACAATCCATCTGGAAACGATGGTCCAAAGATTATTTGCACCAGTTGCAGCAGCGCAACAAATGGCGCACCACTTCAAGGAATTTAAATGTTGGACAGCTCGTCCTCATTCTAGACGATAATTCCCCCCCTCTTCAATGGAAGCGCGGGGTAATTACAAATGTTTTTGCGGGTCAGGACTCAATAGTGCACGTTGCTGAAGTTCGCACCGCACAGGGTATCCTATGTCGACCCATCCATAAATTATGTCCCCTTCCGGTGGACTCAGACTAATTCGCATTCTCATGCATCATTGTTCTGGACATTTATCATGGTTTCTATTTGTTGGTGGTATTGTATTATTATTAGTTTTTATTATTGTATTCCTATGTACCATTATTATGTTATTGACTTTTTGTGATTATTATTATGCTATTATGTACTATTAATTATTATGTCAATCGTTATGTATTATGTATACTCATATTATGCATTTTTACATCCTGTCGGATATGTCTATCTTACTGCCATGTATCATTGAATTTATTATCATTATATCAACACTATGCATGTACATTATTATGTTCTTTCTCTATTGTATTTACGATGGTTATGTATCTTTAAATTGTTAGTCTACTGTTGTTTTATTTGCTACTATGTCGTTATTATTGTATTACTATATTAAGTCAGTTTTTGAGGAAGTTTTCTTTATACAAATTAAAGTATGTCGCTTATTTTCTGTTAAAGATTAAATGTATGTATTTACCAAACATATGTTAATGCTTTAAAGAAGATTATGTTAGTTATATAAGCACTTTTATTTTTAACATGAGCTTTAGTTTGTATCTTTTCAGTACAGAAATTGTTTTGTTTTACTTTGAGTTTGTTCTGCTAGCTTAGTTAATTTTGTTATTTACAGATTTCTTGTGTCAGAGACTATTTACTTTAAGCAAAGGTCAATTTATTTAATGTGTAAAGCTTTCAAGTATTTTATGTATTTTCTTTGTATACAACATTTGATGTAATTGTGATTCACATAATAACTTAAATTCCAAAATCGGCCCGATTTTGAGAGGGCAGTATGTTCAGACTTTGAACTGTTAAACCTCTGTATTGTAATTACTGCACTGCGACACGCGCAGATGACGTCACGTTTTTCTTATCTATCGTCTACAGCCGGCGCAGCTCAGCTGTCTGTAGCGATATTTTCGTTAGTTCTTCAATAGGCTCCGAGTCGATCACTCGTAATATTCCCGGCCGCGGCTACTGGCTTTCATTTTTTAACTATTATTATGTGCAGCATGCACTAATTGTACTTGGCAATTTTTGCTTTATTCATCATGTCTTTCGACTTCTATTATTAATCAACTAACGGGAGTCATGGCGTGTAAACGTCTGCGCGTGTCAGCAACAGTATCCAAATTCAATAGTTTCAATAAAAGATTATCATACAAAAGTTATACGGTCCACTTCTATTTACTTTATACCAGCCCTTTTCATTCAGCGTTTCCTGGAATAACTCGAGAAGACTTCAAGAACTTCCAGTACGCAACAGCTGTATTTATCTTATGGTTTAAAACCACCCTAATGTTTCTATTTATTTTTGTTTATTACTTCCTTAGCCGTATACTACCGTACATGTTGTCTCATTAAAATAATGTTTGTTTTCCCATTAATATGATATTAGTTTTAACTAACGACAAAATAAATGACTGTGGGAATACGAATACCGTGAGTTTTATAACTGCAATATTTAAAAGATAGACTCTGATTTAAAACGTTTGCAGTAAGATACTTTCCTGCCAACATTGATAATCACTGTTTTAGAAATTCTTGTATTTGCAGACTCACTTATTTCGGCGTTTCTCAACATGTGCGCTTTCAACGATCAAAAATAAATCTCGCTTGCCTAGACAGTTAATACAGAGTAAGCTCTGACTTTACAAAGATAGGGCAACAAAAAATTAAAATTGAGGGTATCAACGGACTTACGAAGGAGAACTTCTCCTTCAACATTTAAGAGGGAGAACGTGAGGATACAGTAGAGTGAAGAAAGCAATAGAGAATCAATTTTTATAAGAAGTCAAGATAGACAAGAAGTCAGCATAGTCAAGAAAAATGAAAGCTTCGATGCAAGAAACACCTGTATATTCTCAACTAGACATATGTAAAATAAAGGAAAATAGTAGACTATATATACTTTTGACTGTGAAAGTCAAAAACTAATACAACTAAATACAACTATAGTTGCTTCTTTCTATCTTCTAGCACCTGACACGATGGATTTTCTAATAGGCTAACACGTACAATGTTTACCATACCTGTTAAGACAATTTTCAACAATAAATTATTGTTAATGACAATGAAATGTGACAAATATTTTTCTTTTTAATATTTTTTAATCTCAAAAAACTTAATAAACTATCCATATTAATTAACTGAAAACGTATTAATGTATTTATGTACAGAACCAAGTTTACTTTCAGATTCACCAGATTAATTATCAAATCCAAATTTTATGTATATAATAATATTAATCAAATGACATATTATATATAATAAAAGTATATATATAATACTTTATATATATAAAGTAGCTGTTGTTGACAGCTCGGCTTAATGATTCAAATTGTTAACGTCAAAATCAGGAACAAGGTTTCAGAATATAATTACTAGCGTGGTTATATAATCTGCATGTATGATTAACATGTAACTTCAATTCTCTTCTGCACTATATTATAGAGTAAAATCAAGGAAGACAATAAAGTTAGATATTACTGTCAATAATATTTTTATTGCAGCAGAAGGCAGGCCAGTATACGAGACCACGTACATTAGGCTTTGCATTTAACAGTGCTGGAAATATTCTGTAGTGCTACCAAATCTCAGCTGAGGTTGTTTTGACATTGTTCGATTTACATAGAAATTGGTGGAAGGGTACATTTGGCACTGTAGCCGTACGAGAATTGATGGTTCTGTAACTGCAGATTTACTTAAACTAACTTCTATAACATAAATCTAACACAAAGAACAAAGTTGGATAGAAACATAGTAAAAATTCTACATTAATATGGATATTACGACTTTACTATATAGAAATGAAACAGAAATTACGCAGAAAGAAATCAAGTCATAAAACACAGAAATTGTAGTGTAGATATCATAAATGCGCAAGCCAATCAAAATACTAAGTTGACACGGCGAGGCTCAATACAAATAACACCATAAATAAGGTTACCAAAGGCAATAATACAACATAAACTTCTGTAAAAAACAGTATTTAAGTCTATCTATAAACTGACATTTAAAAACTCTGCGGTCAGAAAATGAATTTTGCTTAATCCGTAAAGTGGAAAAGAAAAAGACGGCTTGGGAAAAAGACTAAACCTTTCTTAGTGTGCATAACTTTATTTCATATTTGTTAAGACGGTAGCATGGATTGTCTTGGTAGAACAGCGAAATTCAAATAACTGAGCAACAGAGACATTATTAACAACAAACGTAATTAACAAAAACTATATAACTTACTGGGTTATGTAGGAAGTGAAGGCGTCGATAACAATGTAGTAGTTGAAGGCGCCTAGAAAACGATCGAAGTTTCCGTAACACGTCGTTGCCACCCATTCGTGTAGTGCACACACCACGTAGCTTGTCTGCCTCATAAATGTAAGTATTTTAATATTGAAAAATTTTGTTTTATAAACTTTCATCATCGTCATTATCATTACGTAACGGCGTTGGCATGGTACTGAATGAAGCCGTTCAAAACCCTCCAGTGATCTCTTCTTTGGATTACCCACATTCCTGTGTCCTATAGGTTTATATTTCCACACTAGTTTGGCCATTCTTCAATCTGAAATTCTTTCTAAGTGTTTTTCCACCGTTGTTTATAATCCTTTAACCTTTTATTTAAGTTGAAAACGTTTAATTCTTCTAATATGACTTCAATGTCTATACGATGAAGTTTAAAACACCGTTTAAAATATCAAGTTTAATTCTTCTTACGAATGCCATTTCTGAGGCCTGTAGTTTACTTTCTTTATTCTTGGTTGTGGTTCATACAGTTGTACATTATATGGTATACGTACGAGGGCAGCCATAAATTTGTAAACCTTTAATTTTATCTTGACGTACCATGTTTCTAAAAATACGATTGATTGTCCCATAGATAATCTGACACTTACTCAACTTAACTTTAATGTCATAATAATTCTCATCATAGCTAAATAAAACTTTACAAATAGTTAAAGTGGCTCAACTGTTCTATAATATTATCGTTAATTTTTTTCCCTATCGATTCCTTGCCTCGAAATTCCATTACCTTTTTTTTTGTAGTAAAAATTTTCATGTTCCCAAACCTGATGACGCTTAAAACTGATTTTGTAAAGTAGAATCTTTATTTTAAATTACAAAGAAATCGTCAGCAAACAACACCATACTGAAATATCTGTCTCGTGATATCTTAATACCAGGGTTTGCTAGTTGTTTCCTTACTAGATCGTCGATATAAAATATTAAAAAAGTACAACAATTATCTGTGTAATAATAAAAGCACTGTATGTACAAGATCTACCCTTCCTAAAACCGTTTTGTTCTTCACAAATTAGATGCTTTGAAGTAGTTTGCAGACGATGCTTTATGATTCTTGCATATATTTTACAGACAGTATCGACCAAACATATTTCTCTATATTTATTACATTCATTCCGTTTTCCTTTCTTAAAAGTAGACACCACTCGAGCAGCTAGCCATTCCTTCGAGACTTGTTGTCTTTTCCAAAACATATTATAGACAGTCAATAACGCTCCCCCCATCAAATCATAAGCAAGAAACCCCCATATTTAAACAATTCTGCGTTCAATCTATCCTGTCCTGTTAGCTTTCGATCTTTAGTTCCTCCAAGGGCTTTTTCAAGCTCGTCTCTTGTTGTTAAGTCTCCCTCGTAGGTAACTAAGTTGTCGGTTCTATATTACTATGTTCTGCTTCCACCTCATATTTATACCAGACAGCTTTATAATGATGTATCCATTTATGTTCAGAAATGATGTATAAATTCACCGTATTATTTTTATTGCTATCCATGCTTTTAGCATTTTATATCATGCGCAATGGTCTATATAAACTGACTCCGTGATTCATCATGTACATGTTTCGGGAAACCTTAAGCTCTGTTTCTTTTTTCTTTATATAAGTCTCTATTTTCATCTGTATTTAGTTGTAAATACATGTGTTACGCCTCTCTTTTCTCTTCTGTTGCTTTACCAACTTCCTCGTACCACAGTCTAACACCCCATCTACTCCGTATCTTCTTCTTTTTACCTATTGCCTCTTTTGCCGCTTCTTCTATACAACCTCTTATAGCCCTCCATTCGCTTTCGACTTTCTTGTCTGCTCCTACTTGCTGTAATCGCTGATTTAAACGATTTTTGATTAAATATTTTAATACTGTCATTCTGCCGTAAATATATTTTAAATACCTCCTTATTCGACTTGATAGGAGGTTTCTTACTCTTCCATCGAGAAAACACGACGATCTTAACAATAAGGAGATTATGATGTGATATATGTCAGCACTCTTTCTTAAAATTTATTTCTAATAAAATACATGGTATTCCCCACAGGGCTGTATAGGTTTAAAGCTAATCTGTAAAGCAATATGACTCAAGTTTGTTATGAATTGCATAAATAAAATTAATAATACAAGGCAACTTAATATTTCATAAAAAATTAGAAAGACAACTTGAAACATATTTTTGAGCGACAAAGTGGTATAGAAATAATTGAAAATGTATTTGGAAAAGACTAATACCGGTGTCTCTGGTTACTGGCTCCACCGGTTTTCTGATCAACCGGTCATTACGAACAACTGAAAAGATAAGTAATTTTAATAAAATTTACTTGTAATTTTATCCGGTTTTCATGGTTTTATCCGGGACTTAAATTTTACGTTTTAATTTTGCCACTTATTGCGTTCAAAGTTGACAAAAATATTAATTATTAAAACCAGGATTCGTTTATTTACATTATTAGGACGAGGTCTCTATTTTCACAGTAGTAAATGTTTAAGGCGGTAAAATCAGTACGCACAAATGAAAAGAATCGCTGTTTCGTAGCCGGAAAAGACATTTTTGCGTAGGACGGAATATTTTGGGGAGGCCATCATGTGTGAAAAAGATAGAGAGAGAGAGAAAGAGAGAGGGAGAGAGAGAGAGAGAGAGGGACAGACAGACAGACAGAGACCATTCGCCATCTTATTTGTGAGTAAACTACCGTACTCAACTCACATTCTCCTGTAACGAGTTGACTAACGTTTCACTTTATTTTGTTTGGTTCACTACTATACTTTTATGTGATTTGTTTTTTGTAATTTTACCTTATTTAGTTATTCTACAACGTTATGTTTCTTTTACTTTTCATTCTTTTTACTTCCTTTCATAGAAATTTTTAGTACTGAAAAGGAATAAAATGAATTTAAAAACAGTAACTCAAAGAAAAAAATAAGATAAATATGGAATTCCACAGTCAACTTTAAGAAGTACTCGTATACTAAAATACCAAAATATCTTTACAAAAATGGGCGTCCCTTCTCAAAAAAACTTTAGAAGTTAGATTAAACTCTGATCATTTAGTTTAAAAAAGTCAGTTCTATGAATTTCCACTGTTAATTATAGCATGCTATTGCAAAACCTAGTTTACTTTAACGGGTGGTTTGTTATCTAGATGGAAGGATCGGTATGAACTAGCCCACCAAATACCTGCACGGAACAAAAGTAGTCTCATAACCAGCAAAGGAATGTGAGGAACAATTTGCAAAACTATTCTAGAAACATTTTAGACCTCAGGGTCTTACGTACGTGATGCATCCATTTGCCGACCAGAGAGATACTGATTTATAAGATCGTTTATACAATTTTATACATCAGTTTGAATTGGTCTCGTTTATTAACTTTGTGCTAAATTTCTATGAATACCGTCGGCGTGATATTACATAAGCATGTTCAGAACTAATAATAAAAGTATGGATTACATACTCAAATTACATTACTTAATTACTGGATTACTGGATTATTATTACTTAATCAAATTACATAAAGGATAAAAGGTCGATAGTATGATTTTTTTTAAATGATTAATATCTCTTTTATGTTAAGAAATGTATACAGAAATTGAGGCTTTAAATGTTAAGTATAAATTTTATGTAGAATATGGAACTGGCTGTGACCTTTTAATATCCTGAAACAAACTTTAAATATATATTGTTGCGTCGGTCTCACGTATCGTCGTACGGTATAGTGAAAACAAAATACAGACACCAGTGAAGTCGCTAATTACCAGCTTTAATTAGTCGCAAATAACAATGTTAAATCAACAAGGTATTATCGTACAATTAATCAAATCAATCTGTCCACACTCAATAATAATGCTAAGTATTAAGAGTTCTAAACTAATTATAACACATTAAAAACTTTCAGCAATCACTTGATCCGCACACAAGAAATCGCTCACTGTAACTAAGCTCAAAGCGGGCCGGTGTTCCTTACATAGGTTGCGCGCTGTTCCAGAATAATTTGTCATTCTTTTGGCAGCGTTCCAGCATAGTTTGCGCAGGTACAAGTGCTCTCGAACAGCACGGACTGCTACAAGAGTGGACGGCCTTATATAGATCCCACATGCTGGGCTAGTCGAGAAGCGTGTAGAACAACACTCTCGTCTTTTCGAGAAGGTTCCGTAATTGTTGTAGCAATATATTTTATCGTATTAAGGACGGTTAGATTTTATAGTAATTGATTTTGTTAAATTTTTCAATAATAATGATATAATACCTGACATTAAATGGTACGCTCATGGATAGACGTTTCGTAAAGAAAGTGTTTATTATTTTCAAATTGCTAAAAGGAGTTTTAAAGTATTTACAAAACAGTAATTTTTAAAGTATTTTTAAAATCAATTAGAAGCAGATTAAAAATAATAAATCCATTTTTAAGAAACTAAGAAGGTAAAGTGATCACAATACGATAAATTGTGTGTGTGTGTGTGTGTGTGTGTGTGTGTGTGTGTGTGTGTGTGTGTGTGTGTGTGTGTGTGTGTGTGTGTGTGTGTGTGTGTGTGTGTGTGTGTGTGTGTGTGACTAAAGGTTTTCGCTAAGTAGATATTTCACTTCGACAAAAAGTAATTGATTTTCTCTGTCGGGCCGGCATTTTAGTTGGTATTGTACACTTTAAAAGTGGAGTGGATACGCAGGACATACATTTATATTATACATATTGTATGATGCTTTTATTCGAATTGCCAGTCGACTGCGCCTCTTACAGTACTATTCAATCGTAAATTGCATTCAGTTTTTAATAAACAAAAATATCTTTAGCTTTTGTTGTTCTTATGTATACATTACACTTTACTGCATGAAATAACAAAAGATTTTCAAGCGTTTTCTTAGGAACAGGTAACAGCTTTTACTCTGAACTACTTACTTTCATTCGGAAAATGAAATGGTGAGATTAATTCGCTTAACAACAAAATTGTAAAAGCGGACACATTAGCTTCCTCTTTTGTAACAAGTTCATTAAATTAAATTTACGGAATTTAAGTTTAACATTTTATGCTATGCCTAATACAATACGCTATACCTACCGCTTGGTTTTCTGCCAGTTTTAAGAGATCAGATTCGAAGTCGAGTATTGATTAATATTAATATATTATTGATTCCATAAGTTCTGTAAAGACACAATTTGTATAACATATGCTAAACTCATGATGTATTTCTGTATTCCTCTAATGAACTGTCAATCCATAGCTGAGTAAAGCGATTTAGAGGACTAATGTGAATCAACAACTTGATTACTGCCTTGGATTACTCTCGCCTGCCAAAGTCATAGTAACGTACACAAATATCCAATCAATATATATCATCACATACAATCATTCAATCATCATGCAGCATCACATACCAAGATGATAAAGAGGTTAACAGCAAAATGAAACTCTTCCAGTCGCTTTGTGGCTGTATCATTAAACACTTAAAGAAGAAAACAAGGAAAGAGATGCAATTAAAAAATTTTAATGTAATGTCAATACCTCAACTACTGTATGGTAGTGAGATTTGGGTTAGAAAGGCCAAAGATATGTCTAGAATACAAAGAGTGGAAATGACGTTCTTGAGGGCTCTAAAGGATTGTACCAGGAGAGATCTTATCAGAAATGACCATTTTAATATGGAGCTGGCCATAGCTGAAAGCTTAAATGAAAAAATCGGAGAAATGAGAAATCCGGTACAAAACGGAGTGGCGGTTACACATAGAGAGAATGGATCGACTAGATTTTAAAGAAGAGGCCTTGACTATCATCCAAGTTGGAAGATAAGTGTGGGAAGACCCCGTTAGTGATGGTTTGATGACTTCCATTGAGACTGTAACAGGCTACTAGCCTAAGCCGTAAAGGATGACGACGACGACGACGAAAATACACCATCGTACAGTGAGACAATGAGTGTGAATATAATTTTAGTGCCTGAGTATTGTCTCAAATATGTCAATGTAATATCTCACCAAGTCATGTCTCAAAGAAATCACGTCTCATCTAGTCTCAGGCCGAAGTACGGTCCAAGGTCAAGCAAGCTTTTCCCACTTACTCACGCCGCTTACGTACTCTGCAATCAGTTATTTTACAATTTTTGGCGCATGACTGATTCTGTTCGTGTCAAAACACTTATGAAACAGATTTATACACTGTGCACCGGAACTTGTAGTTTTCAGTTTTATTATATATTTTTATATATTAGTAGCTTTTTAATTGTGAATCGTCTAAAATAACAATGACTAGACCGGATTTTAGAATTGAGTCAAAGAAGACACTTTTCAGTGTAAAAAGTTGTCTTAAGAGCCTTGTAACGATCCGTCCAAACTCAGCAGCAGTGTAATGAAGTGTTTAAGTATTTACCATCATCCAAATAGGTACAGCGACACCTTTTTCTTTGTCTCTTTGGAATATTCGCCAAATAACATCAGCAGGGACGTATTTACGGGAGCGGGGCGAACAGATCCGCATCCCCCCAGAGGGTCGAGAAAAATTGTCGACATTTTTTATCTCTTAATTATTAGAACGTTTTATTATTTTTTTAGGGCTTTACGCTAATATTTATAGTATTTATATGCTAATATTAAGCAACTCTTTTTTAAATATACAAACAGATTTATTACGCAGTATTTGCGTATACATTTTATATAAGAAATATAGAAGAATCAATTCAGCCAATGCGTATCTTCTAAGCAATGTTTCAATAACGCGTATTTTTATTGTGTTATTGCCGTTTACTTTAATGGGATTGATTTCAGGATCTTATCGTACGTTTTTCAACCACTTTAAAGATAGTAATGATGATTAGTCTTAACTTGTTTTCTGTTTTGTATGAAGCCGACTCGACCGGAACCTCCCAAGGCCAAATTCTACATACGCCACTAAACATCAGAACGAAATAAACTGCCAAAGTTACGACTTAATCAATAACGCTGAAACACCCATAGACAATAAGTTTTTGCCCCCAGAGAAAAAAATTGGAGAAGATCTTGGAGGGACGAAGTGGATGAATCTATGCAACATATAGGACTTGAGGAAGGACAATGGGAACATCGGGAGAATTGGAAAGCCAGGTTGAAGGAAGGGAGACGGCACTAGCTGTAGCAACCCTATTATATATATCGAAAAAAATTACAAACAAGTTTCCACGAATTTTGATGTTTTCGATAAGGATGTTGTGCAGTTTACGATATTCCGATCGAGGGAAATAGTCCACTTGTAATGAAATAAATGTGAAATTGTTGAGAGTAAAAATAGATTTTTACGAGACAACGAGAATCGACATGAACGGTTTTGATGCAAATATGATTTAAGTGTAAAAACATGTAATGATGGCACACAGTTTTTACTGGGATAAAACGGCAATGTTGAAGGGAGATTGACATTTCTAAGATAAATACATATTTTGGAAAGAAACCCGTTATCTAGAGATGATACTTGGGCCAACCAAAACCATTTAAAAAATACGCACACGCGCACACACACACACACACACACACACACACACTAACACACACACACACACACACATATATATATATTTGGCAAGACCCGATGAACAAAGGTAGTTTTCGTGTTTCATGTAGCAAGGGCTCTAAAATGATCATCTGCCACACAGCGTTTGTGGTGTCACACTAGTCACGTGAACCATGGACTGTGTAAACGACTTCGTAGGAAAACGGATATCTCGAATCATTTGCACTGTTTAGCTATTGTTAAATTTGTACAACTGTCCAAACACCGAAACTTTTTCCAGGATTACCCCAATTCTATTGGTGACTTCCTTGGTGAAATAAGGATAAGGGATTCCCTGTAGTTCGAGTCTGTCTTGTGCCGACAAAAGCTCTTCTCTTCTCGATCGAAGAGCACGTCTTGCCTGGCAAGAAACATCACCTCCTTATTGAAACTCGATAGCATTCAAAGCGTATGTGTATGTGTAAGCCTATGTCTAGCGTACGTGTGAAAATTCTACTACAAATCTAACCATCGGGAGGAGATGCCGCAGTTTTCGAGAAGAGGATTTGCGTTTATAAACATTTTATTTCACTTTTCGCATCTCTGCATTAACGAACTCAATTTTGTTTTTTTGTAGCTTACTTTATATTTCAATTAAATAATTTAATTAATTAGTTAGCTTACTTTATAATTAAATTCCAGCAGCTGTAGTTTATTTTTATTTTATTTTGTTAGTCTGTTTGTATCGATATATCATGCCGGTATACCTTATTCATCACCTGTTTACATCTAGAAGTGTAAACTTACTTTTTCATGATTATCATTCTTATTTTTAAGGAATACAATGGTTCAGCATTCCATCTTATAAAATACGTTTTTCTGTACCTGAAAATAAATTAATAGGAGTTTGTAACAGGAGCACGAATTTCGTAACATCTTTACAGAATAAGCAATAATAATTTACATTTTTACAGAATAACATCTTTACTCCGGATAAAAGCGATAGAGTAGAAGCTGGGAATTTGAAATGGGAATCATTTCTTACAGTCACTAACATAATTGACGGTAACAAAGCTAACTTCCACTATGAAATGAAATATCACAAGCAAACAATCAGGGTATAGTTTGTGTAGGAAATGCGTGGAGGACAAAAACAGTAGGCCTGTAGAATTTCCAGCAATTATTATTTACCGACTCTCTGTTTGTAAACACAAGCCAAACAAACTTTTATGCCCTTACACGTGCCTTTGATCCCTTTCTAGAAATATCATATGGAATTATAAAACGCAACTGTGGAAAATATAACGTTCTACTAGAAATCCGTGAATTTTGTTTATGCAGAAAATCGAATTATATGAACCTGTCCTGTTTTACGAGTGAGAACAGGGTTAATATATCCTAAAATTCAAAATCGTTAACATTTTACATACTAATGTATAGAGTAATTTTTGTTATTGCTGTCTAATTTGTTCCTTTGACGAAGCAGACATTTTTTTATTATAATTAAGTGGTACATTGTATTGATATTGTTCCTTTGTTATAACTCTCTGTGAACTGAATTTTTTTAAAATATACAGAACTCTGCAAATATATTACCAATACATGACTAATTTTTCGATTGTTTATTTTTAGTGGTTTAATATACAAACATCGGTTTTTGTCTTATATTAAAAACCTGTTTTGACGTATTTTGCTTAAGGCAGTAATTTATAAGTTGTACTACTTGAGCTTAACTGATAAGACAACATGAAATAAAATTGGTAAACGTTTATGGATGATGTAACTCTAGCGGTGTGTAGTTTTTCAAAACAGAAGTATTTCCTCATAAACTAGTTAAACTAAATAAATCAAGATTCTAAATACATCTACATCTAGTTTTACGAAGATATCAGAGTATACCGAATGTGTATTTCCGTAACTTGACACATTTCCAACGAAAAGTGGTGGACGGACATAACAAGAGAAGGCAAGAGAAGAATAAGCGATTCGAGATAACCGGTAAATTTACCCAAAAGGAATATTAGAGTATTAGGTGGAAAAAAAGAGCCTGTTAATTATGCGTTAATTTAAAGTGGCTTTGGAAAAATTTCTGTAGTCATCATTTTTAATAATCTTCACGAAAGATCAAACCAAAAATGGTTTATCCGGTCCAAAGTAGATAGACTAGAGCTGGTAAGAGAAAATATTAGCATAGATACCATAACTACCGAGGAGTTTAAAAAAAAACTTTAAAGTTTCACGCTATCAAAAAAGTTTAAAGTTCCTGCAACGGAGTGAATTTAATATAGAGTTATTATGTACGGAGGCCTCAAGGGGGTTGTTGGTCTCATGGAAGAATAAGCCTACCTGACACATGGAAAGCTGCAAGTGTTACCTGGATATTTAAAGACTTTATGTAGAGAATTTTTATATTATTTTTAATAATATTAAAACTTTTGTACAAGAATATATTTTTTATTATTTTGTGAATATTACAATGTTTTAATAGTATTTAGCTATCATCATCAGATATATAAATTAATAAATTTCAACATTTTAAAAAATTAATTGAGTTTAAAAATTTTTAAATTTACAAATTTATTTATGTGATGATGATAGTTAAATACTATTGAAACATTGTAATATTCACAAAATATATAAAAAATATATTCTTGTACAAATGTTTTAGTATTATTAATATTAATATAAATATATATATATATATATATATATATATATATTGCAACGAATCACAGGATCATGATAGGCGGGGCAAGTTCATATATTACACAGACAATGGACATTCATATTATATTGGTAGATGGTTAAGTTTGGTTGTTATCAATTGTATTTAGTAAGGTTAAGGGTTTAGTTTAAAAAAACTGTGCATTATTATTTATGGTTATTCATGTACTGTGTTAGTGGAAATGTGCGCGCGTGCGCGAGTGGGAAACGTTTCCCGGGCGGTGCGTGAAGTATTATCGTTGTTTTGCCATTAACTGAACTTAGACATATGTATCGCTACAATCCCTATACCTGTCGGACTATTGTTTACGTTCATGTATATTATTAGTCTGTAGGCAGTCATGCATGAGATACGAGTAGTCTGATTACCGCTATGCATGCTGTTACAAAGTAAATGCACTCTACTGCATGAAAAGTGCATGGTCACCTTTACTAACCATGTGACTTCCATCCACCAATAGAATGCTGACTGGTGGTTGGAAATTTTCTTAAGCCTGTCGTTACACAGGCAGTTCTTCACTGCTGCTACCGCGAACGGTACATTCAATTCCTTGTACAAGATTCTACCGCTTGCAAGGATTTGTTAAGACTTTTCGGGGATAGTAACGCGTGTGACGCATAACAATTGATTTTATATCTTTACACACGATATTAATATTGTAGTATTACGTGTGTAAGAAGTGAGTGTAACTGTATCACTGTGCGAGAGTTTCGGCAGTGACAGTATCATTAATTGTTACGCAATAGTTCCATCAAGACGTTTCCGTGCTAGTGCAAGATTTCCTCATAGGGTGGTCTGCTGATCGTGGTAGACCTTGGTATTCGCGAGAACACTTGAAGAAGCCGGAGAGGTATAAGCTCAATATACCGTTATTAGATTAAACTCACTGTCACCTGAGGTATTACTTGGTCTTAAACTCTATATAAGTTTGGCGAGTAATAAAATCCGTAGTACCGTTGTGTGCGAAGTGTCGGATTCATCGTGGGAATTGCAGGACATCAGCCCAGCTGTTACAGGACATCAGCCCAGCTGTTATAGGACATCAGCCCAGCTGTTATAGGACATCAGCCCAGCTGTTATAGGACACCAGCCCAGCTGTTATAGGACACCAGCCCAGCTGTTATAGGACCAGCCCAGCTGTTACAGGACGCCAGCCCAGCTGTAAACGTTTCTGGTGAAACGTCTGTCATTTGTAAGCCACACCTGACGAACCAACTATACCGCAAAGACCGGCTCTTCTCTTCAACAACATCATCGTGGGAGTCTTCTTATGTAACGTATCACGTCTTGCGTATGAACATTATTTGACATTTTAAAAGAAAGAATCTATATCAAACATTACATTCTGTACATTTCAAATATACCATATAAACTATAACTTGTGTTTGTACAATAAATAATCTTAAACCCTCCAATATAGACTTGTAATTCGAAATACACATACTATCATATCCTATGCGCCAATAGTTTAGTAATTTGTGTTGTCGCATAGAGATATTTTGGCGCTTAGCAACGTAGGGCTCGTTAAATAGCGATTAATTTACGCTATTATATATTTGTCTATGAATATAAAACTTGTTGGAAAAATCCGACGTATAAATATAATTAACATAAAAATTGTATGTGTATTGTGCATATGAAAAGCTGAGGATATAATTTTTCAAGTGTGCATATTCTCTTGTATATCATATATGAACAGATTTTATCAGTATATTGGAGGTTGATTATTAGTTGTTGTATGTTAGATAAGGTATTTGCATGTTGATATTTTGAACTGCTTTTTCTGTGTGCATATAAACTGGTTACCATATGTTCTAATCTTGTTGTGATAATAATAACTTGCTTTGCGTATAAATCAATAAATTTAAATTTACTAAATTTTAAATTAAATTTTAATCATTATGGCGGATACTGCAGAAATCAAGAATGCTTTAGCGGCCTTATTAGCGATGATGAAAGCTGATAGAGAAGAAATGAAAGCCTGGCGTGAGGAGATGAAAGCCGAGGAAGAAGAGATGATAGCGGATATGCAAAGAATTTCAGAGGAAAGTAAAGCCAGAGATGAGGAGATGATAGCCATTAGGCAGAAATTTTGGGAAGAAATGGACGCCGATAGAGAGGAGAGGATGGCGAAACTACAGGAAATGTCAGCTGATATTGAAGTAGATTTACCTGTTGAGAGTATTGTACCTTGTGATAATTTTGAAGTACCAAATGTCCTTGTGGAACATACTCTCAACGAAAGTAATATGGAAGTTAACCAAGATGTGACATCTGAAGGATTAACGGAGAACAGTAGCGTAGCAGGTGAACTTGAAAGTGATTATACAGAAACCACCTTATTAGGGCCTAGTAGTTCATATCTCGGTAAAGTCGAGTATTTAGATTCTGCATCGGATTGTAGTGAAGATAACAGAAATGAAATTAGTAGTAACAACACTATTAATCTGGAACATACTTCAGGTAAGTGCTGTGATGAGGTGATATTTTATAGTGTAACAGATATAGCATGCGAGAACAGTGAACGTATGATAGAATCTGAAGCTATCATGGATGCGGACAGTGTATGCATAACACATAAAAATTCCGAACCAGTAGTAGAGCCTGGAACTAGTATGGATACTAATGGTGCAGGTATTTATGACACATGGCCTAATGATGAGATACTTAATGAATCTATATCAGGTACTGAGGTGTTTGTGGAGGACGGAGAGGTGAATGATACGGGTGACAATAAGGTGACAACAATTATGATAAATAATAATGAACCGCCGCGTAATCAGTTTCATGTTCAAACACCACAAAATCAGCCGCAATCACAACAACATAGAAATACAACTCAGCAAATTAATACCAACTTATTAGCAACAGTTACTGAAAATGATTCAGTTGAAAAGCAGTTCAATCAATCAAGTATGAAAAATGTTAGTTATAAGAATAGAACTGTTATGTATGGCCTATATCCTGCAGCAATTAGGGATAATTTAATGTATAATAATGATAATAGTAGTAGATATGAGGGTAATATTAATATTGAAAATGGCACCGATCTTGTGGTCGAAGCAAAAATTAGGGGTTATGTTGGCGAGATATTGTTTGACAGCGGCACAGGAATATCGCTGTTGGACGAGCAGTTGCTAAAGAGGTGTAAAACCCACTTTATACAAAGGCCGATTCTGCGGGTATGTCACACAGGGATAAAATCAGGAGCGTGTGGGTCGCAGGTAATTAAAAACAGACAATTAAAGCAACATACGAGCAGGATACGGAAGTAGATGCGACCGTCCTTGGAGTTAAAAAACTCGGACATAATATGATTTGGGAAGTTGATAAATTGAATAAACGGCATGCTGCATTGGAAGTTCAGAAAGAATTATTGCCAGCTAAAGTTGACTGTCGACCTCACGTTATCAGACTGGGACGCTCGAAAGATAAGATAACGAGTAACTCACCGACCCCCAAGGTTCAGTTAATGAGTTGCGAGATAAGGCAATTACGGCGTATATTAAACAAATTCAAATCTGTATTTCCAAGTAAACGTGTGCGTTTCAAAACTGAGAAAAATTTATAAAAAAAAACTCAGAAATAAATGTCAGGATATAGGGGTAAGAATGTGTAGTGATTTAAATATGTCAATTCAGGTTTAAATGTTGTATGTAAGATGGCTCTGTGAATGAACAATAATCTAGTTTTGATAAGGAATGTTGTCTGTGTACCCTATGACCCTGCATAAGATGTCGTTATCTGTGTGTCAAGAACATGTGTGTTTGTTTTGGTTTGAAGGTTACCACGTGTCTTTTGATTTGATGCTTCTTTCAAAGTGACAGTTGGAATTGTTAGTATTAACTGAGGATGTTTATTTGATTTTAGTTCGAGGGTATTATTATTATTTCAGGATTAGGAAGTTGTTTTGGGTATATAAAAAAAAAAAATTTTTTATTTTTTGTTAGTTAACTAAAGAAAAAAAAATTTTTTTTTTATGCGGGAAGGACTTAATCCTGCAACGAATCACAGGATCATGATAGGCGGGGCAAGTTCATATATTACACAGACAATGGACATTCATATTATATTGGTAGATGGTTAAGTTTGGTTGTTATCAATTGTATTTAGTAAGGTTAAGGGTTTAGTTTAAAAAAACTGTGCATTATTATTTATGGTTATTCATGTACTGTGTTAGTGGAAATGTGCGCGCGTGCGCGAGTGGGAAACGTTTCCCGGGCGGTGCGTGAAGTATTATCGTTGTTTTGCCATTAACTGAACTTAGACATATGTATCGCTACAATCCCTATACCTGTCGGACTATTGTTTACGTTCATGTATATTATTAGTATGTAGGCAGTCATGCATGAGATACGAGTAGTCTGATTACCGCTATGCATGCTGTTACAAAGTAAATGCACTCTACTGCATGAAAAGTGCATGGTCACCTTTACTAACCATGTGACTTCCATCCACCAATAGAATGCTGACTAGTGGTTGGAAATTTTCTTAAGCCTGTCGTTACACAGGCAGTTCTTCTACGCCATCTACCGCGAACGGAACGTGCACTCCTTGTACAAGAATTCTACCGCTTGCAAGGTGTTGTAAAAACTATTCATCGTTAGTGAAACGGGAAGACTCAGAACTGTGTGTGTAGTACATTGGCACACACCAGTGTTTTAACGCATTGTGCGTAAAATTACAAGCAGTTCTTCACTGCTGCTACCGCGAACGGTACATTCAATTCCTTGTACAAGATTCTACCGCTTGCAAGGATTTGTTAAGACTTTTCGGGGATAGTAACGCGTGTGACGCATAACAATTGATTTTATATCTTTACACAAGATATTAATATTGTAGTATTACGTGTGTAAGAAGTGAGTGTAACTGTATCACTGTGCGAGAGTTTCGGCAGTGACAGTATCATTAATTGTTACGCAATAGTTCCATCAAGACGTTTCCGTGCTAGTGCAAGATTTCCTCATAGGGTGGTCTGCTGATCGTGGTAGACCTTGGTATTCGCGAGAACACTTGAAGAAGCCGGAGAGGTATAAGCTCAATATACCGTTATTAGATTAAACTCACTGTCACCTGAGGTATTACTTGGTCTTAAACTCTATATAAGTTTGGCGAGTAATAAAATCCGTAGTACCGTTGTGTGCGAAGTGTCGGATTCATCGTGGGAATTGCAGGACATCAGCCCAGCTGTTACAGGACATCAGCCCAGCTGTTATAGGACATCAGCCCAGCTGTTATAGGACATCAGCCCAGCTGTTATAGGACACCAGCCCAGCTGTTATAGGACACCAGCCCAGCTGTTATAGGACCAGCCCAGCTGTTACAGGACGCCAGCCCAGCTGTAAACGTTTCTGGTGAAACGTCTGTCATTTGTAAGCCACACCTGACGAACCAACTATACCGCAAAGACCGGCTCTTCTCTTCAACAACATCATCGTGGGAGTCTTCTTATGTAACGTATCACGTCTTGCGTATGAACAGTATTTAACATTTTAAAAGAAAGACTCTATATCAAACATTACATTCTGTACATTTCAAATATACCATATAAACTATAACTTGTGTTTGTACAATAAATAATCTTAAACCCTCCAATATAGACTTGTAATTCGAAATTCACATACTATCATATCCTATGCGCCAATAGTTTAGTAATTTGTGTTGTCGCAATATATTGTAACGTTTCCTTACAAAATAATAAAAATAATTTAAATATTAAAAATTGTGTTTTTTGAAAAATATTTGGTTTAGTGTTTTTTACTGTAGGTATTTAATAAATAATTTTTGTAATTGTATTATGTAAAAATTTTAATTCTTTTATGGTTGTTTCTGTTGTTGTATCACTTTTTTGGGATAACTCCTGCGTTAATATAGTTATCTCCAGTACTAGTCAATAGACGGTTCTTCTTCTTCTTCTTCTTCTTCTTCTTCTTCTTCTTCTTCTTCTTCTTCTTCTTCTTCTTCTTCTTCTTCTTCAGTATTCTCCTTATTTCTTGGTAAATACCGCCTTTCGGATAGTCCGTGATCTTGAATTACCTTATTTTTAATTATATTTATTAAATTGATAAACAAATTCAACCAATTTGCAGAATTATATGATTTATTAAAAATTATCTGAAAGATCGATGGTTAATCGATTATTAACAACAATATCGACTCGTTTCTCAGGGCCGGTCGATAAAAATTTTACATGAATATTGTATATAAATTATTTGGTTCTTTTAACAGTTATTTTATAAATAGCCAGAGAAGGGTAATGCCATGAAAGTATAACACTTACAGTTAAAAGTCTTAAAATTAAAATTTACAAGGTTATTAAACAATATATAATGTGTATATTTGATAAAATTCGAACCAGAGATGACTCGATGTTCATTTGGTCAAACTCGCATAGGATTCTGGGAAGACAAAGATGGCCGCCTGCCGACTGCGTAGGTTAACGTTAGTTGACTGGACAAATATTTCTTGCAATAAATGATGCCTTTTCACCGTTTCCTCGTCTCCGCAATTGTGAATATTCGTTCTGGTGTAATTGAGTGTGTTTCGTAGTTCACTTTGTTTAAATGTGTGTGATTATGTCTAACTTCACTTTGGTTAAATAGGTCGTAACTAACACTTTTCGTTTCGTTAGTAATAATTATTGGTTATTGTTTTAATTTAATAATTTAGTCATATATTGTTCTGTTTTACTGTATTTTAATAGTGTTATGGTTTGTGCTCACTGATTCTAAGGTTTAAAGTCAAAATTTAAAAAGTTACAAATTTTCACTGAATACTAGGTTTATATACCGCACGCCATTTCTGCTTCTTATATAGGTTACTAGGAGCAAAACCTCGTTCAAGTGTTCTCTACCACGGATAATAATTAACTGTTCTCATTTCCTTCGTCTCCTGAAATTCTTAGCCAATTTAATATGCATAATACATTGTTTCAATTTCCTTTGGCTTCCGCTACATCTTTAAAAAGTACATTATATCACCGAATATATTTTCGCTATTATTTAATTTTATGAAATACTAAATACATAATCGGTTCTTTAATTCCTTTTGCTTAATTTGATACCAAATAATATCGTTTTACAAAGTTTTTTTTATTAAAAATGTTATATTTCTTTCATTTTGGAAAAGTAGGCTTAAATTTTTATTTCCTGTTCTCCTCCAAATATTAGCCATTTTATCTGTTATAATTATGATTATACTGAATCTCAGATTGATATAATTGTTTATCTTTCTTTAATTTCTTGCAATTTTATCCATTGATTATTGTTTTTAAATATAATTCATTAATCTATGACTCCCCCTCTGAAATTTTAGTTAATACATTTGCATTTTTACTCATAATTTTACCTATCTTCTGACAATATCTTTTTAAAGTATAACATACATTATATTACTATGTGATGGGTTTATCTTGCATAAATTTCATCAGTTTAGTTGGTTTATTGGACTGGATTTATCAATTATAATATAGTTTAGATTTACCCTTTGGCCTATTTTTTATCTGATGTTACATACAAAGTTTTTAATAATACAGTTTGTTAATACCCTTTTCTGACCTTCTATTCTAATATAATATTCATTAATAATTCCTTATTTTGCTACAATAACATTTAGTATTTGACATTAAACAATTAATACATAACAATTGTAATATAAAAATATTACAAATATAATTTAAATATATTATTGTGATACTAATGCCAAGAGTAGTCTCCTTAAAGCCCCACTGTTGGGCTAGCCAAATTGTAATATAAAATATTACAAATATTATATAAAGATAGCAAGAATTATTGTGATACTAATAAATGTTGTCTGAATCTCGGTGTTGAACTCGCCGACGATACAGCTCCACTTTGGATTCACCAATTGGTAATTATTCCCAATTACTAAGGATAAATTAAATATAAATAATGTATTATAATAAAGTGTGATTTGTTGATAATAAATTTTTTTTGAAAGTTATAAAATTTTACTTATATATTTTTTTGTTCGATTAATTAATTCAATTAATTAATAAATAATTAATTAATTGTGTGTGTGTTTTAATTACTTCCAATTAAATAGGTATGATTTTGTAATTCGAAACTATTTGTTTCTTTGAATAATTTAATAGTTTAGTTAGATCTGTTGATTCTCTCTGCTGACTTTGCTCTTCTTCTTCCTCTCAGATATTTATTTTATCACTGTAAATTACTTTTTTAGAAGAAAAAATAGCTAACATTCACTATACAAATATACAAACTCTTATAACAGAATAATGATGTTCATTTATTGACATTTAAAATTATGCGCCATTCAGGCTGCGCATGGCCCAGGCATTGGTTGATATCTGCTCCAGTCGGTAGCGAACAAGATTGACAAAATATATTTTTACAAGATTAATTAATTAGGATTCTTTTAGCGAGTCGAAATGGTCAGAGGGCAAGGAACAAGATACAGTCTTACAGATATTTTTAAACTAAATTATTATGGCTGAAAAAACAATATTATTATGTAAATTGTCAATTATGAAAAGTAATATCGAACCATTCGTCGAAATGACGTCACTTGCTTCCAGCAGGCTGTGTACTTGGCTCGTTCGGAAATAAAATATGGCCGCCGTAACCTCGATTTTCTCTGCTATGCACTACTGGAACTGGTTGAGCTTCTCCCACAGAAATAAATGCGTATTCCCTTCTCTGCGAAGTTGTGTTTGTCCAGGAATATAGTGTAGAGTGTCCTCTCTTCTCCTGCGATGTCGTTTCGTGATGGGTTACTGGTGAAGTGTCCGGTGTTCAAATATGTGTATTCATGTTCTGCTGATATGGTTCAAAATCTTCTCAAAATGGCCGTTGATTTCTTGTGCTTGTGTTAGGTGGTGTTATTACTGTTGTTCGGAATTAGTGAGGTGTTAATTATTATCTGTTAGTGTTATTTTTATTTTAGTTAACCTCTGTTACACTTTTCAAAGCTACACTCACGGTTTTACACAAAAATTATACTTTTTCGGTCTTCTGTTAATAACTTCTCAACTAGTCGTATTAACGATTAACAATAGACTAAACTCTGAACGTCGTCGTTTTAGGGTAATTTGTGATATGTCTTTTTCCTCTTTCCATTGTTTATATATAAAAGTACATGTCTTAGATTTGGTTCATCATCTAAATATACATAATAAGTTTTCTTATTTTTTACTGTATTTCATTTATTTCTTAATTTTACAAAAATCTAATTATTCAGCAAAATTGATTAATTAATTTTACATAATTGGATATATAGCTGGGTTTGTTTCAAGTTCATGTAAGCCTAAAAATTACAATTTTTTATAATTATTGTAGGCCTCATATTTTGTACAAATTTAGTGTTTAAATGGTTTATAAGTGTTTTTTCTGATAATATTTCCATGGAATAAAATTAATAACTCTGTGATTATCTTTTGTTGTTAATAATTTTGTTGTTAAAACACTTCAATATGGATTAATTTACTGTTTAGTCTGATTTGATTACCATTATATGCCTAGTATTATTTATTTCCAAAAGAAGTTAATTTTCTTTCCTTTGTCATTCCATTCGTTATTAATTGTATCTGTACTAATTACATTTTCAATTTTTGTGTTGTATGGACTGAATTCTATCCCCTATATTATGTAGTTTGATTCTCTGATAGATAGTTTTGGTTTACATTACTGGTCTGTTTTTCCTAGAGTGGTGTATTAGCTAATCTGCTTGGTATCTTTCATATGGTTTACAGTTTTAAATAAAATTATAACATTCCTATTTCCTACTTGCCTCTCTGCCTTACAAACTTGAAAATTAGATAACATGATTTTAAATACAACAGAATATCTTATATCTACTAACTTTTTTTTTTTATATCACTTAAACATAACAAAAACATCTTATGCCTATTATTTTTTTATACATATAGAATTATAATGGAAACATCTTATTATCAGCAATATTATCAGTCATTGGCTGTCCTTTGATTTTATGTTTCCTTTTATCACAAACCTAATCCTATTAAAACATCTTATTCCTAATAACACTTTCAGTTATTAACTGTCTCTTTTAATTACTATAACTGTCTTGGTAACACAATGAAATAAAAACATCTTATGACACCTTCAGTTATTAACTGTCTCTTGTGTTCACTATAACTATTTTGATAACACAATAAAATAAAAAACGTCTTATACCTATTAAAATCTTATATTACTTAATTTTTAAAACACTTTTATTATTAAAATTAACCTTAGTCATTATACTGTCTTTTATTTTTTATATAGTATTTCCCTACACTGATGGTAGTCTTTTTAATGGATTTCTATTTCTTACACTATCCTTTATTATAGTGTGTCAATTATTATTGTCTACACTAATGGTAGTCTTTTAAATAATTTTTTACACTATGGTAAGTTTTGGTTGGCTTCTACACTATTGGTAGTCTTTTTAATTGTTTTCCCTTTATTCTTAAACTAGTTTACAATTTTAGTTTTCTTTGGATTGTATCTTGTAACTTGAGTTACTGGGTCTAAATATATTGGTTTTAATTTAGTTCAATGGTATGTATTCCTTTATTAACATTTTTGGAATAGCTCTTCTTGTTTCTAGGCTCTTTGTAGGAATCTTGACATATTTTGTCCTTTCTTCGTTATTATATTAGTAAATTTCTTGTCTTGTGGTTTCTCTGCTTCTTGACCTTATAAATTTCCATTATTAATATTGTTTTCACCTTTTTATCTCCTTTTTCTTGTCTTTCCTATTTACTGCTTCCCCAATCTACTGGGTATACTGCTGGTTTATTGGGTTTTTACATAGTAAGTTATTTTGACCAATAGTTTCCTTTGTTATTTTTTATTCTTATTAACATTTTATTGACTTAATATACAGTTTCTTTTGCTTAACCTTTAAACAATTCATTCTTCTCACTCACTATGGACCTTTTCTGTTTATTTATGTTGCATTAAGTTAAAATTTTAACGTGATAATTTTGTTATGCTATATATGTTGTCCTGTAAAAGTGATTAGTTCAGATCATACTCTTAGTATGGATGAAATAATTACTACTAATTATTTTTATTTACCATATTTTCTTCGTGATTACATGTTTTCACTTTATATACCTTCCTTTTCCACCGTTGCTTCCTCACAGATGATGTGTATCTCCTTCATTAGTTTCTTTCTTCATTAATAAGTGATCCTCAATCTTGTGTATAACATTATCATTTTATATCCTTTCTTATTTGGTGCTTCCTCACCAGTATGTTTACTCCCTAACATTCCCTAACATAATGATTGGAACAGTTCAGAGTGGCACTTTTGGCTTCAATCCCTGCTGTCCAATACTTCAATTAATTGAGTCCAGAGGTATTATCATCTCTGCTCAAAATATGCGACTGATGGCATTTTTTACATCCAGTCATAAAAATAAAAAATCAGTAAAAGTAGTCTCTTTTGACTAAAATAAACATCTTTAGATTCTTCACTTCATAATACTTTATATCAATTAATACTTTTATACACTTGACTCTTCTTCTGTATTAAAGCTTATTCCATATTATGTGGTTTAGGTATGTGGTATAATATACATTTCATCATTTCATCATGTTTACATAGTAATTAGCATTTATATTTATTTTTCTACCATCTGGTATCCAATGAGTTATTTTATTGCTCATGGCATAACATTAATTAATTCTTTATCACTTATCACTGTAACAGTAGTTATTGCAACAACATTATCATTAATAGTACCAGGGATTTTGGTTTCTGGTCTTAATATTTGGTCTTTACTTAGTTGGTTTTTCTTCATTGTTCCATCTTTATCAAATTATTTTCTTTGTGAGTTTGGTTAAGTTGTTTCGATTAAGTCATATGATATTCTGGTTTCTTTTCTCTTTTTCATTTGAAATTCTGTATCATTTTTGTCTTACTTACATAATTTATAATAGTGGTCATTGTTAGCATAGTCACTATTGTCATACAAACTATAGTATGGTTTTTATTATAGTTGTGATTGTTTATTGAGGGTTTTTTTTTTATTAACACTGGTTTTTATGAGGATTTGTTACCTTCCTTCTTCTAACATTTTTAACATTTGTTAATATATTGTTCGGGTAACATTAAATTATCCAATTGTTTAACATTGGTTGTTCCTTTGATATTTATTGGAACCTGTTCTTTTTGTTTTGGGTCTCTGGAGAGTTTAAGAGAGAGTTTTTACATTTGTACTCCATTACCTTCAAATTCTTTTATGTAAGAGTTCACCCAAATTATGAGTGTGATTTGTTCTTACTCTTTTAGAATTTTGTATCTCTTTCTTACAAAATCTCTTTTCGTATTTAAGAGTTATTTCTCATCATTCGTATGAGTAATGATATGAGCTTACTATTTTTTAACTTTAGATATTTTTATTCAACTAACTTCTTTCTTATTCATAGTAGTTTTTCAAATATTTTGGTGTAAGTTGTACTTATTAATGTTTTGAATTTTGAACATTTTTTATTCATCAAAATTCTTTTCGTTTATTCATAATTCTTCGAATGTTTGGTGTAAGTTGTACTTACTAATTTTTTGAATTTTGAAATTTTTGTTATCCATCAAAATTGTTTTCGTTTATTCATAATTCTTCGTATGTTTGGTGTAAGTTGTACTTACTAATTTTCGGAATTTGGAAATTCTTTTATCCATCAAAATTCTTTTCGTTTATTCATAATTCTTCGAATGTTTGGTGTAAGTTGTACTTACTAATTTTTGGAATTTGGAAATTCTTTTATCCATCAAAATTCTTTTCGTTTATTCACAATTCTTCGAATGTTTGGTGTAAGTTGTACTTACTATATTTTGGAATTTGGAAATTTTTGTATCTCTCCTCTAAATATTTTTTAATTGATAATTGATTATAAGTTCCTTTTACTTTATTTGAAATGATATCCTTTAATACATACGTATTGTTATTATTGTTTTTACTAATCAGGTATGGGCCGGTATACAGCAGTAATAACTTTTTGGTAATGCCTTCCAAAGTACTGGGTAATTCCCTGTTTTTTAGCAGTACCTTTTCTCCGACTTCATAGCTTATTATTTTCTTAATCGCCTTTTGATACTTGTTCTTGCGCCTTTCCTGGTCTTCTGCTAATTTATTGTAGAATCTGATTCGATTGAACTTGTATTCTTGACTCATGGGGAATTCTATTATGTCTTGTATTTCTCTTGGAGGCGGTTTTTCATACATTGCCGTGTATGGCGTGGTACCTATAGCAGGGTGATATGACAAATTAAGGAATTCTTCAGTAGCTAATAAATATTCTTGCCACTTCCTTTGATTTTATTTCTTGGTCAGACCCAGCAGATTGGAGCAGTAAAGGGTTATTGGAGTTTATTACTGCCTCTGTTCGTTTAAATGTTCCGCATCACTACGGATTAGGCCGTTGGAAGCATCAACTTGGAGTCCTGAAACTGCTTCGTTTGGTTCCGCACGATCGTCCTGTTGGGCTTCCGTTACAGGTAAGTCTTCGTTGATTGTCCAGGCTGGAACTGCGTCTGGGCTCGTACTCTCTGGAACGATTATTTCCCTGACTTCCTTGAAAGGTTTCGTACTCATAATATCGGCTCCTTCGTTGAGGCTGGTACCTCCTCTGTCCACTGCCTTCCGCTCTGATGTAGTTAATATGGGGTCGATATGTCCTGTAATTATTTTTATTACCTCCATTCGGGTAATTCCTGTTATAATTACTATGATAATTGTAATTATAGGGGTTGGGGTTCCTCTGACCATTTGGAACATAATTACGGTTATTATTATAATAACCGTTGTTGTTTTGTGGACGGTTATTATTATTATTATTATTATTATTATTATTATTATTATTATTATTGTTGTTGTTGCCCTCATTATTATTAATTCGAGGAACATGATTATTATTACTACTGTTATTAAATCTAGGTACATTATTGTTATTACGGGTGTTATGATTGTATTCGGCATTATTCCGGTTTGCGGAATTATAATTATTGTTGTTGCCCACATTCTGCCGATTATTATTATTCGAATTATTGGTGTTACTTCTTGGTTCCGGCCTTTCATATCTCCTGCGACTTTGGCGGTAGTAATCCTCATGCTCATACATTTCTAAGAGCTCGGTCATTGCTTGTACAGTCTTTATTTGACTGTTTCTTCTAGCTCTTATTATATCTTCCTCATAATGGTATGAGAGCTTGCTGACCAGGCATTCTTCCGGTATTCTGGGCTCTAGATGTTTGGCCACGCACACCTTTCCCAAGAAGTACGCCGTCAGAGTCTGGTTTCCATACGGGTTGTATTTTCCATGACAGATCCCGTCTCTGGCGATATTTTGTGTCGATTCAGACCAATATTTGGCTTTGAGTAGCCTTTTGAATTGTTGGTAGTCGGTCACTTCGTCTCTTATCGCCATCCTCCAATTATCTGCTATCTCCTTGAACGATTCGTCAAGTACTTCTTTATTCTCCCTCCAGCGATTGCCTCTGTGTTTGGTGAAGTACTCTTCGATTCTGGCTACGAACTCCATCGGTTTGTTTTTATAAAATCTGAAGTTAATTCCTTCGCGATTCTCGCTGTTAGGACAACTGGTAATGCTTGTCGGTCGACTATGGAATAGGTCTATATCTGTTTGATTCTGTCGCACCTGACTGTTGATACTGGTCACAGTAGCTTCAATGCCGTCACATTTTTCTGTGAATCGGTCCTGCACTCGCTCCCAGTCTTCACGTGTTTCTTTTAGTTTTTCCTCAAACGTCTTCCTATTTGTTTCTGCAATGTTGTTAGCCTTAGTGTTTATTTCTGTTCTGATACTCTGTACTTCTCGTTCGGTCTGATTCCATCTTTCGTCAGCTCTTGTAATCTTTTGTTCGATTACCGTTATTTCCTCTTCTACCTTCTTGCTGATTGTTTCATTATTTTCAGCTATCTTTTGCCCTAGTTCTTCCTTCAATGCTTCCATCTTTCCATCTAACCGGTTCATATTCTCTTGGTTCGTCTCTTTCAATTCTTCTCTTAATTGTTGATTATTGCTTTCCATTTTCTGACTTGTTTCTTCCATCTTCTTGTTGGTCTCTTCCAGTTTTTGGCTTATCTGGGTTAATTCCTCCTTCGACTGTTTATTGTCAGTCTTTATTTCCTCCATTTTCTCCTCAATTTTCTGAATATTTTCTTCCATCTTCTCTTCTATCTTCTTACTGGTATCTCCAATTTTATTACCCAATTCTTCCTTCAATCGTTGGTTATCATTCTTCATTTCCTTATTATTTTCTTCCATCTTCTTACTATTTTCTTCCATTTTCTCCTCCATCTTCTTACTGTTTTCTCTTAATTCCTCCTTCAATCGTTGGTTATCACTTTTCATTTCCTTACTATTTTCTTCGATTTTCTTGTTGGTATCTCCGATTTTATTACTCAACTCTTCCTTTAATTCTTCCTTCGTCGTTTTAAATTCTCTGAGTAACATCTACATCATTTGATCCAATTTTGTATCTTCCTTTGTGGTGGATTTCTCCGGCTGTTCCTCCTGTGGTGCAGGCTTGTTTGGTTCTGCTGGCGGTAACATCGAATCCACATCTTCCACTGGTGTCGCCTCTTTATCCTCCATGTCTACCTCCTGTCCGGCCTCCACAGCCCTTTTTTTTTATGTAGCCCTCCTGTGCATCTCGCTCCTTCTTCCGACCTATTGACCGCTGCCGAGCTAAAAATAGGAAACTGGACAATCGTCCTTATTTTATAACTCTATTATCTCCTATTTTAGGCCCTTTAGATGGACGCCAATTTGTAATATAAAAATATTACAATTATAAAATAATAAAATGGATTATTGTGATACTAATCACAAGATTAGTCTCCTTAAAGCCCCACTGTTGGGCTAGCCAAATTGTAATATAAAAATATTACAAATATATTATAAAGATAGCAAGAATTATTGTGATACTAATAAATGTTGTCTGAATCTCGGTGTTGAACTCGCCGACGATACAGCTCCACTTTGGATTCACCAATTGGTAATTATTCCCAATTACTAAGGATAAATTAAATATAAATAATGTATTATAATAAAGTGTGATTTGTTGATAATAAAATTTTTTTGAAAGTTATAAAATTTTACTTATATATTTTTTTGTTCGATTAATTAATTCAATTAATTAATAAATAATTAATTAATTGTGTGTGTGCTTTAATTACTTCCAATTAAATAGGTATGATTTTGTAATTCGAAACTATTTGTTTCTTTGAATAATTTAATAGTTTAGTTAGATCTGTTGATTCTCTCTGCTGACTTTGCTCTTCTTCTTCCTCTCAGATATTTATTTTATCACTGTAAATTACTTTTTTAGAAGAAAAAATAGCTAACATTCACTATACAAATATACAAACTCTTATAACAGAATAATGATGTTCATTTATTGACATTTAAAATTATGCGCCATTCAGGCTGCGCATGGCCCAGGCATTGGTTGATATCTACTCCAGTCGGTAGCGAACAAGATTGACAAAATATATTTTTACAAGATTAATTAATTAGGATTCTTTTAGCGAGTCGAAATGGTCAGAGGGCAAGGAACAAGATACAGTCTTACAGATATTTTTAAACTAAATTATTATGGCTGAAAAAACAATATTATTATGTAAATTGTCAATTATGAAAAGTAATATCGAACCATTCGTCGAAATGACGTCACTTGCTTCCAGCAGGCTGTGTACTTGGCTCGTTCGGAAATAAAATATGGCCGCCGTAACCTCGATTTTCTCTGCTATGCACTACTGGAACTGGTTGAGCTTCTCCCACAGAAATAAATGCGTATTCCCTTCTCTGCGAAGTTGTGTTTGTCCAGGAATATAGTGTAGAGTGTCCTCTCTTCTCCTGCGATGTCGTTTCGTGATGGGTTACTGGTGAAGTGTCCGGTGTTCAAATATGTGTATTCATGTTCTGCTGATATGGTTCAAAATCTTCTCAAAATGGCCGTTATTTCTTGTGCTTGTGTTAGGTGATGTTATTACTGTTGTTCGGAATTAGTGAGGTGTTAATTATTATCTGTTAGTGTTATTTTTATTTTAGTTAACCTCTGTTACACTTTTCAAAGCTACACTCACGGTTTTACACAAAAATTATACTTTTTCGGTCTTCTGTTAATAACTTCTCAACTAGTCGTATTAACGATTAACAATAGACTAAACTCTGAACGTCGTCGTTTTAGGGTAATTTGTGATATGTCTTTTTCCTCTTTCCATTGTTTATATATAAAAGTACATGTCTTAGATTTGGTTCATCATCTAAATATACATAATAAGTTTTCTTATTTTTTACTGTATTTCATTTATTTCTTAATTTTACAAAAATCTAATTATTCAGCAATATTGATTAATTAATTTTACATAATTGGATATATAGTTGGGTTTGTTTCAAGTTCATGTAAGCCTAAAAATTACAATTTTTTATAATTATTGTAGGCCTCATATTTTGTACAAATTTAGTGTTTAAATGGTTTATAAGTGTTTTTTCTGATAATATTTCCATGGAATAAAATTAATAACTCTGTGATTATCTTTTGTTGTTAATAATTTTGTTGTTAAAACACTTCAATATGGATTAATTTACTGTTTAGTCTGATTTGATTACCATTATAGGCCTAGTATTATTTATTTCCAAAAGAAGTTAATTTTCTTTCCTTTGTCATTCCATTCGTTATTAATTGTATCTGTACTAATTACATTTTCAATTTCTGTGTTGTATGGACTGAATTCTATCCCCTATATTATGTAGTTTGATTCTCTGATAGATAGTTTTGGTTTACATTACTGGTCTGTTTTTCCTAGAGTGGTTTATTAGCTAATCTGCTTGGTATCTTTCATATGGTTTACAGTTTTAAATAAAATTATAACATTCCTATTTCCTACTTGCCTCTCTGCCTTACAAACTTGAAAATTAGATAACATGATTTTAAATACAACAGAATATCTTATATCTACTAACTTTTTTTTTTATATCACTTAAACATAACAAAAACATCTTATGCCTATTATTTTTTTATACATATAGAATTATAATGGAAACATCTTATTATCAGCAATATTATCAGTCATTGGCTGTCCTTTGATTTTATGTTTCCTTTTATCACAAACCTAATCCTATTAAAACATCTTATTCCTAATAACACTTTCAGTTATTAACTGTCTCTTTTAATTACTATAACTGTCTTGGTAACACAATGAAATAAAAACATCTTATGACACCTTCAGTTATTAACTGTCTCTTGTGTTCACTATAACTATTTTGATAACACAATAAAATAAAAAACGTCTTATACCTATTAAAATCTTATATTACTTAATTTTTAAAACACTTTTATTATTAAAATTAACCTTAGTCATTATACTGTCTTTTATTTTTTATATAGTATTTCCCTACACTGATGGTAGTCTTTTTAATGGATTTCTATTTCTTACACTATCCTTTATTATAGTGTGTCAATTATTATTGTCTACACTAATGGTAGTCTTTTAAATAATTTTTTACACTATGGTAAGTTTTGGTTGGCTTCTACACTATTGGTAGTCTTTTTAATTGTTTTCCCTTTATTCTTAAACTAGTTTACAATTTTAGTTTTCTTTGGATTGTATCTTGTAACTTGAGTTACTGGGTCTAAATATATTGGTTTTAATTTAGTTCAATGGTATGTATTCCTTTATTAACATTTTTGGAATAGCTCTTCTTGTTTCTAGGCTCTTTGTAGGAATCTTGACATATTTTGTCCTTTCTTCGTTATTATATTAGTAAATTTCTTGTCTTGTGGTTTCTCTGCTTCTTGACCTTATAAATTTCCATTATTAATATTGTTTTCACCTTTTTATCTCCTTTTTCTTGTCTTTCCTATTTACTGCTTCCCCAATCTACTGGGTATACTGCTGGTTTATTGGGTTTTTACATAGTAAGTTATTTTGACCAATAGTTTCCTTTGTTATTTTTTATTCTTATTAACATTTTATTGACTTAATATACAGTTTCTTTTGCTTAACCTTTAAACAATTCATTCTTCTCACTCACTATGGACCTTTTCTGTTTATTTATGTTGCATTAAGTTAAAATTTTAACGTGATAATTTTGTTATGCTATATATGTTGTCCTGTAAAAGTGATTAGTTCAGATCATACTCTTAGTATGGATGAAATAATTACTACTAATTATTTTTATTTACCATATTTTCTTCGTGATTACATGTTTTCACTTTATATACCTTCCTTTTCCACCGTTGCTTCCTCACAGATGATGTGTATCTCCTTCATTAGTTTCTTTCTTCATTAATAAGTGATCCTCAATCTTGTGTATAACATTATCATTTTATATCCTTTCTTATTTGGTGCTTCCTCACCAGTATGTTTACTCCCTAACATTCCCTAACATAATGATTGGAACAGTTCAGAGTGGCACTTTTGGCTTCAATCCCTGCTGTCCAATACTTCAATTAATTGAGTCCAGAGGTATTATCATCTCTGCTCAAAATATGCGACTGATGGCATTTTTTACATCCAGTCATAAAAATAAAAAATCAGTAAAAGTAGTCTCTTTTGACTAAAATAAACATCTTTAGATTCTTCACTTCATAATACTTTATATCAATTAATACTTTTATACACTTGACTCTTCTTCTGTATTAAAGCTTATTCCATATTATGTGGTTTAGGTATGTGGTATAATATACATTTCATCATTTCATCATGTTTACATAGTAATTAGCATTTATATTTATTTTTTCTACCATCTGGTATCCAATGAGTTATTTTATTGCTCATGGCATAACATTAATTAATTCTTTATCACTTATCACTGTAACAGTAGTTATTGCAACAACATTATCATTAATAGTACCAGGGATTTTGGTTTCTGGTCTTAATATTTGGTCTTTACTTAGTTGGTTTTTCTTCATTGTTCCATCTTTATCAAATTATTTTCTTTATTTTATTGACTATAACATCTTTATTTTATTTTCTTTATAACATTTTATTGACTTAATATACAGTTTCTTTTGCTTAACCTTTAAACAATTCATTCTTCTCACTCACTATGGACCTTTTCTATTTATTTATGTTGCATTAAGTTAAAATTTTAACGTGATAATTTTGTTATGCTACAGAATTATTTGACATTAAATACGGTATTTAAATTCATACCTTTTAGTACTGATTATTTATAGTAACTTATAACAACCTTTTATCATATAAGAATGGTATCCATATTCAGACATTGCATTCCTGATTCAAACTATTAAACATAATAACATTTTATAATTATAAGAACTACTCTCTATTTCCAAACCTTAGGCATAGAGTTCATTTATTGTAATTGGAACCTAGCATCTCTGTTCCTTTATTTTTAAAACTTACTTAAAATTATTTGGGTGCAGTCTTATCTGTTTTTCTTTAATTTTAGGGCTTTATCCCTTGTCACTTTATGGATTAACTCCCAGCTCTCTATTTATCTTATTCACTCCATTGAATGTTATTACATAAATAGTGGCACTTTATTAGGAATATTAGTCCTTGCTCTTTCACCATACTATTTTATTAAATAGCACTCATGATACTAAATTAAAACTTTTAAAGTTATTTAAAGGCACAGTATTTAATGTACTTTCTCAAAGTTTATTTATTACAATATAATAACTTGCACTTGTCCCCTGTTATTTCTTGATACTATCACTAGTCAGTTTTATAGTTTTATATTACCAAGTTGTTTCATCATGGGGGGATTATTAATTATACAATAACTTTCTTGGGTGCACTTTTACTTAGCACTTTAAACACTTTTGTTTTCATTTATTTTACACGAGTTTCTGGTTTTTTGGGGTTTTATACTTTCAATAGTGACATTTAATTTCTTTTGGGGTTTTTGTTTTCTCCCTACTGGGTTTCCTTAGGGTATTGGTCGTATTCTTCTCCCTCTACTATCTGGTATCTTCAAACTTGTCCCTGTTCATTAGGTATGTTGGTTTGTTCTGGATATCTTCCTTTTTCGTTCTCGGTTTCTTCAGTACTATTTCGTTATTATCATTTTTATTTGTTCTGGGTATCTTCCTTACATATTCCTATCCTACCTGGGTATTATTCTTATTTTATTTTAGTTTTTTGGGGTTTTATTTTGCTGTACATTTATTTTTGTTGCAGAGTTTTTTCTTTATATTTACTTTTTCAAGATATGGTGGTATTTTATTTTGATATTTATTTGGTTCTCATTTGGATTTTTCTTGATATTCCATGTAATTGATTTATACTTATGATCATGGTAATCTTTATTAAGTGGATTATCTGTTATGCTACAATATATATATTACAACATGACAAATTTATTGCAATTTATTTATTTTTATGGGGCCCCACGATTTTGGAGCGCCAATTACAACAATACAAATACATCGATTGAAGTTAATTTAACTTGTGTAGCCTCATGCTTTTGGGAGACAATTATTTATTCAACTCAAGTTAACCAATTTAAATGCATTTATATATTGTCTATTGAATTCATGGGTGTAATCGTAATAAGAAGATGATACGTTATTTACGTTTAAAATCGTTCCATTATTTATTTATTTAAACAACATCTCTCATTATTAAATCGTTTGTACGAAGTTTTCGTACATAACTTATTGCTAACAAATTACATACATAAGTTATATACAACTCTTATTATCTAATTGTAATTACTTTAAAATGTTTATTTTGCTCTCGGCTTACTCATGGTGTTTTCATATTTTTTGTAATTGCTGATTCATTAGCTTCAAAAAATTGATTTACTTCTATTCAAACTTATTTTATGTTACTTTGTTTTACTTTCTACTGCATATGCATTTTTTTTCTTTACCATCAAAGACTTTACTAATTACGTTAATTCAAAAATTACTTATTTCTCTTATCATTACGATACTAATTTCTAAATTTGATACAAGAAAAATTATTCTAATTTTTACTGCTTTTACATTTATGTATCGTTTATTTATTTTAATATTGGTCGAATGACTTCCATTCAAACTTTAATTAGTGTCTTCCAACTGTCTGTAATTAAATGTTTTTTTATCACCTCGTTTGACGTGGTTATTCATCTGTACGTTCTCCGTGACCTTCTGGTCGTATCCTATGGTTGTGTCCTCCGTGTGTGCTGATTAATAGTCGTCTCGTCTCAGGGTCCATAGACCTCATTGTTTGTATTTTGCAGCTCTAGCTGTATAGCTAGTTGATCCTGTGACTCTTACGATAATTGTGAATTTGTGTCGTCGACTGACATAGCCTCCTGCGGCAATGGTTGAATAGAGAAGAAGAAACTTTATTAGCGCGACCTGGTATTTATAGTCAGGTCGTCCAAAAATTCCTGTCTGAACGCTTTTCAACTTGTCAGATTCTGTCGAGGCGTTACTACCCCCACTCTTGTTCAATTCACTATTTTCGCGAATTACGCAGTTCGTTTCACCTCACTCGATGTTCAATCGATCACTAATTTTTATGTGATTACTATGCGTAAATTGCACTTCTTTATGGTATTCACAAAAAGAGTTATTCATTTTTTACGTATAGTAATTGCACTTTTGGTCACCTCTCTATGGTTTTTTAACATTTTATTTACCTATAATTTCTACACACTTTGATGTCTTTTGTTTTATCCTATCGTACATAGTTTTCTTATAATTAACAATAAACATATAATTATTCTACTTGAAAAGGGTTGGTTACATTTCAGGAACGGACAGGTTTCACACACACTAACAAAATATGCGCGTACACAACGCTAGCGACAGTAAGGATCTATAAAAGGGAGTATTCGCACTCGCCATCTTTGTTCCGAGACTGACATAATATTATGGTGCCGCTTGTGTATACATGGGACGCAGTATAAGTTTGTTTTCGATATTACATAAACTATTATAGTTTTTCGTGCCAAGAATATAATTTCAAAGTGTGAAATTATGTCCCACGTCCTTAAAAATATGGAAATAATTGTTTTCATCTTAAAACTTACTGATTCAGACCATAGTAAGAGGAGAATAATTTTGTCTAAAAAACAACAAATACCAATCGTTACCACTTACCACTTTGTTAGGTATATATTCTCAGATTTTACTTTTATTCCTGTTTATAATAGATGGCTGTTGAATTAATGTTTACTAAACTTCGTTTTTCCAAAAGTCAAGATAAAGTTACTAAAACTATTTTTAATAAACACGAATTTACATTTTTAACTTACTTACTATTAAGTTTATATTCAGGTTTTTTGCTTAACATTTAGTTAAAATTAATAATAAAAAGTTTAGCTTAACATTTTATTAAAATTAACAACAATGTATTTTTCATTGCACTAGACATTTTATAGTTAAAAGTATTTTTCTCGGTTAGTAGGAAGGGTTAAACTTTGTTAGTACAGGCAAAACATTTGCAAGTTACAACTTCTCACGGCCATATCTTGAAAACAACTTGTGGATTAAAACCCGGCCAAAACGCATTTTGTTTGTTATTTCGTATAGAATAATTTTGGTCCTATTCATTTTTACTATAAACTCAAACGTTTTTTAGTTATTCGCAAAACATTACGCTAAAATCCTGTTTTTTGGGGGTAAAAATCGAAAATGTTGATTTGGAATAACTCGAAAACAACGCATTTTTCAAAACAGTTGCGTACTAACTGTTTTGCTTAGAATTTGATTCTCTATTGGATCCTGTGGTTAATTTTTTTTTATCAATCACTCTTGAAAAAGGGGTGGTTCTCATCCCCAAATAAAAAGCGTACAGTTTAACTTTGTTCTAGAGTGCATATAGAACATACATATCAAATTTCGTGAAATTCCATCGACAGTCAAAATTTTTTACGTCAAAAGCTGCGCTTACTGGACTAGAATTTCTTCGTGCTGATTTTGTTCTCCACTTTGTTTACGATCTGCGTGTATGTTTCGCGCTTGGCTATCGCGCAGCTGATTTTCGAAAAACAGGTAAATGTGCAATTTTGTGCAGTAAAACTACAGAATGTGCAATTTTATGCAGTAACCCCCAAAACGTGCAATTTTGTGCAAAATAATATGTATGTTACAATGACTTACACATCCCGATTCGGATAAATAACTTGTCACTGGCCGTTTATGAACTAGCAAAAAAAAAGATGCAATTGCACGTGAATCCGGGCTTTAGTTATAACATTATATTTATAATTAATGGATTAAAAAAATAAACCACCTTGTACAGTGATCTGCGTGGAACTGGGCCGATCCTAGGAGGTGGATTTGGTACGTCAAAGTCGGTATGGCATTAGGCTTCAGTTTTTTCCAATCGTGCCTGTTCAAACTGTGAACTTTCAAAATGAACCTAAAAGTGCAAAGGTGTATTACATTTTTAGTCGTTATGATTAACATTCACAAACTTTTAAGGAACAACCATTAAATTTACCTCACACAGACGCATTCCCTTGCTTAGTATAAATTTGTCTCGTCTCATATTTTGAATCTATTTTGCACATCGAATAGGGTCTGCCGGAAATTTGAATGTTCTAAACTTAGTTTCTGTTCGATTTTTGCAATTTACAGCACAACAACCAGTCATTATGATTATGAGATGTAGTACAACAATCTGCAAAACATACTACATAACATTAATAATATCTCTAACACCAGTATTTATAACCTTGTTTTCACTGACAAGATGAGATGATTATTATACATATTGTAACTGGACGACCTTTAGGTGGCTGTAATCTGTCCAATCCCACTGTTTTGGCTAGCCACTTGGTCACCAGACCGCTGTATGCCGGTCGTTACAAAAGAATAAAAATAAAATGGAAAATTCAATAATAATAGAATTTTCAATTAATAAAATAATTTTGTTTATGTTTAAGAGGTATGTATACAAGATCAATCTGTGTTTTAAAAGATTCTGGTAAAATTTTAGTAACAGGTAGGTATTTATTGACCGTCGAGCACTTCTTGAAGATTTGCACCAAGTCTGGAGTTAAATATATTAACTCCAGGTAATAATCGATTGGTGACCTTCCTTACTGGTCCAATATCCTGTTCAAAATAGAGTATATTCTTTTCACTTAATACCTTCAGCCTTATAAATACCCTTAAATTACCCTGTGAAATAAATACAGATACAAAATAATAGAAATATAAAGATTTATTGACAATTTTAGATAAATAATCGATATTTTATCGATGGAGAGCAATTATCGACTCTGTCTCAGGTATTATCGATTGTCATACAGAACAAAATTTTATGTTATATTATATTAAAGACAGGTTCTTTGAGCGATTAAGAATTAATAGTCAGAGAAGGGTGACGAGAAAGTATAACATTAACAGTTAACACATATAAATACAATAATTACTATTCAATAGTATTTAAATAATTCAAGTTATGATATTAGAATAAATGTTTTGTCGAACCAATGAAGACTGATGTGACGTCAGTCTCTGCGATGTAGTAGGCAGGTTTCGTTTTCAAGATGGCCGCTCCTTGGGTTGGTCTCGGCTATTGTATATGCGTCGAGTCAGAAAATTACTATAAAATTACCTTCATCAAGGTCTAAAATGTCCCCGCACTGGTGTAATAAGTCTGTTAATCTATTTAGTGTATTCTGGTGAAGTGTTCTGTGTAAACTTGCGTTAGTTAGGTTATTTTCTATTTGTGCAACTATTACGGTTAAGTTTTCAAGTTGCGGTTAGGTTTGTAGAGTAAATCAGTGGTAATATAATGTTTTACCGTTTACTGTCACTCGTATAGTGAAGTTAGAGGTTTGTTTTCACTATTGTCGTGAATGTTTTTGTAGTATTGGCTTCAAAAAGTGTTTAATTTGTCTAACTCTCGTTCACTGATTTCAATGGCTAAACGTTAGCATCATGTTCGACTCGATTTAAAGAACGTTTTTGTCACACACCTATTCAGCTTGAAATTCAACAAAAGACTAATTAACTTGGTCATAAATCTTGCCCAGTTAATCCTTGAAAAAGTATTGTTAACATTTTTCGATTTCATACACATTAGAAAATATTACATTATATATGGAATTTTTCTATTTTATTCCTTACTCTTATGAATTATTAATCTTATTATTAGTTTAATCATCTTATTCCCTTTAAATTGATGTATTATAGTCCATATCTGTAGACATTTTGTGGAAATTAACAAATTTTGTTCACACTTTGGAAATATAGGCTCAATACCACCTCATTATGTATCCGTATAGATTCTTATCAGATCCAAACTTTTGCTCCTGCGCGCCGGATAGTACCTCGGTTGGTCCCGTTCTAGGCTCCTTCGCCTTTCTTCGTATCTTCGGTAACTGCTCCCTCTATGGTGGTTGAAACATCGCTGTCTTCCATCTGTGGCCCGTATGAAGTTCACTCTTGGGCGAGGAAACCTATTATTACTAAAATTACTATTATTGGGACCCACACGATTAGCATTATTATGGTAGGGACTATTACCATAATTGGGGCTTCTCTGACTATTTACGTTACCAGGGTTGGGATTGTGGTTACCCTGATAACCATTAGAGGGTCGATTCGGGTTTTTCTGGTTGGGACCCGTTCTATTACTGTCATTGTAATTGGTATTATTTCCAGTATTTCCATTATTATAATTATTATTTCGCGGGTATGTCCGAACTCCTTGGTACCCATTATTTACGTGGTTCGCACCTTGGTTATTATTCTGGTGCGTCCTTGGTTCGGGCCCATCACTTCTCCTACGACTCTGCCTGTAGTAATCTTCGTTCTCATAATTCTCCAGGAGTTCGGTCATTGCCTGGACGGTTTTTATCTGGCTGCCCCTCCTAGCGCGAATCACTTCCTCATCATAATGATAAGACAGCTTGTTAATTAAGCATTCCTCCGGTATGGCTGGTTCTAAGTGCTTGGCCATACACACTTTGCCCAGGAAATACGCTGTCATTGAGCTGCCGACTTGTGGTTGGTAGCGGCCGTGGCAGATATTATCTCTGATGAGATTCTGTGTGGTCTCTGACCAGTATTTGGCTTTGAACATGCTCTTGAACTGCTCATAGTTATTGATGTCGCTCCGGTTTGCCATCCACCAATGGTCATTCACCTCCCGAAACGACTCATCAAGGATCTCTCTATTCTGGACCCATCGGTTCCCTCGGTGTTTCTCGATGTACTCCTCTATTCGTGCCAAGAACTCCATTGGCTTCCGTTTGTATTGTCGGAAATTCAGCCATTCTCGGTTCTCTGACATGGGGAAACTGTGATATCCCGATGGTCTGTTTCTGATTGACTCTATCTCCTCCTGGCTCTGACGCATCTGTCCAGTTATGTTTACCATGGCGGCTTCCACGCCGTCGCATTTTTCTGTTACTTGGGTTCTTACTTTATTTACTTCCTCCAGAGCAAATTTCTTGGTCTCCTCTATTTTTGTTTTCTGCTGTTCTTGGACCTGAGTAATTTCCTTTGTTATTACTTCACGGACTTCCAGCACTTCGTTTTCTGTTAGCCGACATCTTTCGTCTACTTCTCGGATCTGCTGGTTAACAACCACAACTTCCTGTTCTAATTTCTTTACTATTGATTTCTTGGTCTCTGTTATCTTTTTATTTAATTCCTCTTTGGCTAACTCAATCCTCTCGTCTAACTTATTCATGTTCTCTTGGTTCGCTTCTCTTAATTCTTCTCTCAGCAGTAAATTGTCCTCTCTCAATTCTTCCCTTAATTGTTGGTTGTCATTTTCTATTTTCCTACTGGTTTCTTCCATTTTCTCTTCTAAATTCTTATTGTTTTCTTCCATTTTCCTTTCCATCTTCTTACTCAAATTTTTACTGGTTTCTTCGATCCTCTTATTAGTATTCTCTATCTTACGGCCCAATTCTTCCTTTGTGGATCGGTTATCTTCCTTCAGATCCTCTAGCTTTTCATTTAATGAATGGTTGTCTTCCTTCCTTTCCTTACTGTTTTCGTCCATCTTCTTGTTAGTGGAATCCAGTTTGTTATTCAAGTCTTCACTCAACTTCTTGCTAGTTTCTTCCATTTTATTTTCCATTCCTTCCATCCTTTTATTCTGTTCCTTCATTGTCTCCATCATCTGCCTGAGCATTCCTTGTGTTGTCATGTCCTCGGTTTGCGATGGCTTCTCCTTCTCTGGGATATTAACTTCCCCTGTTTGCGTTGTTACTGCAGGTTGTTTCCCTGGCGGTACGGGTTGTATATCTTCTACCGGGGGTAGTAATACTTCTGGATCTTCAACAGGTGTTGCCTCCTTATCCCCCATGTCAATCTCTTTCTCGGCCTCTGCCGCCCTCTTTTTCGATGTAGCTCGTCTCTGCATCTTTCTGCTGTCTATTAATCAATCGCTGCCAAGCTTAGATTGTTAAGCCCTCTAAGTTGGACGCCACTTTGTAACAGGACGACCTTTCTGTGGCTGTCTTCTTCCTTAGTGCCCCGTGTTGGCGTCGTCACTTTGTAAGAAGACCTTATATATGACTGTAATCTGATCAAATCCCACTGTTTGGGCTAGCCACTTGGTCACCAGACCGCTGTATGCCGGTCGTTACAAAAAAATAAAAATAAAATGGAAATTTCAATAATTAGAATTTCCAAACAATAAAATAATTTTGTTTATGTTTATAGAGGTATGTATACTAGATAAATCTGTTTTTTAAAGGGTTCTGTGAAAATTTTAATAACAGGTAAGTATTTATTGACCGTCGAGCACTTTTTGAAGATTTGCACCAAGTCTGGAGTAAAATAGATTAACTCCAGGTAATAATCGATTGGTGACTTTCCTTACTGGTCCAATATCTTGTTCAAAATAGAGTATATTCTTTTCACTTAATACCTTCAGCCTTATAAATACCCTTAAATTACCCTGTGAAATAAGTACAGATACAAAATAATAGAAATATAAAGATTTATTGACAATTTTAGATAAATAATCGATATTTTATCAATGGAGAGCAATTATCGACTCTGTCTCAGGAATTATCGATTGTCATATAGAACAAAATTTTGTGTTATATTATATTAAAGACAGGTTCTTTGAGCGATTAAGAATTAATAGTCAGAGAAGGGTGCTGAGAGAGTATAACATTAACAATTAACACATAAATACAATAATTACTATTTAATAGTATTTAAATAATTCAAGTTATGATATTAGAATAAATGTTTTGTCGAACCAATGAAGACTGATGTGACGTCAGTCTCTGCGATGTAGTAGGCAGGTTTCGTTTTCAAGATGGCCGCTCCTTGGGTTGGTCTTGGCTATTGTATATGCGTCGAGTCAGAAAATTATTATAAAATTACCTTCGTCAAGGTCTAAAATGTCCTCGCACTGGTGTAATAAGTCTGTTAATCTATTTAGTGTATTCTGGTGAAGTGTTCAGTGTAAACTTGCGTTAGTTAGGTTATTTTCTATTTGTGCAACTATTACGGTTAAGTTTTCAAGTTGCGGTTAGGTTTGTAGAGTAAATCAGTTGTAATATAATGTTTTACCGTTTACTGTCACTCGTATAGTGAAGTTAGAGGTTTGTTTTCACTATTGTCGTGAATGTTTTTATAGTATTGGCTTCAAAAAGTGTTTAATTTGTCTAACTCTCGTTCACTGATTTCAAAGGCTAAACGTTAACTTCATGTTCGACTCGGTTTAAAGAACGATTTTGTCACACACCTATTCAGCTTGATATTCAACAAAAGACTAATTAACTTGGTCATAAATCTTGCCCAGTTAATCCTTGAAAAAGTATTGTTAACATTTTTCGATTTCATACACATTAGAAAATATTACATTATATATGGAATTTTTCTATTTTATTCCTTACTTTTATGAATTATTAATCTTATTATTAGTTTAATCATCTTATTCCCTTTAAATTGATGTATTATAGTCCATATCTGTAGACATTTTGTGGAAATTAATAAATTTTGTTCACACTTTGGAAATATAGGCTCAAAATTGGATTTCCGTTTTTATATAAAATTCCTTCCATTTTAAATATTATTAATACTATTATAATAAATTTTAATTAGTCATATTTCTCTTCCTTTCCTTAAATACATATAAATTACACCTTTGAACTGGTTTTTTGTGTTAATTTGTAGATTTGATATTGCTCTCTAAAATTAATTAATTTATATATTTTGACAATTTACAAAATGTTAAGGTATATTTCCTTATTGTCATTTTAATTCATAGGATCATTCCTAGTAGTAGTTAATTGTGTTATCTTATATAAATCTGGGTAGTTTACAGGATTTATTAGTGAATTATACTATTTTATATCGGTTCTCTGATTTCACCAAATGGCCTAAATTTTAGAATTTTATATTTCTTTCTTTCTCAATAAATTAAACTTGATTCCTCCTCTGACTTTACATAACTACAATTATATGAACATAACATGATCTATAACTTATTGTTTTGTGTAGTAGTTAATTAACACTACAGTTATTAAAATAATTAATTATGAACATTGTTTATTAATCTGCACAATTTAACATATTGCAGATACAGCTTAAACATATCTCTTTTGACTATTTTCAATCTAACATAGCATACCCTTTAGTACATTATTACTGGTATGTAGGTTATTATTTATCAAACATAATTTTTTTTTAAAATACATAACATAAATCTTATTTTCTAATAAACCTTACAAATACATTTATTTAATACATTGATTTTAGGACTGTGAAATAATAGTCTATTTAAACATGTTACACTTATTCATACTATATTAGTACCAGTCCTTTTTGGTTTAAATCATTATTATTGTGATTCCCCACATCAGCAAACATTAATTCCCATACTCTATTTATTATCATCTTTTTTTACAAAGGTCTTTTAATTAAGGATTTACATAAAAATAATAAAATACTGGAAACCTTCCATTTTATTATTTTATCATGCTGGTTATTATTAGACTTTAAAGTTGTGATATAGCTAAGTTATAGTATCACCAACTTTAAGTTTATTGCATTTTTTAAAAAACACTTATACTAATTCACTTTCACTGTTGGTTCTGATATTCTGAGTCTTATTATCTCAGACCAGACCTTTAGTCATCATGGACCGTTAAGACTAGTTTATTTTCTTTATTACACAATAGCTTTAGCCGGTGCACTTCTTATAACGCTATACAACACTTTAGTTTTCTCAATAATTACATTTTTATAAGATTTTGGGGATGTTATACTTTCTTTGACATAGTTTTTGTGGGTTTGGGATTGATAGTAGTTTATATAATAATAGGCTTTACTACGGTGTTTCTTTCATACTATGTCTTCCTCTCCTCCTGTCTTCCTTCTTGTCCTTCTTCATATCTTCCTTCTGGTATTCATTCTTGTCCCTCTTCTAGTTTTCATTCTTGTCCCTCGTCTAGTCTTCACTCTTCTGTTCTTCTTTCCTCATTCTTGGGAACCAAGGTACTTGGTGTTATCACGACTGAGGTTTAGTTTGGAGTATTGAATTTCTTCACTGAATTGACTTTATTCTTCTATTTGTTTTTAGAGTATTTTGGTATTCACCACTCTTTGATTGAGTCTCTTTTTTCGGGATATTGTCTTATGTAACTGGTTTACTGCTCTGAGCTTCCTGGGTAACGTACTGGTATTATTTATGAGTTGATGAGTTGCTTCAATACTTTCTTTGGTTTCTTTTAACAGTGGTTTTTATATATTATGTAGTGAGGATTTTTATCTTATTGTGTTTCATTCCTCTGATTTATTTAAATGTCATTTAATATTATTACAACATTTTTTGATGTAATTAAATTTTATCATTTCATATGATTTACAATGTAGTGGATTTTCTGTCACGCTACAGAATGCCCTTCTCCAGAAGTAATTTTTTCAGACTATACTTGCTTTGTCTGAAACAATTGCTTATGATAATTATTCAAAGTTTGTTATTATTTTGGACTTCCTTCCATTTTAAAATTCTCTTATTTATATCTGAGTTTATATCACTCTCACTTGATCTTCCTTGATAGTAATAGTCTTCTGAGTTTCATATTTATTATTTCATTTTTATATTTCTTCTTAGTATTTTCTCCTTGGGATATGTTCTCCTTATCGTTCCCTATTTTGTGAGCTGGTTCAGTTCAGAGAGGCACTGTACGCTACTTTCCTCTGCTGTCCAATACTTCACACATATTTGAGTACAGAGGCAAATCATCTCTGCTCAAAAAATATATTAATCCTGCTGGAATTATCATCAGACAGATTAAAAAAAATTATTCAGAATAGTACACATTTGTTACTATTTAAAAAATATCTTTGGGATACTTCACTTATTACTTATTATACTTCTCAGAGATTTTAATATTTCTATCTCAGTTGTTCATCTGACTTATTATCTGGATGTTTCTTTCATTTGATATTATGGTAGGAAGCTCTTCTATTATTACCTTTTTATACTTTTATTATCATATAAATCTTTTGGTTATAAATTCTTTATTACCTTCTGGTTTTTTCATTATAATCTGCATTATTTGTAGTAGCACATCTTTGTGACATTTTTAGATTGTTTCTTGTTTCTTAAAATTTCCACTTGTTCTGTTTTCTAGAATTTTTTATAACTGTCATTATCATAATTGTCATTTAATTTATAAATCATTTTATATTAATTCATTTAATTACATACATTTTTGACATTATTTTCACATTATTCCGGTCATTGCGATTATACTTGCAAGTGCTGGTTTTTTTATTATTTTCATTATGAGGTCATATTTTCTCCTCATACCACTTAAAGTTTCATTCTCTCATAATTCCAAAGAAGTTTTTGTACTTTATTTTATTCACTCACTTAAATCGTATTAAAGAATTTTTTCTTTTTTATTTCCTTCAACAACATTTTACGGAAAGGTTTTTACTCTTCATATTGAACTTAGACATGATTAAACTGTCTAGAATTATTTGTTTTTTGACCTTAGATGGTTTTATTTCTAAATTCTCTCCTTCTTTATTATTATATTATAGCCATAAAGTTTTTCTTAGATAATCGGTATGTAAGGTGATCTCATTTATGTTTAAAATTTTGTTGACTTATTTCAAACTCTTCTTATATTATTCTTCTTTTCAAATAATTTCTTTCAAATAATCTTTTATGTAAGATTGGCTCACACCTTTTTAGAATTTTGGGGTTTTTATGTTTTTAAACTTCTTCTCTTCTATTCTAGCCATAAAGTTTTTTTCACATTTTCTTGGTATGTAAGATGAACTTACTTATTTTTTGAATTTAGTTGTTTTTATGTTTTTTAAAACTTCTTCTCTTCTATTCTAGCCATAAAGCTTTTTCATATTTTCTTGGTATGTAAGGTGAACTTACTTATTTTTTGAATTTAGTTGATTTTATGTTTTTAAACTTCTTCTCTTCTATTCTAGCCATAAAGTTTTTTCACATTTTCTTGGTATGTAAGGTGAACTTACTTATTTTTTGAATTTAGTTGTTTTTATGTTTTTAAACTTCTTCTCTTCTATTCTAGCCATAAAGTTTTTTCACATTTTCTTGGTATGTAAGGTGAACTTACTTATTTTTTGAATTTAGTTGTATTTTTTAATCATGAAATTTCTTCATGGATGCCTGGTTAAAAACACCCTTGACTTTACTTGAACTTATTTCTTTGATTTCGTAGGTGTTGTTGTTATTGTCTTTTGAGACGATATAGGGACCAGTATACAGGAGCAATAACTTTTTTGTTATCCCTTCTAGGGAACTGGGTAATTTCCTATTCTTCAACAACACCTTCTCTCCAATGGTATAATGGATAACCTTACCCATGCATTTATTGTATTTGCTCCGCCGTTTCTCCTGATCTTCGGCCACCTTATTACAAAATTGAATTTTATTGAATTTATATTTATGTTCTCTTGGGAACTCCAAGATGTCTGCAATTTCTCTAGGGGGTTGTCTCTCGTACATTGCGGAGTATGGCGTTATTCCTATTGCTGGATGGTAGGCCAGGTTGAGGAATTCTTCAGTGGCCTCCAAGTATTCTTGCCACCTTCTCTGCTGATCATGGCAATATGTTCTTAATAGGCGCCGTACCTCTCGTAAGACTCTTTCGGCCGGGTTACTGCTTGGGTGGTATACGGATGTCTTGTATGTGTGAACCCCCATGGATAGCAGTGTATCTCGCCATCTCCTCCCCTTGAATTGCGTTCCGTGGTCGGTTATGATCGATACCGGTCTTCCGACGGTTGGGAAGTACTGGTCGATCAGGATATTAAGAACTTTCTTCGTAGTCGCCGGATTTGCTGGGTATAGCTTTATGAACTTAGTGTAATGGTCCATAATGATGACGATATATCTGTATCGGTGGCGGCCTCCACTGCGGGGAAATGGCCCGCAGATATCCAGGAATACTTTCTCAAGTTTAAACTGTGATGTTATTGGAATCATCTGCCCTTCTCTTTTCTCGTTATTAGTTTTTACGAGTTGGCAGATGCGACAGTTTCTAATATACCTCCGTACCTTCCGATTGATGTCCTTTATATAACAGTTTTCTTCCAGGGCCTTTACCACCTTTAAAGCGCCCATATGCCCATATCGAACATGATAACTGATCACTACCTCTTTCTCGATATGGGTTGGAATTATTACCTTCCATTCCTCCTTAAATAATGATGGTTTGGAAAACAGGATTCCCTTATGTATAGTATAATATCGGGATATGGTTTCATCTCCTGCTTCCAATCTTGAGATAATATTAATTAATTTCGGGTCAGCTTGTTGGTGTGTGCTTAGTTGTTCTAGAACTGATTGTAGACCGGCGCTGCTGCTGAGAATATGGTACACCTTCAGAATACTCTCCTTCTCCCCTTCGAACGTTTGCTTGTCAATGTCAACTCTAGACAATACGTCCGCGACGACATTCTTCCTTCCGGGGATATACTCCCATTTCAGGTCGTACTCTTGCAGCAATAGTATCCACCGCGTTAACCTTCCATGACTCAGCTTACATCTCTTAAGGAACGAGATAGATTTATGGTCTGTCCGGACGGTAACGGGATAACCAAAAATATATGTACGGAACTTTCCGCACGCGAACACGACACTCAATAACTCCTTCTCTGTCACATGATAGTTTTTCTCACTCTGGTTCAGAGCTCTGCTGGCAAAACAGATTACAAGATGCTCGCCCTCCTCATCTTCTTGATATAAAGTAGTGCCAAGGCTGACGTCACTGGCATCGCAATTAAGAAAGAAAGGCTTGTTAAAATCTGGGTGACGGAGTATTATATGTTTAAGAAATTTTTGTTTTATGAGAGTCAATATGTTTTGTTGTTCATTACTCCAGATCCATTTATTTTTAGATGACAGTTGCGGCTGGAATCTGGCAGTCAGTTCGGAGTACTTTTCCTGGAACTTGTCGTAGTAGTTACAGAGTCCCAGGAACGACTGTAACTGCCTTCGATTCTTTGGTGTAGGAAAGTTCTGAATTGCTTCGACTTTTTCAGCCGACGGTGAGATTCCCTTATCATTTAATATGAAGCCCAGGAATTGTATCTCTTTAGCAATAAAATGAGACTTTGCTAACTTCAGAGTAATATTGTTTGCGGCTAGCTTCTGTAAGACATGTTCCACACGGTAGCAGTGTTCCTCCCAAGTTTCTGAGGACACTAGCAAGTCATCGACATATACGGTGGTGAATTTTAGTGCTGCTTCTTGGCCAAGTATCTGATCCATGCAGTGCACAAAGACTGCGACTGAGTTTACCAGTCCGAAGGGCAACCTCTTAAACTGGTAGTTCCGCCCTTCGAATATAAAGGCCAGATACTGGCGACTCTGTGGATGTAATTCCACCTGCCAGTATCCGCACACCGTATCCCAGGTAGTGAAGTATTTGGTACCGTGGAATCGTTTTAATATCTCCTCAATCTCACCGGGCGAAGTCCTGTCATTTATGATCATTTTATTTATCTCGCGCGCATCTAAACATAAACGGACTTGTCCGTTTTTCTTAGGAATAGCCACGATAGGACTTGTGTAAGGGGAATGGCTACTCTCTATAATGTCACGGTTAATCATTTGCTCTATTTCAGCTCTTACTGCCTGCTTTCGTGATTGCGCAATGGGGTAAGACTTCCGGTTAAAATCTACAGTGTCTCGGAATTGTAGAGTACACTGGAAATTCTTCACTTTACCGGGCTCATCAGAAAAGACTGATTTGTATTTATTGTATATATTGATTAATTTGTTCGCTTGGTTTGTTGTTAACCCTTCTCCAGTTGTACCGCTCCGGAAATCCCTGATCTCCTGGATTTTTTGCGACCATAAATCTTCATTGGATGTGTCGTCTATTCTCTGTTCAATTATGGATGTTGGTTGGATGTAATTGATTTTTCGGATTTGCTGATGGATACTATCGGGAACGACTTGGTCACTACCCACCAAGTTCGCCGTCCAAGTATGTCCGCTAGAAAACAGTGATAATGTTTCAGTTCTTAGGTCAATGATGGCGGAATTTCTCCTAAGCACATCACACCCGACCAGTATATTAAATGGCAGACCGCTCGCCACCAAGAATTCTATGTCTATCGCTATACCACAGCTCATCACACTGGCGGAGACTTGTCTACGTATAGTTTTGTTTTGTCGGCCGGTTGCTCCCAACAAAACAATATTATTCAATGGCAATGTTGGTAAAGTTCTTCCGCACTCTTGCTGTATCCTCTCCAGTTCCGTCGTATTTATTATTGATACGTTTGACCCAGTATCGATCATTAACTTGGCTGGGATGCCTTCTACCTTGGCGTCCACATGTATAATCTCATTATTGAAGTTATTGGTGGGACTCCTGTTATCCTCTTCCAATAACTCCTGTCGGATGTCCTTCAGGTAGTTGCACCCGATGATGGTAATACGATTGTGATTATTTACTATATTGCACTCATTCTCATTATCATACCCAGTAGTCAGAAGCAGTAATGGGTTCTGGTTATTTCTTACTTACTGTGCCCGTTTAAAGGCTCGGCATCATTATTTCTTTGAGCCATATTATTGGATGCCTCATTCGGGATGCTCAGGGTGGTTACTTGCCGATCTGTTCTATGGTCTTCTGGTCGTTCATGGTGCGACCTCTGTTCAGTGTTGTCCAAACTATTACTCCTGCGCGCCGGATAGTACCTCGGTTGGTCCCGTTCTAGGCTCCTCCGCCTTTCTTCGTATCTTCGGTAACTGTTCCCTCTATGGTGGTTGAAACATCGCTGTCTTCCATCTGTGGCCCGTATGAAGTTCACTCTTGGGCGAGGAAACCTATTATTACTAAAATTACTATTATTGGGACCCACACGATTAGCATTATTATGGTAGGGACTATTACCATAATTGGGGCTTCTCTGACTATTTACGTTACCAGGGTTGGGATTGTGGTTACCCTGATAACCATTAGAGGGTCGATTCGGGTTTTGCTGGTTGGGACCCGTTCTATTACTGTCATTGTAATTGGTATTATTTCCAGTATTTCCATTATTATAATTATTATTTCGCGGGTATGTCCGAACTCCTTGGTACCCATTATTTACGTGGTTCGCACCTTGGTTATTATTCTGGTGCGTCCTTGGTTCGGGCCCATCACTTCTCCTACGACTCTGCCTGTAGTAATCTTCGTTCTCATAATTCTCCAGGAGTTCGGTCATTGCCTGGACGGTTTTTATCTGGCTGCCCCTCCTAGCGCGAATCACTTCCTCATCATAATGATAAGACAGCTTGTTAATTAAGCATTCCTCCGGTATGGCTGGTTCTAAGTGCTTGGCCATACACACTTTGCCCAGGAAATACGCTGTCATTGAGCTGCCGACTTGTGGTTGGTAGCGGCCGTGGCAGATATTATCTCTGATGAGATTCTGTGTGGTCTCTGACCAGTATTTGGCTTTGAACATGCTCTTGAACTGCTCATAGTTATTGATGTCGCTCCGGTTTGCCATCCACCAATGGTCATTCACCTCCCGAAACGACTCATCAAGGATCTCTCTATTCTGGACCCATCGGTTCCCTCGGTGTTTCTCGATGTACTCCTCTATTGGTGCCAAGAACTCCATTGGCTTCCGTTTGTATTGTCGGAAATTCAGCCATTCTCGGTTCTCTGACATGGGGAAACTGTGATATCCCGATGGTCTGTTTCTGATTGACTCTATCTCCTCCTGGCTCTGACGCATCTGTCCAGTTATGTTTACCATGGCGGCTTCCACGCCGTCGCATTTTTCTGTTACTTGGGTTCTTACTTTATTTACTTCCTCCAGAGCAAATTTCTTGGTCTCCTCTATTTTTGTTTTCTGCTGTTCTTGGACCTGAGTAATTTCCTTTGTTATTACTTCACGGACTTCCAGCACTTCGTTTTCTGTTAGCCGACATCTTTCGTCTACTTCTCGGATCTGCTGGTTAACAACCACAACTTCCTGTTCTAATTTCTTTACTATTGATTTCTTGGTCTCTGTTATCTTTTTATTTAATTCCTCTTTGGCTAACTCAATCCTCTCGTCTAACTTATTCATGTTCTCTTGGTTCGCTTCTCTTAATTCTTCTCTCAGCAGTAAATTGTCCTCTCTCAATTCTTCCCTTAATTGTTGGTTGTCATTTTCTATTTTCCTACTGGTTTCTTCCATTTTCTCTTCTAAATTCTTATTGTTTTCTTCCATTTTCCTTTCCATCTTCTTACTCAAATTTTTACTGGTTTCTTCGATCCTCTTATTAGTATTCTCTATCTTACGGCCCAATTCTTCCTTTGTGGATCGGTTATCTTCCTTCAGATCCTCTAGCTTTTCATTTAATGAATGGTTGTCTTCCTTCCTTTCCTTACTGTTTTCGTCCATCTTCTTGTTAGTGGAATCCAGTTTGTTATTCAAGTCTTCACTCAACTTCTTGCTAGTTTCTTCCATTTTATTTTCCATTCCTTCCATCCTTTTATTCTGTTCCTTCATTGTCTCCATCATCTGCCTGAGCATTCCTTGTGTTGTCATGTCCTCGGTTTGCGATGGCTTCTCCTTCTCTGGGATATTAACTTCCCCTGTTTGCGTTGTTACTGCAGGTTGTTTCCCTGGCGGTACGGGTTGTATATCTTCTACCGGGGGTAGTAATACTTCTGGATCTTCAACAGGTGTTGCCTCCTTATCCCCCATGTCAATCTCTTTCTCGGCCTCTGCCGCCCTCTTTTTCGATGTAGCTCGTCTCTGCATCTTTCTGCTGTCTATTAATCAATCGCTGCCAAGCTTAGATTGTTAAGCCCTCTAAGTTGGACGCCACTTTGTAACAGGACGACCTTTCTGTGGCTGTCTTCTTCCTTAGTGCCCCGTGTTGGCGTCGTCACTTTGTAAGAAGACCTTATATATGACTGTAATCTGATCAAATCCCACTGTTTGGGCTAGCCACTTGGTCACCAGACCGCTGTATGCCGGTCGTTACAAAAAAATAAAAATAAAATGGAAATTTCAATAATTAGAATTTCCAAACAATAAAATAATTTTGTTTATGTTTATAGAGGTATGTATACTAGATAAATCTGTTTTTTAAAGGGTTCTGTGAAAATTTTAATAACAGGTAAGTATTTATTGACCGTCGAGCACTTTTTGAAGATTTGCACCAAGTCTGGAGTAAAATAGATTAACTCCAGGTAATAATCGATTGGTGACTTTCCTTACTGGTCCAATATCCTGTTCAAAATAGAGTATATTCTTTTCACTTAATACCTTCAGCCTTATAAATACCCTTAAATTACCCTGTGAAATAAGTACAGATACAAAATAATAGAAATATAAAGATTTATTGACAATTTTAGATAAATAATCGATATTTTATCAATGGAGAGCAATTATCGACTCTGTCTCAGGAATTATCGATTGTCATACAGAACAAAATTTTATGTTATATTATATTAAAGACAGGTTCTTTGAGCGATTAAGAATTAATAGTCAGAGAAGGGTGCTGAGAGAGTATAACATTAACAATTAACACATAAATACAATAATTACTATTTAATAGTATTTAAATAATTCAAGTTATGATATTAGAATAAATGTTTTGTCGAACCAATGAAGACTGATGTGACGTCAGTCTCTGCGATGTAGTAGGCAGGTTCCGTTTTCAAGATGGCCGCTCCTTGGGTTGGTCTCGGCCATTGTATATGCGTCGAGTCAGAAAATTACTATAAAATTACCTTCATCAAGGTCTAAAATGTCCCCGCACTGGTGTAATAAGTCTGTTAATCTATTTAGTGTATTAACGTATGGCTAAACGTTAACTTCATGTTCGACTCGGTTTAAAGAACGTTTTTGTCACACACCTATTCAGCTTGATATTCAACAAAAGACTAATTAACTTGGTCATAAATCTTGCCCAGTTAATCCTTGAAAAAGTATTGTTAACATTTTTCGATTTCATACACATTAGAAAATATTACATTATATATGGAATTTTTCTATTTTATTCCTTACTTTTATGAATTATTAATCTTATTATTAGTTTAATCATCTTATTCCCTTTAAATTGATGTATTATAGTCCATATCTGTAGACATTTTGTGGAAATTAACAAATTTTGTTCACACTTTGGAAATATAGGCTCAAAATTGGATTTCCGTTTTTATATAAAATTCCTTCCATTTTAAATATTATTAATACTATTATAATAAATTTTAATTAGTCATATTTCTCTTCCTTTCCTTAAATACATATAAATTACACCTTTGAACTGGTTTTTTGTGTTAATTTGTAGATTTGATATTGCTCTCTAAAATTAATTAATTTATATATTTTGACAATTTACAAAATGTTAAGGTATATTTCCTTATTGTCATTTTAATTCATAGGATCATTCCTAGTAGTAGTTAATTGTGTTACCTTATATAAATCTGGGTAGTTTACAGGATTTATTAGTGAATTATACTATTTTATATCGGTTCTCTGATTTCACCAAATGGCCTAGATTTTAGAATTTTATATTTCTTTCTTTCTCAATAAATTAAACTTAATTCCTCCTCTGACTTTACATAACTACAATTATATGAACATAACATGATCTATAACTTATTGTTTTGTGTAGTAGTTAATTAACACTACAGTTATTAAAATAATTAATTATGAACATTGTTTATTAATCTGCACAATTTAACATATTGCAGATACAGCTTAAACATATCTCTTTTGACTATTTTCAATCTAACATAGCATACCCTTTAGTACATTATTACTGGTATGTAGGTTATTATTTACCAAACATAATTTTTTTTTAAAATACATAACATAAATCATATTTTCTAATAAACCTTACAAATACATTTATTTAATACATTGATTTTAGGACTGTGAAATAATAGTCTATTTAAACATGTTACACTTATTCATACTATATTAGTACCAGTCCTTTTTGGTTTAAATCATTATTATTGTGATTCCCCACATCAGCAAACATTAATTCCCATACTCTATTTATTATCATCTTTTTTTACAAAGGTCTTTTAATTAAGGATTTACATAAAAATAATAAAATACTGGAAACCTTCCATTTTATTATTTTATCATGCTGGTTATTATTAGACTTTAAAGTTGTGATATAGCATACTAATAAGTTATAGTATCACCAACTTTAAGTTTATTGCATTTTTTAAAAAACACTTATACTAATTCACTTTCACTGTTGGTTCTGATATTCTGAGTCTTATTATCTCAGACCAGACCTTTAGTCATCATGGACCGTTAAGACTAGTTTATTTTCTTTATTACACAATAGCTTTAGCCGGTGCACTTCTTATAACGCTATACAACACTTTAGTTTTCTCAATAATTAGATTTTTATAAGATTTTGGGGATGTTATACTTTCTTTGACATAGTTTTTGTGGGTTTGGGATTGATAGTAGTTTATATAATAATAGGCTTTACTACGGTGTTTCTTTCATACTATGTCTTCCTCTCCTCCTGTCTTCCTTCTTGTCCTTCTTCATATCTTCCTTCTGGTATTCATTCTTGTCCCTCTTCTAGTTTTCATTCTTGTCCCTCGTCTAGTCTTCACTCTTCTGTTCTTCTTTCCTCATTCTTGGGAACCAAGGTACTTGGTGTTATCACGACTGAGGTTTAGCTTGGAGTATTGAATTTCTTCACTGAACTGACTTTATTCTTCTATTTGTTTTTAGAGTATTTTGGTATTCACCACTCTTTGATCGAGTCTCTTTTTTCGGGATATTGTCTTATGTAACTGGTTTACTGCTCCGAGCTTCCTGGGTAACGTACTGGTATTATTTATGAGTTGATGAGTTGCTTCAATACTTTCTTTGGTTTCTTTTAACAGTGGTTTTTATATATTATGTAGTGAGGATTTTTATCTTATTGTGTTTCATTCCTCTGATTTATTTAAATGTCATTTAATATTATTACAACATTTTTTGATGTAATTAAATTTTATCATTTCATATGGTTTACAATGTAGTGGATTTTCTGTCACGCTACAGAATGCCCTTCTCCAGAAGTAATTTTTTCAGACTATACTTGCTTTGTCTGAAACAATTGCTTATGATAATTACTCAAAGTTTGTTATTATTTTGGACTTCCTTCCATTTTAAAATTCTCTTATTTATATCTGAGTTTATATCACTCTCACTTGATCTTCCTTGATAGTAATAGTCTTCTGAGTTTCATATTTATTATTTCATTTTTATATTTCTTCTTAGTATTTTCTCCTTGGGATATTTTCTCCCTATCGTTCCCTACTTTGTGAGCTGGTTCAGTTCAGAGAGGCACTGTACGCTACTTTCCTCTGCTGTCCAATACTTCACACATATTTGAGTACAGAGGCAAATCATCTCTGCTCAAAAAATATATTAATCCTGCTGGAATTATCATCAGACAGATTAAAAAAATTATTCAGAATAGTACACATTTGTTACTATTTAAAAAATATCTTTGGGATACTTCACTTATTACTTATTATACTTCTCAGAGATTTTAATATTTCTATCTCAGTTGTTCATCTGACTTATTATCTGGATGTTTCTTTCATTTGATATTATGGTAGGAAGCTCTTCTATTATTACCTTTTTATACTTTTATTATCATATAAATCTTTTGGTTATAAATTCTTTATTACCTTCTGGTTTTTTCATTATAATCTGCATTATTTGTAGTAGCATATCTTTGTGACATTTTTAGACTGTTTCTTGGTTCTTAAAATTTCCACTTGTTCTATTTTCTAGAATTTTTTATAACTGTCATTATCATAATTGTCATTTAATTTATAAATCATTTTATATTAATTAATTTAATTACATACATTTTTGACATTATTTTCACATTATTCCGGTCATTGCGATTATACTTGCAAGTGCTGGTTTTTTTATTATTTTCATTATGAGGTCATATTTTCTCCTCATACCACTTAAAGTTTCATTCTCTCATAATTCCAAAGAAGTTTTTGTACTTTATTTTATTCACTCACTTAAATCGTATTAAAGAATTTTTTCTTTTTTATTTCCTTCAACAACATTTTACGGAAAGGTTTTTACTCTTCATATTGAACTTAGACATGATTAAACTGTCTAGAATTATTTGTTTTTTGACCTTAGATGGTTTTATTTCTAAATTCTCTCCTTCTTTATTATTATATTATAGCCATAACGTTTTTCTTAGATAATCGGTATGTAAGGTGATCTCATTTATGTTTAAAATTTTGTTGACTTATTTCAAACTCTTCTTATATTATTCTTCTTTTCAAATAATTTCTTTCAAATAATCTTTTATGTAAGATTGGCTCACACCTTTTTAGAATTTTGGGGTTTTTATGTTTTTAAACTTCTTCTCTTCTATTCTAGCCATAAAGTTTTTTCACATTTTCTTGGTATGTAAGGTGAACTTACTTATTTTTTGAATTTAGTTGATTTTATGTTTTTAAACTTCTTCTCTTCTATTCTAGCCATAAAGTTTTTTCACATTTTCTTGGTATGTAAGGTGAACTTACACCTTTTTAGAATTTAGAGGATTTTATGTTTTTTAATTCTTCTTATATTCTTGTCATAAAGACTTTCCATAAATGATTGTAATAGTTTTCATAATTATATGGTAAACATATCATATTAGTTTCATAAATATTGTATGACTCTTTCCTTGTCTTTATTCAAACGTATTTCTTATTATTATTATTTCTTTATACCCAGGTGGATGCTTTTTATTATAGTGCATCGTTGCTCATAGTTCCTTTATAAGGTGTAGTTTCTTAATTAATTTATTTCTTAAATTCCCATTTTGGTTCTTTGTCCCTTCTTTTTCTCATTTTTCCTCAGTGGTAATTATTTTCATCTTCTTTGTGGTGGTTTTTGCCGTTGTCGGTTATCATGACATCCATCCCTTTTACCACCTCATTATGTATCCGTATAGATCCTTATCAGATCCAAACTTTTGCTCCTACGCGCCGGATAGTACCTCGGTTGGTCCCGTTCTAGGCTCCTCCGCCTTTCTTCGTATCTTCGGTAACTGCTCCCTCTATGGTGGTTGAAACCTCGCTGTCTTCCATCTGTGGCCCGTATGAAGTTCACTCTTGGGCGAGGAAACCTATTATTACTAAAATTACTATTATTGGGACCCACACGATTAGCATTATTATGGTAAGGACTATTACCATAATTGGGGCTTCTCTGACTATTTACGTTATCAGGGTAGGGATTGTGGTTACCCTGATAACCATTAGAGGGTCGATTCGGGTTTTGATAATTTGGACCCGTATTATTATTATCATGGCAATTAATATTGTTCCCATTATTATCTTGTCTTATATTCCAATATGTCTCTGGTCCATATGCTGTATGACCTGAAAAATATCTGTGAGGTTCTTCATCTGGTTTATCAATTATCTGCTTCTCTAAATCCCCATAATCTGGTTCATCATCACAAATCCATCCGGAAGGTATACATCTTTGTGTAATTGTACACTGGAATAGTCCTGGATGGCGCACTAATGGAACACACTCTGGTGATTCACCAGTGCCATCGTCACAGCCTGATAAGATGTTATATTTCCATCTTTCTGAAATACACTGTTTAGTTCCGCACTGGAACTGATCTGGTCCACATGTGGTATTCCGTTTACCTCTGGTCCTTTCCCAGTGATAAACTATTGTCTGTTGGTACTTTATTTCTGATATTATTTTTAATCTCCTTCCGTAATTTCTGGAATTCCTGATTTCTTCATGGTCGGTAATTGGAAAATTATTGACATCCATTAAACCATGGTTCATCATTTCTATTTCTTCCTTTGTTTTCATTAATTTCTTTGGAAACGTTTTCCTCTCCTCCTTTGGCTCCATTTCCATAGCTTTAGTATTTTCTGTATTCCCGTCAGTTTTCTTCTCAGGTAATATTATAACTGGATCCTCTGTTTTTTCGTTTGGTACTTCTTCCGGTTCTGGTTGGCTATCTTCTTGCGTTTTATCATTTATTACTTCTTCTGGTTCTGGTTGGCTATCTTCCTGCGTTTTATCATTTAGTACTCCTTCTGGTTCTGGTTGGCTATCATTTTTTATTTCTTCGGTCTTCTCATCTCTTAATTCTTCTCTTTTTAATCTGTCCTCTTTTCTTTCTTCGGCCCAATCATCCATTTTCTTTATCATCTGTTGAAGGAGATTTCGCATCATCCTCTCTTGTTGATCCTCTGTAAATTTCGAGAACATTTCCAATATCCTCTCCGTGCTCATATCTTCTTTTTGTGTTAGTTCTGCCATTTTGCTTTTCGTTGTTGCCCTTCTTCCTGACTGGATAACCGCTGCCAGGCTTATCTATTCAAGCCCTCTAAGTTGGACGCCACTTTGTAACTGGACGACCTTTAGGTGGCTGTAATCTGTCCAATCCCACTGTTTTGGCTAGCCACTTGGTCACCAGACCGCTGTATGCCGGTCGTTACAAAAGAATAAAAATAAAATGGAAAATTCAATAATAATAGAATTTTCAATTAATAAAATAATTTTGTTTATGTTTAAGAGGTATGTATACAAGATCAATCTGTGTTTTAAAAGATTCTGGTAAAATTTTAGTAACAGGTAGGTATTTATTGACCGTCGAGCACTTCTTGAAGATTTGCACCAAGTCTGGAGTTAAATATATTAACTCCAGGTAATAATCGATTGGTGACCTTCCTTACTGGTCCAATATCCTGTTCAAAATAGAGTATATTCTTTTCACTTAATACCTTCAGCCTTATAAATACCCTTAAATTACCCTGTGAAATAAATACAGATACAAAATAATAGAAATATAAAGATTTATTGACAATTTTAGATAAATAATCGATATTTTATCGATGGAGAGCAATTATCGACTCTGTCTCAGGTATTATCGATTGTCATACAGAACAAAATTTTATGTTATATTATATTAAAGACAGGTTCTTTGAGCGATTAAGAATTAATAGTCAGAGAAGGGTGACGAGAAAGTATAACATTAACAGTTAACACATATAAATACAATAATTACTATTCAATAGTATTTAAATAATTCAAGTTATGATATTAGAATAAATGTTTTGTCGAACCAATGAAGACTGATGTGACGTCAGTCTCTGCGATGTAGTAGGCAGGTTTCGTTTTCAAGATGGCCGCTCCTTGGGTTGGTCTCGGCTATTGTATATGCGTCGAGTCAGAAAATTACTATAAAATTACCTTCATCAAGGTCTAAAATGTCCCCGCACTGGTGTAATAAGTCTGTTAATCTATTTAGTGTATTCTGGTGAAGTGTTCTGTGTAAACTTGCGTTAGTTAGTTTATTTTCTGTTTGTTCAACTATTACGGTTGAGTTTTCAAGTTGCGGTTAGGTTTGTAGAGTAAATCAGTTGTAATATAATGTTTTACCGTTTACTGTCACTCGTATAGTGAAGTTAGAGGTTTGTTTTCACTATTGTCGTGAATGTTTTTATAGTATTGGCTTCAAAAAGTGTTTAATTTGTCTAACTCTCGTTCACTGATTTCAATGGCTAAACGTTAACTTCATGTTCGACTCGGTTTAAAGAACGTTTTTGTCACACACCTATTCAGCTTGATATTCAACAAAAGACTAATTAACTTGGTCATAAATCTTGCCCAGTTAATCCTTGAAAAAGTATTGTTAACATTTTTCGATTTCATACACATTAGAAAATATTACATTATATATGGAATTTTTCTATTTTATTCCTTACTTTTATGAATTATTAATCTTATTATTAGTTTAATCATCTTCTTCCCTTTAAATTGATGTATTATAGTCCATATCTGTAGACATTTTGTGGAAATTAACAAATTTTGTTCACACTTTGGAAATATAGGCTCAAAATTGGATTTCCGTTTTTATATAAAATTCCTTCCATTTTAAATATTATTAATACTATTATAATAAATTTTAATTAGTCATATTTCTCTTCCTTTCCTTAAATACATATAAATTACACCTTTGAACTGGTTTTTTGTGTTAATTTGTAGATTTGATATTGCTCTCTAAAATTAATTAATTTATATATTTTGACAATTTACAAAATGTTAAGGTATATTTCCTTATTGTCATTTTAATTCATAGGATCATTCCTAGTAGTAGTTAATTGTGTTATCTTATATAAATCTGGGTAGTTTACAGGATTTATTAGTGAATTATACTATTTTATATTGGTTCTCTGATTTCACCAAATGGCCTAGATTTCAGAATTTTATATTTCTTTCTTTCTCAATAAATTAAACTTAATTCCTCCTCTGACTTTACATAACTACAATTATATGAAAATAACATGATCTATAACTTATTGTTTTGTGTAGTAGTTAATTAACACTACAGTTATTAAAATAATTAATTATGAACATTGTTTATTAATCTGCACAATTTAACATATTGCAGATACAGCTTAAACATATCTCTTTTGACTATTTTCAATCTAACATAGCATACCTTTTAGTACATTATTACTGGTATGTAGGTTATTATTTATCAAACATAATTTTTTTTAAAACACATAACATAAATCTTATTTTCTAATAAACCTTACAAATACATTTATTTAATACATTGATTTTAGGACTATGAAATAATAGTCTATTTAAACATGTTACACTTATTCATACTATATTAGTACCAGTCCTTTTTGGTTTAAATCATTATTATTGTGATTCCCCACATCAGCAAACATTAATTCCCATACTCTATTTATTATCATCCTTTTTTACAAAGGTCTTTTAAATAAGGATTTACATAAAAATAATAAAATACTGGAAACCTTCCATTTTATTATTTTATCATGCTGGTTATTATTAGACTTTAAAGTTGTGATATAGCATACTACTAAGTTATAGTATCACCAACTTTAAGTTTATTGCATTTTTTTAAAAAACACTTATACAAATTCACTTTCACTGTTGGTTCTGATATTCTGAGTCTTATTATCTCAGACCAGACCTTTAGTCATCATGGACCGTTAAGACTAGTTTATTTTCTTTATTACACAATAGCTTTAGCCGGTGCACTTCTTATAACGCTATACAACACTTTAGTTTTCTCAATAATTACATTTTTATAAGATTTTGGGGATGTTATACTTTCTTTGACATAGTTTTTGTGGGTTTGGGATTGATAGTAGTTTATATAATAATAGGTTTTACTACGGTGTTTCTTTCATACTATGTCTTCCTCTCCTCCTGTCTTCCTTCTTGTCCTTCTTCATATCTTCCTTCTGGTATTCATTCTTGTCCCTCTTCTAGTTTTCATTCTTGTCCCTCGTCTAGTCTTCACTCTTCTGTTCTTCTTTCCTCATTCTTGGGAACCAAGGTACTTGGTGTTATCACGACTGAGGTTTAGCTTGGAGTATTGAATTTCTTCACTGAACTGACTTTATTCTTCTATTTGTTTTTAGAGTATTTTGGTATTCACCACTCTTTGATTGAGTCTCTTTTTTCGGGATATTGTCTTATGTAACTGGTTTACTGCTCCGAGCTTCCTGGGTAACGTACTGGTATTATTTATGAGTTGATGAGTTGCTTCAATACTTTCTTTGGTTTCTTTTAACAGTGGTTTTTATATATTATGTAGTGAGGATTTTTATCTTATTGTGTTTCATTCCTCTGATTTATTTAAATGTCATTTAATATTATTACAACATTTTTTGATGTAATTAAATTTTATCATTTCATATGGTTTACAATGTAGTGGATTTTCTGTCACGCTACAATATTCGTGTGTAATACATAAATCAAATTAGTACACTAAGGTTATAACCCTGATATGTAAAAATATTAATATTTACATACATAATTTACATTAAATAATCCAACGCACAGCGTGCTTACATTGCTCCCGCCACATTACATTTAAAAAGTCTCGGAGCAAAGATGGCGGGTGCGAATACCTATATTATAGAGCTCTAGCGACAGGTGTGTCGAAACTGCATGTCCATGCATTAATTCTGTACTCCCTATTTTTACTACGATTCAGCTTATGCAATCTGAATCATGTTTATTAATTTATATTTATTCATTTTTATTATTTATTTTATTTATTTGGGCAATGCACAGTATCATTACTGTTTGTACTGTTCCTATATATATATATAAGAAAAACTGAGCAAATATAAATATGGAGAATTGTCTAGATAGTAGTGTTCTAAACTCGAACTTTAGGTCTATAAAGTATTCAAAAATAGTAACCTACAGATCAAAAGCGATAAATGACACACTGTTGGGAGGAGCACAGAATCGGTTCCGGAAGGGGCGGTCATACACAGATAACATTTTAGCTTCAAAACCAGGAGAGAGTATAACCTGGTAATCTATGTAGGTTCCATTAATTTAGTCAAGGACTTTGAGAGAGTGGTTGGCAAAATCTTTGGAACATTCTAAAATAAATATATGGAAACCTACACCGTCTGATAGAGTGAATAAAGAGTTTATATGATTAAAAGGAAATAACTATTAAGAAGCTAAATTTTAGTAAAGACATAATCATTACATAAAAAAGGATGAGAGAGGGATGCGCTGTCTACCTCTTACGCTTTTTAATATTTATACCGACGATATACTTGCAAATTAGAAGCAAAAAATTTCCACAAAATGTACTATGAGGACCTTGAATGACTTTGAAATTACAAATATTTGCAAATCACTTCTTATAATTAATGGAGGACTCAGAAGTAGACTAAAATAATTACTTCATTAACAAAATTGAATTGCATTGGAATTCAACTTAAAAATGTCTACCAATAAAAAAAAGTTTATGGCATTTTACGATAGCTGTCTAGCACAAAGTGTTGAATTAAAGACAGCCTGATAGAACAAGACCTGGACTGCAACGTTAATTACGACTTTGACAGAAATTTGTCAAACTTCATAAATTTCAAGCCATGTGTGGCAAACTAGTGAGATGTTCAGAGAGAAAGCCATACAGGACACGAAACTGAAATTTTATAAGTTAATTTATTTCGCAGTGCTAATGTAGGGAAGCGAATTCCGAGAGTTCACTAAGCAAGACATCAGTCGCATAGAAGCCACGAAAACGAATATTAATAAATTGATAATGGATTGTTAGGTAATAAATCTTTTAGGTATGTGAAAGATTGTACAAGGAGAGATATATAGGATAAGAAATAAGCAGACCAGGAATGATCTAAATTGTTTTTAAAGCGATGAAGAAAGAAGAGGAATAATGGAAAACCTTGTCCGAACGAGGAAGAACAGAATATCCACACATTTTCTACTAATATAAACCAAGGGGGAAAAGATTTATCGGCGGTCTAAGAAGCGGTGGCACTAAGGAAAATGGAACACCCCACAGACTTGCATTCCGTGAAGGTGGAAATAAAACAGAAGAAAAAGAAGAAGAAGAAGAAGAAGAAGAAGAAGGAGGAGGAGGAGGAGGAGGAGGAGGAGGAGGAGGAGGAGGAGGAGGAGGAGGAGGAGGAGGAGGAGGAGGAGGAGGAGGAGGAGGAGGAGGAGGAGGAGGAGGAGGAGGAGGAGGAGGAGGAGGAGGAGGAGGAAAGGAGTAAGGAGAAGGAGAAGGAAATCTTGAAATAATTTCTACATAGCCCATTCAAAACAGATTACAAAGGTTTTGTAAAATATATAAAAATACTTGGTAAGTTTCACAAATTTTTTAATTAACTCTGACAGCTCTTTCGACTATCTAAGCCATTGTCAAAGAGGCGAGTGAATGAAATTACTGAACACAGGATGTTACTGAACACTATAAAAGGAATTAATATAATCTAATAGAGTGCATATAGATTAATATAATCTATATAATAGGAATTTTATAGTAGCGTGCAATTTACACTTGAAACAGAAAATATGAAAAGTTTAAATTTTTTGGATCTTACCATTACTAGGTCACAAAATAATCTTAGTTTTAAGATATACAGAAAACCTACTTTTACAGATACCGTTATACATAAACAATCACTAACATCATGGCACATAAAATTAAGCAGTTTTCATGCAATGGTTAATCGTCTCCTTATAGTTCCTTTATCCAAAGAAAATTTCAATAAAGAGGTAGATATTATAAAAGCCATAGCACAAAATAACGGTTATGATGAAAGAATAATTGACTCTTTAATTTAAAAAAAACAGAAGAAAATTACTTTAAAAGAATTTTATTCCATAGAGCCAGATCAGGGTAACAAAAAATTTCACTTAACAAATTACATTCCGTGTATAACAGATAAGATTAATAATAGGTTAAAAAACCATGGTCTTAACATGGTATCAGTAAACAAACGTAATCTTTTTTCACTACAATTCAATAATAAAGAAAAATCTAACACACTGGAGAAAAATTGAGTTTATGAAATACACTGGCAGAATACGATGCTATTTATATCGGACAATGTGGCCGTGCTCTGAAACATCGCATTTCTGAACATAAGAAGGCGATTTTAACCAATACATCTAATACAGGTTTTGCAGATCATTGCTTACAACACAATCACTTCATAGACACAAAAAACATAACACTACTCCACAACATACAAAAAGGTAAAAAATGGATTTGTTAGAAATTTTAGAAATTAAAAAAGCAATAAAAAATAACAAAAGTTTAACCAATGAACAGACTGAATTTTGTGTATCCCCTTTATTAAAATCTGTTATTTAGTTTAGTTTATTTTATATTATTTTGATTGTTCATCTTATTATAAATTTTGCATTCATTTTATATTTAGTTTAGTTAATTTTATATTTTGCATTCATGATTGTATTTAGTTTTTAAAGACACCTCACCTTCTCTTGTCTCTTGCTCACCCCCTCGCCATCACAACACAGATGTTCCAGATACGCCCTAAACAGATGTTCACCACCTACACTCCACTAACATCCTGTGTTCAGTAATTTCATTCACTCGCCTCTTTGACAATGGCTTAGATAGTCGAAAGAGCTGTCAGAGTTAATTAAAAAATTTCTGAAACTTACCAAGTGTTTTTATATACTTTACAAAACCTTTTTATTAATATGTTTCACCAAGTGCCCAACGAGTCATCAGTTAATATCGCAAAACAGATTATGTTAATTACACTTAATTTCTCTTTCCTATATTTCATTTTTGACAACAGAAAATTGTCATTGATCTAAATATTGTCAACTGATATTTAAAGTAAATAAACAAATGACAAAAGTTTTAGTCATATTAAAGTTTTAGTTTCTTATAGTTACTCTGACGTTTGAGAAATAAAATATTACTTAGTGAGGAAAACTAGTAAGAGTCGGAGACATAAATCAAGCCTAGATGAATGAGACTGATTATACTTTTAATTGGATTTTACTACACAATGTGCTTCATTTCCATTTTGTTGATCCGCTTTGAGTATATTAGCATATATTAATATTCATTGCTGAAATGTCTTTGGACATTTATTAGCTACTTTGGCTTCCATCTTTTCTTGGATGCTTAATTTTTTTCAAAAAGGTAATAAACAATGTATATCTCTGTTTATAATACGAAAATAACATTGCACTTTCATGGTAAGTTTATTTTCTCCAGACCAAAAATTTATTAATGTCTTCTAAACAAGTTTTTAAGATCATTGTGCTTCCAAATTTTGTGATAAATATTAAAATAAAAATGTGTATATATAACAATTATTGTTTCGTGATATTCGTTAAGGAGTGGTGTATACTTATGGATGGCCTGATAATTTCAGAATATTTTACAATACTCTAACCAAACCTACCAATATCCAAGTTACCTCTGTAAGATTAAGAAGAATTCCTATTATTAAGGCGTACGTTCTTGTCATATGGCATACGAAGAAAAAATGAAACACATTGAATTAGGAAGGAAAAGACAGAAAAATCGGAAGGAATAGACAGCATAAGGAATACTGCAATTATAGAGGAGAGGCAACAGCTATAAAAAATTAAGTCAAACCAGAATGACATGCGAAATGCAGGGTATTTAGAAATACTAGTAACAGAAACCAAAAACATTAAAATAAAGTAATAAAATAAATAAAAGGGAAGAAATGCTGACGGCAGGGTAGGTTAGTGAATTTACAACCTTGTTTATAAAAAAAAATTGTTTGTAACATAAACATTTGACCGTTAAATTACAACTAAATAGTAATAACACTGCTGAATGAGATATTTAATGAATTACATCGGGAGTACATAACAAGTGTTAAGCTGTGAAATGGTGTCGTTATTAGCACAAGCATTGTTACCATCTGACAAATAGCGTATTTAACGATAATTTAATTTAACTTATGCTAAACTTGTGTTGCTACTACTAATACTCACTTACATTTCCATGAGCACAAAGGTTCAAAGGTTGTTTCTATCTGAAGATGAGCCGAGAGGCTTGAAAGCGCTCATGGAAATGTGAGTATTAGTGGTAGCAACACAAGTTTAGGATAAGTTAGACTTAACCACTAAATTGTATTTATCGTTTAAGATAATTTAATTATGTAACTTGTACACAACATTGAGATACCTGTGTAATTTCTGCAATCTAACTTATTCCCTTTCTTATGAATAGGTAATATTAAGCTGATGGTATGCATCCTATATTGTCTGTCAAATTTGGCGATCAATGTTAATAAGAAACAAGAACAAACCAATTGCTGCCAAACGATCTTTACTGACTTCATTATTGCTACGGATCGATAAAAATAATTTTCCTTCTTATTGCTTTTATCACGTGATTATCGACATTCTCTCCGTTGTGCAGAATTAATTTTTTATTGGAATACATTAACGAGCTTATTAAAAAGTCATAAGATGATAAGATGGTAGCTGGAGAAAAAATTCTCTCTTGCCCTTTTATTTTCCCACTGACTTTCTTTACTCCCAATTCTATATACAAAATTAATAGTTTAAGAATAATATGAATTTTAATAAAACTCATCGCAGTTTTTCTTTTCCTTAATAGTAAACATTGTGTCAAAGGATCTACTCTGTTATTGTCCTGCTAATCAACAAGCTCCTGTTACACACTTTACCAAGACCCAGTGGCGTATCCATAATTTGGCCGTAGGGTGGTCCGCTGTCCAGTCGAGTCGGGTTCATAAAACTATTCAACATTACTATCTTTATAGTGGCTGAAAACATGTGATAACATCCTGAAAGCAATCTCATTATACACGTTACTGAAACACTGTTTAGAAGATTGTTACTGAATATTTTCCTTAATTTCATATTTCAAACGTATATGCAAATGCTGTGTATGCAAATTCTGTGTAATTAGCCTGTCTGTATTTTAAAAAAAGAGTTACTAGCTCAAAAATACAGCTGAAAAAGTAATAAAAGAGCCTAAAATATAAGACATTAAAAAAATTCGTCAACGTTCTTTGACCCTCTGGTCGAAATAATTTAAATTCTTTACACATTTTTTTATTAATATACCTTTAATTATTTCCAAGTTTAAAAAAAACATCAAACCTAAAAAAGTGTGTTTCAAGATTTTTAAATTTTATAGTAGTTTCTATAGAACTACTCAAGATACAGTTCTGAAACCCTCTTATTCCAATTTTTCGGTCCAAAAACCATATCAAATCATTACATTTGCAAATTAATTTAAGTGCCAAGAATTTTAGTAGGACTTGGAGCAGAAATCAATGTGAAAGTTTCGCAAGCCATAAATCGAAAACGTGACCTATGTTTATATAAAATTTCTTATTTATTTTAGCCTGCAGAATGCATTCCTGAAGTATGTTCCATTCCTCCTGTGACACCTTGTATAATTATGCAACGAAACATAACTGTCAATAAATTATTGATAATTCGACATATTAAGATGTTTATAAATATTTTAAAGATGATACAAAGGCTTTCAATTGTAGAAATAACTCTGTGCAGAGAGAAGTGTTATAAAGAAATTGTATTTAAATAGTTAACCTCAAAACATAAAAAAATTAAACAGATTGTCAACTAACGGAATTGAATTAGACTTTATTTTTTTCAATTTGTAAGTTCCAGCCTTTTTACCTCAATACAAAGAGTGTTGTTATTCTGAAACGCAACTTACCTTGGCCTGACTCTTACAAACCTATCAATCTTGTTCAGATACAATGCCGCACATACCCCGACCGCGATTTCGACTTGAATTCGGCAAACAATGAATACTAATCCCCTTGAGACTCGATATCAGTACACATTTCTTATAACGCTTCCAAACACAAAATTTACCTCTCCGTTTGTGTGTACCATTTGCTTCATTCGGTAAAATATAAAATTAATTCACTTTATTCTTTCAAAGAGTAAAACATCTTTCCTGTATTTACAGATAAAACAACCGTTAAGAGTCTTGTTATGAAATAACCCTTAACAAAATAAAAATAATTACTGTAAGCATACAAAAAACATACAAAATCCGCAAGTTCTAAAACTAGTAATTTAATAGTTATTAATATAATTTTTAATGATTTATTTATTCATTTTTTGGTAAATAGAACAATGCCGAACATGCAACTTACAACGTTTATTATCTAGGAACATCAAAATGCTCAGAATTCTTTGAGGTATTTCGGACAATGTTAAATTTTGTTAATTTTGAGATAAAAATATGTATGCGTTTTCATTAGATTATAATTGTAGTATGATTACAAATTTGAATTTTTTTAATAGTTAGTAATTCAAACAGTAACAGGAATACAAATAAATATAAATCAATTAATACATTATAAAAGAGAAATATTGTGTATGTTGTTTGTGTTGTTATATCGGATGTTACACTCCGCGCACTTTTGATACTTACTGATGACTGGTTCCTCTGCGATGATGTCGTCCTGCAAAACAACTTAAGCTACTATGTGTATGTGGGCGCCACTTGGATTTTTTGTTCCAAGAAATTATTATTAAAATTAAATTTTGATTTCTTAGTAGTTAATTTAATTCTATGAAAAAATGTGAACAAGACAGTTTGAATTTGCAAATAATGTATGTTTTAATGAACCTTAAAAATCGTCTGAAGGTCTAACACTCGTATTAAATAAAATTGCAGAGTTACAAAAAAAATTATTATTGACAAGTTTTTTCTCCAATCAAGTATCGGCTAACAAATATTTTATTTACTCAGTTGAAAAGCATGAGTTTAGTGTATGAAAAATCTTTATACTCAGGAAGGGACTCCTTTGAATTACCAAGACAAATCAATAAGGTGCTTTACAAAAATTGGGTGATTCGAAGGTGTGTGACATGTGTAGTACAACTGTGTGACAAATGATACCAGGTAAAAATGACTTTAACTTTTGAACAACTCACGTTCCGGTGGGTAATTATTTCTTGCACTGGACACTTCTCTTGGGGACGTTTTCAATCTCGCCTCTTCGTGTTGACGTTCCTTGTGCACTGATAATTATTTGTAAGTCAAAATACGGTTTTTTAAAACTCCGCACGGTTGGAAATAAGTTTAGCAGTGAATTTATGCTTTGAATACTGCCGGCGGTAATCAGCTGTCTGCGTGGTTTCTCGATTCGGCCGCCACAGCGCTGGCTCTCCTCTCACAGTTGAAAATAGGCTTGTGTACATAACGTTATAGGGATTTTGTCAGAGCCAGTTTGTCTTAGCGAATACCAGCAGAATTGATTCTCTACTAAAATTTTGGTCCTTTCCAGGGCCGCTAGTATTCTGGCTGCGTGCGTTCTTTTAAACATGGAGTGTTGCTGCTCTATTCAACAACACGTTGGCGTATACTCCTTGTATAGGTTAGTACAGTCTTTTGTCATGTACGGGAAAAGCCTTTCTGTGTTTTCGTGTCGACTTCTCGTTCTTCGGTTTCGCCTCGGATGTGATGATCAGTTTCGTGGGTGATGTGTCTCTTCTGGATTCAAAGCATAAAGTGTTTTTTGGTCGAATTTCGTCTTCCTTTTATACTCTGTAAGGCTCATTGTTTTAACTTTTTGACATGAACTTCCGGTGTATTTGTGTAAAAATTCCTTCTAGAACGTTCGAGAATAATCAAATGGAACATCATGGAACAAATTTGACTTCCGTAGAAGCTTTAGAACAAAAATTTCTTATTCTTCACACTAAGGATATTACTAAAATTATTCTGGTATTTGTCAAACAATTTTATATAACTACTTACAATCTGCATGCCATTACTATTTTTGGATTCTCTGCTTTCAACTGAATCTAATGATACTAATTACGATTGGTTTTGAATAAATTAACTCTAATAAAATAACATAAAATAGAACTCTTACCTTGGAATGTTTTCATAAAATTCCAATTTTCTAATTACAAAATTGTTGTGAAGTTGTTTGGTTCTTTCTACAACATTAATGCATAATATAATCATCTTTTTATAACAAAATAAACAAAAATTAACACATATAACATATAAATAAGTTCGGTTTTGTATGGTCCTTGCATATGGCCTATGTTATTGTCACTGGTTCTTTACAATAATTTGTCTTTTTTCGGTATCATATATGGGATTTTTCGAGTATTCACTGAGAGTTTATTATATTGTCTATCTTTGGTGATACCTGGTTTATCCTGATACATATTATTTTTACTGTAAGCCTACTTAGCATCATATTGGTTTGCATAAGTGATTCATTTTCTTGGTGTGACAAATTTCATTCTCATATTTCAAATTCTTTAAGAATTAAGCTTGTTTTCAACTGAGTAATTTTGTTTCTATAGTATACTATAGGATTGTACCTTTTTCCTTTATTTTTGCTAATATCCTGCAATTATTCTGTCAAATATGACTGTTTTTTGTGATTGTTCTTTGGCCTCAGCCAGGTATTGTATAGGTAAATAGTTTCCTAACTCGACTGTTAAAGTGTTTAAGTTAGTCAAATATATAAGTATAGTCACACTATATTGTATTTCAACTTTATAATACAATTTGGTTGCATTTTGTCAACATTAAATTTATAAATATTACAATATTACATGCAATGTAATACATTATTACATTATTACATTACATGCATTACAATATTACAATATTAAATATAGGCCCATTACATGTTTTCAGTTAATAGAGTTTTTGGCTATTTTAATTGATTTTTAATCACTTTACAGCTTTCTCTATTTAAGATAATTTGTTCGTCTTTGTCTAATTGACATTTACATATAGTTTTTATCTTAATTCTATAATAATTAATTTTCATATAAAATCTGAGTGATTGGACTCAGCTCTTAAACATAGATTTTTTGTCATAACATATATATATATTTTTTTATTTTAACTTACATCCTTTCTAATAATGTATTCAAATCATTTAATACATTTATTTTATTTACATTACAAAGTATAATAATGGATCTCGTCCATTAATTCACAATAAATGACCTAATTTTGGTTGTTTCTTATATTATCTGTCTCTCTTATAGTATATTATTGGTTCTACACTGTTCTTCACTTAAATAATATATATGGGGTTTGAGTCTTAGTCATAGTCTTGTCGTTTTTTTCCATGTTAATGATATTAATTATTAGACAATATTACAAAATTTTTCGGATTACTTGGGTTCGATACTGTTCACCTCACTTCCCTCTTATGATAAATTACTATGCAAATAATTTCCTTTATGGAACGTTCTGTGACGTTACAACATTCTTAAAACAAATAAAGCTAGTTCATAGTTAAAATGTACTTGTAATAATTAAATAGCCAAAAGAAAGGAAAAAGTGTAAGCTTTTTTAAAAAGTATAAAATTTCCTACACACTTCGACAGTAAACGACCTACGTTTTGACGAACACAGGTTAAAACAAATGTCAGGCTTTTAGCGAGAATAAGCTTTGTTAACTTTGCCACACGATTTAATTTTATTTTAATTATAGATTGATACAGACATTATAACATGATCAAAGGTACAGAGAACAAAAATAATAATTGAGTGTAACTAATGATAAGACAGCATATAAGAAAGGTATTCTGAATATTAACTATGACAATGACGAACCATGTCTTACGAAGACAATAATATCCAGAAGATAATGTCACTTGATATCAAACATGTAAATAATAATTAATTAATAGAGTTAAAATTTACAAATGTTAAACGTAGTTAATAAGTAAAAGATATTTGTTAGATCACAAGAACAGAATAAAACTATGAGGTGGTATGTGTACCTCAGACAGTTATTTTGTAGTCTTGAATCACAGACGGTGAATGATATAATTTTTACATACTAAATCATATCAAATTATGATTACCAAAGTTATGTTGTGTAATGGTGATAGAAAGTGAGAAAAACAGTGATAAACGATAAAAAGAAAAAAAAAGTGTCTAGTGAAAGTGTATCAACCCAATTATAATAAACATCATTGAAACATATACTTTATATGAGAATACTATATAGCTCGTGTGGTATGAATAAACAAGGTGTAAATAACTAAAAAGAGAGAAATCTCACGTTACGAACTCACAATATCATCTAGTGACGAAGATAAAATAAAATACAAGGGAATAATATTACTTATAAAATGTGAAATCGAACCTGAGACCCAAAAATATCATCCAAGACCTTAAATTATTAAATTAGAGTTTTGGGTAAAAAAGAAGAATTGTTATTGGAAAAAATTGAAAAGAACCAGGAGAACATATTAAGTTTATTACTGAATGTATATTAAAATTAATGACTGATGAAGGATGAAATGATCCAGAAAAACCATTAGAAAAATCTAGAAGAATACTAGTTTAATCTAAAGTACAAAAGAAAATCTGATGTACTGAAGTAAAAAAAATCAAGAAGGAAGTTCTCAAGAAAACTACAGATTGGTGAGATCATTCCGATAGACTAAGCTAGATATTTTAACAAATATTATCACGTTTTAAAAAGAGAGTTACAGTGAACAATTATAAAACAAACAATATAAACAATTTAATAAATAATTTTATTAGTAAACTTTAATTATTAGTATTAAGAGTTGAGTTTTAGTTATATTTTTGTATGATCCAAAGGACCTACTACCACTATTCAACATACATTAACAACATACAATTACAAAACCATTCATTATAAATAATGTGTTTAATGTTATGTTATGACTTGAACAATACTTTAACATGAATTTTACTTTAACCCTAAGATTATAAGAGTTGTCATGTTCTACAATTGAAATAAATTACCAATAAATGAAGAGACATTGAATGTCAACACCATTAAAAAATGTCAAAGAGGAATAATAAATTTATTTGAATTACAGAAAAAAAGATATAAGAAAATGGAGTTGTTTACTTTATTTTAACTATAATAAGGTGAATAACCAAATACAAATTAAACTATATATTTGTATTATATTTTATATTACAACATAAATAGTAAAATTGACAATATATATATTTTTGTTTTCAAAGCTTAATTAGCTGAGTACTTACATAATATAAGTGGAAGATCTGCCAGTAGAAGTGTTGAATACATTTTCAAAAGAACAATAGTTTATTTGCGCGGTTGTCTTTTATTGTCAGACATTTTGATGATATTACGAATAGAAACCGTATACAAATACGACACGTCTCAGAATTACACCGTCAGACTATAACCAAAAACAAGACCGTACTTACGTCTTAAGCATAACTAACAAATTTTTGTTACTGCTGTTGTTTTGAATAGACGTTGACAGTCCAAAATGTATAACAGTTCGTCAAAACAAAACCGAAATAATTTCTTATCTTATTGGGTACGTACTTTGTAGTTTGCCAGCGTCGACATGTACCAGCCCGTTTACAAAACCAAAAAGAGACTGCAGCCATAATTCAGATATAAGTGCCCCGTAACAATACCTATACGCTTTTTTGGCAGTCAAAACAAAGGCTGATGCCAGTACACTGCGGCAATGCTAACAAAACAAATATCAAGAAGGACTCAATAAACGTTAATGTCATATACCTACAGTAGACCTAGTCGGTATTAATTGTTTTAATTGATTGTGCAATGTCTGCTGATGAATTTGGCATTCTACGGCCGCCCCTTTGGTATGGCCGTCCGTGTGCGGTGCACATTTCGCATATATGGTAGCGGCAGCCCTGCTTAAATTATTAATTTAATGTTTAAATTGTGTGTGTGCGTGCGCGCGCGCGCGTGGGTGTGTGGTAAATGAAAAACTTGTAGAATAATCAAAAATTGGGAATTAAAAAAAAGAAAATATAATAATTTGACAATAACTAAGGAAATATAAGATAATAATTATTGTAAAATAAATATGAAGAAAACAGTGACTGACAAATAATTAATTCCAAAGACGTAATCACGAAGGAAAGACCTAACAACAAGATGAAATAATGAATTGATTAACAAAAGGATACATAACGTTCCGCAAGAGTATTTAGACGTGAGAAAATTAGAAATGAAGTCATTAGGGACAGAATAAATGTGAAAAGTTCAATTGCTGATTTTATCCAAACAAAAAACTTTATAAGGACTCGTTATAGGAACACGTACTTGCAAGTCACGAGTTTTTCGGGACAAGACAAGTCGGTTTCGTTTAGATTTAGAAATTTGTTCACGGTTTGAGGTCTTCGAAACCAATACCACTTAGAGAACTCAACTAAAAAATAGATCATTCTAGTGCTTTTTGCGTACAGTGGAAGATTTTCCGGAGTAGGGGTATAATATCTGCCGAGATATTTTGACATTTACGCGAGAACACTTAAAGAAACCGGAGTTTGTGTAAGATCAATACACGATCTATTTTACCCAGTTTTAAATCCCTGCGATTAAGTGAAATTAAAGTATAAACAATAACAGATCATATCGCAGTTTGCGTGGGTGCAAAGACATTAATTGTCAGCGTTAGTGATCTTCGAACGGTTGACGTGCAGAGTTTGCAGCGGTCCAGGCGAACTGCGTGCACGGAGTGTCGAGTGGCTACGCAAACAGTGGAATTCAACGCAACAAGTAACATAGTTGTAAAACAAGCCAATTTTGAAAGACAAATTTTTAAATAAACAATTTTATATTATAAATTAATAAGACAATAGTAAATTTTCCTACCTCCAGATATAGACTCTACTGTAATAATTTCTATATTACCTATCTATGCAGTTTTAAATTGTATCGTTGCAATGATAGTATTTGGCGCCTCAACTTGGGGCACGAGTTAAATAGTTAATACTATTTTAGTTTAAGAATTTTAATTATTGTGTATAGACTAAATTTTATTTGAACTGTGTTTTATGTTTTAATATTGTGTCGCAGAGAGTGTATATAAACTTTTGCATATTCTCTGTGAATCAAATTATTTTGGACAATATTAATTTAATTTTAAATGATACTTGGAGGTTTGAAGTATATTTGTGTGTTAGTTGTAAATAGGTTAAGTTAAGATTGTGGACATTCGATTTGAGATTACTGACAAACAAGTATACAGTTACATTTTAATAATCTGAGTTAACAATAGTTCAACCGTACACGTTTAAATCAAGACAATAAACTGTGTTTTGGTGATAGTAACTGCAAACAATGGAATCCCAGACTCCATCAGCTGATTTACAAACAACGCTTGCCGCGATTTTAGCAAGCATTCAAAATATACGCGATGAAAATAACACCAGCATTAAGAACATATAGTCAAATATACAATCTGGTAAAGAGGACGCGATCATACAAAATAAAACACTACACGACGAAAACAAAAAAAATATTTGCCGCGGTCCACGATCACATCAAGCAAAACAAAGCCTTAATAGAACCTACGGAAAAGAATATCTCCGACAAAGTTGAATCAATACGTGCTAATGTTGAGCTCACGTTAGAAGTAAATAGTAAACATTCGTATAAGCGAATGTGAAGTCAGAGTTGGTTCGATCGGGGAACGAATTCAAGGCCAGGCGACAACCATGAGTGAATTTGTCTCCGAATAAGAACATAGGTTCGAAGAACTTAGACAACAAATTAATAGGTTACAACGTAACTCTATGACTGTGAGCCAAACGACATATGTATATAAAACCATTGATGAACCTAACTCACAACCAAAATTCTTTGGCCACGAGACAGACAATCCTTTACAGTTTCTTCGGCCCTGCGAACGTAGTAAGGAAATCGTTAACGACAGTTTGAGCGAAGTGGACAAAATTAATTGGGTTGTGTGGCAGCTTAAAGTCACGGCGGCAGAATGGTTCACGATTGTTCAGGATCAGATTACCGTATACAAATGCCTTTTAGACCATTCCCTAGCACGGTATTGGAATAAGGAGGTACAGCGAAAATTCCGTGTACAATTGGAATTCGGTAAATATACGTCAGCAAAAGGGTCCAAGGAGAAATACATGATACAACTGGTTTCTAAAGCAAAGTATCTTGAACCAGCTATGTCGGAGGCAGAAATGGTAAATAAGCTTGCACATCACTTTAGTCGTGGGATTCAAATAGCCGTGATCACACAAAACATAAAAACGATGGAAGAGTTGTTATTACTATTAAATAAATGGGATAATATTGTTAGTCCCAATAGTGATAGCAACCAAACACGCACATCGATTCAATCAACGCACAAACAACAGCAACAACTTCATCAACAACAATATAAACATAAACAAGACATTCAAAAATATAATCAGCATAAAGTCGCGTCAGTAACTGAAAGTAAACCAGTTTTAGAACAGCAAAAATAGCTTGTAAGGTTGCCCGGCGTGAGTCCGTGCACAGAAAAACATAGCATTAAAAGTCAGTGTCACCAGTCTAGTGTTGACAATAGTAGTGATAAGCGAATATTTTGTGTGTCAGGCATATAGCCGAATGATATACGAGACGATCAAATAAATAGTAATAGGCGTATGGAAGATGACAATAGTGTTAAGATAGTTATTAAGAGTACTATAGTTAGAGCCAAAATTAATAATTGTATAGGAAATGTTCTGTTAGATAGTGGGGCTCAGTTATCTTTAATAAACGAAAAATTTATAAATAAACATAAGACTCAGTTTAAGAAGGTATCAATATTACCTGTAAACAACATAATTATTAAAACAGCAACTAATAATAATCAAATTATTAACCGACAAGCATTAGTGTCTATCACAACACAGGGAGTCGAGATTGAGGTGCCAGTACTATTAATTAAAGACCTTGTATATGATGTAATACTGGGTACTGACACGTTAACCAAAATAAATGCACTAATTGATTTTATTAATAATACTTTGATGTGCATGGTAAATGACAAACATTATAGCGTAAAATTAGGTCACATGGACATCAAAAATGAATCTGTTGCGAATGACTTAAAAATAAACAAACCGCATGTCAACATAACCTCAAATGTAAACAATATCAATAATAACAGTGATCAGCTGACTGCAGTACAACAAAGCAGATTAGAGGCGTTATTAAATAAACATAAACCGGTATTTGAAAATCGTCATACTACTACGGATGTATATGTCCATGAAATTCGGGTTACAGATGAAAGTAAATTTGTGAGAAAAACTTACCCTATCCCCTTACATTATCAAAAGCAAGTTGATGAGGAGATTTCGAAGATGCTAGAAAATAATATTATTGAAAGATAGAATAGCAATTTCCTCAACCCGACGGTAGTTGTGGAAAAGAAAAACAATGACATCCGGATAAGTTTAGACATGAGGTATTTAAACAGTATCACCCAAAAGTGTTATGACTGCGCACCAAATGCAGAGAATTTATTTATTAAGTGTCAAGGGATGAAATGTATGACACGCCTTGATTTAAAAAGCGGGTTTTGGCAAATTCCTTTAGTGGAGGATAGTAGAAAGTTTACTGCGTTTCTTCATAAAAATAAGTGTTATCAATTTAAAGTGGTTCCATTGGGACTAGTGACCAGTCTTGCTGCCATGGTAAGGTGTTTAGAGTTGGCGTTGGGACCTGAAGTTGAGGAGTATGTTAGCGTATTTGTTGATGATATACTTGTCATATCAAAATTATTTGAAGAACACCTTAAACATCTAGATATTGTGTTTAGCAAGCTGCGAAATGCTAACCTAGTACTGAATTATGATAAGTGTGAATTTGGGAAATCGCAAATAAAATTCTTGGGACACATCATTTCAGCTGATGGTGTGAGTACAGATGCTGAGAAGGTTCAAGCTATTACGGGATTTCCGACACCTAAGAAAGCCAAAGACATCAGGGCATTCCTGAGGTTAACAGGGTATTAGCGTCGTTTTACGCCAGATTACTCCAGAACCATAGAACCACTATTAGAACTTTTAAGAAAAAAGCACTAAATGGCACTGGGAAGAAAGACATGAAGCGGGATTGAACGCAACAAAGGATTTATTTACGAAATATCTGCATGTATTCCATCAAAAAAAGGAGGGGACGTAAGTATTAAATTGCGACGCTTCAGACTATGCTATAGGTGGAATATTGTACCAGCGGAATGACAAAGGGGAACATAAAGTCATCGCGCATGTCAACAGGAAAGGAAAAGGAAATTTTAGCCATAGTTTATAGTATAAGTAAACTTAGGTACTATCTTGTAGGGCAACATTTTGAGATTTTGTCAGATAATCAACCGCTATCATTTCTTCTTAAGTGTAAACTGTCAAATGCACGTATGTCACGTTGGATTATGGCTATCCAGGAGTACGACTTTAGTATAAAATACTGTAAGGCAAGTGAAAATAAAATGGCCGACACGGTAAGTCGTTATCCGCCAGTAGAGCAAGGAAACTATTCTGAGACTAAAAATGAAATACAAATTTCAGCAGTTAAGTATGTTTTACCAGATAATTTAAAAACTCAACTTAAAACATTAGTATGGAACAACAACGGGATGAAAAGTTAAAAAAATTAGTCAAGAAATTAAAGATAGGGAAAATCCAAAATACCAAATTGTTAATAATTCATTATATAAGCTTATTGATGGGCAATGGAAAATCATGTTTCCAGATAACATCGTTGAGGACCAATAACATAACTTAAAAAGTTCTCAATTAAGCAAATATGATATACGATTATTAATAATGGATGATTGAATTATGAACAGTAATAGTAAGTAAGAAATTATTATGTATGTAAAAAGAAAAAAATGTAGAATAAGAAGGGACAGGGTGAGGCCCAGTGCGCCGACAGGCTGTCGCCAGCCAAAATAGAAATATAATAGAAGCCTGTACCTTGCATGTCATAAAAACATAAAATGCTTTGTATGACCAAAACAGCAAAAATGCGTAAGTCCCGTTAGAAAGGCGAGGCGATGTCCTTCAAAACGCAATGGGATTCACCCCAACATAAAGTGTGAAAGTTAGAAAGTAGCGTCGTTTTTAACAAGTTAAACGGTCACGCGGTAAAACAACGTGCCCGAACTCATTGACCAATAAGCAGTAGCATCACTAGGAAGCGCGAAAGAATTACGATGTCTGAATGGGTGTATTCAAACACACCGGGGAAATTTTCAAAATAGAACCAATGGGAAAGGAATTAGCTATGACGGAAGAGAGGGCAGCTCCAAGTATACTATAAAAAGAGAAGATGTTAAAACATTTGTGGCGAGTACTACTACTACTACTAGTTGCTAGTCGAGGGAGTCTATCAAAGTCTGATGGGGTAGGAGTCTATGTCACTCAGTAAATAACTCCATTAATGTAATTATAACGGCAACGTTACTCCAAACTTATACATAATGTCTAAATTGTTATGATAAAGAGTCGGAAAGAATAATTAGTACCGTGGGAGGAAAAACATATAGATTAGTGAAAAGTTCAATAGCTGATTTTATTCAAACAAAAAACTTTATAAGGACTCGTTATAGGAACACGTACTTGCATGTCACGAGTTTTTCGGGACAAGACAAGTCGGTTTCGTTTAGATTTAGAAATTTCTTCACGGTTCGAGGTCTTCGAAACCAATACCACTTAGAGAACTCAACTAATAAATAGATCATTCGAGTGCTCTTTGCATACAGTGGAAGATTTTTCCTGAGTAGGGGCAAAATATCTGCCGAGATATTTTGACAGTTACGCGTGAACACTTCAAGAAACCGGAGTTTGTGTAAGATCAATACACGATCTATTTTACCCAGTTTTAAATCCCTAAGATTAAGTGAAGTTAAAGTATAAACAATAACAGATCATATCGCAGTGTGCGTGGGTGCAAAGACATAAATTGTCAGCGTAAGTGATCTTCGAACGGTCGACGTGCAGAGTTGCAGCGCAAATTTTTAAATAAACAATTTTATATTATAAATTAATAAGACAATAGTAAATTTTAATGTTTTATTTAATAAATTTTCCTACTTCCAGATATAGACTTTGTTGTAATAATTTCTGTATTAGAAGCAGGACAGTGAAATGTGAACACTGAGGTCTCGATGTGCAGTAGACAAACGTCTCGTTGCGAGGCTAACAAAATTTTCATTCAGTTCGCAGATGCGCAGAACAATTTTGTGCAGTGTTCCGGAATGTGCACATCGGGCTTTGCAAACGTGGTGTATAGTCATTTACAAATTATACTGTGAGGACAAAACTATTTGTGTTAATCAGTGAAATTAGTTGTAGGCTACCTATTTACATTTTATTAGAGAACGTATTATTATATTTTAGAAAAGTGTTAATAAACTATTACATAATTGCGCGTATATGTTTTTAAATATTAGTGTGAAACGTACATTAATATGTCTCCCAAAATTTCCAAATTGAGTTCAAAAACTCTGCATAGTGTGAGGTAGTGTGGAATGTGTATAATTTCATGAAGAGTGAGGCTGAAAGTGGGAAACCTCACTTAGATTTCCATAAAGTACAAAAGCGTGTTGCGAAAGCGACGGGTATTTCTCATAGCTCTGTGAGGAGAATAATAAAGGAAGGTCAGCAGTTACACAGTCCAGATGCAGAACGGGAACGTCATTTAGCACACCGGGAAAGAAACACCGCGTTCATAAACCTATAACCGGGCTTGACGATTTTGATAAAGGTGTAATTAGGAGAACAATTCGAAATTTTTACATTGAAGAAAAGTGTCTCCCAACGGTAAAAAAGCTGTTAGAAAAATTAAAAGAATCTATCAACTTTAAAGGCAGCAGTAGCAGCCTAAAAATTATCTTAAAGGAAATAGGCTTTAGGTAGGTAAAAACTAAAAATAATCGACCTGTGTTAACAGAAATTCACGAAATAAGAGCTATGAGAATACATTATTTACCAAACATAAAAAAATTTAGAGAAGAAGGCAGAACCGTAGTATATCAGGACGAAACATATATTCATAGCAGCCACACACTTCCGTACACCTCGAATGATCATATTCAGCCTGATGGCTACACTGTTCCAGTTCCGAAAGGACAAAGATCAATTATTGTTCACGCCGGCAGTCAACACGGGTTTGTTCCAAACGCACAGCTGATTTTTAAGTCTAACCAAAAGACAGGAGATTACCACGATAACATGAACGCTGACAACTACAAACGTTGGATTGATGAAAAATTGGTCCCGAATTTGCCCGCCAACAGTGTGTTGATAATAGACAATGCCAGCTATCATAATGTACAGTTAGAAAAAAACACCTACGTCTAATTCTACGAAACGTGATATGCAAGACTGGCTAACACGACACGCAATACCGTTCCGTCCTGATATGGTTAAAGCAAAACTTTATGAAGTTGTTAAAATGTATAAATCAAACTTTAAAACATACTTAATAGATCAAATTCTGCAAAGCAGAAGACATTTAGTTTTAAGGTTTCCCCCTTACCACTCTGAACTAAATCCTATAGAGATGATGTGGTCAGAAATTAAGCGGGGTGTTGCTGAAAAAATGTAACGTTTAATTTAAATGATGTGAAAAACTTATGTGAAGAAAAAATTTCAACTGTGACTGCTGACGATTGGGAAAAAAGATCCAAACATGTAGAAAGCATTGAAAAAGAATATCTGGAAAAGGAAGCTATTGTTGATGAAACAGTAGACCGCTTCATAATTAATCTTGGAGGAGAGAGTAGTTCAGACAGTATCGACGATTTTGCTGAAGAGGGAGATGGTAATATCTCTGGAATAGAGGTATTGCCTGACAGCGACTGAAAACTTCCTTCAAACGTAAGTACTGTAGAATAGTTTTTGTATTTAAATAACTCCAATATTATTTTTTAAATGTAGTACAAATTTTTATATTTAATTAAATATATTCATATTTGCTCAATTATTCTTGTTTATATTTTTTATTACCGGTATTGTTAATAATAAATAAAACTTTTCTTACAAGAATATATTTTTTTTGTATTTTTTGAATATATAACACTATTTCGAGAGAATAAATTATCATCATCAAAACTATGTTGATGTATATACTGTGTAAACAGTGCCTTACTAAAAAATACAAAACAATATATTCTTCTAGGAAAAGTTGTGTTTGTTGTTAGTAATATTTAAAAAATAATTAAATATAAATAACTCAAAATGTTCTCGAATTTATAATTTTAAAATAAATTTAGTTTACGTACATCAAAAATAATGCAAATAACAAATATATTAAAAACTGTAAATGACTGTTTTCAAAGTAATGAGTACATGTAGTACTATGTCACACATACTAAGTAACATCAGTGATGTTAAGTAACAAAATAGATAAAGTTAAAATGTAAATAGATTTCTCGCAAGAACATCATAAGCGTGCAAGTTTTGTTTTGAAGGGACTGTACGTGTTAATAAGACAATGTAAAAACTATGAAGATATAATTTAATATGTGAGTGAAGTGTTGTGTAATGTGGGTAGCAAATAGAAGGTTATGGAAGTTTATTCATGTGTAATAAAGCATTGTTCTAGAAGATTCAAGAACAAGGAAGTCGGCGAGCACGTGGTCGCTCCAGAATATAATAGAGTATATAGAAAATACGCCTACGCGCATATCGGCGATGACGTCATTAGGCAGCGCGGCGGCATACATTAAGCTGTATTATAAAAGCAGTAGCCAGTCTTCTCTTCTCTCTCTGAAAGTCATCATACAGTACTCAGTGAAATCGGTCGCGTTGGGCATCGATTCCAGTCAACATCAATTCCAGGCAGTCCATGGGCCCGTAGAGTCGTGATAGCAGCGAGTGTCAGCAGGAAACCAACACGGAGTTCGAGATAGTCGGCTACCGTTCCTGAGCTTCGTTTTGCTGATCGTGGCGGCTGGGATACGGAGATCTAGAGCAAGGCAGTTCCTGGAGGCGGATGCTGGAAAGTGGAACCAAGACGACGGATCGCTGGAGGCCGGATCGAGATCATCGACCGGGAGGACAATGAAGACAACAGAACAGGGAAGCCAAATTTAAATAAATTTGTTATCAAATTATAAAACTTTAAAGTGTAAAGTAAAAGAACATTGATTTAAAATATAATTTTGTTTAAAGGAGACTTTGAACAATTAAAAATTTACAGCACTGTTTAAATAAAGAGAACATTTACTTAAAGATATTTTCAAAGCAGATTTTTGAACTACAATAAATTAATTTTGTGTCAAATAACGAAAAAAACATTTTAATATAAAGGTGTGTAAAGGAAAGAACAATAAATGTATAAAATTTCACTAATTGTGCACTCTTTTCTGCAAGTCTGGTCTGGGCTATAACCTGTTACCTTGAAGAAAATGGCACTCGCAACTTTGGGGCACTAAAATTGCAAGCCGAATAAAATAAAAATAGCCAGAAAATGCTGCTTGCAACCTTGAGGCATTGAAGTGTTAGCCCAATAAAGTAAAATAAAATTTTATTGCAAGATTAGTGAATGATACAATTATTGGAAGTTATATGTTAGAATAGGAACTGTATTTTTTATGTGTATTAATTAAGGACAAGTAATAACATTTTAGTTAATTTTTATGTGTGTGTAGTTAGGATGATTATTATCATTTAGTTAATTTATATGTGTTAGTGTAGGACTGTGAATATCAGTATTAATTAATTTATTCGAACTGCTAGTGCTAAATAAAAATAATAATTATACACGGACTAAATAAGGACTGTAATCTTATACTATTAAGCGAGCAATCTTTGTATGTATGTATGTCCTTATTTTCTCGGCAACGGCTCTAACGATTGTCTCGAAATTTGGTACTTAAGCGTATTTGGACACTAAAAATCGATTGGACTAGGTCTCCGCAAAAATCGCCTAAGGCCTAAACCGTAGGGTCTTTTAAGTATACATTTTAATTCATGTAGGTTTAAATATTCACACAACAATTGCTATTGTTATAACTCTGTCACCCAGCAACAAATATTTTAAAAAAATATTTTTTATTTGAAATTAAAACGTTAATTTTAATTCTGTTCATAAAGAATAGATCTTATCGATGTTTATAAATAATATAAAATAGCTGTTGCAATGAATGTAAATAAACAAACTAAGAGTTGAGACATACAATCCCAGTATCGATGTTTATAAATAAATATAAATAGCTGTTGTTATGAATGTTAATAAACAAACTAAGAGTTGAGATATACAATCTAATCTATGTATGTCCTTGAAACGGCTCTAACGATACCGTAGGGTCTTTATAGGTCTTTAACCTGCGGCCTAAACGGCGCAGTATCGATGTTTATAAATAATATAAACAGATCTTGCTATGACTGTAAATAAACAAACTAAGAGTTGAGACATACAATTGTGGGTTTCTGCGCAACGATTTTTGTACAATCTATCTGATATACATAATCTAAACTATTAAGTGTTCTCTATACGCTGTTGTTTTTTGCATTCTCTGAGGTATATACATAATCTAAACTATTAAGTGTTCTCTATACTCTATTGTGTTTTTTGCATTCTCTGAGGTAAGTGGTATGCCTACCAAGGGACGTCCTCCAAAAAAACGAACTTTTAACTTTAACCACCAGCGACCACAGGGACAGCCAGAAGATGAACGTCAGGAGCAAATGGAACATGTGACCAGTTCGGCTGATAACCCTGTTCCTGGTACCTCAAGGGACTTTGGACCTTCGAACGAAAAAAATTTTCCCACTTCTGTAAGACCGAAGAATGGCAGTAAGACATTCATCTTCCTGGTAAATTTCGAAACTTAAATATTGACCAATCTCAAGAAGATCTAGCTGATATTGGCCAGAAAGTGTCAACTTTAGAAGCATATTTTCGCCACAATCGAGCTCTCAGGCAACAGCAACAAGGAAATCAAGAAGAAATTATATACCACTACTACAGGCAGATGCCCGAATATTTTAGATGGCTTGGAAGGACAAGCGAGTGGGTGCCTAGAATTAGAAGCATTCGTGTTATTGGTAGAATACACAATGTCAATTTTATTTCGCAACCAGAACTTTACCACCTACGCTTGCTATTATATCACGTCAAAGATGCTGCGAGCTTTGATAATCTACTAATGGTAAATGGTGTTAGGCATGCAACTTCTAAGCAAGCTTGCCTTGCTCAAGGACTTGCTTATGACGATAAACAGTGGATTGAAGGTCTACAAGAATCTACTATATCCAAAATGCCTAGGGCCATGAGAACACTTTTTATACAGATTCTTATTTTTGGATCTCCGGAAAATCCCAAAGCTTTATGGGATACATTCAAGGAAAATTTAGCTGAAGATTTTATACGGGATGCAAGGCGAAATGGTAGTTCTATTGCTGAAGCAATAAAACGAGCTTACAGAATTATTGCCTATAAACGTAACACTGAAGCAACAGAAGGCAGGAACTTTCGCTTTTGGGTTCAACGATACAATATGGATGATATTGAAGATTATGAAAATGAACAAAACCAAGAGATATTAAACATTGATGAAAATGCTGCCCTTGGACAACAGATGTTTCAACTTCTTAAAGGTAGACAGTTAGAAATTGGCAATAAAATTCTAAATTCATGTAACAATGAGCAGTCTGCACAAAGATGTTATTTCATCGGTGGACCTGGTGGGACGGGCAAAACTTTTGTATACAAAACACTGTATTATATTCTTTCTGGGCGAAACTACAATGTCAAATGTATGGCGTTTACAGGAATAGCTTCGATTCTTCTTCCAAACCAACGAACTTCTCATAAAACGTTTAGACTTCAGGTAATAAATTTTAATATGATTTATTTTAATTTTCTTTGTATTTTGTATCAAAATAATAATATTTTATACTTGCATTACATTGCAGATTCCATTAACTCCTGAGTCAAAATCAAATATCAAGCCAGGGTCTGCTAAAGCCAAAGAACTTGCCAGAATCGACGTTTTCCTAATGGATGAAGCCCCTATGCTACCTAAGTATGGGTTAAACAACATGGGCCAGCTACTACGCTCTATTGGCAACCCTAATTTGACCTTTGGTGGCAAGATCATGGTACTCGGAGGAGATTTTCGGCAATGTTTGCCCGTTCATCCACGTGCTAACCGAAGTGAATTAGTGGACCTTTACATTAAGAAAAGTAATCTTTGGCACCATTTTCATTTCTTTTCATTAACAGAAAATATGCGTGTTGATCCGGAACAAAGAGATTTTGCTGAATATTTATTAAAAATTGGCAATGGAGAGTTACCAGTAAATACTATGGACGAGGTTGAACTACCAGAGGATATTCTGTCTAACGGGAATCTTATTGATGAAGTATTTGGTGATTGTTTGGCAAACAACAGATACGAAGATATGAAAGACAGAGCTATATTAGCGCCTTTGAATAAAGACGTAAATAAAATTAACGACGAAATTATTAAAAAGCTTCCTGGAGAATATTATAAAGTATATAAAAGCTACGATTCTGTTAAAGATCAACCAGAAGGAGCTCTTCAATTCACCTCTGAATTTCTAAATTCTGTTGAGATGGCTGACTTACGACCACACGAATTAAAGCTTAAAAAAAATACAATAATAATGCTTTTACGAAACTTGGACGTCTCTGAAAGGCTGTGCAATGGAACGAGATTGGTCGTGACTGAATTATGTAATAACATTATTAAAGCCAAGATTATCACGGGTGAATATTCAGGCCGAGAAGTTCATATTCCAAGGATTACAATAGATTCCAGCAAAAGTCACCTTGGGTGCACTATACAAAGGCATCAATTTCCCGTCAGAGCAGCTTTTGCTATTACTATTCACAAGGATCAAGGTCAAACATTTGAAGTGGTGGGAATTCACTTATAAATTCCTGTGTTTATGCACGGCATGTTGTATGTAGCATTTTCCAGAGTCAAAAGGCGAAGTGGCTTAAAAGTTCTTTTACCACCAGAAAATCCTCGCCATACAAGAATCGTTGTATGGAAAGAAGTATTAAATAATTGTGATTCCAATAACAGAAACCGTCGATAAACGCAAACGGCGTAGTGTCGATATGTTTATATATGAAAATAAATATCAAAAAATAAATAATTAATAAAAATAAATAAATAAATAATAATAAATAATGGTTTTTTTAATCTGTATATTTATAAATAAATGTGAAAACGAGCAAAGCTCGGTCACCCTGATATTAACCAAATTTATAAGCAAAAAAAAAGATGGTGGAACAAGCTGAAATGATGCGTATGTTACAAGAATTAGTAAAAGCTAATAATGAAATTAAAGCTGACATGCAAAAAAAGAATAATGAAATTAAATCTGACATGCAAAAATTAATAATGAACAAGTTAAACCGAGTAATGAAATTAAAGCGGAAATGCAGAAACGCGATGGCGAAAATAGAAAACGTGATAATGAACTTAAAGCTATCATGCAAACAGAATATACCAAGGTCAATAAATCACTTACCGAGCACATGGAGCTATGTAAAGCTCAAATCGAAAAAGCAAGAACGGAAATGCTATCGAACATGTGGACACACGATTTACAACACAACAGAACACCATTACAGAATGTCAAGACCGTATAAAAGCTAATACAATGTTAATAAAAAATTTTAATACAATGTTAATAATAAAAAGTCAGAATTAGAACATAAGATAGACGAAAAAATTTATCCTTATAAACTAAGAGAACGGGTTGGCAGGAATAATTTCATCGTAGTTGATGAAGATCATAACAACATAATTGGAAAATATCATGGTGCATCATTGAGGAAATATTACCCTCGTGAACGATCGAATCCTTAAATACATAACCCTGAGTAAAGTACCTTGAGTAGGTAATAATAATAATGATAATACGATGGAATGCATCTACTGATACGCAACTCGCTCATAGAAAACCTGTTACCCTGCAATATATACTGCAATAGGTAGAATCTGCATATAAATTAGTAAAGCGAACTCTGAGCATATGACAGTATGTCGAAATGAAAATTTGTATGAATAAATACTGCAGGCTTGGACATTGTATAATAGGCAGTAAGAGGCATGTTCAATTTGTTAGTTTTAAGTTAATTTTTAGAATGTAAAAAAAAATTAGTGTTATGCGGTGGTGCAATAATGTGGGTAGGCATTAAACGAGTGTGCGTGGGCGACAATAGTTAACGGGGTAATTATAAAAAACGTATTAAATTAAATAACTCTTGTTAACATAAAAATTTTGCCACGAGACTTGTACCAGAATACGCCGAATAAAAATACCTAAGAAGTGGCATTATTTTTTTGTAAATTAAAGAACTAAATATATGAATTATTTTATAAAAAGTTTTTTGACCCTGTTGAAAATTAATAAAATTAAACTAGTTTTTTCGGCAAACTAAAATTTGCTCTCGGACAGTATAATTCTCCCATTGTTTTATCTTTGATAGAAGATCTACAATAATTTTATAGTCTCTATATTTTATTCTCCATTTGTCTTTCTTTCTGCCAATTTCTATCTTTTACTTGATGATGCATACTAATATGTCATGTCCTCAGACTCCAGTCATTGATGTTCCGTAGAGCGTTCTTTGATTATACCCGCCTACAAAAACAGTCGATTTTTGAATAACCCTTAAATAAACGGTAGCATTTAATCTCCAAATAATGTAGTTCAGTACTAGAGTATTATTAGAGTAGACTTGATAGTGAATGCTGAGAGGAGAATGGTTCAATAGAGTCCAGTTATTCATAGATCAATGTATTTTCTGAATTCATAAAAACCACAGACTAGATGTGCCTGAATGTGCTAGTAGCAAGAAGACAGATTACTAGTTACGACTTACATTTAACGCCAAATTGTGCTAGTTCACACAAGGTACTTGCTAACAAGTAGTCTATCTGATGTCAAAACAATACATAACTAAAAACACTGATATCAAAGTTGAAAAACAATACGAAATTGCGATAAAATTAGTAAAGTTGGGTAGATATGTGAAGGTTTAAGTTTGGGCACGACAACTGTTCATGCTAATACTGCAGTGGACAGAGTTCGCTTTGAATTTGCAGTTACTTTACACATGTATTTATGTTATTCAATTTTATTATCTACCTTTAATTAAATTGCCAGTAGGCTGTACTACTGTTGGTGCATACTGTATCGAATTGAAATTCAAAGAACGATAATTTAGAGTGAGTTGTTTGTAATAAATATTTTTTCATTTAAAAACACAAACAGCAACATTCGCACTAGACTGCATTCCTTGAAAAGGTAATATTGAATTTATGTAAAAAAAAAACCTTCCAGTATAGTAATGTTATAAATTGGAATGTTATAATAAATAAATGGGAAGGGTTTTATAGATTTTTGTAAGTTAAGAAGAGGTTTTAACAAAGTCATATAAAATTATTAAAAGAAAAGTGAATTGTTGGTAAAGGGATACTTTAACAAAAAACATTTTTTTGTTATGCACTAAATTCTTTTAACAAACATAGGCTTCATCGATAAAATTAAAAGCCAATAGTAAAATTATTGTCAAAAGAATTTACATATTTTCCATTACTCAATTATTGTGTTAAAATATTTAACAAATTTCCATTAACTTGCTGCAGTAGGAACATTGTAAGCAGCACTGTAAGTAAAATAGACTTACAACAATTGAAGTAAAAAAAGAGATAAAATTCTTAAGGAACACGCTAACTTAAAATACTGAGTACACAGTTTATAACGGATTTAACACAAAAGTTTTATTCTATTTTTATACAGTAAAATTCAAACTGTACTGTATTAACCTCCAAAGTGAGAAAGTGAAGGATTATGAAAACTGCATTCTGGATGCCTTTCATACGCTGTGTAGAATTACAGCATTCGTCTACCATTGCTAACTTTAATTATCGACACATTAAAGCTTAGTAACTTGCTGTTGTTATAAGCTGAAACTTACAGTAAGTTCACCTACTATTCATAACTACCAACAATTACATACACTTAAATCAACAATACGTTCATTTGAAAAAATTCTGTTATAGATGTTATCGGTACTATTTCTAGAATATGCTTTTCATATGATGTTCTTTACTAACAGTTTATTTCCCGTCCATAGGTCAAAGAAAGATTAGTCCCAAACAAAAAATTTTTGTCGTAAGGCCTTTGATGCTTTTAAGCCAACCAATTTGGAAAAATATTTTATCGTCATTTTGAAACCGCAATTTTTAAATTTATGGGAAAGAAAAATCATCATCTATTTATCAAAATGTATAAACATACGCCCTAATTTAAATATAACTATAATTGTAATTCTAACTGCATCATGAAATATATCTAACTGTATGATGTTCTTCATAGAAATTATTCATAGATGTACACATCATTGTCATTCATAAACAAATCACTGTTGACATTGTGACCTACATCTTCTTTGCAGCAGTATCTCGATGAAGACATCACTGGTTATGAATTTTAATGGGATAAGTGGAAAGTGGGATAGGAAGTCACGAGCAAGGAACGGAGAGATGAAGTGGGACAACAAATGATATCCTAACTGAAGCTTCTGAGAGTTATCCCGTATAAATTGTCATCGCACGTTTATCAATAATTAGAAACAAGACCAACATTATTATTTAGAAGTATGGTGAGTTGTAGAAAATATGTGTCAATATCCATTTACAGTTTTTATATCATACCTATAAATCGTAATTCTTTTATATGCCGTGCTCGGTATGCTGAACGTTGGCGGTCATTCCCGTAATGGCCTCTCTCTCTTCTGCCAAGCGTAAGGTCCTCTGCGCTTTGGATGCCCCAGTCCACGGCCTTATGTATTTTTTTATCTACAAAAGCTTTTTTTTTAATAGTACAACAACCGTTCTAATATCATATTACCCTACTTAAATTTAGATTCTTTCATTCAGAATTAATTATATGGATAGTACTTCTCTCCCTCTCAAGACATGACAAAGATAAGCAACTTTTGTGCTTCTAATGGTGTTTATCAGTTTGCGCTAAGTATCCACTCTTCGAAGGATCTCTGAGTTGGAGACTTTGTAGTCTCAAAATATTAATATTTTTTGAAATGCCTACATCCTAAAAGCCTCCAGGCGTCTCATTGTAGTTATCTTGAGGGTCCATGCTTCTATTCCATACAACAGGACGGGCAAAAGTAACATCTGACTATCCTCTGAAATAGCTGGATATTCATGTTGTCGTCGCAGGAGTAAGGTCTCTGACAGCACGGGCAGCTTTTATCCTGCTGTTAACCTTGCGGTCCGGATCTAGATATTCGGTGAGAACACTTCCAAGAGAATAGAATGAAACAACATGTTCCATATACTTATTGTTAATGTAGTGAGATCCGCATGGGCATGACTCTGTTGACTGAAGACCATGAACTTCGTCCTTTTTGCATTGAGGTTCAGGCCTTTTGTCCCATTTCGGAAATTTTGTTGAGAAATAGTTGTAGGTGACCGGAACAAACCATTTTTTATTTAATGCTTGCTGATGATGAACTAGTTGCAGGTCCTCGATGCGTTCACCCAAGGTAACAATATCATCAGCAGATTTCAGGGTGTTAACTAAAACTGCACTTATGTTAATCCTGAGGTCCGATAACCAATCTTTGTTGAAACGTTGATACAAATATAAACTAAACAGATGAAGAAAGAGAATGCATCCCTGTTGAACCCCTTTCTCTATACTCATTTCTGTGGTCGTGGAATCATGAAATCATATCTCGAATTCTGTCGCATTTGTAGAAATGTTTGTTAACCTTTGCCTTCTATAGCGGAGTTTGGAGAGCTCAATAAATCTGATGTGTTATACGTAGTCGAATGCTTATTACAAATCTAAAAATCATTCAAAAACGTCTTTTAGGTGGTCGCAGCACTTTTCTAAGAGAATATTAAATTTGAAGAACTCCTATCGAAATCTGCAAATCCGAATTCTTTCGGACCTAAGTAACATATTCAGGTTTAATTCACATTTCGATCTTATCCAGTCTTGAACTACGCGTAGGAATGTTTTCAGCATATAACATATAATGCTAATTATTCAATATTCCGAACAATTATTGGAATGTTTTGCCTTCAGGATGGTTATCAGTGTTGACTGCAGCTTGTCCTCCAAAGCTCTTATGAGTTGTAAATTTGATTAAAAATGAAAATAAAATAATCAGTGTTTATTGTCTTCACTAATAAGACTGATCAATTTCATTCGAATTTCATCCGGGTCAACGCCTTTCTCTGTCGAGAGACGGTACGTAGTACCTCTGACTTAAAATCTCAGGACCCTCCAATATTTTTTGGTCAGTTTCAGTATTTCCTCAGGCGTCTTTAAAGAGTTAAGTTATATACATTTGCGAGATTTTTATAACTATGCTATCCTTTAATGCGATGCTATTTGATTAATATTGTGTTACGCTGTAATTATCGGTATTGATTTTTTATAGAGCCCCACTATCTCCTTCATTTTTCTGCAGATATTAATCATATCATTTTTCGTTATAACCTATTTACATTGTCCGCTGTCAAACGATGTTCTGCTGCTCGAATTTCGCTTTATAATTTTTTCACTTTTTATATTCGACCGCGTTGTGTTTAAAAAGACAACATCCATTAGAAGTAGGATTGCCTACGTCATCCAAGGCTTCATTTTCGTTATACTCGGCAGACTTTAGATGTTGTGTAAGAGTGTTTAGTACTTGTTTTATCTGTCTCCTCTGGGAATTATGACTCTCTGACATTTGGCTTACCTTTGTGCATACATCGTTAACAACATTTTCTCATGCTTTGTCAATATGTAACTTTGCGGTATTTGTTTTCTTAACAAGTTGTTTTGTACGATAGATTTTCAAAGTCATCGTCATGTCAGCAATTAATGGTCTATGGTGTGAACCGCTGTCTGCTACGGGGTAGCTTGTGGTCTCTTTGTAGTGTTCCTAATTCGTTTCCTTACCAAACTAAGTATAATTAATTTAAATCCTAATAAATATTAATTATAATAAATTTTAATAACATAACTATAAGCCTGATAGTTTTTTGATTACGTTTTTATTAGATTTATGAGATCGAGAATAAAATGGCAGGGAAATTACTGAAATGAACTAACTCCAAGTATAAGAACAGGAAAAAGGCTAAACTAGGAATTCGGCGATGTAAAATTGCAATCTAAAAACAGATTACACAATCTAGAAGAGAAAAACTGGATAATCAACCTAAAATGGAGATATTGTGGCAGAAACGGTAGTGGTTATAATTTCACTTGCATAGAAGATGAAGAAACAGGCACTTTTGAATGACGTCTACCGAGTGGTGTAATTGGGTTCTAAAAACAACAAAAATTCTATCTTCATAAACAAAATTTGGTACAATTTGCGGATAATTACTTCTTTATAAATTTACTACAACAAATATTTCAACAAATCAAATCACCCGTTTCCTCTTCTCTGCTCCAAGATTGTTTAGATTGCCAGTTCTCTTTAATACCATGACTTCCTCCGTCTACCTACAGTACTCTTTTCAAACATAAATAACACTATTGCACATTACTTTAGAAAAAATTCCCACCAAATTTTCTATAGTGGTGTGAACCAGTGTAACTTCTGTTTGTGATTATAACCAGTAACATAACTTTATTAATTAAATGCTTTTTTCCTTCCATTTTGATTTTGATTTTTTGTATTGAGTCCTGCTTATCCATCACTCAACTATGGCTGCCAGGGAGCTGAGATATAACAATGGAAGAGAAGAAAATCAAAGGAAAACAGCCGTTGAACGATGTCTGAATTTACAAATATATTGTTACGGATGCGGAAAAAGTGTACGCCAGTACAAAACCTTCTACGTGTTTCTAGACCATTCCAGTGGAATCCGGCTGTAATTTTGTGTGCGTACGTGATTCTCAACGCGTTAGCTAGACTGTTCCAGAATTCGCGCGGCCGCGCGCACTGTTTCAAGGCCGCATTAAATTACGCTCTAATCTTTTCCTTTATTGCTGATGCGTAGAATCGACTATTCTGGAACAATTCTGTTAACTATTTAAATGACGACAGCTGCGCTTAACATTCAGTTATTGTCGGGCGATCACACAATGCGTTAGAGTGGCGATTCACAGAGTGCGGTCGAAGTATTGTGACAAAGTGTTTAATAATCATGCTTTTTACAATTGTGTTTTAAACTCGTTAACATTATTATTGTGTGTGAATAATTTTTATTTGATATGTTGTAAGAGACTATCTTGTTGATTACAAAATTGTGATAATTAAAGCTGGTGATTAGTGACTTAATTGGTGTCTTGTATTTTGTTTTCCACTGTACCATACGGCGATCAAGGAGACCGTCGTAACAATATATCACAAGGAAGAAGTTTATGAAAAATTATTTACTGTAAACATTTTACAAAATATCTGAGTTATCGTATATTTGTCTTTAGAAGATAACACTCAATGCCTTTTATGTCACAATTTGCTGTAATTTTGTAACTGACAAACCTATTTTTAATTTAATCTCTAAATTTATCAAAATAAATTGTTTATTTGCCTCAAAGTGCCGTAATTGTTAGTGTGTGTGCGTTTGTGTATGTGCGCGCGCCGAGCGGATCCCGGAAATTTAAATTGATCAAGCAGTATATTTAAACTGATAAGACGAGACGAGGTAGAGGCATGACACATAAAGCGGTATTTATCCTGAATAATACTTGAGCTAAATATAGATTGTTGAAGTTAGCTATCCCAAAATCAAAATTAATACTGTTTTTGGATAAACATCTTAGAAAAACAAAAACTGTATAATTCTTATGTTTGTTATAACAATATACACAAAATAACAGAATTTAGGGCCATCTGTAGACCGATCATAAAATATTTAAGAATAAGTCTGTAGGTAAACGTATTTGAGTCTCTCCAAAGTGATAGCTATTCTAGTAATAATGTATGCCACTGATACACGGGCTGTAACAAGACGAAACAGAAGAGAGTTAAAACTACCATCTTTGAACAGTTCGGTACAAAAAAATTACAGAAAATGGCCTAGCAACCTGTACTGATTACTATAAGATAGACTGTCCAAAGCGGCACTGAATTACAAGCTGAAAGGAAGAAAATGCTACTAGAGAACGGCCAAGGGAGCGTTGGAGAATACAACAAGCTTAGATTAAGCCGATTCCTCAAAAATTATACAAAAGAAAGAGCAGAAGTGCATATTAGGAAACACACTTTCAAAACTTGTAGACTAGGCCTAATCGATGCAAATTTTCCAGTGACGACATAACTACATCATACGAGAGTAACCTAAATTATGTCATGATCATGGTTACGTAAATACATATTTCCTGCAGTTACTTTGAATACGTTGCTGCCAATTATTTTAATAAAAGGAAGAGAAAAACTTGTGCTAAACCATTTAGCTTTGTAAGCTCACAAATTGACCAATATTCATATCACTACATCAAAAAGCAGTAGTTTAATTTCGTTTATAGAAATATTCTCTTTAAGTATTTAACAAAGTTGAAACAAGGTCCTTTAAATAAACAGTTTTTTTATAATATTTACTATTATTTATGTAGGGTAATCTCTGTGTCATAAACATTCTTATGGGTGTTACTGAGTTATACACCTGTGAATGTTTACTTGCATTAATAAAAATTAAGCAAACACGGCTAATTACAGTTCTAAAATTATTACTGCCTTACTTTTATAAGAATTTGTTAGGCTAGATCGAAAATGATTTCAGCTGTTCTTATAAAAACAGAATTAATTGTGTCATTAGTTTTAATACACAAACAAATTGCAAACAAGACGGGAAGACATTGTTCTCAGGCTTTCACGGCCGGTGTCAGTTGTATGATTAATGTTATCCGGGCTGTTTGGCCGTGGTCCATGGTTTATTTCCAAACCAAACGTTTCGGCAGCTCCAATGGCTGCCATCATCAGTGGAATAATAAAAAAATCCTGAACGTAGGGTGTTCACGTCAGGTCCACAGTACTGTGGTTCACGTCACCCTATACCACAGTACTGTAGACCTGACGTGAACACTCTACGTTCACGATTTTTATTATTCACTGATGATGGCAGCCATTGGAGCTGCCGAAACGTTTGGTTTGGAAATAAACCATGGACCACGGCCAAACAGCCCGGATAACATTAATCAAAACGAGAAGAATTAAATCAAAATTAAAAGTACTTTTACTCATTAGCATCCTCGGTTCTTGTATAATTTGAAAACAATAAGGTTAACAAAGGTTGTAATAAAGTTTCACCAACGCATAAAATTTCAATAAATACCTGTTATACTTTATTCTGAGAAACAGCAACGAGACTAGAATTGATTGACTACCGTTATTAGACTTTTATAGTAAAAGTTAATTACAAGTTGAAGCATATTGCAGACAATTGAAGATGAACAAAAACGAATAAACTAAAAACCATACTGATTGCGATTATGTAGCGCAGCGAGGAGTGTGAAATGTGTCTCCATGACATACAACAACCGTCATTCGTATCACGAACATATACGTGTTCCATATTAGTAGTCAGACACTAATTCTAGTATCGATAGAGAGCAGTGCACAAAGTGATTGTTACCAATACTGTTATATGCTCTGTGATTCCGCTTTTGAATTGTGTTGTGACGTGGATCCGGTGTTAATTTCTTATCCTGTTAAATAAAAGTCGTACTAATTCTTGGTAGTCATATACTAATATACAGTATGCCCTTATTTCATTAGCTAAATAAATACGAAAAATTATATAATAATCTTTCCTCACAGACATTGTAACGTGACGTTCCTTCCCATTACATAAAGAAAATACATACCACATAAACAAAATAATATAGAAATAAGAGTAAACTCATTATAAAGTAATAAAAAGTACAATACTATAAACAATGAAGCAATGTACCTTAGGTTAACTAAAAGTGTTAGATATAAGACTATGTAACTAAAAATGGAATCATACTTACATAAGGAGGTGACCAGGAAGGGGCCAGATAATAAAAAAAAAAATGAGTGAACACATTTATCTAATTGTGTGACAAACAAAACCACATCAGTGAAATGTTAACTAGTGATAACACAAGAAACTAAGTGTTTTCCTTTTCCTTTAATATCGCCAGTAAAATGCAAATATAAAGCATGTGAGAAACTAGTGTTACAATGGGAATTTATATTACAAGTCCCCAAAACTTATAGACCAATAACTATGTACAAGGTAAGGGGATGCCATAAGTCAGAACAAAACAATAATGAATGAAATGATATAAAAACAATGTGAACTGAATAAAATATTCTTATTTAATGTTAATTGATAGTATAGTTTTAGTAAGATTTGTGTTTTAGCTACTTGTATGTTCAATCAAACTTAGAGCCATGTAGGCCTGAAAGTACACTAATAGGATAAGATATAATTTGTTCTGTTAATCTATTGTTATATAACATTAAGTTGGTTCTCATAGTTATTAAGGTTATTAATGTAACAACTTAACTGTTAAAAGGTTCTTAGTAAATCAGTCAGAAAAGGTAACTGTAATTAGAAATGATTGTAAACTTGTTCATGAAACTAATACCAGTACATAGGCCAATATCAAAACCCATAACTATTGTAAATAAATAGTAAACAAGGGGACAAAATAATGTAAATCCATGCAATGTTGTAAAATGAACAAATAGGTTATCTATTACAATTGTAATCATATTTTTTTGAAGTAATCAAGGGGTTTACACGATAATTTTAGACCGGTTCAATTGTATTAAAGAACTATAGCCTAAAAAAGATCAAATATTAAAAGTAATGTTCAAATTACGTAATACATGATCAAACCACTGTTACGTAATGAAGGTAATGAGCAAGAATGGTTAATTCAGTGTTTTCTTTTTATATAATAGCTACAACTTAGTAGACAATTAAAGAAATTTAGAATAATTCTATATAAGACAAATGACTAAAAAAAGCCTATAAGCAGTCTTTTGTAAAAGTGTTAAATCACTTAATATTGAGGCTAATGTATATGTATAATAAGATATACGTATATAATGTATATATGTATAATGTATATAAGAGTATCAAATTGTTCACAATAAAATAAAAAATTTAACTAAGTAGACTAAATTAAGTAAAATTATATTATAACTAGAGAGTAAATTAGACTGTGAGGTAAAGGGGCACTTTATTTTGAACAAACACAGTCACATGACTCAGAGTTCATCCCAATGAACCAATCAGAATTTGACAAAAACTGGTCAAATCCGTTTGAATGATGAAGAAACGGCGAGAGTAGATTGTTAGACATAAAGACGAGTGGGTCAGCTCTGTACAGCAAAAAACTAAAATTTCAAAGTATCAGATCTAAGTGAAATAAAAAAAAAATATATATGTTGTGAAGAAACCACCCGAAAAATAAGAAAAAATAATACTCATATTAATTTGAAGACATAATAATTCCTTAAATCAAGAACGCAAAAGAACAAGTAAAGGATGATTTGAAAGTGAACATTCTTACGTAAATTTGGTGAGCAGAACTATCTAACCTAAGCACTGTTAACATAACACCACACTATAATAAACTCACAACACCGTTCCAATTACAATACAACGAAGAACAAGTGATTAACAACTATTATAACTGTGGACACTCAATTTAAGAATCATTTATTTAAGGGAAAGTGACAAAAAACCATTAACATAAAATTTGAGGTGTGACATGGCAGCCATTTTCTCAAACTGATCGTGCCGTTCCAATGAAGGCGGACTGACGCCATGTTTTAAGCTTTGGTCATATAAACGTTGAATTACTGTTGTATATCTCCTAACAAAAAATCAAATATTTATGTGTTAATAACTAAGAATTTATTTGTAAGTATTGTACTTTTTAGAAAAAATTCCTTTCTGACTTTTTAGTAACAGTTCAAAGAACCCAAATGATTCTTATATTAATTTTATTTAAATAATATTTGTTTGCAATCGACCTGAGATTGAGGAGTCGAGCCGGGAATCACAATATCGGCCCCAGAGTCGATTAATTTCCATTAAATGAGGTTAATTATCAATTAATTGCATTTTATTTATAAAAATAAGTAAGTTAGAAGAATTTCAGATATAGAAGAAGGAACACTTGCGAAGAATAACATCAGCTGGGCGAAACGAAGAAGTAGGTAATTCTTATATTACGAATCGATTGTCAAATCGATTCAGCTAACGCAAAACATTTCTTCAAATTAAATTCTACTACACGATTGAGATTAAGAGGAGAGTAAGAAATAATAAAAATGTGGATGTTTATAAATTTTTAACTCGAACCCTAATTAAAATTAAATGAACAAAAATAAAAATAAAAATAAAATTTAAAAATATAAATTAACCCAATAAAGACAAAATAATTAATTATAAAATAAGAAAAAGAGAAAAACTTTTTACAAAAGATTTTTTTTTTAATCTTTTATTTCATTGATTCAAACAGTGCAGGTAAAGAGGAAGATAATTATCATTAAAATCTTTGAGGTGTTACAAAGTGGCGCTCAACTAGTGAGGCTCAAATTGGGGAATTAATAGGCTACAGAAATTAAAACTATTGACCTAATTTTCCAATGTTAGCCGCCAACTGTTACAAGATCAGAAGGATAACAACGATGCACAGGAGGGCGACATCGCAGAAACGGGCGGCAGAGGCCAAAAAGGAAATTGACATGGAAGACAATGAGGCGACGCCGATGGAAGACGTGGAAATGTTATTACCTCCCGCGAAACCTACAAAACCCACACAGCAGGAGAAACAACCAGAAGGGCCCGCACAACCAGAGAACGTGATCTTACAGGACATGATAAGGCTAATGGGCGAATTCAGTAAAACAATGGAGAAGAATATGGACAAAAATAATGAGGAATTAAAGAAACAAATGAAGGAGGATAATAAACAAATGGAAGAAAATAGTAAGAAAATCAGAAAGGAAAACAAGGAAGAATTAAGTAAGAAGTTTGAGTCATTAAATGAAAACTTAAGGAAACAGATGAGGGAAGATAATGAAACATTAAAACAGGAAATGAAAGAGGGTATTGAAAAAGTAGATAAGAATAATGAAAAGAATATCCAAACACTTAACAAGAAAGTGGAAGATACCAGTAAGAAGATGGAGGATGATAATAAACAGCTAAAACAACAAATCAATGAAACTAACGAAACTTTAAAACATAGTGAAAGAAGATAGTGACACACTGAACAAGAAGATAGACAGGAACAATGAGATATTAAATAAACAGATGGAGAAGAATAATGAAATGGTGAAGTTACAGTTAGAAGAGTATAGAGAAGAAATAACGAATAGAATCACGGAAACCAACGAGAAGATTGAGAGAACAAATGAGAATTTGTTCAATTCTGGGAAGAGATTATCAATAACATTCTTGATGTTGAAGGTTAGAGTAAAACAAAAATCGAAACACTTCAACAAGATACTCAAGGAAAATTTGAGAAATTACAGGACAAAATAGAGGAACAGTACAATCAAATTACAATCAACGTAGGACAGGTACAAGGTCAAGTGACGGACAACCGGGAAAAAATAAAAGAAATTCTGAGACGGGAACTCATTAACATACGCGATGAACTTGAAATAATACGGAACAGACCGGTGAATTATACACCGATACCGTAAGGAGAGAACCGGGAAGTAATCAATTTTAAGGACTACCGAAGAAATCCGTTAGACTTCATGGAACGACTAGAAGAACTGTTGAACAGGAACCGAGAGACGCGATGGCACATGGTGAAAGGTATCCTGGACGAAGGTTTCAAAAACATTGCAGATGTTTGACTGATGGTGACTGCAATACGAAATGAAGTCAACAGTTATGCTGAATTTAAACAGCTCTTCAAGTCGAAGTATTGGTCAGATACTAAACAAAACATCATCAGGGACAACATAGGCAACGGCAAATACGACGCAACCAGAGGACAAACCTTAACGGTCTACTTCCTGGGTAAAGTATGTATAGCCAGACATCTGGAACCCAAAATCCCGGAAGAGTGCCTTGTCACTAAATTAGCTTACCATTTTGAGGAAGGGATTGTGCGTGCTCGTCAATATGGTCAAGTTAAAACAATAGGAGGAATGGAAGCACTGAGCAAGAACCGTATTATCGGGGAAATCGACGCCGGCTGGAGAATCCAAATGAAAGGCGTAATGACCAGCCACGGGACAACCGACAACGGGTCAACTACGTAAGAACCAACAATAACGATGATAACAACCGAAACACAAATTATAATAGATCTAGAAGACGACGACGGAGTTTTAACAATGGACGGACAAGAGGCGTCCACCGTTACAGCGCAGAGGACCCAAGATCCAGAAATGGGGACGAAGAAGGAGACCTACCATCTGGACACCAACACAGGAGTAACCAGGAACAACCCATCAATGATGACGGGAGTAGGGGAAACGTGAACACGCAGTGAGAACAATGGACAGCCCGTCACTGCAAGTCAACATCGGGCAGCGAAGACTAAAATAAATCTGTCAACAAGTTGAAGAACATATCACGGTAATAAGGAATTTTTATCTGAAGAACATTCAAACCGATTTATTAGAAGAGAAATTTGTTGAAGAGGCCCAAACAAATAGCGACATCGTGCACATTCGAGTGAAAAGAATTGAAAAGAATACAAGAACATAATACGAAGAAAATCCCCGCACTGCCAGTTAACAGTATTACCATTATTGGAGCGACCGGGAGACCAAATAAAACCGTAAGACGACAAGTATGCGTGGACGTTAGAAATCAGGGAGTAGGAATTCCTATGGTGTATAATCTGACGACGCTAACATCAGCTTAATTAAAAATAAATTCTTAATCAGTGTGATGCTTCACCATCCTAATTTTAATAAAAGGTTTTTTATGAACTGTGACGCCAGTAACGTCAGTTTGGGGGTTGAATTATATCAAGAGGATATGGAAGGAAATCATCTGGTGGTGAGTTTCGCCAGCTGCGTTCTGAACCATTGTGAGAGGAATTATACCGTGACCGAAAAAGAGTTACTGAGCGTGGTATTCGCATGCCTAAAATTCCGTACGTACATATTGGGCTTTCCAGTGACAGTAACGACTGATCATAAGGCTATACCATTTTTAAAAAATAGTAAACTTAATCATGGACGACTGACGAGATGGGTGCTCATCCTCCAAGAATATAACCTCGATTGGGAGTATGTGCCCGGGAAGAAAAACATAGTGGCCGATGGGCTATCCAGAGTCAACATAGAAGGAGGAACATTCAGTGTAGGTCAAGAGAACGTAGGAAGAGTGTATCATATTTTGAAATCTCGAGAAGAATTAGAAGTAATTTTCAATAAAATAAAGAAAGATCAAACCACCGACCCCAAGTTGAAGGCCATCCGAGAGAGAATAGAACAGAATGACGCAACCATCCTACCTATCTACTGTGTCCAAGATAATGTAATATTTACTCTGCCTACATCTAGAGACCATGTGTGGAAGTTATACGTTCCTAAGACAGCCGAATCATTAATTATCTGGGATTACCATGTTCGATATGGACATATGGGGCCAATTAAAGTAGTGAAGGCACTGGAGGAACATTTATACCTCAAGGGTATTAACAAGAAAGTGCGACAGACAATTAAGAGTTGCAAACTCTGCCAATTAGTAAAGGTCAATAATGAACGGAAGGAGGGCTCTATGATTACTATCACTTCAAACCACAAGCTGGAGAAGATCTTAATGGATATATGTGGTCCCCTAAAAGTGGAGGCCGAAACCGATTCAAATACATTGTGATTATTTTTTACCATTATTCCAAATTTACAAGACTCTACCCCATAAGCAGGGCCACAACCCGTAAAATCTTGGACATTATAATAAATAAATACATGTTAGAAGTGGGAAGACCTGAGACTGTGGTGACCGATCATGGCACCCAATTTAAAGGAAAGAAGTGGAAATCGGAACTATTGAACTTGGGAATAAAAACGTATAAGACCTCCGTATATCATCCCTGCAGCAATCCTGCTGAGCGAGTTCTCAGGGAAGTCGGGAGAATTCTGCGAACTTATTGCTATAACGAACACCGGGATTGGAGTAAATACCTTGAACCAGCAGAGACATTCATGAACCTAGCATATCATGATACTATTAGCGCCAGCCCATATCAGGTGATGTTTGACCAGCCACCACCTCGAGAAATAACTTCACTTGTTGAGTTTCCTCCGTGTGCGAAGACGGAATGGTTCAGAACCGAATTACATAACCGCATCTTACATAAAGCGGAATTACGCAGAAAAGAAGAAGAGAAACATCTAGCTAAGATGATCCAGTACTATACAGGAGAGAAGGTTTTAGTCAAGAACCTTCAACTACCTAGTTCATGTAGGTATAAGTTTATGAAAAATTATTTACTGTAAACATTTTACAAAAATATCTTAGTTATCGTATATTTGTCTTCAGAAGATAACACTCAATGCCTTTTTTACGTCACAATTTGCTGTAATTTTGTAACTGACAAACCTATTTTTAATTTAATCTCTGAATTTATCAAAATAAATTGTTTATTTGCCTCAAAGTACCGTAATTGTTAGTGTGTGTGCGTTTGTGTGTGTGCGCGCGCTGAGCGGGTCCCGGAAATTTAAATTGATCAAGCAGTATATTTAAACTGATAAGACGAGACGAGGTAGAGGCATGATACATAAAGCGATATTTATCCTGAATAATACTTGAGCTAGATATAGATTGTTGAAGTTATCTATCCCAAAATCAAAATTGATACTGTTTTTGGATAAACATCTTATAAAAACAAAAACTGTATAATTCTTATGTTTGTTATAACAATATACGCAAGATAACAGAATTTAGGGCCATCTGTAGAGCGATACATAAAATATTTAAGAATAAACTTTGTTGGTAAACGTATTTGAATCTCTCCAAAGAGATAGCTATTCCAGCTATTTTAATGATAATTATCATTAAAATATTTGAGGTGTTACAACATATAAAATTTAATAGGTTGTTTTACCTCCCGGAATTCAACAGTTAATGTATGAGAAAAATCGTTGCAACATTCTTCAGTTACCTTTCTATCTTTACACTGTTTGTTGAGTATCTGCCTGTCTTCTCTGTCTGTCTGTCCTCTCTCTCTCTCTCTCTCTCTCTCTCTCTCTCTCTCTCTCTCTCTCTCTCTCTCTCTCTCTCTCTCTCTCTCTCTCTCTCTCTCTCTCACACACACACACACACACACATTCTCTTTCTTTCTCTCTCTCTTTTCTCTTCTCTACTCGTTCCGTCGCTGTTAGTGAATATCGTTTTCTCCCTTTGATGCCTCTAAGCAATTAATACTGTAATTGGTTAAACACAATATATCGCAAAATACCTTCTACACAATGTAAGCTTAATACACACGTGTGTGTATATATAAACATACCGTACCGGTATACATAATTGAATCTCGATGTACACTGGCGTCGCATAATACTCTGTGAAAGGTGTATATTTAATACTAAACTAATGCTAAAGTTACAAAAGCTTATTAAACTCTTACTCTTTAGTTCAATCACATTAAAATATGATATTGTTATGTAATTGTTTTAAATTCAGTAAAAATATTGACTTTTATAAGATTAATCTTCTAAACGTAGCAAACTGGTCTCAATTACAATTTGCATGATGAAATGAATTATTAAGGCGGTATTTGGTGCTATAAAAAATTAACGTTATAAAGACTATATTTCTATTTCTTATTACAATCGCAAGTGCAACGTATTACACTGCATTTACTGTGCATATCCTGTCACATCACTAAAGAACCAAAGTTTCATAAATTGTCCGTAAATCGTGCTCTATTAAAGATAATAGACTTTCCAAAAATTTCTAGATTTTTTAAAATAAAACTTTAGTCATTTTGCAGTCGACGTGGAGCATTATATAATTCTTACGAATTAGGCAACCAAATGCATTTCCAACAAAGTTAGACATGTTGTACAGAAGACTACTTTTTCCAGTATTTACATTACTATATTTGGATAGACGTGCAATAAATAAACGTATACAATTTAAAGTAAGAGTTTTTTTATATTTAAGCTCGCCAATAGCAAAAATAATAAATATTAAAATAAATTAACGTTAAATCAAAAATAGGCCTACATAAAAAATTAGTGTTAGTACGTTCGATTTTTAATTCGTACAATCGCATTAACACAGAAGTAATAAGTATGTTTGCCTACCACAAAAAAATCACAAGTAAAGGAATAAATCGTTAATACCTGATTTACTGATGCACGAGAAACATGTAAATTGTTAATTATGTCCGAACGAAAGATTATATGTATTAAATGAAACAATCTTTCAGAGTACCTAAGACAGATTATATTTTTTAGTTATTTCTATACTATATGACAGGTAGTATGAATGCATAGACAGGTAATAGTAATAATAATATGCAACAAAGTCTATTACCTGGAGGTAGGACAATATATTAAATTAAAAAGAAATTTATATCTTGTCTATAAGTTTCTTTATAAAACACAAAATGATTTACTGAGTTAATATGTCTTTAATATGGAAATTAAACGTTCGAATTGAACAAATTGTTTAAATGTTACTCGTATGAAGAATTTCTTATCCGGTGGATCAGTTGACGGCAGCTACGCTAATACGTTGACCGCAGGCCTCGACGATGCGTTGTTACCCGCGTTACACACACGCACGCCGTTTATCTGCCCGTTATTGTTTATATTGATAATCTCAGGTTTAGAACAGTGGGTTAATTTAAAAAAAGATATGGTGTATTGAACTAACACCTTAAAGTGTTCACGCGTTAATACAGAAGTATTCCGTCGAATACTACTGGCCTATGCGGAGATCTTGCACTAACGCGGGTTGGCATTGATCAATGATCTTTGCAAGTTTAGTTAATTGCTTCTATTAACCGTTGATACATCATACGGGAAACTCGTAGCTAATATCTCGGACTGCCGTCACCTTATAGAAGAACTTGTTCTGACACAAAAACTAGCACATAGAGTACGTCTTCACGGGACGAGTTTTGGAAGCGGACTGCCTGGTGTTCATTGGACCAGAGACGTACCCAAATGGCAATTGGAGTTCCTGATTGGCTGAAATTAGCAACACGTGATAGATTTTCACAAAGATTAGCTTCAGATATTGTACGACTCCGCTAGAATTTTCAGAAGCCTGTAGAGTTATTATCTAAAAATTGTATAACTTACTTGAAGATAACGTGATTATATAAAGTGAATTCAGTTTAAAAACATATAGTAAAATTGTATTTTTTGAGCTTTTGACACAAGAAATGTGACGCTAAATATGACGCATACACTGTCCAAGTTTCATTCCGAAATGTTAATTAACATAGGAGTTATTCAGGAAAATACGAATAACACGCGCACACGCGCACAATAGCACTCGCGCACTAAATTTTTACTGTACATGAAAGAGAATAAATTTATGGGCATTTTGATATATAGCACTTAACTACCCATTCATTATTTCACAACTTATAACTAATTTACAAAATATGAACAAAAACAATTTTAAACCTGTCTATTAACGTCATAAAATATGTAACGCTCATTTATTATGGCTTTTACTGCATGTTTTGTTGCAATATATGTATACACTTTAAAAAATAAACGTAGCTGGTTGTTGAAGATTACTTCAGGAAACAAGATACTCTGCAATTCCCTTGAGATTCAAACCGGGTAAATCTCTTATACTACATCTGCCGTAAACCCCCTCGTGATACAAAACTTGTCATCCTCTGTCCCATATTTGCGGTGCACACAGTGGACAATTCCAAATAAAGTGACTACTATTGAAATTATATTTGAATATTAGTAGGTATTAGAGATCAGTTTGCTACTTGAATTACAACTACAATAACCAATTACAACAAAAACCAATTAGAATAACGTACTGAAAATTTCCAGTTTTAATCTCCTTAAAGGTGAAATTGTAATTTGTAGACAGCAAATTTGAAGTGCTAATTGAAAATCATTTGGAATTAGTTTTTTACTGCTATTAGCAAAGATAATCGGAAACAACACAAAAAGTGAGCGTTTATGAATCGGCAAACGCTATTTATATTTATATTTCATTTCGGAACTGTTCCGTTTCTCAGCCTTTTCCTCACTCTCATTCTTTAAATTCAAATTCTTTTCAAGTACAAAAACTAACGTTTGCTACTTAATTTCCAACAGCCATTTGACGCTTATTTTCAGTTTCACTATTTTCAGGTAAACATGTTCCTAACACAATACTTATTTTTTGTTGATGTTCTATTTTTAGTTTTCTTTTATGTGAGACATTCTGACGATATTACAAAACATATAACCATATACAAAAAAGACGCATTTCATATTTATGTAGTCAAATCGCCAGGTTATTACTTTATGCATTACACTTCTTAAAATTTTAACAATTAGCAATGTGCAACTATGTTTTACGTTTTTAAGAAACCAATGCAAAGGCTGATAATTTTTAATTTGACTACCCTTTAACTGTTGTCATTTTTGTGTATGACTTCAGAAAACACAATTACTATATTGTCATCACTTTAAAAATAGTAGTTTCCATTAATCAATTTAATAGTGTTGTTTAAGGCCAAGAAGATTTAATATGTGCAACTATATTATGAGTGAAACACACAACAAACTCTCATCGCTAGCGCCATGAACAAAAAGCATATCATAACTGACTGTGACCTCACAATCTCTGACCTAAATGAAGCAGCCTGTTCTGTAACAGTAATCAATGTCTTGGTACTGTTTTTACGCGCTGGCTTTTGTGTATTGAAGCAGAAGTAGATTTTAATACCGAACATGATTACGTTTTTCATCTTCAATAAGAATCAAATTCATGATGTAAAGATTCTAAACCAAATCCTTTTAGTGGTTAAAAGAACATAGTATGATGCTCACCGAACCCCTAATATTTAATTATATATATTTATGCTTTACCAATAATCTTATCTTCAAGTTCATCTTCTACACCTTTTTACATCTTCTACATTCTATAACGTCTCCATGTGGCACATGATTCTTAAGCCACGCAGGTAGCTTACATAAGTAAGTTTCTCGCTTCTTGTTATCATAATTTCTTGGTAAATTTTTATAGCCACGATAATTGGTTAGTTTAGTCTCCTTGAATTTTCAATGCATCGCACAGTCAGAAGTTGTAGTTATTGTAGCATGACAGATATTCCACTGAAAATTAATTCCATTAAGATCATAAAAATAATTAAATTACATATAACCAAGAATTTCAAATGAAAATAAAATTACACTTCAAAGAAAAACACCACTATATAAGAAAAAAAAAGTAATTAAGTAATAAAAATGCAACAATAAAATTCAAGAAAATAAATTAAAGGAAACTCATATTAAAGATCAGGAGATTACCCAGGAGATTAGGAGCAAGCAATAAATAAGATACTCCGAACCCAAGAAAGAAGAGGAAGTTTAGAAGCATGCAATAAAGAAGATATCCCGAAATCAAGAAAGAAGAGTAAAGTTAGTAGGATGATAAAGAAGATACTCCGAACCCAAGAAAGAAGAGGAAGTTTAGTAGCAGGTGATAAACAAGATATCCCGAAATCAAGAAAGAAGAGTAAAGTTAGTAGCAATAAATAAGATACTCCGAACCCAAGAAAGAAGAGGAAGTTTAGTAGCAGGTGATAAACAAGATATCCCGAAATCAAGAAACAAGAGTAAAGTTAGTAGCAATAAATAAGATAATCCGAACCCAAGAAAGAAGAGGAAGTTTAGTAGCAGGTGATAAACAATATATTACGAAATCAAGAAAGAAGAGTAAAGTTAGTAGCATGATAAAGAAGATACCCCAAACCCAAGAAAGAAGAAGAGAAGAAAGGAAGATATAGGATGGAAAAAACCACAATAAAAACCTATTATTAACGACCATGAACCCCAAATCAAATATTAATACCACAAAAGAAAGTATAACACCCCAAAACCTTATGAAATTGTAACTTAATTGTAGACAAAAGTATTTAGTAGTATGATAAGAAGTGAACCAACTAAAGTTATTATATGGTAAAATAAACAAATCTTCACAGTCCATTATGACAAAAGGCTTAGTCTGAGAATATAATAAAACTCAAATATAAGTCAGAACCAACAGTGAATGTGTACCAGTGGAAGTGGTTTTAAGTATAATAAACTTCAAGTTAATGTGTAACTATAACTTAAACAAGGTGCTATTAAATAACTTTTATATTTTATAATTAACAGGTGATGAAATATTGAAATGACAAATATTTCCTATATTTCATAAATAAGGTCACTTTTTTATATCAAAACATTCATAGTAATGCCAATAATAAAGAAAGTATGTGGGGGAATGTTTACTGTACAAGGGGATTAAAGATAATAATATAGTATAATCAGAAAAGACTGAAAGTAACTTAAGTTAAATAAAGTTTAAGAAATTAAAATGGCTAATAATGTTTAGAGCCTAAGAACTCCAACTTTCAAAGAGTTCCTATAGAATAAGGTTTATATTTAGTGTAAGATGTTTTAGTTACATAACAGCATGCATACAGATTAAAATGTTTAGATATGGATGCTGTATCAGTTTATAAAATGTTTAAAAAATATGTTCAAAATAGTTCCAACAAACATGTCTAACTTGGAAGACTGCTAATTCATGTCAAATATTATTTTTTGTATTAGTAGCATGAATTATATGCTACTGGTATCAGTAGTTATGTAAGCAATTTTATTTCATGTTATGTTAACTTTTAAAAGTCAGAGGAGGTGTAGAATTAACTTTATTTGAAAAAACCATATATGTAAAATACTAAACTCTAAGCCAAATAATGAATTCCCAAAAATTAATATAAACTAGTTAATTAACCAATGAACCATGTAAACTAACAAGATTTATGTAAGGTGGATCGATAACTAACTACTGTAAATGATCCTATGCTTTAAAAGAGTTATATAGAAAAATGTCTTAAATTATTAAAAATTTTCGAAATGTAAAAACTAACTATTTCAGAGGAGAAATATTAAATTAATGAATTATCACTAAAAGACAGTTCAAATGTTAAATTTATAAGGAATGTAGGCAAACGAAAGATTTGTGACCATTTGAAATTTATTATAATTATATTTATAACACCTAAAATGGCAGGAATTTTGTACAAGAACAGGAAACCGAATTTTGGGCCTAGATTTCCAAAAAGACAGAAATATGGCTATTTTAACAAAAATCTCAATAAATATGGACTATGACATATCAAATTAAACAGAATGAGATAAAGAAACCAATTATGTGGTTAATAGTTCATGAAAGCAATCAATAAACTAAAAATATTCCATATATAATGTACTTTATAATTACCTAAATAGGAAGTGAAAATTATTTTAACAATACTTTTCCAATATTAACTTATCTTGGCAAGATATTTTCTAAGACGAAGGAAGTAAAACAGTTCCTTATTAACATTCAACGGGAACGGTTGATGCTCGATCGCGTTATAAAACCGTATAACGAATTGTAACGGAGTATAAAGCGAAAATCAGTGAAAACGAGAGTTAACTAAATTGACACTTTTTGACTTAAAATCAGTGAAATACTCTACCACAACAGTGAAAACAAATAATACACAACACAATACAAGTGAATTAAACCGGTCAAACAACCTAATATTAATAATTCACTTCGTAACAACTTCTCGATTTTTTCGCCATAACCAGCAAACATTCAATACATCTAAAATAAGACAATTAACACCAGTGAACACTGAACACTTATCCAGGATACCAGAACAACACAATAGACAATATACACTATCACGGAGACCAATAAAACAGTTGTAAAGGTGATTTTATTATCAGAATTTCTAACCATCAATTCACAGTAATATTCTACAGCGAGACGTGCCGCCATTGTGAATTTCCCATGATGCAAAGTATCAACCAGCAACGAAGTCGTCTAGTCAACGATTGGGTATAAAGTGTATACTACAAACATTATATATTATTAACAAATTGTCATTTATTAATTTTAAGAATTATTTTTGTACATGTTATACTTTCTATGCCTGCACCCTTCTCTGACTATATAATTATAATCGTTGAAAGAACCTTTTTTGATATTTATATAAAAATAACCTGTAATTGCATCTCGATATATCCCTGTGAAAGAGTCGAATATTTGCTCAACATCGATTTTAAATTGATCTTTAAGAATTATTATTAATAAATTAAATTATTTCAATTATCTGGATATTACAATTATTTCACATATTAAATTAAGACTTTAACTAACTACAGGACTTACTGGGAGACGACAAGGATCAACTGAAAGTGATATACTGGAGCAAAGCTGAAAATCACAAATCGATTACTGTCAGCAGATAATCTGATTAACTCCAGATTTAGTTAAGGTCAACCAGAAGTGTAAAATTTAACCAAAATAAACTCACAGAATTTTAAAATTTTAACCAAAACGCAGAACTAGGATTATTTCTAAATTATTACAATAACAAACAAACATAAAAAATTTTTGTTAACAAAAAATTTTTGTTTTAAATAAACTTTTTTTTTATATTTTCTTTGATCCTACACAAAGAAATTATTTATTTTTTTTATGACCAGTGTAAACAGGTCAAGTGTTTTATATATATATACATACTGAAACAAATCAATAACATACATCCCAAAATACAATTCACAGAAGAAAAAGAAAAACATAACAAAATCAACTATTTAGACATAACCATCACAAGATACAACAAACACATACAATATGCAATATATAGAAAACCAACTTCCACTAACATCATTATACCTAACCATTCTGACCACCCACCACAACATAAAATGGCAGCATTTTATTCGTTATTTAACAGAATGTACAAAATACCCCTAAACAAACAAGAAACTGACAAAGAAAGAAATATAATACACCAAATTGGTTATGCAAATGGATACAATAAAAATACTATGATCAAAATAGAAAATAAAATCAAATACAAAATAAAAACTGAACAATTAAGAATTAATCAAACTGAACAACACATAAATAATAACAACAAAAAATGGGCCACATTCACATATATAAATAATAAAATGTCAAAACTAACAAAACTATTTAAAAACACAGATATAAAAATAGCATACAAAACTAATAAAAATAAATTACAAAATCTAAATAACTCACACAACAAAGATAATACAACAACCAACGGTATATACAAAATTGAATGCCAAGATTGCAATAAATGTTATATAGGACAAACAAAAAAACAGCTGAAAAAACGTTATTTTGAACACCTAAATGCATACAAAAAACCAAACATTTATAAATCCAATTTAGCCACACATGCAATAAACACAGGACATGAATTCCCAGACATAACCAATGTAACACTAATAAAACATATACCACACAAAGGCACCATAATGAACATTTGGGAAAATTTACAGATTTACAAACATAAAACACAAAACAAATTAATACCAGAACAAATACAAATCAATACAAAACATGACACAATATTCAAAGCACTCAACATCGAAAATACACAAAATACAAAAACAGATACCACAACCACACACAATAATGCAACATTGAAGGACCAAAGACCAACAAACCACCATAATAACATCCAGAAGCCAACACACAAATACTGCACAAGAAGCAAGATGGCGAAGGTTGAAGATGGGAGAATAGGATCTCCCGAAACATGTCCCTAAAGAAAAAATACATCTTGAGGTAAAATAGTTATAAGTATTATAGTAATATATATATATATATATATATATATATATATATATATATATAGATAGGACGGTAACAGCAAATACTTCTGCTCAGATAAGCTGATTTCCCGAGGCATCAGCGGAAGATTTTAGCTGTGCACAAGGTAAGAAGGAAATGTAAGAAAAAGGCTCCAGAACCTCTGTAAGGCACATTAAATATTTTACTTTCAGTTACACCTTATCGAATATAGCGTAAACTTAAATAAAAATGTGTGGATCTTTAAGAATATTTCTTTTACTATCATGTTTAAACATTTATTTTTAATGTTATAAAACATCAAATAAGGAATGATATTTTGGTTGGCAATACCCTCACTCATATGCAACAGCGGAATTTCGTTGCAATAAAAGTACACAGCAAAAGATGTAAAATTGAGGTCTCTTAGAAACATCAAATGATGCAGTCAAAACACGTAATAATAAGGGAAGATACAATTGAAAAACTTCAAATATTCAAGCAGATTGAGAAGACTAAATCCGTACAAAATGCCAGACTAGTATGAAAGCTAGTTGTCTCAAACTGCAAAAAAGTTATAAATCAAGAACCGGAAAAGGTATAAAAGAGGACAAACGGAGGAGGTGAGTACACAATTTGTTGCTAGGATAAAGCAGGAACTATTCTTGTTTATACAGATTTCAGCACTGTCGATCCACCATCTTATACCTCTAATGTCAACATCAGTTTATAACTAGAAATTCACTGACGAACTTTTTAAGAGAATCCATACAGTGTCCCAGCTATCTTATTTGATATACTGCAATGCAACCCTTATGTTACGTAACTGAGGTATAATTAAAACGTTATTTTTAATTATCGGAATGATTACATTACCAATGATTAATAATGTCTTCAATTAACAACCGATATAGCTGATAACCTTATCTAACTAATCAATTCTTGTGCTTATGTTTTATAATGGAAACAAATACTAATTTCATATCCTTAATTGTACGAGTATTCACACTACTGTAACTGCTACATTTATAGTAAACACATACTATGTTTATTTATAATAAACACAAACTACACGTTTGAGATTTTTGGAAATACTGTATGTATCTCCTATTTATTTCAGACCTTAATGGTAATTTAGAATATTTTGTTCAGCAGTTACCTGTTAAATAGTTTTAAAGAGTCATGACCAACGACTGTAGGTGTACATCTCAGCTAATTGTTCGTTACAGCAGAAATTTTCCTTTGTTCTTCTTGCCTCTGCCCCCACTTTACTTGGCAAATATGAAAACGAGGAAACAAGTATGCAGTATAACTTATAATCGTCATTTCTATAGCGGTCCTTTGATTTTGGTGGTAATTTCATGATTACAGTATCATATGATTTCAATTTAATGAATCTTGTTTCTTATCTAAAACGTTTCATTTTCTAAGAAGTGCTAAGCCTCGTTACTAAGCCACGACCGGTAGTTGGGTAATAACATGGTACTTTACCGATAATAATAAATATGCTTGAATAAAGATTCCACTTCTATTGAATTTTTATTGTGGATACGTCCCTTAAAGATCTTTAAATAAGAATCTTTTAGAACCAAAAAAAAAGTTTTGTGGTGCTAACAGGAGAGGGTAGGATAATGTGCTGTTTAGTTTCATTGAAAGGTCTCTCTTAGAAAGATTTTTTGGCAGGTGACTCAAAGTTATAACAGCTGGATCGAAGTAAGAGAGGGTACTAAGAGTTGAGGACTTAAGAAAGGCTGAATACTACAAGAGAGCAATTTTTTAAAAAACGGAAATCAAATTATCTCAAAAAAATATGCTTACGGTAATAAAATACAAATACGTTATATTTTTAATAATTGAAATCTAAAGAGAAGCAGTGTTTCCATGATCCAGATGATTAATTATTGACAATTTGTTGTGTGTGTGGGGCGTGATATGTTCGAATAATATGTGTGATTTGAATTGTGTCTGTTCGTTTAGGATGTCGTTTTTATGTGTTTTACAAAAGTAAAAGTACACTTTCTGTTCCGAGTCGGTAGTGATATACTTATATTTAGTTAATCAACGGACACGTCATAGACAACAAAATCCAAGAAAAAAATAAATAATAGAATACAAATGAATTTACACAATAATATACGTATTGAATTGCAAAAGGGGAACAGTAGCAGCAAGTCACACAGTAGGCTGTTGTGCGTGACCAACCAGAAAGTAGAATTTTCTTGACAGTAGTAAATTAAATAGCAAGTGTCATTTCGAGTAAGAAAATAGAAAATGTTTTATGTCAATAAAAATGCTTAATTTTTGAAGTGACCAAAACTTTAGAAACGACTTCTAAGACAATTTCTAACAGTTTAAAGTCTAGAAAAGTATGCATTTTTAAGTTCTTATACCCACGAGATTCGTTTTCATTTAAGCGTCAGAGAAAACAGCCATTTATGGGTTATCCTCCAAGATTTTTTAATTTAAAATTAAAAAGTGCAAAAATTGAAATCCGTGTATTTTGAACTTAAAATTAAACGGAGCCTCACTCAACTGTTCACGAAATGTACAGTGCAGAGGGAAAGACAGAGAATGAGTGATTGTTGGTGAGAGAGAGGGAGAGAAAAATTTTCTACCAATATGTAAAGCAAATTGAGGTCCAATGTATTGGGTTGAACTGACGCTTATGAAGACACTGGTGGAGCCTGTTAGGAGCCTGTTCACTCCTAATGAAGTGTGGTTTCTCCAGACACTCACACCCACACTGTAGAGAGTTTCGCTCAGCTCGATCTCTTGCTGTCTACGTCTAAAGCGTTGCAACTGTCAGTCACTTCACGCCACATTATCTGTAAACACATACAGACATCAACAGGCACCTCTTACAATTAACAGGGCATAATTCTATGTCCAAATAATTCAAGACGTCTATTTCAGTGCAGTGTTAATACATTGGAATCATGATTATTATTGGGAAATTAGTAAAGCACTTAATTTTTAATCCTACAGTACTTCATTCTGATTAACCTCAATTCTAACATCGCCTTAAATAAACTGTAATAACAATTAGTTGATAAAAGTATCAGGTACCAAATTTTAATACCCTTAGAAATTAGTCGTTCATAACAAAACTACTGACTACGGTTTAACTGACAGTAATACGTTTCCGTGAGTGTAATGTCAGTGCAATGTATTCTTGACATTATTTGAAAATCACAGTACACACACACGCACACACACACACACACACATATGCACTTTCAAGTTATTTTCTAAATTTATTAACAGAATTTTTTGGTTCTTGGAACTTTAATTATTATTAAAATGTATTATTTTGTCATTATTAACAAACGCCATGTGCTTTCTATGCTATTTAATACACAAAAACTTTGCAGCTGTTTAATACATTTGCTGCTAAATTGTAATCTTAAACTCAGTCTTAAACTGAAATAACCAACAGTAACAGAAGTAAGACTGAATAGCTAATCTATATCTGTGGACATTGAACTTTGGACGTTTCAGAGTACTTGTCTCTCTCTTCCGATTTTCCCCATCTCTCTATCCATCTATGGATGGATTTATCTATCTGTCTGTTGTCTCTCTTTCAGACATAAAACACCTGTGTACCGACAAACAAGTAAGTCTATTTCATTCACATAATACAATTGGATGACTGTGCAATAGCACCTTGTTTATTATGAGAAACATTTACACAGAAAAAGTATAAAATTCTATAAACATTCTTATAGTAATTGGAACGAGGTTAACTGTCTTTCGTTTGTGAAAAGTTCTTAATGTTAAATACTATAAAAATAATAAGGATTATATCGTTATTGTGATTTTCATAAGGATTTTGAAAATCATTGAAAATACTTAATTGACTTCAATCAGACGAAAAAAGAGTTTTCCAAAGGTATACAAATTAATTATTTTGCATTTTAACATTACTGAAAATTCAAATTTCAGTCATGATGTAGGCCTATATATCTTGTTGATAATTTTCTTTGCTTGTTGTTGTTGTTGTTGTTGTTGTTCTTCTTCTTCTTCTTCTTCTTCTTCTTCTTCTTCTTCTTCTTCTTCTTCTTCTTCTTCTTCTTCTTCTTCTTCTTCTTCTTGTTGTTGTTGTTGTTGTTGTTGTTGTTGTTGTTGTTGTTGTTGTTGTTGTTGTTGTTAGTGGTAGTAGTAGTAGTAGTAGTAGTAGTAGTAGTAGTAGTAGTAGTATTTGCTTTACAAATCAAGTAGATCTTGCCAACCTGTTCAGACCCCCTATTGCTTTAACCGCTCAGTTGGTTTTAAAGCATTTCTTCTTCCTGTAGACCTAAAATTGTTAAGCCATAAAAATCTTGTGTTTTAATACGTTTACTGACTGACTCTGATATGCATATAACATTCCCCACCCTCGATGGATATCTACATTTCACTGTCTCGTACAGACCTTGCTAGCATAGACAGAGTTTTTCAGAAATAGCTACGATATAATAATTGCTTATGGAATTAATAATTATTTCATTAATAATAATTGATAACGTTCTTATTGTTTTATTTATTGAGACAAATAATTGGAAACCATAAACATGTTTTAAAACCGAATATATTGTGGGAAAATTATACGATGCATACTTGTTATCGACATTAAATTTCCTGTCAAAATAAAAAATAAGAAATAATGAAAACCGTGTACTGTTTTTATATCAAATTTTCATAATGTATCTGGCATAAATTTTTTGACGTCTCTCATCCGTAATGTATTTGGTTACTGTCCTTACATGTCCGTACTGTCTTTAAATCGTCTTTACATTTCACATACGGGTACTAATAATTACTTTTATCTCTTTTAAAGTTAAAATCTTTTAATATTCATTACTGATGATATTTACTTATTTTATAATTTTAAATTTATTTATTCTCGTATAATAAATTATATTGTTAATATAAGTTGTCTAAAAGTTTGATCGCGGTTCTGTCAATAAAAAGAAGGTGCCAAATGTTGGTGTATAGAACGCTTATGGACATCGAGGGAATGAAATGGAATAAACTAAACGCAGGTGTTTTGTACCCACTGCAGATTCCGTTCTAATCTATAGTAATTAAGAAGACTGTTAATGGATAATTTATATCTCTCTGTTAGCTACTGAAGTAAGTTTTTTTAGGAACTTAAGCGACCGAAAATGAGTCTATTCTAAAGCCTCCTAGTATTCCAGTTATACTGGGAGCACAGACATTGCTTACAAATATAGAAGAACGTATAAAGTTGAATAAACTATGAAGCAAGTTCAGAAAACGAGTATCCAGAAATAACTCAAATAAACGATTTTGGCCAACCTTGCACTCATGTGGAGATGAAAACACCACAATTAAGCCATCCTAAAAAAACAGAAACAATAACACATTAATAACAAAGATAAATCAAATATAATAATGCAGTCGATCATACGGTATGTTTAAACCGGTACATCACAGTGTCTCGCAACACAATATATTACAATTAACACGTTCCCTCTCGTCGCGATTTATCTACTTTTTCTATCTCTTCTTCTTCTTCTTCTCCTTCTTCGTCGTCGTCGTCGTCGTCGTCGTCACGGCTCAGACTGTTTAGTCTGTTCTGGCTCGAAACTGGCCGTACCATCTCTTCTTGAGTCTTTCCAGGCTTCTATTCTCTTTCGGCTGATACAATAAGGCTACCTTGGGGAATCTGTCACTGCCCATTCTGCTAATGTGTTGTTTCCAGCGTTCTCTATAATTTATGATGATTCCATTTATTTCTTCAACTTTCAGTTCCTCTCTTATCTATTTCTTTTCATATCTAATTTTGTGTACCCAGCTATGGAACGCAAAAATTTCATTTCTGTAGCCTGAATTCTTGATATTTGTCTAGCAGGCATTGTCCATGCTTCTAAGCCATAAATAAGGATAGGGACTGACATGGATTTGTATAATTTTATTGTGGACTCTTTCCTTGCCTGTGTTTTAGAGCACGTCGGAGAGTTCCTGTAATCTGGATAAATTTATTAATTTTACCATTAATATGTTCTTTATTTTTATATGAGATTACAGTATAAATAGTTAAATTCTGAGACTTGCTATATAATTTTACCATCTAAAACAATTTTAGATCTAACTGATTATGGACCTTCAAAAGCCATGCATTTTGTTTTTCGTCAGACATTTCTATCTTAAATTCTTCCGCAATGTTATTTAAGTAATGGATCATCGTTTGCAAATCGTCTTCATTTGTGGCCAATAAAATATGATCGTCTGCATACATCAGAGTCTTAAGCATTTTGCCAGCAACTCTGATTCCTTCATTTACACTGTTAAGCCAAATCCTAACAATTTCATCGAAAAACAGGTTAAAAGAGCGGTTATAAAAGGGTAAGCTTGTCTAACGCCTCCATTTATTTGATGGGGTCCCGTTGCTTTATTTGTATCCTGGTTCCTAGATGCATGCTCTTGATTAGTTGTATTAAATGTAATGGAACCCCCCTACTTTCTAAAACTAGAAAGTTTTTCTAAGCAGGATTTCTATACATAAGTGCAACAAACAAACAAGGGCATACATATGGTAAACATCACTGTCACTGAACCAAACAGAGGTGATGTGTATTGCTAACCATCTGAATGAATTACACTCCCGAGATGGCGTAATCGATAGCCCTGAGTTTCTCCTATACCCACACCACACCACTATTGTTTGGTTGACAATAATAATATAAAACATATACCTTACGTTTGCTTGTAAAGTCTGTACGCTTATACTGCATTATTTAAAATCCCTATACTTAATTGATGTGTACATACATAAAATAAAATTCAATGTATCTTACTCTTAGCGGAAGCTGACAACATAAACATACAATAGTATAACAAATTCGGTGTTAAGTATGTATTATTAATGTTAGTAGATAGTTATGAACTTATTCTATCTGTCTAAGCGATACATACCGTGCTTCTTACAAATAGGAACCACTTTGTACACTTGCGCGTCTGTGCGCTTGTGGGTGTGTAGAAGTGTGTCTGCGTATGGCATGAACTAAATAAGCAATGTTTCGATCAGAAAACTACATTTCCAAGTACTACAATTTTTACTGACTTGATGCAATAGTATGGAGATTTTATCAGTTCTCTGTTCACCAATTCGTGAATAACTAAATATATCAATGAAGACTGCTTCCATTTTGTCGCATATTCTCTGTTAGTTCCAATAGAGCATTGGTTTCCAACATAAATCGCCTGACAGCCACAGTTAAATTCAGGAATCTTCCGGCGGGCCGTACCATAAGCGATCAATTTTCTACAAGTCTTCTTCTTCTGCACCTCACGGAGTAGGCACTTTGCCTGTTCCGTCTTCACAGAGTATCTGTCCATCTCGTTATCGGTCTTCCTACGTCACTTGTACCAAAGGGTCTATATTTTCGAAACGCAACTTTAGGTAGTCGTCATTCCTCCATTCTGTCCAGATGCCGTAACCATTCCCTGCGATTTGTCTTGATTTTATCATTTATGGAGAATACCTACGGCTCTTCTCTAATATCCTCATTGCGCAAACGATCCTGTCTCGTGCAACCCTTTCTTCTTTTCAGAAACTTTATTTTCGAAGTATGAATCTGATTTTTAATCTTCTTTGTAGGAACCAATGTTTCACATCCAGATAGTGACACAGGCACTGCCATTGTTTTATAAGATTTAAGCCTTGTCTCTTTCCTTGTCTTTTTGCTCAACGTTCTATGTATGACGCCACAGACAAGTAAAGTAAAAATAAAAATGCAGTATTACAAATAAGTAAAATAGGTAATTTACATATCTTTACATATCTTACTTCATATGTTTAATTATATTCATAAATACTCGAATTTTTCTTGTATATATTGCGACAATACAAGCATATACTGTAATGCGCATATATGAAACAAAATAAATATTTAAATTAATTTTAGTAATATGTAATAGACAAGCAGGTGTGAAATTGGAAGCTGCAGTAGGAACAGCAATCAACAGGAAAACATCACGCGATTCTGAGAGAGAAAACATCACATGCGTACTGAGAGCGTGTACGCAAGTAAATAGTGTGTGTGCGTGAAGTCTGTTAAAGCCTGAAAGTTTGCAATCTCACCCCAAATAGATGCTAAATTAAAGTTTTATTTAATTATAAACAAACCATAAATATTAGAAAGAGCGTAATGACTTCTAAAAATGCATAAAAATCAGACACGTTTGCAGTGCGAATTCTGTGCGATTTTTAAAGCACAGTAATTACACTAATGATACGATTACTATGATAATTGCATATAATATGTGTAATTAAATTAGACAATGTTAGATCACCTTGAAATCCGCATTAGACATTGAAATTGGCGAAAAAGTGCGAATATGTGAAATTAGATGAGAGTGGGGAACAGACGCCGTGAACAGCTTCTGACCTGCAGAATCCTGAGCCGACAGGTGTGGTTTTTTTGGTGAATATAAATACGAGCCCAGGAGAGCCAAATTTACTCTTCAATCAGTTTTCAATTGCAGCGGTACGCTATGTCCGTCAGCGACGCGAATTTTTAATTATTTCAGACATAGTTAGACGCTATTTCCAATATCGACAGTATATTTTATTTATAAACTATAAAGTATTACGGACAACATATTATTTCAAGTAATAAAAAAAAGAACTGTAACTACAATTATCGGACGTCTACAAACAGTCTACAACAACAAACATCTACACTCTAGACAGACGGCGAGAGGAAATCAAGCAGTGGAACAATACGCAGAGCAATAGAGGCGGTTTATATAGCAACAGCAGCCGATCCAGAGCAACACGTCATTCCATTCTACAGCCAGCCGATGGGACCATGAATAACGAGAGACGGGAGGACGACCAGTGGAACCAGAAAACGCAAGAGGACATCCAGTAGGAGAGGACCGACAGATCACTCGAGGACATGGGACAAATCTGCAGAATTGAGGTGACAAAGAAACCAATTTATAATTATAAAAGAATAAAGACATTGAAAGACATTAATAATAAAATATTTTAAATTAAAGAAAAATTATGTAGATAGAAATAACAGAATGTAATTTACTTGTAATCAGAATTTTCTTTAATGATATTTTCTTTAATGATATACAGTCAATTTAAAGATAATTTAAATCCTTGCTTGGAGAAATAACAATTGATTTAATAATTTAAATGTTTTATTGAAAGCATATACGAGTATAGTAAAGTAATTGGAAATATTCAATTAGTTTCGTTAAAATGATTATAAAGCCGTAAAAGGTATGTCAAGTATAGAATAAGAATGTAAATATTAACAAAGTTATAAAGCACACATTCAGACTGAGTAGTCGAGAATTTATAGTATAACAAAGAAATGTTTTATACAGAATTAATAATATAAGACATAAGATATAAAATATATTTTTATGATGAGTATACGGTAAGCAAAGAAACATTGAAACAATAGATAATGAATATTTTATGGCGAAGTATATATTATATTATTATTTTGTTTGTTTGTTGAATAAATAAATGAAAACATATTACGATTCCTAAACGACTACTCTTATTATGATTACATCGGAACCCCAATTTATACATACACGGTATCAGTAAAGTGTATGAATGTAAAAACAGCACAAAAGGTATCGTTGTAATAAATATATTATATAATTATTATTAATAAATACAAAACTTTTGACAAGAATATATTTTTCTTATTATTTTGTAAATTACAGTGTTTCAACAGTATTGAAACTATCATCATCAGACATAAATTAATAAATATAAAATATTTATAAATAGTAAATTTTATGTTTTGTATGTGAATATAAAATATGTTATATAATTAATTGTAAAATATAATATAGACATTTGTTATTTTATTACTTAGTAATTTTGAAAATATTACCACTTTTGTATTAATCTGAATTTGTCCTGGTATTAATTTATTACTTGTTTCATGTTTAAATAATTCTAAATTTCCCTATAAGGTCATTTTTGGACCTTTGGAAATATATTTTAATAAAGTGAATTTATTCAAAGTATGTACCAGGCTGTTTAGCCTGACGTTTAGCAACCCGCGTTCAGGTAGACTCGAATTCCTTGAATTCCACTGATGATGGCAGCCAGTGGTGCTGCTGAAACATTTGGTTTGTTTGTAAACCCTGGACCACGGCCAAACAGCCCGGTACGTTGTTTTTGATTGAGTGTGTAGCTAAATTTGATTTGTATATAACTGGTTTTAAATATCAATTTAAACAACGTTTAAAAGAGGGATTTATACAGCGCTTTAATTTATATTTTAAAGTTGTAAGCGTGTGCTTCCATCTTTAAGAGCGATAGAAATGTTGAAATTACCTGTAATAATTGATTTACGTAGATATGGGAAAGTAAAGATAATCAAGTGGGGATACTGATAGAATGATGATTTGAAGAGCACATTAATAGAATGGCCCACACAGATTACCAAAGATTATAACGGGAAATAAACCTCAATGAACGGGATATAGGACGGCAAAAAAACAAGCGATCTCGATGAAAGCGAAAGAGGCAATGTCCTTAATGCGTGGAGTGAAAAAGCGAATACACTACCTAATTTCAATATTTAGGTTATATTAGGATCACTAGTTTATTACAGAAGTGTACTGGACGTTTTAATTTCTTAAATTTTGAGTTTAAATAACGCAAACTACTTTTATTATTATATTTACACTAATTATACTGATTAGTTTAACATCAGTTGATTTTCTGTCTACTGGACAATAGAGAATGTTTTCAGTTGTTTACGAATCAAGGGAATTACAAGCATCTTGTGTTTATAGAACAAGGATGTTTAAAGTTTGAAATCTAAAATTTTATAGTATTTGTAGGTCACTAATTGTTAATTATAATTAGTTATATTAATTACAATTAATCATCTTGACCACACTATTGTTATGGTATATGAACTCACAGTAATAGATTTAGAAAATTAATACTTATTACGACTAACACTGACATACTTGCTGGCCATAGTATTTCGAGAAAATGAGCCACTAATTTGTCTATTGCGATCATAAGGCTGTGTATTTTATGGTTTTTTTTATGCAATCTAATGATGGAAAAATTATTTTCAGTACGTGTTTTTATTATGATAAATAATTGTCAATTTTTGTGAATTTAGTGTATGCACCAAGTAGAATTTATAACCAACTTTTGCGGTAAGATGGAAGTTATCATGAATTTTAAAATTTGTATGAAGTATGTTTTAACATTTTGGGTTTAAGCTAAGTATTAATTCAGATTTTAATAATCTCTGGAATAAATCTAGACGTCTTTTACATAATTCACAGTTTACATACAATTTTCCTCTTACCTATATATATTAGTAATTTACAATTAATTAAGTAATTTGTATGTTATATACTCTCGCAAGGGGTTAATATAATTTAAAGCCACACGCTTTAATTTATTATCAAATTAATGGAGAAATGCAGATTCTAAAAATGTAAACACTTAGTTTATAAATTATTGTAAATTCTTTAGAACAGGCTACTTATTACAAATTATTTTAAATACTTTAAATAATAAGCAGTTTGATCAATTCAGAACTTTACGTTAGCCACAAACTGTCAAGGGTTGTTTCAAACAGGTTTAAAACGCACAAGTAATCACAAAATATTTTATCTAATCCGAAAAGCCGAGCCCATGCACATAAATTTTGTCTGACAGTCCTCAAACAGTAATACTTTAAAAGGTAGCTGGTAACTGCCCAAAACAGCGATGGAATTTTAAACTGCAGCCAGGCCTCTGCGCGAAACAGAAGAGTGATGCTTTTGTGTCACTTTTATAGCAAACATACTTTCAATGTGTTTTAATTCACACGGTCTATACACTCATGGAAATGGTTATCCCGTCTGCAGATGAATCATACAATTATTATATCATAAAACATTTTTACTTGTAATTTTTTGCCAGCGGTAAAGGGTTTATTTTTAACGCATGTGAGGATTATTTTTGCAAACATACTTTTCAAAGGTAGTGATGAAAATAAAATAATTTTTATTGCATGCTCACTCTGTCGTCAACACAGGCGAGCTACAATTAAAGTACTAGGTCATTCAGTCCACAAGATTTTAACATTTACTGTTATGTTTAAGAGACAAAAATGTACTAATCGATGTTTAGTTAATAGTTGTATGTGTTATTAGTTAATAGTTGTGCAGTGTACAATTAAAGAACAAATGTGTATGGGTGCGCGGGCGCGTTTGTGTGTGTCTGTGCGTCTTCTGAGTGATGACAATGACAATGATGATGATGATGATGAAAATGATGATGATGATGATTGTGGTAGTAACTAACTGTAATTTGTATGACGTCTTTATTATTGCACTTCTGTGCAATAATTTTTCATCACCATACGCGTTTAAATGTTTTTATTCTAATCGTGTTTTTAGAATTGTGATATGTCTATTGTAGCATATTCATTTATTTATTTATTTTAAGCATGTCAATAACTGATTTAATAATACAAACCAACAATTCATATGTACACAAAAACATCTCCCCTAACGCAATACAATGCAGGTTAGCCCTGGACACACACGCACACACACACATGCGACTTCACTGTAACAATTCTGTCGGGCAGGTGTACACTTTCGCAGACTTCCGCATGTCCACGTCTGTACTTTCACGCACTAAATTTTTAAAACTATTCATTATACTCTCTTTACACTAATTATTTACAAAACACTACCCTGGGTAAATATGCAAATATATGTATTTTGCAATATCTGTGTGTGTGTGTGTGTATGAGAGAGAGAGAGAGAGAGAGAGAGAGAGAGAGTGTGTACAAAATCCATTTTGAGAACATAAACGTACCAGAAGTGACAAAATATTAAGCTGAGAAAGGTTTAAATTATAGTTTAGAGAAGAACGATAATTACGAAGAAAGAAACATTTCTAAGTAAATGAGGAGCAGTGTACGAAAGTAGTTCAGAATTCCTTACATTAAAGGTAGAATTTCCAGGCATAGGTTCTAAAGTCCATGGAAACAAAGAAATTTTAATTACATGAACAAACTGAGTGACTACAAAATGTACATACATGAACCTACACAAAAAAGCCAAATTCTCTTTCGTCAAAGGCTAGTAGGATGTTGGTCTGATGTTAGCGTTGTCACTACATATCATCATATTAAAAGATGGATTATTAATTTGCCCTAAACAGATTACACAAATATTTGGAGTTGAGTTTATATCAATAAGAAACAAAAAGAAAGGAACGACTGTAACGGCCCCTTAGGTTATAGCCGTTACTTAAAATTTAAAACTA